>CM060944.1:235054526-236304526 GCA_030765085.1 Allium cepa | reverse complement strand
GAATGTGCTTTCCCCTAGCTTCTGACTGATCACACAGGTTCCTTCCTAGTTTGGTCAGAATGTTCCCGATACAGGGTAGACCCTTTTGAGGACAAGGTCTTCGACTTCAATTGTGCGGTTATAAACATTGGAGTTGAAGTACCGTGCGACCCTTTTCTAGTGAGTGGCAGTCCTTAATTCGGCTTCTTCCCTCTTCTCATCGACCATATTAAGCAATTCGAGTAAGAGTTGCTTGTTCTACCTTTGATCGACATTTTGCTGTCGATGAGAAGAGGCCTCTAGCTCAATTGGGATCATTACTTCTGAACCATATGCTAGGGTGAACGAAGAGTTCCCAGTTGCAGATTTATGCGTTGTTCTGTAAGCCCATAGTGAGAGTGGAAGTTCATCGACCCAAATCCTTTTGCTTTAGTTAGTCGCTTTTTGATGGTCGAATTAATGATCTTATTTACTGCTTCCACTTGGTCGTTTGCTTGCGGATGTACGACAGCCAAAACGATTTTCTCGATTCGAAAGCATTTGCAAAAGTCTTTGAATTCAATGCTTTCAAATTGAGTCCCGTTATCCGTGATGATTTTCTGTGGCATACCAAACTTGCAAATAATATTTTAGTAACAAAGTTAATAAATTTCTTTTTGGTAATAGTGGTCAGTTGTTCCGCTTTGGCTAATTTTGTGAAACAGTCAACAACAACGATAGCATATTTGGCTCCGCCTTAATCCGTTGGTAATACACATTTCAAATCGATTCCCCAGATTGTGAATGGCCATGGACTGACCATCTGTGTTAGCTCGATCGAGGGGTTTCTTTTGACCTTGCTGAATCTCTAGCATTGATCGCACCATCTAGCATAATCCGTTGCAAAGCAGTTTATTGTTGGCCAAAAGTACCTATATCGGAGAACTTCCTTTGCAAAGGTTTGCCCCCCCCCCAATATGATCTCTTTAGTCACCTTCATGAACTTCTATTAGGATCCTTCGAGCGTCATCATTGGTCACTGAGCAAGGGGATAGAGAATGCACTTAGGGTATCCCATCCTGTATTACAAATCGCGGTGCCTTTCGAAGAAGCTTTTTCCATTGATTCTTGTCTGTGGGTAGGGTTCCTACAAGTAGGTAGTCCTTGATTAGGATTGTCTATGTCTCTAGTTCTTTGGTTGTCTCAAAAATCAAGTCGATATCCATTTTACTTATGCTTGTAGTGGTCAAGATTTCAACCGAGACTAACCCTAATGATTGAGCTTCTCTAGAACTAGCTAGTTTGACTAGATAATCTGCCTTCATGTTCTGTTCCCTTGGGATATGAGTTATGATGCAATGTTAGATGTCGTTTAGTAGTTCCTACACTTTAAATAGGTACGGGGCGAGGTTCGCCCCTCGATCTTGGTATTCACTTTTCACCTGATAGATGACTAGCTGAGAGTCGCTATAGATGTGTGTGGATTTTACCCTAAGTTCCTTCACAACTTTTAGCTCGGCTGTCAATGCCTCGTATTCTCCTTCCTTATTTATTGAAGGGAATTCCAAGCATAAGGCATAAAAAATGGATCGTCCTTTGAGAGTCTCAAGCACTACCCCTGCTCCCGAGTAGAAGTTGTTAGATGCACCATCGACGAACAACTTACAACGCGTCTCCACTTCCGAAGTCATTTCTTCCTTGTTATCTTGTATTGTAAACTCGAAAATGAAATCTGTCAACGCCTGCTCATTGATCGCCTTTTGAGGATGGTATTTGATTTTGTACGGACTTAATTCGATGTTCCATTTGATAAGCCATCCAAAGGTCTCGAGGCGGTATAACACTTGCTTCAAGGGAGATCTATCGACACTTTGATCGGATGTGCTTGGAAGTACGGTCATAACTTCCTAGATGCGACAAAGAGGCAATATGCCAGTTTTTCTAGTTTCGGATAGTTCTTTTCTAATCCAGTGAACCGTTTACTGATGTAATATATGAGTCGCTGGATCTTAGCTTCTTCTTGTACAAGTGTGACACTCAATGCATGGGCAAGACTACTAAGTAGATATATAAATCTTCTCTGCTTACCGGCTTGGATAGGATTGGCTGGGTTTCCATATGTCGCAGCAGCTCTTCGAACACAGTTTGACAAGCTTGATTCCATTCGAAGTTCTTCTTTCCCTTCTTCAGCGCATCAAAGAACGTTATACATTTGTCTATTGCTTTTGAGATAAACCGGCTCAGCGCCGCAACCTTTCCATTCAAGCTTTGTAACTCTTTCCTGTTCCTCAGGGTCTTGACTTCTCGTAAAGCGATAATTTATTTGGAATTTTCTTCGATGCCTCTAGCACTTACTACGAATCCCAAGAACTTTCCAAAGGATACCTCGAAGTGACATTTAAGTGGATTGGGCTTTATTTCATATCTACAGAGTATTTCAAACATTTCAATGAGGTTGTCTAAGTGATTTGCAGCTATGAATGATTTAACAAACATATCGCTTACGTAAAATTCCATAGTCTTTCTGATAATGTTTAAACAAGGCGTTCACTAGTCATTAGTAGATTGCCTTAGCATTCTTTAAGTCAAATGGCATCACTTAGTAGTAGTATAGCCCCAGATCGGTAATGAAACGGCTATTCTCCTATTCATGTTCATGCATCATGATCAAGTTGTACCTTGAATAAGCATCCATAAATGATAGTAGTTCATGTTCAGCTGTCTCGTCCATAAGTTGGTCGATTCTGGGAAGAGGAAAGCTGTCATTGGGAAAGCTTTGTTTAGGTCTGAGTAGTCGTTTCTCCCTTTTCCATTGGACTTCTTGACCAAGACTAGGTTGGATAACCATTCGGGTAAGTTGCATCACGGATAAAACCATTCGCCATCAGCTTATCCAATTCTTCTCTCAACGCTTTGGACCGTTCGGGTCCTAGGCTATGTCTCTTCTACATCACTGGTGTATACTTAGAACTAATGTTAAGTGCGTGGCATGCAATCTCTAGTGAAATCTGATACATATCAGAATGCATCCAAGTGAATACGTCCAGGTTGGCGTGAAGAAATTTGACGAGTTCCAGTCGCATCTTGTTCCTAAGATATGATCCAATTTTCAGGACCCATGGTGGGTCACCCATATCAACTGGACAGGCACCATCAATTTTTCCAGTGCCGTCCGCCTTCCTTAAACTCTTCATTTTAGGGTCCAAAGCCTTATCGAATCAGCTATTGTCCATAAGCCAGGGGCGACTCTATAGTTGCTATTCGATAGGTTCATGGATGTGGAGAGTTCTCCCCACATCCTTTCCCTTTTTCCGTTCTTTTAGACTCGCTGGTTCCACGATATAGCATTCTCTAGTAGCACATTCGTCTCCCTTAGTCATCCTGACTCCATTCTCTGTCAGGAATTTCATGGTTAGGCACCACTGGGCTAAATCAATCCTAATATCCGGCAGCATGGGCGGCCACAGGAAGGCATTATGGGTGGAAATTCCATCTACGATCAAAAATGTTTGGATAAGGTGACTATTCAGTCGTCTTCTCCGAGTTCTATGGGTAAATCAATTGTTCCAACAGTTTTTTTGGGTTCACCGATGAATCCTTGGATTTTTGTTAGACGGGAAGATATGTCTTTCATACTGATCTTCATCTGATCAAAGGTGCATTTGAAAAGGATGTTTATAGAACTACCACTATCAACTAATACTTGTCAGACCATGGTGGGTCTGATTTCTACTGTCACGACCATGGGGTCAAGAGTTGGAGCTTCTATCCCTTCAGTGTCTCGATTGTGAAATACTGTATCATCGTTTAGGGTTTCTAATACTTAGTTAGGGGTTCCATCTTTGATCGCAAAGCACAAATCTTTCAAAGCGTACTTTAGTGAGCTCGCATACCGCTCGATTTCTCCCCAACTCTTTTGTGTGGATGGGGTCCTACAGATATTGTTCCAATGATGAGTTTTTGGCTAGTCCATCTGGGTCCCTCTTCAATTGTTCTAGCTTGATTCCATCGACCTCTAGGAGCCTGGTATGTTGCGGCTTGATCGGGATTTTGTGGTTTCCTCCCATACCGTTGAAGCTTGTTTCTCGAATCAGCTCCTCAATCAAGTTCTTCATATGACACTCATTCGTGCTATGTCCATGTGTCTCATGGAAGCAGCGATACTTTTCAGAACACTTTTGCGGTTCAGCTGCTTCCTTTTAGGTGGCTTTTCGTACTCTTCTGTCCCTTATGTCATGAGGTAGATGTTTTTTGGAGTATCGTTGAGCGTGGTGTATTCTTCAATCCTCAAACCTTTAAGTCGCATGTTACTTCCATTTCGCTTGTTAGAATTATTATTCATCCTTTTCTGATTCCCATTTTTCTCATGCTCCCTTTAACAAATATTTTTAGGCCTTGGTTTGTAGCCATACCACTCTACCCAATGTTGGTTAGTTGTAAGCTAACATATTTCCTTTCTAATTCATGTGCCTCTTCCAATCTCAAATGTTAACGCACCTTTCTTTGAAGTTCTTTCTAGTGGTAGGTTGTTTCATTTTGATCCATTTCCTAAATTCAGTTTTAGGGTGAATAGCGTGGGCCAAGGCCATGAAAACCATATTCTCGTTTGGATTACTTACTTTAGTCACCGCAGTGTTGAACCGACTCATGAAGGACTTCAGAGATTCATTCCATCCCTGAAATAGGTCGAATAAGGACATCTCCTTTTTGGTTATGCCATGTGAAGCCTAAATTGATCAAGGAATCATGTTGCTAGTTGATTGAAGGTGGAGATGGATCTTGGAAGAAGCATGATGAACCACACATGTAAGCAATTCCCTCTAGAAAATCGGGAAATATCTACATAAAACGGTATTCGAAGTATTTGCTCCGTCGATGTACTAACTGTATTTATACAAGCGAGGTTTCAGAATCTCTAGTTCTATCATAAGATGGTATGGTCAGCAGAGTAAACTTTTCAGGATACTGTTCATTTAGAATGTTATCAATAAAGGGTGTCCGGCTTAGAGCGGATCCCAATTTGTTATCTCTCATACACTACAACAACATCTATTATTAATAGCAGTAGAAGACAGCCGCGTACTACTAGTTGCTATGGTTTAATTCAACTGCATACTACTAGTGCATACTATAGCATTTTCATTTTGACTATAGTCAAAGGTCTTTGGCGGTCATAATTTTCATGCTTCTGCTTTCTTCATTTCTTAATTTCATTTTTCTTCCGCCTTTACTCTATTCCGTAACACAGCAGCCAAAAAGAAATTTCCCTTTTCTTTCCTAAAATCTATTTCTTCTTCTTTATATCCTGGCATCTCTAAATAAAACCCTAAATTTCCTCTACACTCCTCTTAGACTGATCTACAGAAGCTTCGGTAAATTATTTTCTCATTGAAATTTCTCCAAAATGCAATTGTTGAGTTGGTGAATGGGTTGGTTTAGCTGGGATCGACATGTGATTAATTTCTCCAGTTTGGTGTGTGATTACTCATAATTATTTAGGTACTGATCTCTTCTCATCCTAATTCCTAAGGCAATGGTATGTTAAGTTAATTATGTGTTGTTTGGTATATCATATATGATGTCTTTTTATTACTTTCTATCATACTCAGGATAACTACTAAGCGTATTAAACTCTACGAACTAGTTTCTGATTAAGTATGCTTGATGACTTTAGATTTTAACATGATTTGAAGTAATACTCTGTTAAACTCCTGTAGAGTATTCTTGTCATGATTTTAACAAGGTTTTCTCTTTGCGACTTTCAAGCATGATATGAATGTAGTGTTCAATATATTATTTGATGGAAACTTGGAGTTAACATTTATTTAATATGCTTGTGCTTTTTAATTTTATGATGCAAAGATCTATATACTAGTAGTTAAGTTCTAAATAGTATAAATGTAGAGAAACATTTGTATCCATGCTTTATTTAATGTAGAAAACCTGTGTTTGTCAAGATACTGATAGTTTGAAATTATAATGTATGTCAAGAAATAATGCAACATATATCTAATTTGTAGTTAAATGCAATAGTATAAATATATAGTAGGCTAAGCGAGATACAAAGAACAAGCACAAAATCTTTAAATGATGGATGTGAATTAGAGTGTGAGAGCATCAGCTTAGTCATGTGCCTCTTTGCTAACTATTGTATGTTTGGGTCTTATCTTGGTCTTTTTTTTTCTTTTTTCTATATTCTGGACTAATAGGTCATATTAGTCAGTCTATTTTGTTGTATTGAAATTGCTATTACAATCAAACTTATTCAACATTGTCAATGTGTTTTACTTGTTATGTGTATATGTAATCCTGCACGATAGTGATTTAAAGTTAAATATATAAATATAAATATGTTCGCAATATACTAATTAAGTATACTTAAATTCTAATATATATATATATAGACTTTTATTTATATATAAATACAATTAGAGCCTAAAGTTTATTACTTAATTAATAAAGAAAACTTAGCTGTATTATTTAATCAAGAAATTAATTTTTGTTAATAACCCTCTTTGTATATAAAAAGAAAGATATAAATTTTCTAATGCTATTTAAGAATAATAATTTTTTTGATTTTATCATAGATGGAGAAACTAATTATTTACTGTAAAGAGCATAATATAATTATGCTTAGACAATTATCAAATTTATTATATAACATCAATTTATTATTCATCATTATACACTGATTTTGTTATATTAGATTTTATGTTGAAGTTGATAATTGAATATTGATTTGTCTATATATATATATATAAATATATATGTATATATATATTGGTCAATCTATTTCATCTTATTTGTGATTTTATTTCCATTGTTATACGTGTTGATTCAAATTATTGAACGATTCACCTTTGAAGTAGATTTGCCTATATATACATATGCATATATATATGGTCAATCTATTTCATCTTATTTTATGACTTTATTTCCATTGTTATATGCATTGATTCAAATTATATGGATGATTCAAATTTTCATGATGCGAAGATCTATATACTAGTAGTTAAGTTCTAAATAGCATATATGTAGAGAAACATCTATATTCATGCTTTATTTAATGTAGAAAACTTTTGTTTGTCAAGATACTGATAGTATGTAATTATAAAGTATGTTATGATATAATGTAACATATGTTTAATTTACAGCTGAATGCAACAGTATAAATGTAGAGTAGGTTAAGCTAGATACAAAGAACAAGCACAAAATCTTTAAATGATGGATGTGAATTAGAATGTGAGTGTATCAGCTTAGTCATGTGCCTCTTTGCTAACTGTTTTATGTTTGGGTCTTATCTTGGTATTGTTTTTCTTTTATTTCATATATTCTAGACTAATAGATCAGTCTATTTTATCTTATTTTGTGATTTTATTTCCATTGTTATATGCGTTGATTCAAACTATATGAATGATTCATTGTTGATGTAGATTTGATTTTTCTATATATACACACACACACACGCACATATATATATGGTCAATCTAGAGTCAGAAATGATATATGGTATAGAAAATATAGTACATACCTGAATGCATTCCCACAGAGCAACTTATATTTCGTCATTTAGATTCATCTATTACATTCTCTTTGAAAACTCACCTTATCAGCTGCATTGGTTTATTGCATATGAAACATGAAGTGTTTATTAAGATATTCTATGTATTTTGCACTAGTGAAAATAATAGCGTGCACAAATAATGTTTATTTTATCTTTTTGACACCTTTTGCTAGGTTTTAATGAAATGAGTTTATTTTGTGATTGACGGTATGATCAAACTTTAATTTTTTTAATGAAGTAATTAAATTAAAAAATTCATATACCAAATTACATTATATCATCATATACTATTACATAAAAGTTGAAAATGTAAAAATTATTCGAACATGGCTACCTGATATACATTGTTATGCATTGTTACCTGATATCATCATTTACTATTATAATGTTATGCTTTTAATATTATTTCCTACCTGATATACATGTTATGTAGTCTCATATCGTTCGAATCTTTTTTTATCTACAGAAAATGAGTAAAAGGAGGAGGGATGCTCAAAAATGGTTAAAAGCATTCGAAGAATCAACTAAATCTAATGATAATGCAAAAGAAAATGACAACATGATGGATAACAACATTCGTATTGAAGACAACTTGCAAGAAATTGGAAACCAAGTCAAACAAATGGAAGTAAACGCTAAGAATAACGATGCTTGAATTCAAGACAATGCTGAAGTAGTTGACGAATATACAATGCATGTTTTAGAAAATTTTGAAGTTAACGTGAATGAAGGAACTAATCGAGCTACCATTGAAAATCCAGCTGTAAAGCGCAAAGGTAGAAGTCCAACCAAAGTGAAAAGACTTATTGAATCCTTTTAGTCATATTAAAGTTAAATTCGATGCAGATGGCAAACCAATAAGAGATAGGTCCGTTGCGTTATCTTCACATCTAGGTTTTCTAGTAAGGGAGCATGTTCCGGTTACACTTGATAAGTGGAAGAATCTAAGCGATGAAATACAAGTTGCTTTGTGGGAATGCATTCAGGTATATACCATATTTTTATACCATATATCATTTCCGACTCTAGGCATTTGTGGGAAAATAGCTGAAGTATATTTCAGGAATTATAGACTTCAGTATGGATGAATTATGTGATAGGTAAGCTTAGTAATTGTAAGTAGAAGGAGTGATAAATGCAGTACTTTAGATAACCATGATGGAAAAATATAAACCATGTTGGGGTAATAATAAGGAATGAACTAGTACATATTCACCTTATGCTTGTAACATAAGATAACCATGATGGAAAAATATAAACCATTCACGCTGGTTCATCATATCTTATATTATATGTATAGTACAGTAGATATATCTCAATCATTTGGGAATTTTTGACTTCCGAGCTTCCTTCTTTCATGTTTTTCTTATGTTCTTTTCGAGCAGCTTTCCATCAGCTGGATCAATTTTCTCTTTACTCTTATAACCCGATGATTCATCTTCTTCGAAATCAGTTCTTGACTTGTCATCCTCTCCTGCTATGTCGTCCTGAATATCCACAAATGATACTGGTTTATCATGGATTTCTTATTTGGTTACTACATTTTGGGTTACTTCTATTTCGTCATATTCTTTTACTTAAAAATAGTTTTAGGAAGTAATTTAGAACATCCTTTTTAGAAGTATTTCTAATTTACTATTTGTTTGGTTACTGCTGTTTTTCAATTGTTGTTTTAGCAAAACACAATCGAAAATGTTAATATAACTTTTTGTCAAAAATAAATGATGAAGTCAAAGAACCAAACTAGGTTTATTCACTTGAATGTCTTCTTAGTACTAGTACTGCATTTTTGGTTACTACTATAAGTTCAAATTTGTCCTGCTGTGAAATAGTGCAATATTGAACGGTGTTGTACATACTTCATATTATGAAATAGCATTAATAGGCTACAAGTTGAATCTTTAATAGAATTGCACGTACCTCAAATTATGAAGGAATATATAGATCTAATATTTTTCTTAATCTCAATTTTTGATTGTTATTTTCTTTGTAATATTAGATGATATATTCTTGATTATGTAACATGTCAGCTAATTAACGTTTGTATCTTGGGTAAAATAAAGATAAAGTGCTTTATTACTCAATAATACAAAGTAGGAAAAGGAAAAGAAAATAGTTATTGTTAATATCATAGTACATTTCTTAGAAATGTTCATTTCATAACAATAATGGATCGGCCCTGTTGACAATGCATACACATTGTGTAATTAGATTGGAACTTAGGTTTCATTAAACTAAAATAGTACTCCTGCATATATACAAACCATTTTGCAACTATCCATCTTATTTCCTAAAATTGGAATGTTTAGATATTGCAGATTAGATTTAAATTGGATGAGGAATGGCAAAAACCGTGCATATTTTAGCAAATGGGGTTCATTTTTAGAAGTTCAAAATCTCTATTAGTTCGCAAAATAGCATATGCAAGGAACGAAGAAGAATGAAATCAGCTGAAACCTGACAACCTAAGTATGAATGAGTGGAAAAAGTTTGTCAAGTCCAAAATGACTCTAGAGTTTAAGGTAATAGTTACACATTTAATGTTGATGAGATGCGACAACCAAGCTTGATTTTTTAATGCACATTTTCATTTTGTTCTTAGGAATTGAGTCAGAAATATCAAGCCATTAGAGATAATCAGATACCACACGAATGTAGTCGTAAACGAATGGCTAGAGTGGCCGATGACTTGGTAAGAATTACTAATTTATATATCATAATATTTATTAGGTAGTTAGTCATTATGACGTGTTGTAAAAATATATTCTTCAAACATAGAAAAAGACGAGTCCTCATCCATCTTCTGTCTGTCGAGCTCAAGTATGGATCAAATCCCACATATGAAAAAACGGTGAACTGGTAGATTCGACTGTCACAGATGCTATTGTAAGTGCTTTAAAAAAATTAGATAACAATTTCTTTCCTACTATAATAGTTTGATTGTGTATAATATGCATGTATGACAACACGTGTAGGAAAAAATAAACAAAAAAGAATGAATCAATTCTAGCCCAACAAATAATTACAAAGATGATGCGCTTACAAAAGTATCAGGACGGGATAAACCAGGATGATTGAGAGCAATGAAAAGGGGTATGACCCACACTTAGGCAATATGGTCACATGTAAGGGATAAAAAAACGGTCGACATGCAAAATAAAATTTCAGAATTAGATGTGATGGTTCACATGCTTGTGGAAAATCAGGTATGAACTAACCATTGCTGTTTGATTTTGTATTTTTTTCACAAAATAAAAGTTCGGACACCATTTTCTTCAAGGAATTACCAGGGTTGTGAAAATACAGTGATTTTCAATTCTTCACTAATGTTTTTTTTTTGTTTGAAAGTGAAAAGAAAGTTGGGATGCAGCAAATGTGCATTCAGTGGTAAAAGTTATTTATAGTACTAGTATAATATCGTTATATTTGACATTTAATGTCATTATTAATATAGTTTTCTTTTGATTAATTATAGAACAAACATGGTTAACAGTATGAGACATATCATTTATTGGATTGGAATGAGACATACGAAATCATTGTGGAAGGAAGAGCTGTGACAAGTGGCCTAAAGGAGCTTGTCCAACAAATCCCTTTAGGATCTGAAGCCAGGAAAATCATAATAGAAATTGTGTGGAAACCAGATGCTTTCTTGTGGACACCTACACTTTATTCGACACGCATTGGAGATGTTGAAGGTGAGATAATAGTGTGGCTAGCTACTAGAGTTGTTTTGCACAACTTTGATAACTTTGAAAAAGAAGATAATGGGGTAATCTTTCATCTTTATACTAATTACTTTTTAATTTTCAATGTACAAAAATAATAATATGTTTCTTTTTATTAGAGTAGAAGTGTAACGATACAAAATTTCATTCATTGGAAATTCATATATTTAACTTATTTTAAAAATGCACAAGTAAATTTTACGAGTAGAATAACTTATATTTCGAATATCAAGATTTAATTGGATTATTAAATTGTTAATTTAATATTGAAATTGCAAAAATAATTAGAAACTGGTTTTAATGTGAATAAAAATGATTTATAAAGTTGAATTAAATTCTATTTGAATTAGAATGATGTTATAAAACTTTTAAAATCGAATTAAAAGTTAAATTCTAGAAATTGAATATTTTAATATTTAATTGACGAGTAAAAATAGTCATTTTTCAAACAGTCTCGGATTTCGATGAAACTAGTTTCGTTGGATTCGTAATGTTATATTCTTGTAAGATTTCAAATTTCGTGTCAATCGTATTTACGTTTTGTCCGAGGCAAGCTAAAACGCATAGAAAATCAGTTTAAGTGAATTTTAAATTTAAATAGTCGATTCAAAAAACCTATCTTTCAAATACAATAGAATTGGCTCCCGATATATTACATTGCGTTTGGAATAGGGATAAAAAATTATAAATGTCGGGCAGCACGCTTTGTTTTGAGTTTGAAAATTTTCGGATGAATAGTGTTTTGCAATTTTCTATAAAAGGACCTAGAATTTCCGTATTTTCACTAAAACCTAATCAAACTAGGGCAGGCCGCCACCATCCTTTCAATGGCCGATATTTTCGTTTCTTTTTCCCTCAATCCATCGGCTTTTAACAAATAGTTTCAACTACAAACTTGAAGATCTCGTCGAGACCTTCGAATCCATACGACGTTGATGGGGTTTTGAGCTACAAATCGACGTGAATCTTGAAGCAAAAGCTAGCATGCCATGCATGTTTTTCGTGGTAAGGGCACAACCGAGTTCAACTTTGCTTCAGCCAGTGATGGAGTTCGTGGCGAGCTTTCGAATGGCGCTAGTTGATCAACGTGAAGACGTTTGTATTTGTTGCGAAAATTCGAGGTAGGAGGCGGCTTCATGGGTTCCGTTTTGAACGATGTACGTGGAGAAGAAAAGAGTAATGGTCTGGATTTGATGTTGAAAAACGAACGGCGGCAATTATCTAGGGTTTGAATATAAAATTAATTTGTAAATTTATATATATTAAATTTCGTGTAATTTTTGTAACATCATAACTTGGTCATACGAGGTCGAAAATTGACGAAACAAATAGCGTTAGAATCGTATTAACGAGCACTGCGCGATGGAGCTAGTTTGGAGTTGATTGTAGATAGTGTGAATTTTGGGTAAAATTAAATGCGCGTTTAATTTTATTCGGAACAAAACACTACAACTACTATTGGACGCAATGTGAGTACAACTCACTCTTTCCGACTCACTGATATTTTTATATAAGTGAGAAATAATTTATTATATGATGATTGATGATTGTTTGGATGATATATGATATATTGGTTGATAATTGGATATATATTCCTGCCTAATGGAGCAGATGACCCTATATGTTCACGTGTATGAGCGGATGACCCTTTGTACGCGCTTCTGCCTCGAAGTGGGCATTGTACACATATTCTAATATGTATACTTGTTGCAGGTGACAGGTTGGAGGGACCCAACTGGATTCCTCACCTGTATTGATTTATTTACAGATATTGTGATATATGCTGTTATCATATGATATATGTTGTTTGGATGTTGTGATTGCCGTATTTAGTGATGTTGCAGCATTGGGCCTATATTTTTGAATTTTAAAAAAGGTTAAGGGAACGATTTCGAATTTAAAAGAATTTTAAAGTGATTTTGAAAATAAATGTTTATTGAATTTTTGAATCATTAAGAATTGATTTATTTTAAATAAATAAAGATATAATTTTTATGTTATAAAAATTATGATATTTGGGAAATATAATTAAAGTATGATTTTTGTGAAATACGGAGTTATTTATTTTGTAAATCGTTTAAAATTGAGATCTTGATTTATTATAAATGGTTTATGTAAAAGATTTATAAAATTGATATTTTATAAATTAAAATATTGGAATTATAAAACGAGTTTTTATAAGTGTTAAAATGAAGTTATAAATGGAGTTTATAAGTGAATAAGACTTATAATTGTGAAGTTATAAAATAAATGAATTTGTAAAATAAAAGGTTTATAAGTAATTTACTTATAAATTGGATTTTGGAATTTAAATGAGATATGAATAGAACGTGTTAATTAAGGGATTTTATAAGTTGAAGTTCTTATAAAATAATAAATGGAATTTGATTTTATAAATGGAAGTTTTTATAATATAATGGAATTTATAAACATTGTTTTATAATTCCGAAATCAATTTAAATTGATAAGTTAAATTTGGAAGTTAATAAAGGAGATATATTCACGATTTTGGACAGTGGATAATTCTTTAATAAATGTATAGAAATATGGGATTTGGTAAACGAAGTATATTCACGATTTTGGACAGCGAATAATATTTTAAATTAAATGAATGTTTTGGGAAGTAATATTTTAAACGGAATAAAATGATTAAAAGATGTTTTAAAGTGTGTTAAATATCGATACCATAGATTTCAATATTCATTGTTGAAATAGACGTTTTCGAGCAATAAGAAAATGATGGACTATAATACTGTTATTGTAGTAAATGATTTCGGAAGGAAATGTTTTTATATAGTGTTATCCCGCCATTTGGCAAGGCCGTGATAACCAGGAACTGACTGGAAAAAGACAAGATCACATGTCCTCAATTTGGAATGATTGGTTGGGCAACTACAAATATCGATGAATTTTTCCCGAGTCCGGATCGGGCTACGATTGATAAGACACGTCAAGCTAAGTGGTAGAAACCAACATTCCAAAATTCGGGCAATCCGAGTTAGTATGCTCAAGTTATCGCCAATGGAAGATGGATGAAATGATATAAGTTCGAATCCCTCAGGAATGGCATAGGTACGAATCGATCAGAAGTAAGCCATGCCCCGAATCCATCGACCACACATTGGTTCGAATCCATCCAAGTGGCCATGCTTTGACTCCATCAACCACGCATTGGTTCGAATCCGTCCACAAGGCCTTGGTTCGAATCCATCAGTAGTCAGCCATGGTTCGAATCCATCAGAACACACCCTGCTTCGACTCCATCGAGCAAGCTTTAAGGTCGTATCCATCCCATTATGCCTTGGTTCGAATCCATCCTTGTATGCCCTAGCTCGAATCCATCGGGGGAATGTTTCCTCGAATCCATGCAAGTGAAGAAGCCCCTGCTCCATTCCAAAACTCATCATCGAATCCCCCAATTGAGGCAACCTCGAATCGGTCAAATGCTTTGACCGATTCGAACGAGTACCAGTTCCATCGATTCGAAGGAAGCGTGCCTTCGAATCCAACTCTTTGAATCCATCAGATAAACGCTGCTAAAACCAAGGGTATGATCCAGAAAACTCAAAGAAAAAGGAGGATTGACCCGAAGCATACGCACCACGTCATCACTTTCACGTGCAGAAGCATGGATTCGAACCATATCAATTCGAACGGATCCCTGGGGCGAAAAACTCCAACTTGAATCGATCATAACTCGAGATCTACAAATCCAAATGCTACGAAATTTTCGCAGGAGCTTGCATATACATAGAAGAATGTCCACGCCAAGTTTCATCCCGATTGGAAACCTTTTTGAACGATTCGAACCAAGGGTCGGATCGATCCCAACGTGGGCCCGGATCTCCAGAATTCGGCCATGTGGTCCCCCTCACGTGCCGGAAGCGTTCTCCCCTGATTTTATGCGAAATATCATCCTCCTACAACTATAAATAGAGCCTCTGGTCATTCAAAAAGGGCATCAGGGAATTTTTAGAGTAAGAGAACGCCGGGACGCTGCCAGAATTGCTTCAGAGCACCACCGCTGCCTTTGATTTCGAATTTTGGCTTACTACTTGCTGTACTTTGACATAAAAAAGTTGTATTCTCCGAATATCAAGAAATAAAGTAGCAAAACTTCATAGTGGACGTAGGCAATACGCCGAACCACTCTAAATCGTTGTCTCTCGTGCAACTTACTTCCTGCTATTTGGAGTTTTTGTTAGACAATCCACATTTTAGTTTACTTTCTTCATTTATTATCTCTTCAAAAACTTCCGACGAGTCTTGTGCCCAATTTTGACACAAACACTTTGGTGCTTTCACTGAGAATAACCCAGTTTTTCTCCGGCTCCTTGGATCTATCTTCGATACCGGATTACATAAATCTAAGAGAGAGATACAAACCTCATATTCAGATTCCTTCCGTTCTACTCAGATTTGTTCAAAGTCTAGGAAAGGATTCAACGCTTCAAGATGGTGAGTACAAGAACCACTTCTAACGTTGGTGATCAAGAAGGTCGGGATAGGCAAAATCCCACACAACTGCAGTCTACCAATCAAGATGCTGCTGGGCATACGGATCAGCCAGGTCCGGTCATAAGACAAGAGTTACAGGCGCTACTCCAGGAACTAACCCAAAGCCGACAACAGCTAACTGAGCAGTTGCGTGCTAACGCTGAGTTGACCAATCAACTAAATCGCCAAAGGCGAAGAAGATCCAGAAGGGATCAAGCTCCTCATTCTTCCGCCGAAAGCTCTGCTTCATCTGGCTACAATGACAGATCTACCCGTCCCAGGCTAAACGGAAACCATGCGCAAGCTGTTGACTATCAACAGGCATTAACCGTTGGGCAAGTAAGAGTTGGCCCATCTACCAGCTTCCATACTGGACCCTCCTCCCGAGGAGGCACTATTCCACAATACACTGCAGATGATCGTGCTGCCACAGCCGCTGCAGTTGACATAGGAGTTGATACTCGAAATCACTCCAATCAGAATTACCATCAGCAGGAACATGCTCCAGAGCCATATGTCCCAGAAGACGTCGAGCCAAGGAGGCGAGATACGGATCGTCGACAGTGCCCGATCCCACCTCGCACTGTGGAACCCGACCACACTTTGGCTCACCACACACAGAATGTTCCGATGCCAGACCTCTCAGCCATGGTACGACAAATGATTCGCGAGAGTCAAGGCCTAACAAATGACGATTGGGGAATCTCCCGAAGTCATACCCCGTTCACTGATGACATATTGTATGCTTAACCTCCTCGGCGATTCAGGATGCCAACCCTGCCCATGTATGAAGGGAATTCCGACCCAAATCAACATATTTTGAAATACGAATGGTCGATAACTGCTACGAGAGATGATGACGCAGTAAAATGCCGTAGTTTTCCCATTTCCTTAGGGGGAATTGCGACGATGTGGTTTACCCGATTACCGCCACGATCTATTTCTTCATTTGATCAGTTAGCTACCAAATTTGTTGAGCAGTTTCGCATGCATATTGCCAGACCTAAAGATGTTAATACCTTATCAAGTGTCACTCAAGCTCCCAAAGAGACACTTAGACGATATTTGGAGAGATTCTATGCTGCATGCGCAAAGATCAACAACCCCAATGATAATTCTATCTTAATGGCTTTGAGTAAAGGAATCGACCCTGATTTCGAGTTTGGAAATTGGTTAGCTGGAAAGCCTCCCACATTATTGGACCGTTTCTATTCCAAAGCCGCTCAATTCTTGAGGCGAGAGGATGCGAAACAGTCTAGAAAGAAGGACGATGCAAGGCCCAGCAGTGAAGGCATTCAGAGTAATGTTGCGGTTAAACAGTCTGGCGAAAGTTCAGGAAAAGTCTAGTTGAATATTCAAAATAAGCAGACTCAACAACCGAGGAACGGTGATAACCGGAGCAAGAAGCAAGACCAGAATCGTGGTCCGAGGCGTAGAATCGCAATGTTTGACAGTTATACACCACTTAACACGTCACTGGAAAATGTATACCTACAGACTTGTAATACTATGCAATACAAAAAGCCTGCTCTGAAGCCATCGTCGGAGAGGCGGATTCAAACAGGAAAATTCTATAGATTTCATGAAAGTTATGGACATAACACCAATGAGTGTAGGCATTTGCAAGACCTCATTGAAAAATTGATCAGAGAAAGAAAGTTGGATCAGTTTGTTCGGGCACCGCAGTCCGGTGAGGCGGGCTCATCCAATCAAAATCGAACGCAGAATCAGGAAAGACAAGGTGAACCCGCTCGTACGGGCGGGAGGTTGGTTATAGATACAATAAGTGGTGGTCCCCATCCAGCAGACAGAAGCTGGAGAAAAATGGAGTCATATGCTAGCTCGATCAGGCATGTGGACTTTGAATGCTATAGTAACTCTGAAGACGGAACACCGGCTAAACAACAAAAGACGATGGCTGACGAAATCGTATTTAGAAATTGAGATGCCGATAAAGTCGAAGTCCCCACAATTGACCCGCTGGTCATATCCGCTCAAGTTGGTCCTGCTTGGACGAAGAGGATCTTGGTAGACAGTAGGAGTTCCGTGAACATATTGTTTAAAAGAGCATACGATTTAATGAAGATGGAAGCTAAGGACTTAAAACCTTGTCAATCACGAGCCCACGGCTTCAACGGAAGTGCGACAATACCAATCGGAATGGTTGAATTATCGGTGGAGTTGGGAGTGGGAGAATGCTGAAGAGTTCGGATGTTGCAATTTGTTGTCTTGGATATTCCTTCTCCGTACAATGCCTTTTTGGGCCGACCGGCCCTTGCTGAATTTAGGGCTGCTATTGCCCCATGGTGTTTAACTCTAAAGTTCCCTACTGACCACGGGATAGGAGTTGTACAAGGAGATCAGGCTGCTAGAAGAGCCTGTTATGTTGCCGAGCTGCGGGAGGTGCAGCGAAAAGAAAAAGGAAAGGGCGTAGAGGAATCTCTCTACGTCCGTTTCACTGACGATTGATAATTAGCGCCTGGGCCTCGGCCTGGGCACCACAACAAATTCCAAAAGGATCTTGACCCGAGGGACAATGATAATAAAGAATAATCTACGGAAAGTCAAGCTTCTCCGGCTGAGCTAACCATCAATGTCCCGACTGACGATGATGACAATGACTCAAGAATGTTGAAGATTGGGTCTCAGTTGAATCAAGAGACACAACAGGAATTGGTTGATTTTCTCCAGGTGAATCTCGACGTATTCGCCTGGACGCACTCTGATATGTGTGGAATCTCGCCGGACATCTCGAACCACACTTTAAATATTGACCCGCGGTATATCCCGGTCAAACAGAAAAGACGTGGTATGGATCCAGAGAGATCTGCCACCCTTAAGGAAGAGGTCGACAAATTGAAGACGAATGGGTTCATTAGAGACGCTTTATACCCAGAATGGGTGTCCAATCCCGTACTCGTCCGGAAACCAAACGGGAAATGGAGAACATGTATCGATTACTCTGACCTGAATAAAGCCTGCCCGAAAGACAGCTTTCCACTTCCCCGAATCGATCAACCGGTAGATTTAACCGCCAGACATGAATTATTATCCTTCATGGATGCTTACTCAGGTTACAATCAGATACCCATGCATGTACCCGACCAAGAGCACACAAGCTTCGTAACCGACTTGGGATTATACTGCTACAAGGTCATGCCTTTTGGATTAAAGAATGCTGGCGCAACTTATCAACGCTTAGTCAACCGAATGTTTGCCGTTCAGATTGGGAAGACTATGGAGGTTTATGTAGATGACATGTTGGTGAAATCACGATACTCCATTGATCATGTCAAAGACTTGGAGTCAATGTTCAATATCCTCCGAAAATACGGGATGAAGCTTAATCCACTAAAGTATCATTTCGGAGTCGCATCCGGAAAATTCCTTGGGTTCATTGTCAATGCCCGAGGAATAGAGGCCAACCCCGAGAAGATCTGGGCTATCAGAAATCTTCAGACACCGAGAACCATAAAGCAAGTTCAGAGTCTTAATGGGAAATTTGCAGCACTGAGCAGGTTTATCTCGAAGTCGACCGACAAATGCATTCCCTTCTTCGATTTGATTCGAAAAGGGAAACGAAACATTGAATGGACTGCAGAATGTGAGGGCGCATTTCAATCGCTAGTCCAACATCTTTCCGTACCACCAATCCTTTCAAAGCCTGTAGATCATGAACAGTTATATCTCTACCTGGCGGTATCTAAAAATGCAATCAGTGCTGCATTAATTCGGGAGGAAGACCGAGTGCAAAAACCGGTCTACTACTTGAGTAAACGATTGACAGGAGTCGAGAGAAATTATCCAAAGCTTGAAAAGCGGGCATATTGCCTAGTCATTGCCTCGAGGAAGCTCTGTCCATATTTTCAGGCTCATCCTATTACTGTATACACCAATCATCTGTTACGACAGGTCCTCACGCGACCTGAGACGTCTGGTAGGTTACTAAAATGGAACATCGAACTGAGTCAATTCGACATCACTTATACTCCGAGAAGGGCCATTCACGGCCAAGTCCTAGCATATTTTATAGCCGAATTCGCTGTTCCTGAAGACTTGCCTGAGACCAGCAAATCTCCCGAATACATCTGGAAGCTGTACACCAATGGTGCGTCAAACGATCGGTGCTCAGGAGCTGGGGTAGTGCTTGAAACCCCCGAGGGACGATCCATATGTTATGCTTTAAAGTTCGAGTTCCGCGCAACCAACAATGAAGCCGAATACGAAGCTCTACTTACCGGACTAAAGCTTGCCCGTGATCTGAAAATCATCACTGTAGAGATCTACCGTGATTCCCAGTTGATACTATGTCAAGTTCGAGGAGAATATCAGGCCAAAGACCGAAGATTGGCCGCTTATCTAACTCAAGTTCTGGAGATGCTTGATCAGTTCGATTACTATGCCATTTTCTACATACCCCGAGAGCACAATCAGAAGGCTGATTCGTTGGCGAAGTTAGCAAGTACGGGTGAAGCTCAGCAGTTGGGGGTCGTTCCGGTTGAAACCCTATCCTCCCCGAGCATTGATCGAAGGGAGACCGATTTCACATTTGAAGCTACCTCCACTAGGGAGTCGTGGATGACTCCTTATCAAGATTATATCGAACGTGGTGTATTGCCCGAGCATCGAAGCGAGAAAAGACAAGTTCTACGAAAGGCCTCGCGATTTGTTATTCAAAATGGAGTCATGTGCCGGAGAGGATACTCTGTTCCTCTCCTCCGGTGTATCGTGCACGATGAAGTCAAACGAGTGTTACACGATGTACACGAAGGAGAATGCGGCGATCACACTGGGGGGCAAGCACTTGCAAAGAAAATACTTCGATATGGGTATTATTGGCCTACTGTTAATCGCGATGCTGCAGACTATGCTAGAAAATGTGACAAATGCCAGAAACACGCTCGAATTCCTAGATCTCCGCCAACCGAGATAACCCAAATGGTCAGTCCTGGGCCATTTGCAGTATGGGGAATAGATATCATCGGCACATTGCCTCTGGCCAAAGGTGGCGCGAAGTACACCATCGTCGCAGTTGATTATTTCACCAAATGGGCTGAAGCTGAACCTCTTGCAACAATTACGACAAAGAAAGTAATCAACTTTGTAGTACGTAACATCATCTGCCGGTTTGGTCTCCCACATACTATCATCACCGATAACGGAGCCCAATTCGGCAGTGCTGAATTCAAGAATTTCTGTCAACGATTCCACATCCATAAGAAATTCTCTGCAGTAGCGCACCCTCAAGCAAATGGTCAAGTCGAAGCTGTTAATAAAGTTATCAAATCAATTCTAAAGAAGCGACTGGAAAAAGCCGGGGGCAAATGGGTCAACGAACTTCCTATGGCGTTATGGGCCTATCAAAAGACTCATAAAACTGCAACCGGTCATACCTCGTTTTCTCTATCCTACAGCTCTGAAGCCGTTATTCCAGTCGAAATGGAAGTGCACTCTCATCGTGTAACATATTATGATCCGAAAACAAATGCCACACTACTTGCTGAATCTTTGGATTTACTCGATGAGAAGCGCGAAGAGGCTGACTTGAGGGCAGCCGCATATCGAAGTCAAGTCGCCCGACTGTACAATGCCAAGGTCCGCCCACGTACCTTCGAACTCGGCGATCTCATACTCAAAAGAATCTATCCAGTTCCTTCGCACATGAAGCCAAATTGGGAAGGGCCGTATGTGATTTCACAAAAGCTCGGAGATGGCACGTTCAAATTATCGACCGTTGATGGTCTTACTTTGCCGAGAGCTTGGAGTAGCGAAAGTCTTCGTCGCTACTACATATAAAAGACTTTACTTATTTATTTTTTGTTAATTTATCCCTTTGCATTTTATTCTTGCATTTCGAGATTTAAATTTGTAATAAGGCAACTGACTTTGCCATATTTTCTCGTTTCAGCAATAAAATGCCATCTCTTCGAGCTAGAGTTGTGATTTACTGAATATGACGTACAATATCACGATGCACGGAGAGTTAAGTTCCATCATGCGGTGGGATTTATTCAAATAGGGAGTGACTGTGATACGACCGGTCACTCGCTAAGTGAAATCCGAGCTCGGGGGCAGAACACTACATCAACATTCACAGGGATTGATACACGACAATCCATCCTCCAACTCCAAATTCCCAGAGTGCGAATTGGAGTATAAACTTCAACTCTCGGTTCCCGGAGTGCGAACCGGAGTATAAATCCATCGCTCCCAGAGTGTGAGCCAACTACAAATTCCCAGAGTGCGAATTGGAGTATAAACTTCAACTCTCGGTTCCCGGAGTGCGAACCGGAGTATAAATCCATCGCTCCTAGAGTGTGAGCCAACTCTAAATTCCCAGAGTGCGAATTGGAGTAAAAACTTCAACTCTCGGTTCCCGGAGCACGAACCGGAGTATAAATCCACCGCTCCCAGAGTGTGAGCTAACTCCAAATTCCCAGAGTGCGAATTGGAGTATAAACTTCAACTTTTGGTTCCCGGAGTGCGAGCCAGAATATAAAACTCTATCTCCAAATTCCCAGAGTGTGAATTGGAGCATAAACACCAACTCTTGTTTCCCAGAGCGTGAACCGGAGTATAAACACTAACTCCATGTTCCCAGAGCGTGGACTAGAGTATAAACATCAACTCCAAATTCCCGGAGCGCAAATTGGAGTGTAAACATAAAAATAACCCTAAGTCCCCAGAGCATGGACTGAAATACAATCACTAACTCCAAATTCCCGGAGTGTGAATTGGAGTATAAACATCAATTACAGGTTCCCGGAGAGCGAACTAAGTCATAAACATTGATAATTAATAAGTTCCCAGAGTATGGGCCGAACTGTTAATTGCAAATTGTGTACTGTCCCCGGAGTGTGGACATGTATTCAAGGCTTTTGACATATGTGAGCACGAGCTAATCAACGCAATACTTAAGCAAAAGAGAAAAGAGTTGTTTTCCATTTTATCAACAAACAAAAAAGGAGTTTGATTACCTGACAAAACAAAAAATAGTCCATAGAGTGGGTGCCGAATCCACACTTATACACGGCTCAAAAAAGGAGAAGTAAAAAGATTGCTAATAACATCTGCATCGCACGACATGAAATTCAGTCCTTCTTCTTTCGAGACTTTTTCCTTGGAGTCGAGCCGCTGGACCTACTACTCGGCTTCCTACGGGATTTTTTGTCCTTCTTTGGAACATCTTCCGGATCTGGCATAATATCAATATCTTCCTCAGAGCTGGAAGGGATAGAGATCCTTTGGTGAGGACGAACTGAAGGCATGGGAGCCGTAACAGGTGGTGGAGCTTCGGCACTAGAAGTCATAACTGTGCCGACAGGAGAAATAACCACTAAAGGAGTTAAGCTTGGTAGAGCAACATCACTTCCGTAACCACCAACCGTCATCGCCGCAGCCATTTCAGCACTTATTTCGGCAAGGATTTCTTCTTCCCGGGAAGATCGAGCAGCACTGGACACACTGATAGTCGGCATAAACGAGCTAAAAGTTGGAGCGACTCCACCCATTGCAAAAGAAGGATCGGTAAAAGGTTCACAGGGCTGCTTGAGAAGTTCCTCAATCATCTGAGCATCAAGCGACATTGAACTCCCCTCTCCAGTCTCACCGGTTACGGCGGTAGTCGTAATAGCCTCAGTAACGACAGCTCCTTGCATTGACTGCGAAATTTGTGGTACTGGAAGTGCTGGCACATCACTTTCAGTCACTGATCGAAAAGAAACGAGAATAATCAGTCAAACAATCTGTTCCAAGTTCGTCATTCTAAAACACTAAAGGAATATTTGAAATACCTTCTTTGCCTCGGCTCGGTGATGAAACGAGTTCGGAAACAGCAGTTGTACCGAGAGACAGTTCTGGTTGATCCGGGTTATAAGCAGGAACAACATGTGGACCAACTGTAGCAGTAACTCCAGACGAGGTCAGGGCAGCAACTGAAACATCCTCACTACAATATGCAGCTCCAGAACCCTCGCCAGTCTCCACATGGTGAAAACCAAGTCTCTCCCTCTCAGCAGAAATCACCGCTTCATGGAGAAGTTTCCTTTCCTCCTCGCTCAATAAGCGAGACTCGAGTTCAAATTCATCCATGACACCCTCGGGGAGAGATGCTTTCTTGTTCGCCACCAATTTTCTTCAAGCATTGAGTAGAAGCATAGAATAATCTCCGAGCCACGAGAGATTCCTATGCTCAAGCACATTAGCATTATCAGTGTCAAGGAGCTCATCAAACTCGGCTTCTACCCTGAACAGCTCTGCCTGGACTCTCCCCTCCACTTCTGTCTCCACCGCTTCAACGTTAGCAACCGCCGCGTCTCCCTCGGCTCGGAGAGACACAACTTGCTCACACGCTTCTTGTGCGGCCATATTAGCATCGTCTTTTTCCTTGTTTATGTCGGCAAACTTAGTCTTTAATTCCTCTAGTTCTTTGACCGCCGCATCCCGCTCAGCCTCAACATTTTTGTACCGATGGCCCAAGTCTTCAACTAAAGTGCAATGCGCCTGTTGCATCTTTGCCATCTCAACTAATGTCTCATCGACCTTTTTTAGCGACTCAACTTCAGCCTTACGAGAGGATTCCGCTTCAGATTGAAGTATATCAACAATACGGTTCTTCTGAGCCAAGTCGGCTTCCAGTTTCTCAATAATTTTGGCTCGATCGAAGGCTACTTTCGAAGCTTTAACAGCCGCCTTATACCATTCTTTGTACTGAGCATAGAAATCGTGGGTATAGCTGAGGGCGGTGTTCACAGCCTCTTCGGGAATTCTTTTGAGATTGGGAGGAAAGATGTAAGCATCGAAGCATATTTCTGGAAAATCTTTCTTCAGTTGAGCAATTCTTATTGCCTCTTGATAAGATGGTTCGAGAGGGGCCTCCTCCATAGTTATGGTCGCAGCCGTATCAGTCCTAGAACGATGTGGACCAGGTTTTGAGATCTGTAAAGATGGCTGTTGTCGCGAAGGTTCAAGCACAGGTGCATGGCTTTTGGGTGGCGGAGGAGAACGAGAGGGTGAACGGTACCTTCGGTCCCTATCAAAACGCTCCTGGCTAGAATAATATCGAGAATGGTCCCTCTCACGATGCTCTTGCTCATAATGCCTCTGTTCACGATCACGATCAGAATCTCTACGGGGAGATTCGTAATAAGATGAAGAATGATGCACTTGTCGAAGTCTATCAAGTGTAGAAGGACGATCCGACATAACACCTATAAAGAAGAAACAATTCAGTTAAGTACCAAGGAAAAGCACTACAATGCATGTGGAAGTCGTGAAGTGTTGTGAAAGTGTATAAGTGCGCAAACCCCCCGACCAGCCAGAAGTGTCGATTACACTAACGGGTAAAGACTTGCTTATATCAAGCGCTTCCCGGAGCTCTTCCAAACCGGACCCATGGTGGAGAGATACGTAGTCTGGAATGGGAATATCATCCAGCCCTTTGAAAAAGTCTCCGGACTGGCTAGGAGCGGCGCCGGAGATAGTAACCCCAGGTATGGAACGGGTTACGACTACAGACTTCCATCTCTTAAACTTAGGTACAGCGACCTTGCCTTTCCGACCCTCTTCTATTTGGGAAAGGTCGGCTGCTATCTCAGTGTCCGTGGGCGTTCTTCCATCATCGCTTGTTTCTCTTATCACAATGCCAGGTTTTCTTTTTACAACTTCCTTCTTCTTCCTCAAGGCCAGTTTTTCCAACCCTTCAATTACAATACTCTGGCTCATCTCAATCAAACCCAGCATCCTTAAGTTATCATCGGTCAACAGCAAGTCGATGTGCCTTGAATCGCTTGGGATCATTTGCAAGCTTTGAACGATGCCTCTATAATGCCCACCGGTAGGTCTCGAAATGATGGCTATAAGAGTAACAGAGTATTAGTGCAAGTATTAAGAGTGGCCATTCAAGGATGACTTATGATACTTACGTCTGGATAACCATCTCCTGGCAAACCCTGGGGGGCATCGAACAAAAAACCACTCATTCTTGATATAGCTAAGCCTGGTCCAGGCCCCAGTCACAACCTGACAGTTTCTAACCGCTTCCAGAAAAGTGAAAGATGGGCTATCACCCCTACTCTTGAAATTGAATATGTGCCTGATCTCGTTTGGCCTTGGCGGGCGAAAAAGGCAGTCCATAAATATGACAAAGACGCTATTCAGCAATGCATGCCCATTGGGATGGAGTTGTGAAGGAGTAATTCCTAAGTACGACAGCATCTCTCTGATGTATTGGTTAAAAGGAGGGAGAGATCCAGCCGCGCAGGCATGGCGGTAAAAGGCAGTATATCCTTCAGGTGGGTTATGTGGTCTGTCATTGGCACTAGGTAACAAAACATCGTCCAGGGATATGTTATGTTTCAAACATATCCGGCCCAACAAAGACTCCGAGATACTGGACTGAACATAATCGACGGGATCTTCGATAAATATGGCCTCCGGCAACTCATCCGGAGCCAGATCTATAACTTCAGGAGGGATTTCCGGAATCTCAAGCACTGGAGGAGGCGAGCTTTGTACTTCTTGTTGTTGAGAACTCGAAGATTCCATAATTAACTAACTCACCAGAAAGCGGCGTTAAATACACAAAAAGCCCATGCATTCCCCCAGTGTAAAGTGTATGAATATGTCATGCAGTGCAATTGCTATGCATAACTTAAGCAGATTTAACAAGTTGAAACAAGATGTCCGAACGACGAAACTTTGGAATTTGAGAATGAAAATGACCGTCATCGCTGACCGTCACTCCCACACCATCGAGATGCTACTGACCAATTCAAGTATAAACCTATCATATTTTGGTTAAGTCATGGTTCCATCGACGAGCTTCAAAAAGGAGGTCAAGTGAAATTCGATTATGCAAGGCCGAAGCTCGCCGGAGTCAAGTATGCTAAAGTTCAGTGAGTTCGTTAAAGTTCAAACTTGAAATTGGTCGTAGTTCAGATGTTGGAGCAAATCAGAAGATCAGAAGTTTCAGATGTCAAAACATTCGAATCGATCGACTCTAATCGATACGAGTCGAATCGAAGGCGTCCGAATCCATATACCTCGACTCCATGAAAGGTCGACTCGGTGAAGCCTTAGGGTGGAAGTGCACTTCGAATCCATAAGCGCTGCACAGCTTCGAATCGATCACATTACATACCTTCGAATCGATCAGGGTATCACTGCTTCGAACCGAAGCCTCGCGCTTGATATCGATTCGAATGGTTCATTCCTGGATCGATTCGAAATCTTACATTCTTGATCGATTCGAACTACACATGCTCAGATCGATGCAAAGCAAGGATACTTTTCCATGATAACACTTAAGATCGAAACGACTTGGATGGTTTCGCTCCCCAGATCCATAGAGTCGACCAACTCCATTCAGATCTCATAACTCTTCAGATTTGTCAGATGAAAAGAATTGAAATCGATGATGAAAAGTCCAGTTTCATCGTCCTACACTCGAGTCAAATCCCTTAATTACCTAGTTGGATTCGATTAACAGACGAAAACTTTGAAAAATTGAATCGATTCGTGCAAGATGCAATTGTCTCTGGCTCTAGAGGATCGATTTGAAGTTACGATTAAAGTAAAAGGATAAAAGTAAAAAATAAAAGTGAAGTTGGCCTTGAGTATTTATATGGGTTCCACAGAAAGCGCGTGACTCTTCGACTCCCGGTTGTGGTGACTTTCTACCACCGGTCACTCGCCATGCTCCATCGATTCGAACGACCGCTCAATAACCCACTACATTCGAATCCATCCCAGCGTAGAGCCGTTGCTTCGAATCCATCACACGGCTGAGTCCATACTTCACTTCGAATCCATTGCCTTCCTATCCTTTACACGATCGAATCCACAATAGCTTTATCGATGCGAGGCATCATCGATTCGAGGAAGCACTAAGCAAAGGCTGGATTAAAAACCATCGACTCGAAGACAATCGATTCGAACATACGTGACTTCGAATCCATCAAAGGGCATCGATGACAGCAAACGAATCACTACGATTTGAAAAATTACTTGTCTACCTTTTATACCGATTCAGGAGAGGATCGATACAAGAGGACGATTACAAACAATCATAAAAACAGTGTTTTAACTCGAATCTCAAGATCGGTTCAGGAGAGGACCGATGCAGAATTCGATAACAAACCGAACTGACAACGACTTGCAGTCATGCAACGTTAACCAAAGTCAAGGTGGTACATATATGCACATATGTCTGACTAATGTTTGATCTGTATTATTCACAGGGATCAAATGTCCATTTCGTCATGATGTAGACGACGAACAGCCGATCGCGATCATACGACGATTGGCTATAGCAATAAAGAATATAACTCTCAGCAAAGCATGTTCTAATTGTCCAACGATAGACTGCAGCTTTTCAAAGCACGTCATGTTTACACAAGACGTACTTTGGGGGGCAAATGTTATCCCGCCTTTTGGCAAGGCCGAGATAACCAGGAACTGACTGGAAAAAGACAAGATCACATGTCCTCAATCTGGAATGATTGGTTAGGCAACTACAAATATCGATGAATTTTTCCAGAGTCCGGATCGGGCTACGATTGATAAGACACGTCAAGCTAAGTGGTAGAAACCAACATTCCAAATTTCGAGGCAATCCAAGTTAGTATGCTCAAGTTATCGCCAATGGGAGATGGATGAAATGATATAAGTTCGAATCCCTCAGGAATGGCGTAGGTTTGAATCGACCAGAAGTAAGCCATGCTCCGAATCCATCGACCACACATTGGTTCGAATCCATCCAAGTGGCCATGCTTCGACTCCATCAACCACGTATTGGTTCGAATCCGTCCACAAGGCCTCGGTTCGAATCCGTCAGTAGTCAGCCATGGTTCGAATCCATCAGAACACATCCTGCTTCGACTCCATCGAGCAAGCTTTAAGGTCGTATCCATCCCATTATGCCTTGGTTCGAATCCATCCTTGTATGCCCTAGCTCGAATCCATCGGGGGAAAGTTTCCTCGAATCCATGCAAGTGAAGAAGCCCCGGCTCCATTCCAAAACTCGTCTTCGAATCCCCCCAATTGAGGCAACCTCGAATCGATCAAATGCTTTGACCGATTCGAACGAGTACCAGTTCCATCGATTCGAAGGAAGCGTGCCTTCGAATCCAACTCTTCGAATCCATCAGATAAACGCGGCTAAAACCAAGGGTATGACCCAGAAAACTCGGAGAAAAAGGAGGATTGACCCGAAGCATACGCACCACGTCATCACTTTCACGTGTAGAAGCATGGATTCGACCCTATGGATTCGAACCATATCGATTCGAACGGATCCCTGGGGCAAAAAACTCCAACTTGAATCGATCATAACTCGAGATCTACAAATCCAAATGCTATGAAATTTTCGCAGGAGCTTGCATATACATAGAAGAATGTCCAAACCAAGTTTCATCACGATTGGACACCTTTTTGATCGATTCGAACCAAGGGTCGAATCGATCCCAACATGGGCCCAGATCTCTAGAATTCGGCCATGTGGGCCCCCTCACGTGCCAGAAGCGTTCTCCCCTGATTTTAGGCGAAATATCAGCCTCCTAAAACTATAAATAGAGCCCCTGGTCATTCAGAAAGGGGATCGGAGAATTTTTAGAGTAAGAGAACGCCCGAATGCTGCCAGAATTGCTTCAGAGCACCACCGCTGCTTTTGATTTCGAATTTTGGCTTACTACTTGCTGTACTTTGACATAAAAAAGTTGTATTCTCCGAATATCAAGCAATAAAGTAACAAAACTTCATAGTGGACGTAGGCAATACGCCGAACCACTCTAAATCGTTATCTCTCGTGCAATTTACTTCCTGTTATTTGGAGTTTTTGTTAGATAATCCATATTTTAATTTACTTTCTTCAGTTATTATCTCTTCAAAAACTTCCGACGAATGTTGTGCCCAATTTTGACACAAACATATAGTATTAGGATTTATATATCTATCTTAATTTCGAATCCCTATACTAGTGATTTTGGGTTGTCGTGTGAGGTTGAGAAACGCTTTTGCGTTGTTGGTGCGAAGAGACTGGGATCATATTTATCTGAAAACCACTTCGGACCAAAGTATATGCGACGATTGTGCAGGTTGCTTGTGATGATATTGATATTTTGGATTTTCATAGTGGGGGACTGCTTGTTGATCGTTTGGGGTTAAAACCCAATATACGTCCAGTAGCAGCGGTCTCTTTATTATGAAATATCCAATGCGAGAACTATTCGCTACTAATCCTAGGGATTTCCTGACAAGATGTGGTAGGAAAGTACCTTCGGTTTGTCCTATTCCTGGACAAATTGTATGGATGTTTGTCTGACATTGCATTTCTATAGATTACGTACATTGGTTATTACAAACGTACATCAGTGGTGGCGGAGAAGGCAACTTCTCTTAGCTTAACACCTTCCTTGAGACGTATGAGCTTAAGGGTTATATTTTTGTGGAAGGCAATTAGTAGTCAACAGAAATGATCGTGTGGCATTCTAAGTGATGTGATTGTGCTTTGTGAAAGGTAATCGTTACCTCTAGCCTCATCAACCGAAAATGACCAAAACAGGGTTAGATGCAGCAAGGCTAACTGGGTCATTTCCAAGTAGGATATGATCATCCTCTTATAGATTTGTCTTTGCACACTATGACGTCATGTATCTGGTTATTGTGGTTTGTATGCTAAAGGGCCCTCGGTAAAGGTCGGAAACGACCGAAGGATGACATATTCGGTGTCATCTAGTTATAGAGATGGGCCGGTCTTGTGTTGGTAGAGAAACTTTGTGATGGTTTCTCGGTACATTCTTATGGAGATGTACTGCCGGAAGGTAGTCCCTTCACCTGGTCGTTTGTATGGAAATCAGAACTCCACTACATACCTGCCATTTTGATTGTATTACCCAATTGGGCTATATGATGGAATTTAATCAATGTAACAATTTCGGCTATGATTAATATTATTTGTATATAGTAGACGCTACTGTAATATAACATGAGATTTGACATGATATGTTTTGGTTATCGTAAGGTAAAAACATGTCCGTGTTTATGTGTGGACCTGTCTTACGAGATACTTTTGTTTTGATAAAGGAAAAGTTTGGTAATTTAATAAATTCAGTTGAGTGTGTTTCTCATGTTGGTTTACCTGACTGATCCGGGCGTTCATCCCTTTCAATGCTCGGGTCAGACCGAGTATATTTACAGGTCTAGATTTGATGCTTTTGGAGCTTCAGCAGGAGAGCTGGAGATCTTCATTTTCGTACACCCGTATTTCCTTGATTATCCGCTTTGTATATTGAGGTTCATGCATGATAGGGGTTCTCGCTTCTTGTTAGGTAGCAAACGGATGACTCTTACTCCTACATGTCCTTGAGATCGAGTATCGAAGGGTTGGTTTCCGTCGAGAGGCTGGCTGTAGAAGCAAAGCGTAAGGTACCAGTGTAAGCTACGGCGGAAAGTGGTCGTTGTCGATGGTTGAAAAGCCTAGATCGTCACAGATGGTATCAGAGCTTAGATTTTGTATATTCCTAAGCTTTGGTGTGTACTCAGTATAGATAGGGACAGTAGCAACCTAGATTGAGTTTGAGTGTATTGTATATATATGAGCGCATATCTGTTAGTGAATATAAAATGTTTTATATTGCGTTTGCTTATCCGGGTATTTGTTTGTGAACTCTGGTCGGTATGTGGGACGCCATATTATCGATAGGGATTTCCAAACACTTAAAGGAGGCAAGTCGACATAGTATTATTTTAAATTGGGTAAATGAAATAATTTTACCCTGATTATATTTTATATATAAAGGAATAATTTTTAGAATTATTAAAGTGTATATAAATTAATTGTTTGGTTGTTTGAAAATGTAAATATATATATAAGTTAATAAAAGCTGTTTGAATAATCTAAATAACCACAATAATTGTAAGAGAATAAATTATATAAGCAAATGAATCATAAGTATGGAATTATAATTAATATGATTTACAATTGTGAAATAAACTTATAAATAAGAAGTGAAACGATATGAATATATTTATAAATATGAATTGTAAATAAAAAATGGATTGAGACTAAGAATTTGAAAATTTGAATCCCGGTGATTTTGAAAGTTGTTTTTCAAAGTTAAAGAGATTATATTTTTATAAATCTAAATAAGATAAATAAATTTGAAATGATCTTATGTAAGTAAAGTGAAAAGTAAATTTATAAAAGATTTGTAGATGTGATTTATAAATAGAAGGAATTTTTAGAAAAGAATATAAGCACTGAATTCACTACTGTTGCTATGAAATAATAAGGGTGATGACTGCAGCATCATCAGTATCATTTTTGAGTTTCTATGTGATGGATTTGCTAGCAATAGTAAATTGAAAATTTTAGTTTTGTTTTGATAAACAAATTTGATTTAGAATCCAAGTTAAAATTGATGAAAATAAGTGAAACTGAGTTTTGGACTTATAATATGAAGTAAGAATTTACTTTAGTAAAGTTGAAAGGAATTTGAGTTAGTAAGTGAATTATATGATTTGAAGTTTAACTAAGGAAGGTTAAATAATTAGAATTGGATTTTAATTGGATTAGATAAGTTATTGAAATGAAATTTCAATAACTTATCTAATCCAATTAAAATGATTTTAATTGGATTAGATAAGTTATTGAAATGAAATTTCAAATTTTAAGTGATAATATGAATTTGGAAGTTTAAATATAAAAGTTGTATAAATTAGAAAATGAGAAAATGTAAGTAACACCCAATGTTAAAAAAGGCTAAACAATTTTGTTAAGCAAAATAAAATCTAAATTTGAATAAGTGATATGAGTTTGACTTAAGAAAAAGTTAAATGAAATAGAATTTGAGTTAAATAAGTAGTGAACTTAAGTTGTATAATGAAAGTAAATGCAAGTGAAGTTGAAATGAAATATAACTTAAGTCATGTTGAATGAAGTTGATTTTGGTATCAAAGTAAATTAATCATGTGAATTAATAAAGTAAAGTGATGAATACGAACTTGAGTTATATTATGAAATTCAACTTTAATTGTAAAAGTGAATTAGGGAATAAACATGGATTAGAAAATGTTGTTGTTAAGAATTGAATAAAACTTAAGAAGTTGTGAATTGAATAATTGAATGAAAGTCAATTGAATGTTAAACCAATTGGAATTAAAACTGTTGAACCAAATTGAATGAATGTAAAGTAAATTAATTTGGTAAATGTTGGATATGCATTGATTGTTAGATGAATGTTAATTGGTTGTATAAAAAATTCATATGTAATTGAACTAATGAAATGGAAAGCTAAGTAATTGAATGCAAATTGAAAGTGAACAAACTTGAATATGAATTAGTGAATGTAAACTAATTGAATTGGAATAATGAATGATTAGTAAAATCCGATGTTAATAAGTCAAATGTGATTAAACAGAAAACAAATTCAATGAATATTAATGAAAAATGAATGTATATTGATTCGGTTATGGATTGATTGGATAGATGTTGATTTGTTGAATGTTAGTTGGATGATAGTTGGTTGATAGTTGGATTTCTTGCTTTTGTTGCATTTGCTATATTGACGTATATAGTTGTTGCATTGATATACATGTTGTATATTGATATTACTTTCATATATACATGTTTCTCATGGTTTGTTGAGTGTTTAGTAGGTGCGGATGGCGCTTGCTTCGCATTTGGAGCTCGCTTTCGCGTTATATTAGCCGTACATGCTCGCTAATAATATATAAGGCACATATCTCGGATTACATATCGTACTTTTACACTTTTTTCCCTGCGGGATGCCTCGTCCTCGATGATGAGATGTATATTTGTGATATATATATTGTTATTTTTTTTGGATTGAACCGCGCAAAGGGGACGCTGGCGAAATTTTTTGAAAATTTAAGGCGTTAGAATTTTTTTGGGAAAATCGGAAAAATTTATGGAAACTAAATTTTGATTTTGAGTTATAAAAGTTAAACGATATTATTTGGGCTTGAAAAGATAACTATATATGGATTTGAAAACTTAGAAATTTTTCTGTTATTTTAACGAATGGATTTTGGAAAAAGCTAAAAGGTTAAATAGATTTGGTAAATCTAATTTGAACGAATTGTTTTGAAAAGTTAATATATTTTGTGACTTTTTCTTACTTGGTAATTTCAAGGACGAAATTCTTTTAAGTAGGGGAGAATATAAGAATTTCAGTCATTTGAAATTCGTATATTAATTGATTTTAAATATGCACAAGTAAATTTTACGATTCGAATAACTTATATTTCGAATATCTATATTTAATTGGATAATTAAATCATTAATTTAATATTGAAATTGCATAAATAATTAGAAATTGGATTTAATGTGAATAAAAATGATTTATAAAGTTGAATTAAATTCAATCTTAATTGGAATGATGTTATAGAACTTTTAAAATCGAATTAAAAGTTAAATTCTAGAAATTGAATATTAATATTTAATTGACGAGTAAAAATAGTCATTTTTCAAACAGTCTCGGATTTTGACGAAACCAGTTTCGTTGGATCCGTAATGTTATATTATTGTAAGATTTCAAATTTCGTGCCAATCGTGTTTACGTTTTGTCCGAGGCAAGCTAAAACGCGTAGAAAATCGGTTTAAGTGAATTTTAAATTTAAATAGTCGATTCGAAAAACCTATCTTTCAAATACGATCGAATTGGCTTCCGATATATATTCCATTGCGTTCGGAATAGGGGTAAAACATTATAAACGCCGGACAACACGTTTCGAGTTCGAAAATTTTCGGATGAATAGTGTTTTACAATTTTCTATAAAAGGACCTAGAATTTCCATATTTTCACTAAAACTTAATCAAACTAGGGCAGGCCGCCACCATCCTTTCAATGGCCGATATATTCGTTTCTTTTTCCCTTAATCCCTCTCAATCCATCAGCTTTTAACAAATAGTTTCAACTACAAACTTGAAGATCTCGTCGAGGCCTTCGAATCCATACGGCGATGATGGGGTTTTGAGCTACAAATCGACGTGAATCTTGAAGCAAAAGCTAGCATGTCGTGTGCGTTTTTCATGGTGAGGGCACAACCAAGTTCAACTTTTCTTCAGCCAGTGATGGAGTTCGTGACGAGCTTTCGAATGGCGCTAGTTGATCAACGTGAAGACGTTTGTATTTGTTGTGAAAATTCGAGGTAGGAGGTGGCTTCATGGGTTCGGTTTTGAACGATCTACGTGGAGAAGAAAAGAGTAACGGTCTAGATTTGATGTTGAAAAACGAACGGCTGCAATTATCTAAGGTTTGAATATAAAATTAATTTGTAAATTTATATATATTAAAATTCATGTAATCTTTGTAACATCATAACTTGGTCATACGAGGTCGAAAATTAACGAAACAAATTGCATTGGAATCGTATTGACGAGCACTGCACGATGGAGCTAGTTTGGAGTTGATTGGAGCTAGTGTGAATTTTGGGTAAAATTAAACGTGCGTTTAATTTTATTCGGAACAAAACACTACAACTGCTATTAGACGCAATGTGAGTACAACTCATTCTTTCTGACTCACTGATATTTTTATATAAGTGAGAAATAATCTATTATATGATGATTGATGATTGTTTGGATGATAGATGATATATTGGTTGATATTTGGATATATATTCCTGCCTAGTGGAGCAGATGACCCTATATGTTCCCGTGTATGAGCGGATGACCCTTTGTACGCGCGTCTGCCTCGAAGCGGATATTGTACACATATTCTAATATGTATATTTGTTGAAGGTGACAGGTTAGAGGGATCCAACTGAATTCCTCACCTGTATTGATTTATTTACAGATATTGTGATATATGCTGTTATCATATGATATATGATGTTTGGATGTTGTGATTGCCGTATTTAGTGATGTTGCAGCATTAGGCCTATATTTTGGAATTTTAAAAAATGTTAAAGGAACAATTTCGAATTTAAAAGAATTTCAAAGTGATTTTGAAATAGATGTTTAATTGAATTTTTGAATCGTTAAGAATTGATTTAATTTAAATAAATAAAGACATAATTTTTATGTTATAAAAATTATGATGTTTGGGAAATATAATTAAAATACGATTTTTGTGAAATACGGAGTTATTCATTTTGTAAATGGTCTAAAATTGAGATCTTGATTTATTATAAATGGTTTATATAAAAGATTTATAAAATTGATATTTTATAAATTAAAATATTGGAATTATAAAACGAGTTTTTATAAGTGTTAAAATGAAGTTATAAATGGAGTTTATAAGTGAATAAGATTTATAATTGTAAAGTTATAAAATAAATGAATTTGTAAAATAAATAGATTTATAAGTAATTTACTTATAAATTGGAGTTTGGCATTTAAATGAGATATAAATAGAAGTTGTTAATTAAGGGATTTTATAAGTTGAAGTTCTTATAAAATTATAAATGGAATTTGATTTTATAAATGGAAGTTTTTATAATATAAATGGAATTTACAAACATTATTTTATAATTCCGAAATCAATTTAAATTGATAAGTTAAATTTAGAAGTTATTAAAGGAGATATATTCACGATTTTGGATAGTGGATAATTCTTTAATAAATGTATAGAAATATGGGATTTGGTAAACGAAGTATATTCACGATTTTGGACAGTAAATAATATTTTAAATTAAATGAATTATTTGGGAAGTAATATTTTAAACGGAATAAAATGATTAAAAGATGTTTTAAAATGTGTTAAATATCGAAACCATAGATTTCAATATTCATTGTTGAAATAGACATTTTCGAGAAATAAGGAAATGATGGACTATAACATTGTTGTTATAGTAAATGATTTTCGAAAGGAAATGTTTTTATATAGTATTGAGATTTATATATCTATCTTAATTTCGAATCCCTGTACTAGTGATTTTGGGTTGTCGTAATGGTGTTTTTGACAACATTCGTTTTGACCCAAATAAAAGTGTTTAAGTGAATGGTTTCCTTAAAGAATAAAATATATACTTAACCCTGATTTAAGTATATTTAATATTTTCTAAGTGTTTGAAGAATTAATTGATTTGTGAGTTACATTATTAAATAAGTATATTGAAATGTTTTCCAATATAGAAGTTGAAATGGTTTGGAAATATATCTTTTTTTAAAAGATAATTTGAAGTGAATATTTGGCAAGTGATTTAATTAATAAAAGATTAATTAAAAAGGCCTAGTGATTGTACATGGTGCTACATATTTGTTTGTTTGTTTTGATAGTTAAATAATCGACTATCAAACTTTGCCAAATTTTAGTTCCTCAACTTAATGTGGGAAGTATTTAGTCGTATACTTAGTACGTAGCCTTCTATGTAGGCTTGATTATCGTTTGTGTTGAGGATGTTGATTCGTATCGTGCGGAGTATTACTCCAATCTATCGAGCTTCCTTCTTGGCACAAAGGATAGCATGTTTAAAGTTGGAGACGTGATAAGTCTATGAGACTTAGTTGCTGTGTGAGGTTGAGAAACGGTTTTACGTTGTTGGTGCAAAGAGACCGGGATCATATTTATCTGAAAACCACTTCGGACCAACGTATATGCGACGATTGTGCAGGTTTCTTGTGATGATATTTATATTCCAGATTTTCATAATGGGGGACTACTTGTTGATCGTTTGGGGTTAAAATCACAATATAAATCCAGTAGCAGTGGTCTCATTATTATGAAATATCCAATGCGAGGACTATTCACTACTTATCCTAGGGATGTGGTAGGAAAGTACCTTCGGTTTGTCCTATTCCTGGACAACTTGTATGGATGTTTGTCTGACATTGCATTTCTATTGATTATGTACATTTGTTTTTACATACGTACATCAGTGGTGAAGGAGAAGGAAACTTCTCTTAGCTTAACACCCTCCTTGAGACGTATGAGCTTAAGGGTTGTATTTTTGTGGAAGGCAATTAGTAGTCAACAGAAATGGACGTGTGGCATTCTAAGTGATGTGATTGTGCTTTGTGAAAGATAATCATTATCTCTACAACCGGAAATGACCAAAACAGGGTTAAATGCAGCAAGACTAAGTGGGTCATCCCCAAGTAGGATATGATCATCCTCTTCTAGATATATCTTTGCACACTATGATGTCATGTATCTGATTATTGTGGTTTGTATGCTAGGGGGCCCTCGGTAAAGGTCGGTAACGACCGAAGGATGACATATTCGGTACCATCTAGTTATAGAGGTGGGACGGTCTTGTGTTGGTAGAGAAACTTTCTGATGGTTTCTCGGTACATTCTTCTAGAGATGTACCGTCGGAAGGTAGTCCCTTCACCTGGTCGTTTATATGGAAATCCAAACTCCATTACGTACCTGCCATTTTGATTGTATTACCCAATTAGGCTATATGCTGGAATTTAATCAACGTAATAATTTCGGCTATGATTAATATTATTTGTATATAGTAGACACTACTATAATATAACATGAGATTTGATATGATATGTTTTTGTTATCGTAAGATAAAAACATGTCCGTGTTTATGTGTGGACTTGTCTTACGCGTTACTTTTGTTTTCATAAAGTAAAAGTTTGGTAATTTAATAAATTCAGTTGAGTGTGTTTCTCACGCTGGTTTGCCAGACTGATCCGGGCGTTCTTCCATTTCAATGCTCGGGTCAGACCGAGTATATTTACAGGTCTAGATTTGATGCATTTGGAGCTTCAGTAGGAGAGCTAGAGATCTTCATTTTCGTACATCCGTATTTGCTTGATTATCCGCTACATTGCTTGGTTGTTTATATTATCAGCAATTGTGAGGACCGGTTATTATAACTGTTCAGGCTGATAACTATTGATTGATTGTTGGACTCTGATTGATGTGTATATATATATATATATATAGCTTCTGTTTTGTAAAGATCATTGATATGATATTATATATTTTACGCTGCGATGTGAGATTCTATATTGTTCTATTAAGTTCTATCTTCTCTCTTTCTTCTCTTCTCTTCTTCTCTCTTCTTTTCTTTCTCTTCACTTTCCGTCAGTTTGTGCTTTTCGGGTCGTACATGTGTGGACTATTGTCGATTCAAAGGGTACAGATTTATGGGTCGTCACAAGAAGCAATAGCGTAGATCATAAATGCAAATTAATCGATTAGAGTCGGAGTGAAGAATTAGTCGTAGAAGGACGACTGCGTTCGAGTGATCCAAAAGAACCTGTGAAGGATCTCCCTCTTGGTCCAGCTACCATTGCAGTTTGGATAAATAATCCAAAAATCAAAGAGGCTTTTCTATGGAGGCCCACTGAAGGATTGATATGAGTTAGAGAAGCCATTGGTATCAAAGTTGCATGCTTGAATCAAAAGTAGTTATTGATACAGTTAACACTGCATCATCAGATAATCATACGAGTAATGTTGGAGTTGTCGAGAAGGTAGGTATCGAACTTATTTATATTTGATTCAATTATTTTTTCGTCGTATAAATTATTGAAGAACATAATAACATAACCTCTTTGTTTAATTGATAGAGTATAAATTCTACGGAAAAAAGTAAATGCAAGCTGATCGATTGGCCTAAGAAAGAGAAAAATAAGTGCATTAGGCCGCGTATCTTAAACCGATCCAACTTCAATGATTCATTATATTCCTTTGGGGAAAAATGCAATTAAATTTTGGGTAGATATTGTAAAAATTCCAAAAGCACCTCAATGGAGAACAACGTACAATTTAGAAGTCATTGAAGTGATCTTGGTACTACGATAGCTTGGCCTGCTGCGAACATTATAATGGAATTAATTTCTAATAAGTATAATTCAAAATTTGTTTAGATATGAGACTTTTTTGATTTGGTCGAATACTACCTATTTCTTATTCACTTTTGGAATATGGTGTTGTTGCAAATTTAACATCAAGGATTTATAAGTGGATAAATTACCAATTAACGATTAATTAGCTATACATGATTTATAATTAGCTGGGCTACATATATTAAAATCTACAGGTGTAAATACTAAAGCATTGCTAGTATATTTAACTTTGAAATGATTAAAGTAGTCGAGCCTTCAACTGAAAATTGAGCTCTATTTGAAATACAACTACAATAGGTAAGAACATCAGTACATTACTACTAAAAATAAAAATAAAACATTAATAGCACCAAACATTTAGATAAATGTCTTAATCTTTGCATGGCAGTTGCAAAGCAAGAAAGTGTCCATTGGCATTCAAAAATGGTAGTTTTCCTAAAAGACTCGATTTTTGCCAAGATGGACTTGTAAATTTGATTTTTCCACTACTAAAATATGATTGTTGCTTTTGTATTCCAAAAGATAAAATTTTCAAATAATTTATGAAATCAAACTAGGCTTCAGATAATAAACGAAGTTTAATCAACACTAATTGAGTATTCGGCAATAAGCATGAAACAGTTGTCATCGTTAGCCATTGAATATAGTAACAAACTGTAATAACAGTGAATAAATAACAAGTTAGCGTACCACATGCAAACCAATAAATTATGCAGATCTATATACCATTGGTAGAAATTAACAACTACATTAAGGACAAGATAAATAATACAAAATATAAAAAATATAAAAAAAAATGACCAAAAGCTCAGAAGTAATGAAGAATATCGTGAAATCTCATATGTTATGACAAGGTAAATTCGAGTTTCATCGCCGTAGTTAAATTAGTTTAAGAACTAAAATGGAAATCTCTTTAAATCCAAAAATTGTAGACAATCAACATGGCATAAATTCAGATCGCCCGTTTGCTTTGAATATTATCATTGAGGGAGCACGAACGGAATTTTGAATTGAAATGAAATTTAATTGAGGGAGGAAACATAGAGAGCTATAGGTGAAAGAACGTCTAAGATTTATGCTCTTGGTAGTAACGTCTAAGATTTATTAAAGTAGGGATCGATTTTAGTAATGATCCATCTTAGACCTTTTTAATTTGGAGAGAAAACTTGCTGCTGCAAGCTTGCTGGCACTGGACATGGTGCAGTGCCATAACACCATAATTTATGTAGAATAGGGGTGCCACATCACCATGGTTGCACTGGACTGACAGCAGACACACTGGCATTGGACTGGACATGGTGCAGTGCCACATCACCATGATTGGGCCTAATATCCCAAAGCAAGCTTGTTGTTTATGCACTCTTGTACTACGATAGCTTGTTGTCAAGCCCAAAACATCCATGCTCCCATAACACCATAATTTATAACCGGTACAAATGAATTTAGTAATGGAAATAACTGTGGAGACATGGTGCAGTGTAGGTCGAAACTGAATTAAATTGGACCATGTATTGATGTAACTGAATTGTTGTAGGTACTCTTTTGGTGACAGCTTGAAAAGAGTGCATAAACTAAAGCTAAAGTAAATGTATGTAAACTAGTATTGATGGCACTGGACAATGTATTGATGAATGAAAGATGGGAGATTATATACAAAATGCACATTGACAGCAACTATGAATGCTGAGACTGGTGACCATAACATCCAAAGAGCACACTAACAGTAGAACTGAGCAATGTATCTCTAGCAACTGAAAATGGCTATGCCTCTAAGTATATGAAATTGAGGCACATCTAAGATAATTCGTGTTCAACATAGTATACTGAGATTACTTCGAGGAGAAACGTGCACTGGCCTATCGGCGAGCGAACTAGAGCGAACCAAAATGCTGAGATTTCTTCGTGGAGAAACATGCACTGGCTTGTAGGTGAGCGAATAGAGCGAACCAACTGAGCATGATCAACTGGCCTGTAGTCACTTTCCTCCAATAAGCAACGTGCACTGTTTCTAAAGTATAAAAGTGGATTTCTTCGACCTGTGTATATGCTGTAATGAAAATTAACAGTTGCAGTCCCAATGTTATGTCAGTGCTGCACATAAAGTTTCTGTTTTAAATCATGTTGTTTAGTACTTAAACATTTCTACATTTATAACTAACATATGCACATATGTGCTTCTTTTTGGCAGGAGTTGTATGATGCTTTTGAGGTTGATGCATGATGTCGCACTCTTTCTCCTTCAAATCAGTCATGCTTGCATTAACGTATTGTCTATCGACGTTCATACGTCTCTGCTTTTATTATGTATCATTTTGGTTAGCTACGGTTGTATGCATTGCAACTTTTTATCACAAATATTTATATGCTTAATACTTCGTGTATGAAATATTAAGAATATATATATTTTATGGTTTGGCTTATGACTCCATTTGATTATATACGTTACAATGTGATAAATGTAGTTCTTTGACTTGTTATAATATATTAGTTGAAATAAGTTTAGTAGAAGTGAAAACTGTAAGCTTGAATGTATATGGCAATAAATAAATGCAACGGAAATTTTTTTACAGCATTTTAACTAGGCTATGAAATGAAAAATTATTATAGCTTCCATATATTATAGCATTAAGCTAATGCTATAAAAAAATATAATGCAAGGATTAAACAATTTTCATAGCAAAAAGCAATGCTATCAAATACATAGAAATGCATTTTTTGGCGTTTCAATGCGTATAAAAGATTGACATAATTTTTCTATAGCATTTTTAGATGCTATAACAATATGGCATGTCAACATATTGTAGAAATCAAATGTTGCCATAATTGTTAGTGTCATAAAACACAGCTCTGTGTAAAAGTTCTATAGCAAGCTTCAAAATGCAATATAAAAGTAGTTGTACCAATACAGCTTGTCTAAGATGGCAACAAAAGCGCCGTTAAAAGTCATTTTCCATTGCAATTTTGAAACGCTGTTATATACATCAATCTTATTACAACATGTTGATATATGGCGTTTATAGAAACGCTATAGAAGGATTTAATAGCGGTATTTAAATGCTACAAAAAGGTCTGTTTATTGTAGTGCTATCTTTACTTTCGTTCATCTAGCGCTTAGTCATATCCGTGATGTATGCCTTTGATGTCTGGTTGTCCATGGGTTGGCTATCAGTGACTATGGCAAGTGAAATCTACCTTAGTAAGTAGGTCAAAGCCTAGGCTCTCTTGTCTACGGTAGGGCCATTCCCTTGGAGTTCCGTTGGCTTGCGGTTGGTTAGGTAGGGGTAGTTTGGACCCCCTCCAGCGGTATCGAGAGCATTAGCATTTTCTTCCAACTTGTCATCATCAAGTTGATCGCCATCTTCAGAGTCGAAGAGATCTACTACTATATCTTCCTATGTGGTTTTCACCCCTAGATTCAAGTCTGAAGCAGGTTGCTTTACAGTTGGTGGACTACTTGCATTTCCTTCTACAACGATTCCTGTAACTCCACCACCTACTCCTTTTTGCTTCTGCCTTCTGCTTCGCCTATTTAGGCCAAAAACAAAGGAATTCTCTTGCTCCACTCTAGCCTCAGCATTAGGTGCCATTTTGGGAATAGTTAGTGATTGGAGTGCTAAGAGAGCATCTATCTTTTCCACAAGAGCCTTTTGACTTTTTGCCATTTTCTGGTTAATTTCATCAACCATCTTGTTCAATTCTCCCTTAATCGCAACTTCATGCTATGAGGGGGGGGGGGGGGGGGTCTTGGAACCTGATCTCCAGAGTTGGCTCCTAACTGCTGGCTTTTGGGGTTGTTGACTTCAATTTGCCGAACATTTGTTTCTTCTCTAGCAATGGTAGCTCATATGGATCTTTCGAAGGTAGTTCTCCTTCTTCCGGGTGCCATTGATTCTCAGCAGCAGATCTTTAGAGCAAAGATTAAGGATCCAATTTATGAACCTATCTGATCCAAAGTAGATAGCTAGATCTAAGCCTAGATTTAGTTTTCTTAGTGAAAGCATCATTTGTTTACCCGAAAAATGCATCAACATCCTGAATTTAGTGTGAAAGCACCATCCCTATTCATCAAGCCAAAAAATATAGAAAAAGGAATAGTAACTTGTAGATAAAGTAAAGGGACAAACTATTTTTATAGCGGTTTGGCTACTAAAAAAGCCTACGTCCACTTTATAACTTATGTTATTGACTGACTGTTGTTACAGGTTGAATCTGATTACAATTTGATTGAACCTTCTAAGTTAGATCAAGTCACAAGTGTAAGAGTTCGCTGGAGAATCACAGTTAACCCCTAGATGACTATTGTATAGGAGAAGAAGAGTGAAGAATAATATCTGCAGAGTTCCAGCAGCCAGTCCAGAAGATCCATTTTATGTTGCAAATATGTGAGTATTTTTAGGGATTTGAGAGCTATTGAGCTAGACCACTTTGCTAGAAGCTTATATTTGAAGGTAGAAGATGCTCCTAAAGTTTCACAGTGAATCGACCTTAAATGATGGATCGCTAACGATCCATAGGGCATGGATCGCTAGCCATCCTTGTTGTTAATGCATTTTAGATCATTTCAATTAGATCATGTTCCTTGATTTATGTAGATGCTTTCCATGTAATTTCATAACTAGAAGCCTTGTTTTATTCATGATTCATGTACATGTTGCATTGAACAATTACTGGAATCATATGAAAGCCTACTTCTCGATCTAGCTTGCTTGGAATATCACGAAACTTAGCAGGCATTCCTAGACAAGATAATGCTTTATGATGAAAGAACAATGGACAACCCATGAGCAATATTTACGGATCTCTAGCGATCCGTGGGTGATGGATCACTAGCGATCCATCCTATTAGGCTATTTTCTGTCCTCTTGAGTCTTTCTTGGTTCTTCTTATGATCCTTTTGGTTGATTCTTGGGCTGTGTCGACTTGATGCAAATGTTCAAGCTTCCACTGAATTCTATTGGGTTAAAAACCTAGATAATAGTATTTAAATATTTGAATTATTTAAATATTTGAATCATGGATTAAATATCATTTTATTGATTCAATAACCTTGTTGAGCTCCTTTCAAATAATAACTAATGATGTTTAACTTGTTTTTGAAGTTTGTTTACAAAAATATATTCTTCGAAGAAAAATTAATAATGTGACCGAAAATCGGTTTATCGATATATAGCTTTTTGATCGATATAAGTCATTCAACCTCTTGTACACTTGTCCAATGAACAAGTGACACATTAGGAGCTAATTAACTCACTTTGATTCTTAAAGCAAATGGAATATTCTAGAAGTTTCTAATGATCAAATGTAAGGGGTAAAGTGGACTTTTGCTAAAAGAAAGAACTGTGAAGGAGAGGTGATGGCGCAAGTGGGGGGTGAGCCTTCCATGACATGAGAGGAAGAGCACCATTTGAAGCCTACATATGGAGGGGTACACCCTTGATAATAAATCACAACAAAGATATCTCTTTCACGTCTTCTTCTTCTTAAAATTCTAAAAGAAAATAAATTCCAAACTTATCCAAATCAACTAAAATTTGGAGTAGAGCCTAAGGGCAACATTACAACACCTTTTACTAAGTTAGACCTTGAACGAATGGAGCTAATTTGAAACGACCCGACTTTCTCACCACAGAAAGACGCATCGTTTTTAAGAAAGAAAAGGGATAGAAAAGAGAAAAGACAGAGAAGAAAGAAAGAAACAACATCAGAATCTAAACAGCGGAACGAATAAATTATATTAATCACATAATACATTACATTATCATATACATCAGAGATACACAACTAAAACAACACATACTAGACGGTTATAAACACCTGTCTAGTTATACAACTCAATATACAAGCACATACAAACGACTCAGAGAACACACAGTGGAATACTATATATCTATACGCAGAAGCCTCCTGCTCCATTGCTCCTCCAGAATTCGTCAAGCCAACCTGAATCCCCTAGCTACTCGTAAAAATTTGAAAGAGTTTAAGAAAAACGAAATAAAATCCGGGTCAGACATGGGTCTGGTGTGAGTAAACGGTTAAAGTTGCTTAACTTTAAAAACCTTTTGAAAGAAAAGGTATCACGTAAGACTTCCCACACATAAACATGGAAAAGTTTTTACCTTACGCTAACCAAATATTTGATAGGAAATTCAGTGATATTATAATAGGTCTAGGGTTTTAAAATAAATATGAAATAGCCGAAATTGTTACATTTATTAAATTCCAGCTACTAGCCACAAAAGTGGGTAATACAATCAAATCCGAGGGCGCTTATTGGATTTTGGATTCCATACAATGGCAGGGCTACCGAGGTACCGCCCGTCACAGTACGTGGCCTAGATCACCGTACCGAGGATCACTCCCAATCACCTGCAACACAAGCCCGGAACCATTCCTTAATGAACAGTTCCGAACAAGACAACCCCGCAGTTGTAGCTAGCAACCGCCCACAAAGCCGAATAAAAAGTGACCTCTAGACAGGGGAAAATCTCATCCTACTTGGGCATGACCCACTTAACCTTGCTGCACCTCCCCTGTTTTAGCCATTCTCAGTTGATGAGGCTTGAGGCTACTATTACCTTTAGTGAACACATCATTTAGAATGCTCATCGTCCACCTGACGATGTTCTGAAAGCATTCAATCCATATAAGTTCGTTTCTGGTTCGAACGAAACCGAAGGCATTATCTCATTACACTCATTTTGGAATCACCCTCAGAGTTAACGAAAATAACCCTTGCACTCTGAATTTTCATCTTCACTTGAGATTCACGACCCAACGTTAATTTGGATCAATGTGGTTTTCGGATATCCAAATATAGAAACCTGGTCTCGGTCTCATCGAAATCCAAAACGTATCTTTTAAGTCCAAGTTGTTTAAGATTAAACAATTCAATTCAACTACCTATATACACACAGATAGATAATTCACAATATCACAATAGATAATCTACATTATCATCACAACAAATAATTCATGTTATCATCACAAATAGATAACTTATACTATCATCTCAATGCAACCAAAGCACCCATATCATATATCACGCATGTCACATCAGAGATATCAAACAACCAAGTCATTCAATATAAATCAGCCACCCGTAAGCAATGATCTATAAATCACACCATTTTTAATTAATTTAAAATGAATTAAATTAATTACTTCATCTCTTAATTAATTTAAAATTAATTAATTAATTTCATCACTATAAATCTTTCTTACTTATCCATTAATTAATCCAGTTAATTAATCATCATATTAATTAATCAACCTTGATTAACTATCTCTTAATTAAGTAATTAATCCTTAATTATTCTCATTAATCATATTAATTAATGAACCTTAATTAATTACTTTCATTAATTAATTAACTATAATTAATTACATTATTGCTTAATTTGTTACATTAATTAATTATGCTTAAATTAATTAAATTAACTTAAATAAGTATAAACAGTAATAAATTACTCTTAATTACTTCTTAATTACATTTATAAATCCTTTGATTTATTACACCAAGTAATAAATCCTTAATTACTTTATCAAGTAATTATCCATTTAAAATTACTTCCCACTAAGTAATTCCCTTATCTCAATTACCTCCAGTAATTTATTCATCAATTACTTATCTTAAGTAATTACTCTTATCAAAACTCATTAAGTAAGCATACTTAATTATTTGTCATGTGACTATCTTCAATTAATTAACAAATTAATTAACTTAACTTGATCACAATCACCTCATAAATCAAAATCGAGTAATTCATCCCTTAATTACTCTTTAACCAAATTAATTCTTAATTACAGATTAATTATCCTTCAACTATTAATTAATAAACCTTAATTATTAATCAATCCTTTAATACAAAGTAATCAATCCCTAATTACTTTTATAATTAATTAATTAACCTTAATTAACTAATTAATTATCTCTTAATCATTAATTAATAAAACTTAATTATTAATTAACAACCTTAATTAATCCATAATTATAATTAATCAATCCTTAATTACAATTAATTAACCTTTAATAAGTTAATTAATTCTTAATTAACTTGCATTATAGATTAATAACCTTTTAATTATCAATCAAGAAAACCCAATTAAAACTTTATTAAGCATTTCATAATTACTGTTTTTAATTATCCCTTAATTTATTAATTAATTAATAAATAAATATAATTTAATTAATCATTAGTCATTAATTAAATCATCATAATTATTAATTAATTAAACTAATAATTATCTTTAATTAATTACTTAATTAACCCTTTTAAATAATTAATTAAATTAATTAATTAAACTTAAAATTTCTAGTTTTACTTAATTAATTACAATTCATTAAAACTTAATTATCCTTAAGATAAAACATTATCTTTAATTAACCTTGAAAAACTTTACTTAACTTAAGTCATTAATTAGTTTAAAGTATAAAGTAATCATCAATTACTTACCTTTAATTATTAGTTAACAATCCTTAGTTTCAAGTTAATAAATTACTTGGAAACTTTAATTGTTAATTTATAAATCATTGTTCATTAACTAAATTTAAAAAAACATTTCCTTATAAATTTCCTTTTATATTTCCAAAATAAGTTTGAAAATAACATTAAGGTTTTAACTTAAAACATTTTAAACCATTCATACAAATTCATTTATATAAAAAATTCAATTCAAAGAAATGGATTTCAAGAAATTAATTTAGCTTAATTATTTAAAATTTAAAACTTACTTTATTTTAAATTAAAAATCTGGTTAAACATTTCAATTTGGGTTCAACCTATGTGTACTTGAACAAAGAACAAGTACATCATCTTTTCTTTAAAATAATTTGACTTGAAAATTTAAAAAATGTTTTAGTTAAATATTTAAAACTATTAAACTTAACAGTTTAACCAGGCTTGCAAAAACCCCAGAAACAACTCGAGACACAACCAAGAATTACGTGAGTTTTCCCCGAGTCATCTACCTTATACCCTGAGACCCTACTCGAGAAAACAACAACCTCAAAGCAAACAATGGTGAACCGATCACCCTGTGCACCTGCACCCAACAGTGGCGAACTTTCGGCATCAACGACGATCGTTGACAAGTTCCATTCGACCTCCTCCCACCATTCGACCATTCAGATAACCACGACAATCCCTGAAACAGGATCGAGCCACCTCGATTGAACAGTCCAATAGAAACTGGAATTAACCACTGTCGGAAAACCCATCACCCACACGCCTCTGACCATTGGAGGATGAACCCCTTCGTCCACACCTTGCCAAACACCTGCGCAACCACCTCCTTCAATCACGACTACTCGATCGATCATAGGTGACGATCTCCTCACAATTCTTACCACAATCCAAAATTAGGTTCAAAAACAAAATCGAGCAATTCCAAACTCCACGATAGATTAACTACCCTTCAGCCATTTTTGCCACACTCCCTGATCCTACTTCTAGCTCCATCAAGAACCCCGAACACCCCAGATACATGGATCATCAGATATTGACCAAAAACCAAATTCTAGCAAAACCCCAAATACTCATTTAATACTTCTTTATAAACTTGGATTTTTGTCTTAAAAATCTTTATTTTCAAAATGCATTCGAATTAGAATCCTGAAACAACAAACCAAGATGTTTGAATTTTGACATATTTGAAAATTTATTTGTAAATCAAATTTTCTAGTGAAACTTTGCTTTAATTAATTTTAAACTATTTTTAAAATTTGAGTCTTTTTAAAATTCATAACTTTTTTTTAGAAACTAATTTCTAAAATAAATCACAGAAATAGGAATTGTTTTATGAATATATTTGATGTCTGTAAACTTGGGAAGTACTTCATTTATCTGATATAATTCAGGCATGCTCACTCAATACTCAACATTTTCTTATGTATAATTATGTTCTAGATTCCCAAAATCATCATGCAAGGATATTTTTAAACTTACATTACAGATCCACTTTAACCATATGTCAATGCATCACACTTTTAAAGAGGTTCATGATAGAAGTTTCAAACAGAGGTTTAAATATAAGAACAGAGGTGCTTTAAAATTTATAGACAAGCACTCAGAAATTCAAATATAAATATTCATGTAGATCAAACATCAACACAGTAATTCATAAGCAACACCTATCAGTTACTAAATTTTAGTTTTAAAAGTTTACTCACCTTTTTAATGAAGTGCAGATGTTTTAATCTTGATGATAACACTGGAAAAATTTGCAAAACACTTGAACTTGAAACTGAAGCTTTTTGAAATAGAAAAACTTCATTTCTCTGATTTGCTTTAAACTGAATTACTTCAGGTTTGCCCTTATGAAAACTTGCAAATGCTTGAATTTTTTGAAAACATACTGCAGGCATGCAGTTTTGAAGGATGTTTACATACTTGATTTGTAAACAGAGATTGATGTTTGAGGAGTGTTTATAGGCTTTTGAAAATGTTCTAGGCTTGATAACAGAAGGTTTGGAAAATGGGTTACAGGGCTCTCAAATTTATTTCTAGATTGTATTGAATTTGAGGAATTTTAGATTTTCATTTGAACTTGAGGAGTCACAGGCAAACAAATTTTGTAGATTTGATTTACACTTGATTTTAGATTTGAACTTGAGGAAAATTTTAGATTTGATTTGAGGATTTTCTTATTTTTGAAGAGTAAAGATTGCATGGATATTCTGGTTTTCTTTTAGGAATGAACATAAAATTTAAAGAAAAAGAAAATGAAGAGAAGATAGTGTTTATATAGGCTGATTTCAGTTTTTATTAAAATTAAAAGAAAAATTAAAAAAAATGTGACACTTGTCTCTAGCTCATATTAATGTGTTAACACTTGTTATTTAAGAGATTTATAACTTAACACTTGTCAATATTTATTTATATTTATCCTAAAAGAATTTTAAAAGCTTTTTAAATTAATTTCCTAATTAACTAATATGCTTTCTTAATTTATAAATGCCTTTCTAACTGAATTCCTAATAAACAAATACATTTATAAATTTATAAATGTTTTCTAAATTTATATAAATACAATATTTAAAAGAAAATAAAACAAAACCAATTATAGTTTAAATAAAATTATGTATAATATTGCAAATTCATTTTAAAATGTTATTTCAAAAAGCCCTTGTATTTATTCTTATTAAATAAATACATAACCAAATTTCTATAGATAAATTTCTATAAAAAAATAATATAAAACAAATCTTATTTTTAATTGAAAACATTATTTATATATTTTAAATCCAAACTATATTATTATTTTATTTTAAGATGTATGTATATTCCCTTGAATTCAAATTTATATTCAAATTCAAAATCTATTTAGAAAATCCAAATCTAAAATCAATTTAAATAAATATAAATATTAATTTTTAAATAAGCTCATTATTATTTATAAATAATTTATCCTATTTTAAAATCAATTTAAATACACAGATATAAATATATTTAAACACACTTATTAACTTTGAAAACAATCAGTCAATTTAGAATTTATTTACACAATACAAAATAATTATTCTTATTTTAAAACCAATCTATAACCATAATTAAGACATCATATTTTTATTACTTGGTTATTTATTTTTGAAAATAACAATTTTATCGATTTCAAATAATTTACAATAAGAGATTATCACATTTTAAATTCTTTGAAATTCCGGGATATTACATTCCTCCCCCCTTAAAAGAATTTCATCCTCGAAATTTAAAACAAAGATAATCCAAAGTTTTATTTTATTTCAACCAATCCAAATATACATATCAGCCATACACTATTAATCAAACAAACAATTTCATCCAAATATCTAATTCAATCAAATTTTAAATAAAACTAGCTATCCGGACATAGATCCAGATAAGCTTCCTAAAATTATCTCGAGTTTCCCAAGTATAGACACAGGAATACTCGCTCTATTAAATCCAAACTAGCTATATTGCTAAGTTACTGAGTTCCTACTCAATTAGATCTAAAATCTACACAAGATACCAGATCACAGACAAGTCTGATCAACAACTAAATCCTTCACAGAACTACTGGTTCCAAAACCAGTGATGGACAAAACACGTACTCCCTCAGAGACACGTGAAATATTTTGAATTCCAGTCTTCCAAACTGGCAATTCAACTCTTCAAACCAAAGCACTTATCCTTACAAAAACTCAGAAGAACCCAATATACCTCGGAGCTCACCTCTTAATCTCACCAAATCTTATTGCTCCCTTTACCAGAGAAAACCTCAACAACATCGAAGTTTCCAACTTTGAATTCCAAATTCTTCCGTTTCTTTACCTTAAAACTTTCCGGATGATCCGGGCTGCCTACAGATTCTTCCTGATCAGCTCAACCTTCGCCGATACTTCTACAAACAAACTGTATCAAAACAACTCAACAATTCGATCCTCACAAGATCTACCCAAAACAAAATCAAACTTTACTATCAACAGTAAAAAACAACTTCTCCCGTCCTGAAAAAACAGAACAGAATCACTCGCCAACTTGCCTCAGATCCTGATAAAAAATTCAGTAGAAACTCTCTAATCCAAAAACTGCAACTTCCAGTTGCTACTACTCAAGAATAGCAGCCACCGTGCTTCCGCCGCACAACTTTGATCTGGAGTAGATGAGAATGTCGTCGAATGAACACAGGCACAGACTAAACAGCACATCTCAGAAATAAGGTTCAACAGAAGTTCCAAGAAATACAGAGCTGCTTCACCAAACAATCAACCTAGGAGACATCCTTCTACCCAGCTGAATCACCAGTATCACTCCTGACATCAAGTCGATTCAGAACTCAATCTCCAATGCGGCAAATCTTTAACTTTCCTGAAGATATATCCGGAAAATCTTCGACAACTCCATAACTCCAACATCCTCTAGAGATGCCACAAACCCAAGCAAAAGATTATCTAAGATAATCACCCAACTATCGCAAGTCACTTTTGCGATTCACCCAACCTAAATTCCAAAAATACTATTATCTTTGCACTAATTAGAACAGTTTATCCTCGACCAACTAATCCATCGAAGAAACAGGTCCTCTCGCTGCTTCAGAATTCCACCTCTAGGAACTGCTAAGCCAAAAAGATCTTCCTGCTGGAACACAGAACATTCCCGAGCTGCACTGCTAACGCAGATGTCAAAGACTTCTTATCCAAAGCTCTTTGAGAAACTCAGACCTCCAACTAAACACATACATCCTGCTGAACTCAGCTACAACCCCGAAGCAGACACACTTCCTTAAACTTGCTCCGAAAGAAAACATCTTCGGAGACATCCATAGTCTCTGCATCTCATCACGCAGCTACTACTTCCTGAGGTTGCCAACATCACTTGCTTCTGCCTGACCGACGGATCCACATTCTCAAAAACCCGCTCACAAGAGCATGATCAAACTTATACTTCAAAGATAAACTCCGAACCTTAACAGGTTTCCTTCAAAGATCAATGAAATTCTTACACCCAACTGCAAAGATTACTCGAGACGGTATTAGGTCTACAGTCTAGACAAATACAACTCCAATCTCAAACATTCAAACTCCAACTATTGATAGTAGTGTTACACCACTACCCTATCTACCTTTATAACTTATGTTGGAAAACCTGAACAGGTAACCCAATAAATAGGTAGAAATATATATATATATATATATATATATATATATATATATATATATAGTTATATATAAAAATTACAAGTACACCCTCTCAAAAAGACACCACTACAGAGCCTAGGTATTCGCTCAACCTATGCTCTGATACCAAGTGAAATGACCCGACTTTCTCACCACAGAAAGACGCATCATTTTTAAGAAAGAAAAGGGATAGAAAAGAGAAAAGACAGAGAAGAAAGAAAGAAACAACATCAGAATCTAAACAACGGAACGAATAAATTATATTAATCACATAATACATTACATAATATCATATACATCAGAGATACACAACTAAAACAACACATACCAGACAGTTATAAACACCTGTCTAGTTATACAACTCAATATACAAGCACAGACAAACGACTTAGAGAACACACATCAGAATACTATATATCTATACGCAGAAGTGTCATAACCCATTTTTCCATACCAATTTAAACCGACCTAGAACCATTTTTGTCAGTTAAATCGTACGAAAAGACGGATAATGAAAGAGAAACAAGATAGAAATAGAAAGAAGGTAGTAGAAAAGAGGACAAATAAGAATCTCACAGCGGAACGAATAATTTATAATATGAACAATCTTTACATGAAACCAAAACAGTTACCTTTATATATATCATATACAAGTTTACATCAGAATTACAACCATACAACTCAGACAGTTATATCAATTCTGTCTTTACAATCATAATTACACGACCAAAGGATTATATATAAACAATTACAAGAATACGTCTCCCGATCCAGCTCTTCCTTCTGAAGCTTCTCTTCTTCCAGTTAAACTTGGAAATATGCTCGGTCTGACCCGAGCATATAGGAAAACACCAAAGCCCGAGTCAGTCTGGTATACTAGCGTGAGAAAACACAATCAACTTGATTATTAAATTTTGAAAATTTCTTTTTAAAACAAAAGCATCTCGTAAGACCACGCCATAAATAAACATGTCAGGTTTTTACCTTATGATAGCTAAAACATTTTTATGAAATCCTCTGATATTATAATAGGGTCTATCTACAAATACTTAATGAAATAGCCGAAATTGTTACATTATTAAATTCCAGCTACTAGCCACAAAGTGGGTAATACAAACAAAACTCATACAAGGCACGTAGGAAGAATGGATTTCCAACTAATGACTAGGCACTGGGGTATCACCTGTCACAGTAGGTGGCCTAGATCACAGTACCGAGGAGTACGCCCGCTACCCTGCAACACAAGACCGGAACCATCCCTTACTGGACAGTTCCGAAAAAGATCACCCCACGGTTGGGATCAGCAACAACACCACTAAGCCGAAATAAAAAGGGACATCTAGACAGGGATGGCCTTACTCTCAAGTGGGGGCTACCCACGAAGCCTTGCTGCATAACACCTGATTTTTAGTCATTCGCGGTTGATAAGGCTCGAGGATAATCGTTACCTTTTTAGAATATATCTCTTAGAATGCTCATCGTCCACCTGACGATGTTCTGAAAGCATTCGTCCATACAAGTCCGTTTCGGGTTCGAACGGAACCGAAGGCACTATTCCTACTACATCCATTTTGGAATCACCCTCAGGATTAGTAGCGAGTAGCCCTTGCACTTCACTGCTCCATCTTCGACTCCAAACTCTTGTTTTCATCCCGAAAACGTATTGTTGGATTGAAGTTGCTTTCGGATTTCTGATCCGATCCCGGTCTCTTCGAAGCAACGTTCGCTATTTCCCGGTAAACTCAACCCCGGTTCTTTAGGAAATACTCCGATGAAATACAAGATCGGAGTTCATCTCCTAACCATTACTATACGGGTCTCCTTATAATTCGTCCTAGACAACAAACGAGTTTATACGTACGGTACAGCACCTCGATCGGTAACCGTACCATATAATTCCCGAGTCTCCTCTATATATTTCCAAAGTCAGGTTTTGTCCAATTTTGATAGTCGGTTATTTAACTATCAAAGTAATCAATCAATACACAAAGTTCTTTCCCATTTCAACCGTTAACCCTTGTCCACCTTTAAAAATCTAAGTAAATTATTATTTATTTAAGAAAACTTATTTCATTTGAAATATATATAAAACTATTTCCTTCCAAATGATACTAATAAATTTACAAATATTATTTCAAGTTAAATAGATAAAATATTCTTTATAAAGATTATTATAATTATTTAAACTGCTTTTATTAAAGGGAATGTTTAATTTAAAGAAAATAAACTTAAATATTAATAAAAATTTCTTTAAAGTATCTTTACAAAATGAGTTAATACTTGAAACAATTTGAAAATTATAACTTAAAAAGATTTCAAAGGAAGAGATAAATAGCTACTTTAAATATTCCAAATATTGAAAAATCTTAAAAAAAATTTTAAAAATAATATTATTATAATACTTTATATAAAAAAAAACTAATTTCATAAGTAAATTCAAATCAAACAAGGCTTATCAGTCCAAACGGTACTTATCAATTCACAGTTCATAATTCACATTCTCAGATTTTCAAATCAACCCATTTCCATAGATCGATTCACCATATATGCTCAATATAATTAACAGGCACAAAACGGATATATGCAATAACAATAGATTAGAGATTATCATTACCAGAATAATCATTCAACACAATCCAGTCAATGGCTTACACCCTACACAACAATTATATCAAATATACAGCGGAATGGTGTCAGTTCCAGCTGTCCCAAAGTCATTTTGATTAAACAATCTAAATAAATGCAACAAATCAATTTGGAATCATTTCAATGGTTTGGCCATAAAATTATTTAAATGGCATTCATCCCGATTGGCAAATTAGATCCTATCTAAACAAGCTTATACAATCTCACATATCAACTTTGCAATGGATCATATGACGACATAACATTCGTCGATACAAACCATTTATTTCATAATATTTTATTTATTAAATAATTAAATTAAAATATAACATAAAGACTTGAATTCTCTTCCAATTATAAGTAATTATCCACCTTTATTATTTCAATTATATTCCATTTTTAAATTAATCATCCTTGATTAATTATTTTCTAATTACATTCAGTAATTAACTTTTAATTAATTATACAAATTAAGAATTTTAACCATTTCAGCAGTTAACCCTTAATTTGCTTAATTAATTACGTAATTCCTTAATTAATTATAATTAATTATTTGATTGCTTATTTCTTAACTAAACAACATTTAATCCCTTCATTAATTATTATAAAATTAAAAATCTTAAGCACTCGATTAATTCAAAGCTTAATTATAATGATTTCCTAAATCATTTTTACTTTACTTAATTTATTCGAATAACTTGAGTGAAAGAATTTAGTTATTTAAATTAAATCAAATACTAATATCAGTTTTCTTAAAAAACTACAATTAAGTATCAATATAAACAATCCGTTTATTATTAAAAATCATTGTCTCTAATCCAAACTTATAAAATATTTAATAGCAAAGGTATTGTTTCCAGGTTCACATAAATTATTATAATTGTTAGATGAGAAAACAATTTAAATTTGAAAACTCTTTAAGTACTACTCATATAAAATAACAGCCTATATAAACAACCGAACCTCAGAACTATCGGCCCAAAGCACACAGGCTCGCAACACAAGCCCAAAAATTCAAACCGAAACCCCAAACAACAATACCCTACTCAGTTGTGCCGAAGCCCATAAAGTCACAGCCGAATACCCCCAAAAAAAAAACACAAACAAACCGAACTGAATGCAGTTGGGCCGAAGCCCATTTCAAAAACAACAACCCGGTTTCAAAAATACACAAACACGGCAGTTTTGGGCCAAAGCCCAGGCCAAATACAACCGCACGCACCCCTCCCCAATCTCTTCTTCCCAAACTTGCTGAAAACCAAACTTCCCCTTCCAGAAATTCGAACACAAACTAACATGTTCAGGAATTACGAACCAGTAACAACCAAAAACATCCTTGCATCACAAGTTCGAAAAAAAACACGATCGCCAATCGCTGACCCATCATCACTTACCTCCAATATCTTACCGAACAACCCCAAACCAACAAAAGACGCGTACACTGATACGCGTGTACGTGCGCGGTCGTGTCTTCGGCAACACCTTGTCGCGATGCCCCAAATCAATCCTACCACAACTCTCGAGTGCAACTAGCTAAATGACGAAGCAATCACCATTGTCGATCTCAAATTCAAACTGCAGGCCGCAAATTTTCCAGGCTACAAAACTCAGGCAACACCAACAAATCCAACTACTACATCGAATCCCAACCACAATGACGTATGTCACCCACCATCATCGAGAGCTGACACATGCAGCGACCCATGAACCAAATTGCAGAATTTCCGGTCGCCCCTTTGCTCCTCAAACCCACCGCGTTGCACACAGTACTTCGACCATCCCTTAAACCCTAAAATCCTTATGTGCACACAATCAAAAGCGAAATAGCAAATTCTGCCACGGTCACCGCATTACCCACGTCACCCAGCACCTACCTGTCCAGGCCACACCATCCCTCGACGAAGAATTCGCCGGAAAATAATTTTTGAACCGAAACAGTTCAACTTCACATTTCTCATAATATAAGTGATTAAAATTCACGATTCAACCATCAAAAATCCTATTTTTATCAGAGAATCTAACATGCATGTTTGAATCTTCGATTCAAACAACTTAAATTTTCATAAAAATTCGATTTTTACAGTAAAACTCAACGCATATGAACTATACAGCATAAAAATTTGAATAATAAATCTTAACTTAAGATATTCTAGTAAATAAATATACTTGCAGTTCACAATATCTTCAAATTCAAGCTAGATCAATTGATTGGACTTTTAGAAGTAAAGTTAAACATGATATTTACTGAACAGAGCATGCATGCAATTCTAAGTTGAAGTCTACAGTTTTCTCACCTTAAACATCTGGTTGTAGCTCCCCTTAAACTTGGAATTTGAATTTTAAAAGCTTGTAATTCTTGAACTTGCTTCCACGAAAATGGGTTCTTAAAGAAACTGCTTCAAGATCTCCCTATGAAATATCCAGATTTTGTTTACAAAACACTCCTTGGTTGCAGAATTCAGAGTGCTGCCATTTTCTTTTTTTTATATGTTTTGATAATTTAAAAAAAAATGCGAACTGTGATGTTTTCTTTAAGCCACTAATTATATATTTATATAGTTGTAATTTCTTTTCAATATGAATGTTGAACAAAAATAGCCCTTTAAAGGCTGAAGTAGTATTTTTAAAAACCAAAGAAAATCTTTGAAAAGAAACATTCATGATTATGTTGGATTCCATTTTCTTTTAAATGCCAAGTGTAAATTTTGATTTACATAAGCCATATCATATTAATACATATGCAATTATATAAAAAATTACAACCAGCCCATTCTTAAGATTGAACCAAGTATAAATGTGATTGTCATTTTTAAATTTTAAAAAAAAATAAAAACTTAATTAAATAAAATTTAAGGCATGTTTTCCTATTTATTTTAAAATAAAGATGAGGCATAATTCAATTAAAATAACCACTCTTTTTGATTTATACCTTTAATAAATATATTGTTACTTAAAACCAAATGAAATAAAATAACAATTTTATTTTCATATAATTTATATCAAATGAAATTTTGATAAAAATAAAAATCTATAACTTCAACAAACTAAGTTTCATAAATATTTATGTATAAATCGTTTCTCTTATTTATTTATGTGATTTTTATGCATATCAATTTATAACATTTCTCTCAAATAATAATTATAAATTTTCTTTCTAATTTATCATTCTATATATGAAAATAATGGATTCACAATAAATTTAAATTCTTATTATATTTCAACTTTAGAATAAATATATATATATTTATCCTTGAAACAATAACATACATTAAATCTAAACAACATATACATATTTTACTTTGAAACAAAATATATGTATATTTAAGAAATTTTATTTAAATCAATTTCATAATTTAATGTAGTTTTGAAAACCCATGTTATATTGTTTTTAGAAAAATAAATTTTATATAATGATAAATCATTGATTAATACAAATATTGTATATTAAAATACAATATCATTGAATATTATAAATAATATTCACAACTCGGGATGTCCGAAATCCCGGGTCGTTACATACCTTCCCCCTTAAAAAGAATTTCGTCCTCGAAATTCCACAGTTATGCTAGTAAAAATTATTTACTCACAATAAACATATCAATAACAATCCAAACTATAGTGGTAAACATAAAGACTCACATAGTATATCAAAATATACATTATATTAAGCACTATTCAAAACATTCCTACAAATGCTATCACCACCATCCATATAAATACACAGATATGTACAACCCTACCAAACACTTAATCATCCGTGGAGTCCAAAGGTCAGAACACAAACAAAAACTATAAACACAAAAAGGAGAAAACAATCTAACTCCTAGTACGGACTCTCTCCATCGGAGTCCTCCCTCTCAGGTCCTGATAACTCTCTAACCTCTCTATCATCATCAGGATCCTGAACCACTTTCGGATTAGGTCCACCATCAACTGGTCCCTCAGCAGCTTCAACTATATTCTAAAGGAAAGCATCATCGACTTCAGAATCGGAATCTTCTTCTACCTCGAATTCCTCCTCATCATTGAATTCCTCCTCTTCTTCGACCTCAAATTCTTCTTCGTCGTCGAAGTCTTCCTCTGGTTCTTCCTGATAAGGCTGAGGCTGAGGCTGAGGCTGTGGCTGAGGTTGTGGCTGTGGCTGAGGCTGCGGCTATGGCTGAGGCTGCGGCCACGGCTGAGGCTGGTCGGCCGGCTCTCCAGATGCCTCTAGCTCTTCCTCATATAAATATGGCTCATTAAGTTCTGCCCTAATCCTTCTAAACTCGTCCAAATTACCCTCTCTCCTGGCTCGGACCAAAGCTCCCCCACGATGGACAATATGGGTTCTCTATAATTAAAACCAAGTCTAGAAATGAGATCCTAAGGTTTAGAACTCTATAAGTTAAGAAGTTCATCGAAGTTTTATACTCCCAATTTATTCTATCACTTTGAATTCCCATTATCCAAGATTTTATAAAAATCATCTTTTCAAAATAATCCAAGTATATATATTTTTGAAAAGTAATTATAGTTGAAAAATATTCACACACATCCATAATTGTTAATCACTCTTGATTAACTTCATTTTGTAATTAACTATCCTTAATTACTTCACCAAAATAATTAATTATTCATTAATTAATTATCTCAAATTAATCCTTTGATTAATTTACAAGGTAATTATACTCAAATTACTTTTATCAACAAATTACTTCAATTAATTACATACAGTGATTAACCATTAATTACTTCTCTAAGTAATTTCTCTTCATTAAATTACATTAAGTAATTATCATCAAATGATTATTCTAAATTAATCAAACTGAATTAATTAGCTTAATCTAATCAAATTAAACTCAATTAATTACAATAAGTAATTAATTCCTTAATTACTTCCATAAGTAATTATACTTAACAATTTACACAAATAATCATCTTTAAATTAATTAATCTAATTGATAATTAAAATTAATCATATTATTCAATCATCACATAATTCCTAGTTAATGATCTTCACAATAACTATTAACACTTCTTTTTAATTGTAATTTTATCTCTAATCACTGAATTAACTAAGTGTTAATTGTATCCAAAATAATCTTTAATTACTTGGTTAATTAATTTTATCTTTAAAGAGTGGAAAATTTTCCAAAAATTTACTAGTTTAAAACTTTTCAGATATCAATTTAAGAATTTTCCAAATTTCTCTTGTAAATAAAACTTATTAAGTGTATATTTTCCATAGATTCAAATTATAAAGAATTCTATTCTAAGGGCATATTCTAGTAAAAAGAACAATGCAATGCATATACTTAAGGTTGTTAGCTAAGACTACAGAAACCAGATGATAAATTATTATCATCACAACCTACTCAATTTAAATTCCATATATATATATATATATATATATATTTAAAAATAATCATATCCTTTATATGGAAAATACATTTGAGTAAAATTATTTAATCTACCCCTTTTAAAAACAATATTATGTCCATTGGCCTGGTTCAAGTGTTTAGAGATTCCTATCAATAACGTTAGCTACTCGCACTGACCAGAATCCATATGCCACTTAACCAATCAATTAACACGATATAAAATCCTTTTATACAATTAACAAATACGCACTCTCGTATATGTATATATATACACTCAGACTCAACAGGTTGCTATAGAGTCTATTCCTAATAAGCAACCTACTCGAACCTAGGTATTCACTCAATCTAGGCTCTGATACCACAATGTCATAACCTATTTTTCCATACCAATTTAAACCGACATTGAACCATTCTTGTCAGTTAAATCGTACGGAAAGACGGATAATGAAAGAAAGAAGATAGAAATAGAAAGAATGTAGAAGAAAAGAGGACAAAATAGAATCTCACAGCGAAACGAATAATTTATAATATGAACAATCTTTACATGAAACCAAAACAGTTACCTTTATATATATCATATACAGGTTTACATCAGAATTACAACCATACAACTCAGACAGTTATATCAATTCTGTCCTTGCAATCATAATTACACGACCAAAGGATTACATATAAACAATTACGAGAATACGTCTCCCGATCCAGCTCTTCCTTCTGAAGCTTCTCCTCTTCCAGTTAAACCTGGAAATATGCTCGATCTGACCCGAGCATATAAGAAAACACCAAAGCCCGGGTCAGTCTGGTATACCAGCGTGAGAAAACACAATCAACTTGATTATTAAATTTTGAAAATTTCTTTTTAAAACAAAAGCATCTCGTAAGACCACACCACAAATAAACATGTCGGGTTTTTACCTTACGATAGCTAAAACATTTTTATGAAATCCTCTGATATTATAATAGGGTCTATCTACAAATACTTAATAAAATAGACGAAATTGTTACGTTATTAAATTCCAGCTACTAGCCACAGAGTGGGTAATACAAAAAAAACTCGTACAAGGCACGTAGGAAGAATGGATTTCCAACTAATGACTAGGCACTGGGGTACCACCTGTCACAGTACGTGGCCTAGATCACAGTACCGAGGAGTACCCCCGCTCCCCTGAAACACAAGACCGGAACCATCCCTTACTGGACAGTTCCGAATAAGATCACCCCACAGTTGGGATCAACAACCACACCACCAAGCCGAAATAAAAAGGGACATCTAGACAGGGATGACCTTACTCTCAAGTGGGGGCTACCCATGAAGCCTTGCTGCATAACCCCTTATTTTCAGTCATTCCCGGTTGATGAGGCTAAAGGCTAAGCGTTACCTTTTTAGAACATATCCCTTAGAATGCTAATCGTCCACCTGACGATGTTCTGAAAGCATTTGTCTATACAAGTCCGTTCCCGGTTCGAACGGAACCGAAGGCACTATTCCTACTACATCCATTTTGGAATCAGCCTCAGGATTAGTAACGAGTAGCCCTTGCACTTCACTGCTCCATTTTCGACTCCAAACTCTTGTCTTCATCCCGAAAACGTATTATTGGATCGAAGTGGTTTTCGGATTTCAAATCCGATCCCGGTCTCTTTGAAACAACATTCGCTATTTCCCGGTAAACTCAACCCCGGTTCTTTAGGAAATACTCCGACGAAATACAAGATCGGAGTTCATCTCCTAACGTTACTATACGGGTCTCCTTATAATTCGTCCTAGACAACAAACGAGTTTATATGTACGGTACAACACCTCGATCGGTAACCGTACCATATAATTCTCGAGTCTCCTCTAGATATTTCCAAAGTCAGGTTTTGTCCAATTTTGATAGTCGATTATTTAAATATGAAAGAAATCAATCATTACACAGAGTTATTTCCCATTTCAACCGTTAACCCTTGTCCACCTTTAAAAATCTAAGTAAATTATCATTTATTTAAGAAAACTTATTTAATTTGAAATATATATAAAACTATTTCCTTCCAAATCATACTAATAAATTTACAAATATCATTTCAAGTTAAATAGATAAAATATTATTTATAAAGATTATTATAATTATTTAACCTACTTTTATTAAAGGGAATGTTTAATTTAAAGAAAATAAACTTAAATATTAATAAAAATTGTTCTTTAAAGTATCTTTACAAAATGAGTTAATACTTGAAACAATTTGAAAATTATAACTTAAAAAGATTTCAAAGGAAGAGATAAATAGCTCCTTTAAATATTCCAAATATTGATACACCTTAAAAACATTTCTAAAAATAATATTATTATATGACTTTATTTTTTTAAAACAAAACTAATTTCATAAGTAAATTCAAATCAAACAAGGCTTATCAGTCCAAACGGTACTTATCAATTCACAGTTAATAATTCACATTCTCAGATATTCAAATCAACCCATTTTCATAGATTGATTCACCATATATGCTCAATATAATTAACAGGCACATAACATATATATGCAATAACAATATATTAGAGATTATCATTACCAGAATAATCATTCAACACAATCCAGTCAATGGCTTACACCCTACACAACAATTATATCAAATACACAGCGGAATAGTGTCAGTTCCCGCTGTCCCAAAGTCATTTTGATTAAACAATCTTAATAAATGCAACTAATCAATTTGGAATCATTTCAACGGTTTGGCCATAAAATTATTTAAATGGCATTCATCCCGATTGACAAATTAGATCCTATCTAAACAAGCTTATACAATCTCACATATCAACTTTGCAATGGATCATATGACGACATAACATTCGTCGATACAAACCATTCATTTCATAATATTTTATTTATTAAATAATTAAATTAAAATATAACTTAAAAACTTGAATTCTCTTCCAATTATAAGTAATTATCCACCTTTATTATTTCAATTATATTACATTTTTAAATTAATCATCCTTGATTAATTATTTTCTAATTACATTCAGTAATTAACTTTTAATTAATTATACAAATTAAAAACTTTAACCATTTCTGCAATTAACCCGTAATTTGCTTAATTAATTACGTAATTCCTTAATTAATTATAATTTATTATTTGATTGCTTATTTCTTAACTAAACAACATTTAATCCCTTCATTAATTATTATAAAATTAAAAATCTTAAGCACTTGATTAATTCAAAGCTTAATTATAATGATTTCCTAAATCATTTTTACTTTACTTAATTTATTCGAATAACTTGAGTGAAAGAATTTAGTTATTTAAATTAAATCAAATACTAATATCAGTTTTCTTAAAAAACTACAATTAAGTATTAATATAAACAATCCGTTTATTATTAAAAATCATTGTCTCTAATCCAAACTTATAAGATATTTAATAGTAAAGGTATTGTTTCCAGGTTCACATAAATTATTATAATTATTAGATGAGAAAACAATTTAAATTTGAAAACTCTTTAAGTACTACTCATATAAAATAACAGCTTATATAAACAACCAAACCTTAGAACTATCGGCCCAAAGCACACAGGCTCGCAACACAAGCCCAAAAATTCAAATTGAAACCCCAAACAACAATACCCTACTCAGTTGTGCCGAAGCCCATTAAGTTACAGCTGAATACCCCAAAAAACCACAAACAAACTTAACTGAGTACAGTTGGGTCGAAGCCCATTTCAAAAACAACAACCCGGTTTCAAAAATACACAAACATGACAGTTTTAGGCCAAAGCCCAGGCCAAATACAACTGCACGCACCCCTCCCCAATCTCTTCTTCCCAAACTCGCTGAAACCCAAACTTCCCCTTCCAGAAATTCGAACCCAAACTAACATCTTCAGGAATTACGAACCAGTAACAACCGAAAACATCCTTGCATCACAAATTCGAAAAAATACACGATCGCCAATCTCTGACCCATCATCACTTACCTCCAACATCTTGTTGAACAAGCCCAAACCAACAGAAGACGCGTGCACCGATACGCGTGTACGTGCACGGTCGTGTCTTCGGCCAACACCTTGTCGCGATGCCCCAAATCAATCCTACCACAACTCTCGAGTGCAACTAGCTAAACGACGAAGTAATCACCATTGTCGATCTCAAATTCGAACCGCAGGCCGCAAATTTTCCAGGCCACAAAACTCACGCAACCCCAACAAATCCAACTACTGCATTGAATCCCAACCTCAATCACGTACGTCACCCACCATCATTGAGAACTGACGCATGCAGCGACCCATGAACCAAATTGCAGAATTTACGGTCGCCCCCTTGCTCCTCAAACCCACCGCGTTGCACACATTACTTCGACCATCCCTTAAACACTATAATCCTTATGCACACACAATCAAAAGCGAAATCACAAATTTCGCCACGGTCATCGCCTTACCCACGTCACCTAGCACCTACCTGTTCAGGCCGCACCACCCCTCGACAAAGAATTCACCGGAAAATAATTTTTGAACCGAAACAGTTCAACTTCACATTTCTCACAATCTAAGTGATTAAAAATCACGATTCAACCATCAAAAATTCTATTTTTATCAGAGAATCTAACATGCATGTTTGAATCTTCGATTCAAACAACTTAAATTTTCATAAAAATTCGATTTTTACATTAAAACTAAACGCATATGAACTATACAACATAAAATTTTAAATAATAAATTTTAAATTAAGATATTCTAGTGAATAAACATACTTGCAGTTCACAATATCTTCAAATTCAAGCTTGATCAACTGATTGGAGTTTTAGAAGTAAAGTTAAACATGATATTTACTGAACAGAGCATGCATGCAATTCTAAGTTGAAGTCTACAGTTTTCTCACCTTGAACATCTGGTTCTAGCTCCCTTTAAACTTGGAATTTGAATTTTAAAAGCTTGTAATTCTTGAACTTGCTTCCAGGAAAATGGGTTCTTAAAGAAACTGCTTCAAGATCTCCCTTTGAAATATCCAGATTTTGTTTACAGAACACTCCTTGCTTGCAGAATTCAGAGTGCTGCCATTTTCTTTTCTTTTTATATGTTTTTTGAACCGTGATGTTTTCTTTAAGCTACTAATTATATATTTATATAGTTGTAATTTCTTTTCAATATGAATGTTGAACAAAAATAGCCTTTTAATGGCTGAAGTGGTATTTTTAAAAACCAAAGAAAATCTTTGAAAAGAAACATTCATGATTATGTTGGATTCCATTTTCTTTTAAATGCCAAGTGTAAGTTTTGATTTACATAAGCCATATCATATTAATACATATGCAATTATATTTAAAATTACAATCAGCCCATTTTTAAGCTTGAACCAAGTATAAATGTGATTTTCATTTTTAAATTTTAAAAAAAAATAAAAACTTAATTAAATAAAATTTAAGGCATGTATTCCTATTTATTTTAAAATAAAGATGAGGCATAATTCAATTAAAATAAGCCCTCTTTTTGATTTATACCTTTAATAAATATATTGTTACTTAAAACCAAATGAAATAAAATAACAATTTTATTTTCATATAATTTATATCAAATGAAATTTTGATAAAAATAAAAATCTATAACTTCAAACAACTAAATTTCATAAATATTTATGTATAAATAGTTTCTCTTATTTATTTATGTGATTTTTATACATATCAATTTATAACATTTCTCTCAAACAACAATTATAAATTTTCTTTGTAATTTATCATTCTATATATGAAAATAATGCATTCACAATAAATTTAAATTCTTATTATATTTCAACTTTAGAATATATATATATATATATTTGTCCTTGAAACAATAACATACATTAAATCTAAACAACATATACATATTTTACTTTGAAACAAAATATATATATATATATATATATATATATATATATATATATTTAAGAAATTTTATTTAAATCAATTTCATAATTTAATGTAGTTTTGAAAACCCATGTTATATTGCTTTTAGAAAAATAAATTTTATATAATGATAAATCATTGATTAATACAAATATTGTATATTAAAATACAATATCATTGAATATTATAAATAATATTCACAACTCGGGATGTCTAAAATCCCAGGTCGTTACAAGAAGCCTCCTGCTCCATTGCTCCTCCAGAATTCGTCAAGCCAACCTGAATCCCCTGACTACTCATAAAAATTTGAGTACCCAAGAGTTTAAGAAAAACAAAATAAACTCCGGGTTAGACATGGATCTGGTGTGAGTAAACGGTTAAATTTGCTTAACTTTAAAAACCTTTTGAAAGAAAATGTATCACGTAAGACATCCCACACATAAACATGGAAAAGTTTTTACCTTACGCTAACCAAACATTTGATAGGAAATTTAGTGATATTATAATAGGTCTAAGGTTTTCAAATAAATATGAAATAGCCAAAATTGTTACATTTATTAAATTCCAGCTACTAGCCCCAAAAGTGGGTAATACAATCAAATCCGAGGGTGCTTATTGGATTTTGGATTCCATACAATCGCAGAGCTACCGGGGTATCGCGTGTCACAGTACGTGGCCTAGATCACCGTACCGAGGATCACTCCCAATCCCCTGTAACACAAGGTCAGAACCATTCCTTACTGAACAGTTCCGAACAAGACAACCCCGCGGTTGTAGCTAGTCACCGCCCAAAAAGCCGAATAAAAAGGGACTTCTAGACAGGGGAAAATCTCGTCCTACTTGGGCATGACCCACTTAACCTTGCTGCACCTCCCCTGTTTTAGCCATTCCCGGTTGATGAGGCTTGAGGCTACGATTACCTTTAGTGAACACATCACTTAGAATGCTCATCGTCCACCTGACGATGTTCTGAAAGCATTCAATCCATACAAGTTCGTTCCGGGTTCAAACGAAACCGAAGGCATTATCTCGTTACACTCATTTCGGAATCACCCTCAGAGTTAACGACAATAACCCTTGCACTCTAAATCTTCATCTTCACTTAAGATTCATGACCTAACGTTAATTTGGATCGATGTGGTTTTCGGATATCAAATATGGAAACCCGATCCCGGTCTCATCGAAATCGAAAACGTATCGTTTAGGTCTAAGTTGTTTAAGATTAAACAATTCAATTCAACTATCTATATACATACAAATAGATAATTCACAATATCACAATAGATAATCTACATTATCATCACAACAGATAATTCATGTTATCATCACAGATAGATAACTTATACTATCATCTCAATGCAACCAAAGCATCCATATCATATATCACACATATCTCATCAGGGATATCAAACAACCAAGTCATTCAATATAAATCAGCCACCCATAAGAAATGATCTATGAATCACACCATTTTTAATTAATTTAAAATGAATTAAATTAATTACTTCATCTCTTAATTAATTTATAATTAATTAATTACCTTCATCACAATAAATCTTGCTTACTTATCCATTAATTAATCCAATTAATTAATCAACCTTGATTAACTATCTCTTAATTAAGTAATTAATCCTTAATTATTCTCATTAATCATATTAACTAATGAACCTTAATTAATTACTTCCATTAATTAATTAACTATAATTAATTACGTTATTGCTTAATTTGTTACATTAATTAATCATGCTTAAATTAATTAAATTAACTTAAATAATTATAAACAGTAATAAATTACTCTTAATTACTTCTTAATTACATTTATAAATCCTTTGATCTATTACACCAAGTAATAAATCCTTAATTACTTTATCAAGTAATTATCCATCTAAAATTACTTCCCACTTAGTAATTCCCTTATCTCAATTACCTCCAGTAATTTATTCATCAATTACTTATCTTAAGTAATTACTCTTATCAAAACTCATTAAGTAAGCATACTTAATTATTTATCATGTGACTATCTTGAATTAATTAACAAATTAATTAACTTAACTTGATCACAATCACCTTATAAATCAAAATCGAGTAATTCATCCCTTAATTACTCTTTAACCAAATTAATCCTTAATTACAGATTAATTATCCTTCATCTATTAATTAATAAAATTTAATTATTAATAAATCCTTTAATACAAAGTAATCAATCCCTAAATACTTTTATAATTAATTAATTAACCTTAATTAACTAATTAATTATCTCTTAATCGTTAATTAATAAAACTTAATTATTAATTAATAACCTTAATTACAAATTAATTAATCCATAATTATAATTAATCAATCCTTAATTACAATTAATTAACCTTTAATAATAGTTAATTAATTCTTAATTAACTTGCATTATAGATTAATTACCTTTTAATTATCAATCAAGAAAACCCAATTAAAACTTTATTAAGCATATCATAATTACTAGTTTTTAATTAACCCTTAATTTCTTAATTAATTAATAAATAATTACAATTTAATTAATCATTAGTCATTAATTAAATCATCATAATTATTAGTTAATTAAATTAATAATTATCCTTAATTAATTACTTAATTAACCCTTTTAAATAATTAATTAAATTAATTAATTAAACTTAAAATTTCTAGTTTAACTTAATTAATTACAATTCATTAAAACTTAATTGTCCTTAAGATGAAACATTATCTTTAATTAACCTTGAAAAACTTTACTTGACTTAAGTCATTAATTAGTTTAAAATATAAAGTAATCATCAATTACTTACCTTTAATTATTAGTTAACAATCCTTAGTTTCAAGTTAATAAATTACTTGAAAACTTTAATTGTTAATTTATAAATCATTATTCATTAACTAAATTTAAAAAAAAAACATTTCCTTATAAATGTCCTTTTATATTTCCAAAATAAGTTTGAAAATAACATTAAGGTTTTAACTTAAAACATTTTAAACCATTCATACAAATTCATTTATATAAACAATTCAATTCAAAGAAATGGATTTCAAGAAATTAATTTAGCTTAATTATTTAAAATTTAAATCTTACTTTATTTTAAATTAAAAACCTGGTTAAACATTTCAATTTGGGTTCAGCCCATGTGTACTTGAACATAGAACAAGTACATCATCTTTTCTTTAAAATAATTTTGTTTGAAAATTTAAAAACTGTTTTAGTTCAATATTTAAAACGGTTAAACTTAACCATTTAACCAGGCTTGCAAAAACCCCAGAAAAAACTCGAGACACAACCAAGAATTACGCGAGGTTTCCCCGAGTCATCTACCTTATACCCCGAGACCCTACTCGAGAAAACAACAGCCTCAAAGCAAACAATGGTGCATCGATCACACTATGCACCTGCACCCAACACTGGCGAACTTCCGACATCAACAATGATCGTTGACAAGTTCCATTTGACCTCCTCTGTAACGACCCGCCGCTCTGACCGTCTCTAGTCGGTAATTAAACCAACTAGAAACGTTCAAAATGACGAATTGTTAGTCAGTTTATAAAGTTTAAACAGAATCAGCCACAGAATCACAGAATAGTAATCATATTTTATAAACAAACTTTTCTTTTATATACATATATCAGAGTTTGCACAATGCATTAAATTTTTATACAGCGGAATATATCTTTTTAGAGTACAAAGAAAAAATTTTACTGAAAACTTTAGTGGAGTGCTTTAATCCCCCTCTCTCTAACTTCGCGGCCTGAAAATCTTCAAGCTGTAAAAATACTCGGTCTGACCCGAGCGTTAATTGCAAAACACAAAAACACTCGAGTCAGGATTAATCTTAACTCAAGTAGATAAATTTGCAATGAACTGAATAAAATGGATCACATGAATCAATTTAATCTATTACGGATTTTCATCTTAACAACTTTAACTTTTTAGTGTGGCTGCAGTACACACATGTACTTTGCACACATGTGCACTGCCTCGCCGACACGCGTTCACCAAACAAAAACACACAGCTATCAGATCGAACAAAGCCAAGGCATAGACAAAGGAATCATGAAGACATCAGACAAAGCAAAACAGCAATGTCAAAGCAAGAAACAAGACAGAGGCTCAGAAATGCCCAAAAACCGAAGGCATGAACAATAACAACTGCAGGACCAGCTGCAACATAAAGTGCAGACCAACAAGTACAGTGAAACAATGTAGCCGACACAGTAGCACAAAGGCAACGCCGAGGCAACACAGGGACAACACAGAGACAACACAGGCAATAGAGAAGTAACACAGGCAACAGAGGCCACAGAGGTAACAAATGGCTTCTAGAAACACATATAGAAGTATTTTCAGAAAATATGCAGTTTTTTTGGTGCAAATAAATGCAAATATCCACAAAACAAATATTTACAGTTTTTTTTAAAAAAAAAACAAAATGCAACTACGTGCATTAAAACTGGAAATTTCGCTGCTGAGTTAACAGTGTCATGAAACATCAAATATTAGCAGATGGAATGCCACTTAAATCTCAAAATGAAATCATTGGAGATGAACATATAAAAATTAATATGGCAAGGCAGCAGTGCTCCTGCAACTTTGGTTCTGACTAAAATTGTGTTACATCTTTCAGTTATTTGTTAAGTCTTATAAAAAATGAGGCAACAATGATTTGCCTGTAGAAACAAAAAATTACTTCATGCATGATAGCACAGACCCTTTTGGTTTGGACTTCAAGTTTTGTGTCTTTGCATTTTCAGTATGTATTTTAAAAAGCATGGAAGAGGAGCAGAAAATGGAATAAGAACAGGAAAGAAATAACTGTGTCGAAAGCAGGTTCAACAAGTAGGATTGTCTGACAACCATTTATTGTTGATGGCAAATTTTGTTGAGCGATCAAAAATTACTCTGCTTACAACAAAAATCTCAACAAATCAAAATTCCCCAATTCGAATTTAACATTAAGTTATTTAATTTGTTTTTGAAAATTGAACCTGTTACTAACACACAGAGCATACATGTAAAACATGATTGAAACCTGTTGCCTGTAAACAGAACTATGTTACAACATGCACTCCATATCTACATATATATATCTAAACATACAGATATTTTAACAGCTAACAACATTGCATAATGCATTCAAGTATCAACCACCATATTGAGATATAGAAGTAGATCATGGGTGGAAAGTTGCTCACTTTGGTTTTCAGAAAAATGAACAGGGCACAGAGCACATCAATTATTTCATACAACACATATCAGCAAACTTCTCATCAGATTTCAAGACTACTTACAAGCATCAGAATATTGAAGCATGTTAAAAGTTGAAAAGAAATAGTTGCTCACTTTGGTTCTTATAAATTTTAAAACAAAAATTTCAGTAGCATCTGTTCTTATAAATTTTACAACAAAAATTTCAGTATCTGTTCTCAACAGTTTAAATTCTTATCAATTTAAATTTAAAACAAATTATCAAAGCAGCATCTATTCTTATCAGTTTTTTTTTTTTTTTAAAAAAAATTTTTTTAACAAAAACACATAGTATCTGTTTCATCAATTTAAACATAAAAGTTAAGTAGCATCAGTTCTTGTCAAATTTAAAAAAAAAACAAAACCAATTATAGTTTCTGTTCTTATCAATTTAAAATTAAAAACAAATCACACATAGTATCAGTTCTTATCAATTTAAAACAATAAATTAGCTTCGGTTCTTAACAGTTTAAGACCTAATTCAATAGCATCTGCTCCTAACAGTTTAAATAACAAATTAACAGAGCAATTCATAGCAAAAGAACAACCAACAACCAACATACAGTGTGTTATCTGTTCCTATCAGTTTAGAATTCAAAGTAGCCGAGCAAATGATAATAAATACCCCAAACACCCATACTTGCAAATTAACCGAGCAGATGGAAGCAAAACAACACCAATTCATAGCATGCAAATCAAGCACGTATCTGTTCTTATCAGTTACAGTTCAAGAAATCGAGCAAGTGACTGCAATTACCCCCAAATGGTTCAGATTCAAGTAACCGAGCAACTGAAACCCACAAATCATCAAAACAAAGCATGCAAATTAACCGAGTAATTTGATAACCAACAACCCCCCAAAACAGTAGCATGCCACCCAAAATTCAATGCAACCAAATCTAAATACTTGCATTAAGATAATCGTGAGCCAAAAGACTCACCTTTATCACGAATCGGGGCACGCAAGAGATTCGAAGCTGAAGCAAGAATCGATGACGAATTGAAGCCGTCGCTTTCGATTTTTGGAAAGCCCTAACTTGCTGAAGGTCGGCGAAGAAATGAATTGAAGCCGAAACCCTAATCTGAAGTCGAACGAAGATGGATTGGGGAGGCCGCCATTTTTTTTCTTTTTATTTTTCTTTCGTAATGAATGAAGAAAGTGGAGAGGGGTAGGGTTATAAAAATAGAAAAGAACGTGAATTTTGCGTGAGTTATGGCGTGTGAAGTGGCGTGGATTTAGGGTATGGAGGAATGGTGTCGGCATGATGAAAGTAAGGTAATGTCTACTTCTTATTTTATATTTATTTTTTTTTTTTTTTTTTTATCTTTTCTTATTTTATTTTATTATATATATATATATATTTATATTTATATTTTTTTTTATTTTTAATTAAATTTTGTTTTTGTAAATTGTTTTCTTTAATAAACTTAGAACGTTTTGAAGTTCAACTATCAACACAAATTTATATTAACGTGTTTCTCATTTTATTTTATATTGATTAAAATTTGATTCTTTTATTTAAGAAAATGTTATTAAACTAACCACAAATTTATAAATATAAATAATAATCCTTGTATCTAAATTTATTTTTCTTCTAAGTCATTTGTTTGAATTAAAAATACAATTTCAATATTCAATTTCAAACTTCAAAGTAAAAATTCAAATTTCTATTCAACTTTAAAATAGATTAAATTCAAAATTTTAATCGCCAAATTTCATAGTTTTATTGGAATTCAATTTAAAATTATCTCCAATATTTAAAATAAATTAAATATCTTCATTTTTAAATTGTTCAAAATTCAGGATCGTTACAATCTCCCCTACTTAAAAGAATTTCGTCCCGAAATTATAAGTTAGGAAAAACGATTGCTAAAATCTCACCGATATTTTATATCCTACATAATTTCACCAAGTTTCAAACTCATAAATAAATATAGAATTCATTCCATTTATTTCATTTCACTAGTTTTGTTCATCGATTTCAATAATCAAGACACAAAAGTCTTTTACCAAATTTTTGATTTACAAAACTCAGATTTTTAACTTGAAATCTTTCATGCTAAATATTTGCATAATACATCTTATCCAAAACTGTGGACTTTCAAGATATTCAAAAAGATCTTCTTCCTTAATTCATTAAGTTAGAATTATGTAATTCTAATTTCAGATTATTGATTTTCTATTCAAAGTTTTGAAAATACTTGATAACTCAAAGTTTAACAAGTCCATCGTCGTTCTCACAGACTTTAGGCATACGCTGGCCAGGCGCAAGACTAAAAATCTCCAAGTACTAAACATACTTGCTTCAACTCCCAGTGAAAATACTTTTAAAAATTCTTTTAAAAATTCTTTTAAAAATGGATATGGAAAGTCCGTTCCCCCATGGATCACAGTCACCCGGCGGTTCCGCTACTATCTCAGTAGAATCGCTTGTAACTTAGATTTCTCATCACTCCTGAATTTCGCCATGGTTGTCGCCTTAGATCGCGGTCCACACGGCGGTTACGCTACTATCTCAGTAGAATCGCTCGTAGCCTTAGGCATCACGCCCCTCGAATTACGCTTCGGTTCCCAGATCGCAGTTTACTCGGCGGTTGCGCCACTATCTCAATGGAATCGCTTGTAACTTTAGGTATCACACCCCTCGAATTACGCCAGCATCAATAACATAATCCCAACACAATGGGATATCAAATCAGTCCCATTGGACATTCCACTAAGGGAATTCTACGTAGCTACGATTTACACTGGACACTCCACCGAGTTCCAATCACCTTCACACATAATAAATTGGAAGGTACATTTCCATATCCTCAGTTTTTAGAAAACATATGTCATATACATATAGTACTTCATTCACATTTCGTACTTATCATATCTATGTAAACCTACACAGGATGACTTTTCTAAACTGATTAGTTTTCGATTATATTCACATATATAAGTTACGAAAACTCAATTCACATTCACAACAAAATAGAGGATTCAAAATTTTCTATCACGTTTAAAATTTTCCTCTCAATCGATTTGAAAATTTAAGGTTATCTCTAACCTAATTCACATTCACAATCCAATTCATTATCGATTTCACATTCGATTTGGATTTCACGTTACATCGTCAATTCTCAACACATAATTGATGTCTATCGATATATAACCTCTAAGCTCGTATGTCTCAGAGAAGGGTGTTAAGCTAAAAGAATAAATTCTCCGCCACCACAGATATATATTTAATAGAGATCAAATGATATGTCATCAATTCACAATGCTAGACATACAATCCCAATCGACTATCCAAAATTCAAAGCTGAACTTATATTGTTTTTGGTGTCGAAGTTAAACTCAATTTAACTCAAAATTCACTCTTTGAAAAATTTCCAAGTTGAACTAATTGTTCAAATTTCTCAAAATAATATCTTTACAAGATATATAATTTTCACACTTAATCATTTGAAACTAATTTCAAATATTCATTTCTCAATTTATCTTTAAAAGATAAAATTTCAAACCTTTCATTTCACATTGGAAAATATTTCCATACTTATTCAAAAATAAGTAATTCACAAATTCTTTCATTTTCAACACTTTGAAAATATTCAATATACTTGAATCAAAATTAAGTATATATTCCATTCTTTAAGGAAATCATTCTTTTAATCACATTTATTTGAGTTAAAACGAATGTTACGTAAAACATCGTTACGACAACTCAAAATCACTAGTATAGGGATTCGGATTTAAAATAGATATATAAATCCCAATACTATCAACAATATTTCCTTCCGGAAACCATTTACTATAACAATAGTGTCATAGTCCACCATTTCCTTATTTTTCTCGAAAACGTCTATTTTAACAATGAGTGTTGAAATCTATGTATTCGATAGTTAATGCATTTTAAAACATCTTTAAAACTATTAACTTTTCAACTTCACTTAATTCATAGTTTGAATTCCTCATACTTTTCACAATATTGGTTTTAAACCAATCTCAAACTTTTCAATATTAAGTTTTTCACTTAATTTAATTCTCCACACGTTTAAATTCAAATTCATCACTGAATTTATTTAAACCTATAATGGATTATCATGTTGACAACTTCAAATTTGAAATTAAATTCTATTTGAACTTTTCATTTACTTTCTATTTCAAAAATAGTCAACTAGTTCTTTAGTAAATTGTTCATCAATTTAGCTCCATTAAATTCATATTTCCACATTAACCATTTTAGACAATAGTCTAAACTTGAAATATAAACTTCACATCGAAATAGTTTGATTTCTACAGTTAAATCAACAATTAAACTTCATTTCATAATATTACTTCCCAAAATACTATTCGATTAAAATATTTCCTCCATACGAAATTTTACATAGCTTAATACTTTTAAAAGACGTACATAGAAGATTGTGGATTACAAAAGATAGTATTACAAAATATATCGATTGGTTTAAGATTCAGAATAATTAAGGACTAACGACTTCTTGTCCGATAGTAGGCATCTTTGCCAAACATTCATCTTCGGATGACACTACTTCATATTGTGTTAAAGGAGGATTAACACATTCAAAATCCACATGTCCCCATTCCTTACAGTTATTGCAATAATATGAGATGTTTCCATCTTTATCTATCACCATAACACCTTTCGCTCTAGCTGGTCGGGCTATAGCTTGCTCTCCCCGTTGTCTTTCGGTGCAGTTTCTGGCTATATGTCCAGTCTGCCGACAATGGTAGCAGATTGTCAATCTATCGACGGTTAAATTGAGTACGCACTTTTTCCTTTTCACTTTAGGACAATGACTAAGAAAATGCCCTCTCTCTTGACATTTAAAACACACAATCTCCTGACGAGCGAATCGGTCATCCACATTCCTTTTCTTTCTTCTCTCTCGACACTGACGGGCATAATGTCCCTTTTTATGACATCGATAGCAAATAACCTCATCATATGGACCAGGTGCTTGCCTTTCAGTGAATCTCCTTTCAATTTCCGCACGGGTCGCTTCTGCTTCTCTACGAGCAATTGCTCTTCGTTCACGGCGTATTGCTTTTTGTGCTTCGGTTTTCTCCATTATAATTAACAAGGTGTTTTCGAAGTTTCCTATCAATATTCAAAAATTTTTATTAGCAGAGGTTGGATTATTCAATCATTCTCCCTAAAACATATCTGTTTTATTCGTTAATACATTCACTGTCCAAAATCGTGAATATATTTTGTCAACCAATTTCATCATTTCTACAACTTATTTTTATTTTTTTTAAAGGATTACCCACTGTCCAAAATCGTGGATATATCTCCTTTAATAAGTTATAATAATTTACTTATCAAATTCAATTGATTTCGAATTTATAAACAATCTTCATAAATTCTTTTTCTATTTATAAAACTTCAATTTATAAATCTTTTTATTGATTCAATTCAATTTCATTTATATAACTCAGTTATATACCCAGAAGTTCATATTATAAGTTAAATACTTATAATCCATTCATTTACCAATTCGTTCTTCATATTTGAAAACAATTCCTCAAAAGAATTCAGAATCAAATTCTCAAGTTATAGTTCAATAATCCACTTGATTATAACCAAATTAACATATCAATTTATTTCACAATTATTACTCGAAATATTCAAGTTATTCGATTTAAACCAATTTAAACCAATTCACTAATTTATTAGTTCACTTAACTCATATTTCATTTTTCATAATCTCAATAATTCGATAATGAGTTTCTGAACGATCGAAAGTCAAATCTAACGAGACCTCACCGAATATAAACTATCGCAAACTCACATTTAGAGAGGGGAATTTTCAAAATAATTTTAACTTTCCAAAATACTTTTTGTTTTTAAAGAAAACAATTTCATACTTCTTTAAATTTGAAAAGCACTTTCTTTATAGTGGTTCTAGTAACTATTCATATTAAACATCATAAACTGAGCTTTGAGTAAACCAAAGCTCTGATACCACTTTTGTAACGACCCGCCGCTCTGACCGTCTCTAGTCGGTAATTAAACCAACTAGAAACGTTCAAAATGACGAATTGTTAGTCAGTTTATAAAGTTTAAACAGAATCAGCCACAGAATCACAGAATAGTAATCATATTTTATAAACAAACTTTTCTTTTATATACATATATCAGAGTTTGCACAATGCATTAAATTTTTATACAGCGGAATATATCTTTTTAGAGTACAAAGAAAATTTTTTACTGAAAACTTTAGTGGAGTGCTTTAATCCCCCTCTCTCTAACTTCGCGGCCTGAAAATCTTCAAGCTGTAAAAATACTCGGTCTGACCCGAGCGTTAATTGCAAAACACAAAAACACTCGAGTCAGGATTAATCTTAACTCAAGTAGATAAATTTGCAATGAACTGAATAAAATGGATCACATGAATCAATTTAATCTATTACGGATTTTCATCTTAACAACTTTAACTTTTTAGTGTGGCTGCAGTACACACATGTACTTTGCACACATGTGCACTGCCTCGCCGACACGCGTTCACCAAACAAAAACACACAGCTATCAGATCGAACAAAGCCAAGGCATAGACAAAGGAATCATGAAGACATCAGACAAAGCAAAACAGCAATGTCAAAGCAAGAAACAAGACAGAGGCTCAGAAATGCCCAAAAACCGAAGGCATGAACAATAACAACTGCAGGACCAGCTGCAACATAAAGTGCAGACCAACAAGTACAGTGAAACAATGTAGCCGACACAGTAGCACAAAGGCAACGCCGAGGCAACACAGGGACAACACAGAGACAACACAGGCAATAGAGAAGTAACACAGGCAACAGAGGCCACAGAGGTAACAAATGGCTTCTAGAAACACATATAGAAGTATTTTCAGAAAATATGCAGTTTTTTTGGTGCAAATAAATGCAAATATCCACAAAACAAATATTTACAGTTTTTTTTTTAAAAAAAACAAAATGCAACTACGTGCATTAAAACTGGAAATTTCGCTGCTGAGTTAACAGTGTCATGAAACATCAAATATTAGCAGATGGAATGCCACTTAAATCTCAAAATGAAATCATTGGAGATGAACATATAAAAATTAATATGGCAAGGCAGCAGTGCTCCTGCAACTTTGGTTCTGACTAAAATTGTGTTACATCTTTCAGTTATTTGTTAAGTCTTATAAAAAATGAGGCAACAATGATTTGCCTGTAGAAACAAAAAATTACTTCATGCATGATAGCACAGACCCTTTTGGTTTGGACTTCAAGTTTTGTGTCTTTGCATTTTCAGTATGTATTTTAAAAAGCATGGAAGAGGAGCAGAAAATGGAATAAGAACAGGAAAGAAATAACTGTGTCGAAAGCAGGTTCAACAAGTAGGATTGTTTGACAACCATTTATTGTTGATGGCAAATTTTGTTGAGAGATCAAAAATTACTCTGCTTACAACAAAAATCTCAACAAATCAAAATTCCCCAATTCGAATTTAACATTAAGTTATTTAATTTGTTTTTGAAAATTGAACCTGTTACTAACACACAGAGCATACATGTAAAACATGATTGAAACCTGTTGCCTGTAAACAGAACTATGTTACAACATGCACTCCATATCTACATATATATATCTAAACATACAGATATTTTAACAGCTAACAACATTGCATAATGCATTCAAGTATCAACCACCATATTGAGATATAGAAGTAGATCATGGGTGGAAAGTTGCTCACTTTGGTTTTCAGAAAAATGAACAGGGCACAGAGCACATCAATTATTTCATACAACACATATCAGCAAACTTCTCATCAGATTTCAAGACTACTTACAAGCATCAGAATATTGAAGCATGTTAAAAGTTGAAAAGAAATAGTTGCTCACTTTGGTTCTTATAAATTTTAAAACAAAAATTTCAGTAGCATCTGTTCTTATAAATTTTACAACAAAAATTTCAGTATCTGTTCTCAACAGTTTAAATTCTTATCAATTTAAATTTAAAACAAATTATCAAAGCAGCATCTATTCTTATCAGTTTTTTTTTTTTTAAAAATTTTTTTTTTAACAAAAACACATAGTATCTGTTTCATCAATTTAAACATAAAAGTTAAGTAGCATCAGTTCTTGTCAAATTTAAAAAAAAAAACAAAACCAATTATAGTTTCTGTTCTTATCAATTTAAAATTAAAAACAAATCACACATAGTATCAGTTCTTATCAATTTAAAACAATAAATTAGCTTCGGTTCTTAACAGTTTAAGACCTAATTCAATAGCATATGCTCCTAACAGTTTAAATAACAAATTAACAGAGCAATTCATAGCAAAAGAACAACCAACAACCAACATACAGTGTGTTATCTGTTCCTATCAGTTTAGAATTCAAAGTAGCCGAGCAAATGATAATAAATACCCCAAACACCCATACTTGCAAATTAACCGAGCAGATGGAAGCAAAACAACACCAATTCATAGCATGCAAATCAAGCACGTATCTGTTCTTATCAGTTACAGTTCAAGAAATCGAGCAAGTGACTGCAATTACCCCCAAATGGTTCAGATTCAAGTAACCGAGCAACTGAAACCCACAAATCATCAAAACAAAGCATGCAAATTAACCGAGTAATTTGATAACCAACAACCCCCCAAAACAGTAGCATGCCACCCAAAATTCAATGCAACCAAATCTAAATACTTGCATTAAGATAATCGTGAGCCAAAAGACTCACCTTTATCACGAATCGGGGCACGCAAGAGATTCGAAGCTGAAGCAAGAATCGATGACGAATTGAAGCCGTCGCTTTCGATTTTTGGAAAGCCCTAACTTGCTGAAGGTCGGCGAAGAAATGAATTGAAGCCGAAACCCTAATCTGAAGTCGAACGAAGATGGATTGGGGAGGCCGCCATTTTTTTTCTTTTTATTTTTCTTTCGTAATGAATGAAGAAAGTGGAGAGGGGTAGGGTTATAAAAATAGAAAAGAACGTGAATTTTGCGTGAGTTATGGCGTGTGAAGTGGCGTGGATTTAGGGTATGGAGGAATGGTGTCGGCATGATGAAAGTAAGGTAATGTCTACTTCTTATTTTATATTTATTTTTTTTATTTTTTTATTATTTTTTTTATCTTTTCTTATTTTATTTTATTATATATATATATATATTTATATTTATTTTTTTTTATTTTTAATTAAATTTTGTTTTTGTAAATTGTTTTCTTTAATAAACTTAGAACGTTTTGAAGTTCAACTATCAACACAAATTTATATTAACGTGTTTCTCATTTTATTTTATATTGATTAAAATTTGATTCTTTTATTTAAGAAAATGTTATTAAACTAACCACAAATTTATAAATATAAATAATAATCCTTGTATCTAAATTTATTTTTCTTCTAAGTCATTTGTTTGAATTAAAAATACAATTTCAATATTCAATTTCAAACTTCAAAGTAAAAATTCAAATTTCTATTCAACTTTAAAATAGATTAAATTCAAAATTTTAATCGCCAAATTTCATAGTTTTATTGGAATTCAATTTAAAATTATCTCCAATATTTAAAATAAATTAAATATCTTCATTTTTAAATTGTTCAAAATTCAGGATCGTTACATCCTCCCACCAGTCGACCATTCAGATAACCACAACAATCCCTGAAACAGGATCGAGCCACCTCGATTGAACAGTCTAGTAGAAACTGGAATTAACCACTGCCAGACAACCCATCACCCACACGACTCTGACCACCGGAGGATGAACCCCTTCGTCCACACCTTGCCGAACACCCACGCAAGCACCTCCTTCAATCTTGACCTACTTGATCGATCATAGGTGACGATCTCCTCACAATTCTGACCATAACCCAAAATTAGGTTTAAAAAAAAAATCGAACAATTCCGAACTCCACGATAGATTAACTACCTTCAGCCATTTTTGCCACACTCCCTGATCCTACTTCTAGCTCCATCAAGAACCCCGAACACCCCAAATACATAGATCATCATATATTGACCAAAAACCAAATTCCAGCAAAACCCCAAATACTCATTCAATACTTCTTTATAAAATTGAATTTTTGTCTTAAAAATCTTTATTTTCAAAATGCATTCGAATTAGAATCCTGAAATAACAAACCAGGATGTTTGAATTTTGACATATTTGAAATTTTATTTGTAAATCAAATTTTCCAGTGAAACTTTGCTTTAATTAATTTTAAACTATTTTTAAAACTTGAGTCTTGTTAAAATTCATAACTTTTGTTTAGAAAATAATTTCTAAAATAAATCATAGAAATAGGAATTGTTTTATGAATATATTTGATGTTTGTAAAATTGGGAAGTACTTCATTTGTCTGATATAATTCAGGCATGCTCAATCAATACTCAACATTTTCTTATGTATAATTATGTTCTAAATTCCCAAAATCATCATGCAAGCATACTTTTAAACTTACATTACAGATCCACTTTAACCATATGTCAATGCATCACACTTTTAAAGAGGTTCATGATAGCAGTTTCAAACAGAGGTTTAAATATAGGAACAAAGGTGCTTCAAAATTGGCAGACAAGCACTCAGAAATTCAAATATAAATATTCATGCAGATCAAACATCAACACAGTAATTCATAAGCAACACCTATTTGTTACTAAATTTTAGTTTTAAAAGTTTACTCGCCTTTTTAATGAAGTGCGGATGTTTTAATCTTGATGATAACACTGTAAAAATTTGCAAAACACTTGAACTTAAAACTGAAGCTTTTTGAAACAGAAAAACTTCATTTCTCTGATTTGCTTTAAACTGAATTACTTCAGGTTTTCCCTTTTAAAAACTTGCAAATGCTTGAATTTTTGAAAACATACTGCAGGCATGCAGTTTTGAAGGATGTTTACGTACTTGATTTGTAAACAGAGATTGATGTTTGAGGAGTTTTTATAGGATTTTGAAAATGTTCCAGGCTTGATAACCGAAGGTTTGGAATGGGTTACAGGGCTCTCAAATTTATTTCTAGATTGTATTGAATTTGAGGAATTTCAGATTTTCATTTGAACTTGAGGAGGTCACAGGGAAACAAATTTTGCAGATTTGATTTACACTTGATTTTAGATTTGAACATGAGGAAAATTTCATATCTGATTTGAGGATTTTATGATTTTTGAAGAGTGAAGATTGCATGGATATTCTAGTTTTCTTTTAGGAATGAACATAAAATTTAAAGAAAAAGAAAATGAAGAGAAGATAGTGTTTATATAGGCTAATTTCAGTTTTTATTAAAATTAAAAGAAAATTTAAAAAAAGTTGTGGCACTTGTCTCAACCTTATATTAATGTGTTAACACTTGTTATCTAAGAGATTTATAACTTAACACTTGTCAATATTTATTTATATTTATCCTAAAAGAATTTTAAAAGCTTTTTAAATTGATTTCCTAATTAACTAATATGTTTTCTTAATTTATAAATGCCTTTCTAATTGATTTCCTAATAAACAAATACTTTTATAAATTTATAAATGTTTTCTAAATTTATATTAATACAATCTTTAAAAGAAAATAAAAAAAAACAATTATAATTTAAATAAAATTATGTATAATATTGCAAACTTATTTTAAAATGTTATTTCAAAAAGCCCTTGTATTTATTCTTATTAAATAAATACATATCCAAATTTCTATAGATAAATTTCTATAAAAATAATAATATAAAACAAATCTTATTTTTAACTAAAAACATTATCTATATATTTTAAATCCAAACTATATTATTATTTTATTTTAAGATGTATGTATATTCCCTTGAATTCAAATTTATATTCAATTCAAAATCAATTTAAAAAAATCCAAATCTAAAATCAATTTAAATAAATATAAATATCAATTTTTAGATAAGCTCATTATTATTTATAAATAATTTATCCTATTTTAAAATCAATTTAAATACACTGATATAAATATATTTAAGCACGCTTATTAAATTTGAAAACAATAAGTCAATTTAGAATTTATTTACACAATACAAAATAATTATTCTTATTTTAAAACCAATCTATAGCCATAATTAAGACATGATATTTTTATTACTTGGTTATTTATTTTTGAAAATAAATTTTTTATCAAATTCAAATAATTTAAATTAAGAGATTATCACATTTTAAATTCCTGAAAATTCCAGGATATTACATAATCTCTCCTCATCCCCCTAGGCCGTGAGCTATTAAGGCATAATTGCCTTGGAAAGTCAAGTGCAAAGTAAGGAGGGAAAGGTGGTTGCAAGGTGAGGTTGGACTTGGATTGCTGGGGTTGACTTTTATGTTTCATTAATAGTGAGCTAATTCACCACCTTCTATGAAAATATAAAGTATATATACCCTTATTGATGGTTAACATATTGTTTGAATTGATGTTGATATATGTTGAAACATTGCTTTTGATTTTTACTTTGAAAACAAATGGAATTTGTAATCCGTATGAACGGACTTGTTTGACTTATAGAAGGATCTTGAAACAAAGCACATAGGTTGTAGTTGAACTTTGTGTTAGATTGAACTCGAATTTGAAAGTGCACTTATAGCAATAGTCGCCATTGATGCACTTAGGAATTACCCTGCTTTTGGCGATTTATATTGAACTTCGCAGAGAGATCCTTTGTAACGACCTAAAATTTCAGTCATTTAAATTTGGAATATTTAATTAATTTTAAATATTTAAAAGTTAATTTTATAAGTTAAATTACTTATATTTCAAACATAGGGATTTTTTTGATAATTAATTAATATTTTAAATTGTTTAAATAATAGTATTTTTAATTTAATGTGAATGAAAGCGATTTCAAAGTTGATTTTAATTCTATTTGAATAAGGAAGATAATAAACTTTCAAAGTTAAACTAAAAGATATTTAAACTGATTTTGGAAATTATTCATTTTAGTTAATGTGAAAAAATAGCTTTTTGCGGCCCAGTCTCGGATTTCGACGAAACCAGTTTCATTGGATCCTTTATGGTGAATTATTATATGCCGTCGAATTTCATGGCGATTAGACGTATCGTTTCATCATGCGTGTCCAAAACGTATAGGAATTAATTAAAGGAATTTAAATTAATATAATTTTATTTTGAAAAGTTAACTTCTGTATATGATGGAATAGGCTTTCGATATATATTCCATTGTGTTCGGAATAGAGGTATAACATGTAGAACGTCAGGAGGCATAGCTCGTTTGGAGTCCGAAAATTTTAATGTGAATAGTGCTTTGAGAAATTTGCTACGAAAGGATATTAACATCTTCATTTCCAAACCATAAACTTTATAAACCCTAGCTGCCATTAAAGATAAAGCTCGATCCAGCGGCCTATAATCGTCCGAGCTGCTACGTGCATTTTCAATCTTCGACCTCCACCACAAAAGCGTAGAGCTTGACTAGATGAAGCTAATTAACGGTTGGATAGTCATTTGGTGAGGTGTAGAAGCCAAAATTGAGGTGCATGCATACAGTTTTTTGGGTTTCGCACGTGGTACACGCACGACGGCGACAAGGCAGGCAAGGGGCGAGGCGATGACGACGTCCCAGGTAGAGGGGTGACAAGCTATGGTTGCGTGATCTTCGATTGATTTAAAAAAAGAAAGTTCATGCCTAGTAATTCAGCTCGAACTAGGGACATAGGAAAAGGTTTATGTTTTAAAATTTTAATTTATTATAAATTTAATTATCTCATACGATCATAAATTCATAACTTGTTCGTACGAGGTCGGTTTTAAGTGCGAAAAACTACGTTGCGATCGTATCAATGAGTACTATGCTATAGAGTTGGATTGGGTGGATTCAAAGCTAATAGGAATTTTGGGTTAAATTGAACAACCGTTCAGTTTTAATTCAAATCGGAGCGCTTTTGCAATTTTTGGAATTTTTATGAGTAATTTCACCTCTCTGGCCTACTTATATTTTTATATAAGTGGACATAATTTTATTTACATTGTTTGTTTCTTATTTGGATGATTTCTATTTTATTTGTTGGTTTAGATATATTCCCGCCTTTTGGAGTGGATGAGAGCTTATAACATTCCCGTGTAAGAACGCATGACCCTTTCTATACGAATCCCGTCTCAAAGCGGTTGATTTATATTCTATGGTTATATTCTATATGTGATGCAGAAAACAAATTGGAGGGATCCAACAGGATTTCTCATGTGACGCGATTCAATTTATTTAGTGCTTCAGTAGAACTAAGCCTTATTTTTGCTATTTTGAAATGCTAAAATGATGATTTTGATTTACATAGGATTTCGAAGTAATTTTGAAGTATAAATATGTTTTAATTGTTTTAAAACTACAAAAAGAAGGAATTTATTTAAAATAAAATAAAAGCTTGTTTTTTGGAATATTAAATTAACTATTTTGTGAAATATGTTAAATAGAGATTTTTGAAGTATAAATAGAGAAATTAAAACTTAAGAAATAAGTTCAAGCTATTATAATAAAAGAATACAGTTTAAAAAGGTGAAATAGTTTTGAAAAAATATTTCTAAGAATGGTCATACAATGGATTTGAAAAGGGAATATTTTATAAATAATGAACGTATTTATAAACGAAGTTTTATGAATATATGAAAATGGATTTGAATCTAAGATATGGTAAATAGATGTAAAAATGGGTTTTCTAAATAAATCGGATTTTTGGAGAAAAGGATTACAAATGGATTTTTTTATAAGTAAAGGAATTTTATAAGTAGAAGTTTTATAAAATAGGAATGAGATTTATAAACATTATTTTAAAATCGGTATAGTTTTGATAAGTAAAATATGGATTTTTAAGGGGACATGTTCGCATTTTAAAGTGAATAATCTTTTAAAGCAACATTTTGGAGGCAATATTTTAAAATGGAGTATAATTGGTTTTTAAAAGCAATTTAAAGTGGGATAAGTATTGAAAATATAGATTTTAACATTTTTTGTTGTAATATACGTTTTCAAAGAATTAAGGAAGTCATGGACTATAACACTATTGTTAGAGTAAATAATTTCTGAAAATAAATATGTTATATAGTATATGATATTTTTATATTTATATATACATAATTAATCGAATCTCTATGCTCGTGTTTTGGGTTGTTGTAATGATGTTTACGCAACATTCGTTTTGACCCAAATAAAGTGCGGTTTTTGAAGAATACTTTCCTTAAGATTTGTATATATACACCTATTTTGGTTTAAGTATATGGAAATATTTTCCAAAGTGTTGAGAATGGAATGATTTGTGAATATTCTTATATCGATAATATAAGTACAAATGCTTTTTAAATACCAAAAATTAGAAATGTTTTGGTGAATATATCTTTTTAAAGACAATTTGAAGTAAACATTAAGAAAATTGATTTAGGTAACAAAAGATTAATTGAATGGGCCTAGTGATTGATTATTTGTTAGATTTTATTGTTTCTTTGATAGTTAAATAACCGACTATAAAATTGGCCTCTTTATCATTGTTGATCCAAAGAGGCCGGGATCGGATTTATTCGAAATCAATTCGGACCAACGTATATGCGTTCGAATGTACAGGTGTTGGAAGACATTGATATTTGGGATTTTTGTAATAAAGGACTGCTTGTTAATCATTTGGGGATAAACTCCCAATATACATATAGTAGCAGTGATGTAACACCCCTAATTTTTAATAATATTATTCTAGAGATTTAATTAGATAAATTAAATAGAATAATGTAAATGTAAAGTGATAAGGAGATTGATATTTGCAAATAAACCTAGAGGTCGTGCTTGTTAACTCTAATGGGCTTATAAATGGTTATAAAGGGTAATTAAATTAACATAGGGGCATTAGGGTAATTTTTGCCCATAATTTCTTACCCTTATACTCTTATTCATAGCATTCACATTCATTTGATCACAAATAAAATAAACGAAAGAAAGAAAAGAGGAGCCGCCATTAAGGAGTAAGAAAAGAAGAGAAAATTCAAGATTAAATCTTAGGATTTAAGCTAGGGGAATCAATCTTAAACAATCTCTAATTTCCTTATCCAAACTAAGATGAATAATAATCCTAATCATCCTATTTTTTTTCAATCGTATTTTTTCGTATTTATGAATTAGTCCATTTAGGATAATTTGAATGATGATATGCTTTATAACATGTTTGATTTAATATCAAATTGTTTAACATGTACATGCATGGTTTTAAAGCAAAACCGTTAGCAACTGATTTTAGAATGCCATGGGAAAATTTTATGTTAAGGTAAACATTATTTTGGAGTTGGGTTTCAATTTTTAGAATTTTCCAAGCCATGGAAAATTTGTTATAAATTTTCAAAGGAAGATATGCATTATTTGGTTTTGAAATTAATTTCGGTAATTATATGACAAATTTAGGTCTGAACTTTATATATGCTAGGCAACTTATTAAAATTGAATTTCTATGATTTTTGGGGATTTTTACTAGGAGATTTATTATGGAAATTAAATTATTTTTAAAGGAGGACCTAAATGATTTAATTTTGGTTAAATAGGAAGGGCTTATTTGTTAAAATACCATGTTTTAGATCTTAAAATATGCGGCAATTATCTGTAAAATAATTTGAAATGTTTAAGGCAACCAATCAAATGTTTACACATGAGTAAGTTAGTTGCAACGAAATTACTTTATTTTGTAAAAACAGCTTTTCCGTCTCCTTTGGAAGTAGCTTTCGACCCAGAGCTTCCGCCTTCAGCCAGGTCAAAACCATAGAAGCTGAAAGCAATACACATGGTATCACTTAGTTAGTATGTAGTGGATCGGAGGAAGGCGGAAGGTAGGATGCCAAAACTTGGCTTCCAATGAGGTCGGTACATTATTTTTGTCTTCCAAGGAATAGCACTTGTCGGCTTCTTTATATGCTTTCGAAGGGGTCGAGACCGATGACTTTGAAATGACTTTTTAACTAGCTTTCGAAAGAGAGTTGTCGCCTTATTAATTAAAGAAGTAGCTTCTGAAGGAGCTACTTAGTTTTCAAATTTTAAGTGTTCGAAAGGGGTAGGTTGGACCAAGTCGAAACCCTTCTGCCACTTTGCCTTTCGAAGGCATTGAAGATATCATTTCTTTTGGAAGGTAACCCTTGTTTTAAAAGCATAAGCCACTTCCCATTCGAAGGGGTTAGAGGTTTTGAAGGCTATGGTCTCGAAATGGGTTTTGAAGCCAACCTTCAAGCATTTCACCCAAAGGACTTATGCTTTCGAAAGGATGGTTCTGACGCCATCAAGTTTTCCCCAAATGCTTTTATAAGATATAGCAAGGTTTCAAAGGGGGTGCTTTCGTATGTGTTCACTTTGACCCAAAAGATATTTTTAATACAAACCCAATGACTCCGAAAGAGGGACTTTCAATTGGTTTTGAAGATATTCTTATAAATATTAAATGATAATGCTTTAATACATTCGAAATGTTTCAAAAGAAAGTTTTAAAGTGTTCAAAGGCTAGGGCCTAATGTTTTCAAAATAGATTTTTATGTTTTTAATAGAGGGTGTCCATTGAGGTCGAAAGTAAGTTTTAAAGGAGTCGAAAGGCTTTGTTATTCAAAATGAATAACCCAAACTCAATTTTTAAAGGAAAAACCCATGGTTAATATAAAGGAGTCTTGAAACGGTCAAGTTTGAAGTTTATGAAGAAGCTATCCTTGATAAAATATTAGGTTAAAGGGATTAACCCAATTTTAATATGAAATTGATTTCAAGGACATTAAACCCATAGGAATGTATTGTTATGTTATTATGGCTGCTTCTTCAAACATAAATATATTCACATTAAAAATGGACCCACAATTGCATTTTGGGATAAACGGACAAAAGAACCAGCTAGGTTAAGCCAGTAGTTAATAAATTGATTAAACTCCTAAATGAATAGAATTGCATACAGGAGGTTAGGGAGACAAGAATATAGGATGCCTATATATAGAAGTTGTCAAGGAGACAGGTTCATAGTGCACCCATGAAAACTATGATTTAGAAGTTATTGGAGTTACCAATAGGTTAATATTGATCCCACGATAACTATGTTATAAAGAGTGGTTGGCAGGGGACAATTGGTTAATTGTGTGCCCATGAAAACTATATACGGATTAAGTTATTGACTGTTGTCAATAGGTTCCTAGTCAACCCATGAAAATTAGGGTAGAGAGAAGTTTTTGGGGTCACCAATTAGTTCATGGGAACCCATGAATTAATTAAGTTAATTTGCATGAGCCAATAGATTCATAGTGCACCTACAAAAATTATGATATATGGTAGGGAGTCCATATTATATAAGGTTATTAGTAAGCTCATGAAAAATAATAGTTAGTAGTGACCCTAGAAACTATAAACATGACATGGTGTCGATCAAACAGAGCATGGGAAATCTAGAATGTTTTAACTTGTATGCATATCATCGTAATATTTTGAAGTGACTATGTTTTTATCCACTGTAGATGTAGGAGCATGGTATATGGTTTTATAATGGTATTAAGATATTAGTGAGGGGAAAACCCATTTCGCTAAGCGGTGTAATCTCACTAGATATCTAAACGGTTTGAGATGATAGATTTTTGTTCATGCCAGGTTTTATGTCCGACTCGAAGTTTATGTTTTCCTCTTAATCTCTCGGGTACTCAAATGATTTTGAGTAGATTAAGAGTTAAGGTTTTTAGGTACCTCATAAGACAAATAAAGCTCCAGGAGGCATGCAGGAAGCATAATAGATATTTAGAGTTTATTTGATTCGGTTGTGTTATTTGTAATGGCAAAGTTGTTATATTGCCTGTATATACTCTGATCATCCAAGGAGGCATCTTCATATGTCACTCTTGGCGTGTGTTGTATTAAATATATTTTCTCTGAATGGGGTTTACGATTATTGGATTATGTAATGAATGGGAAATGATTAGTAGTTGAATGTGATCTTGTTTGAAGTTTTAAATTTTTTCCATATTCATGTGTTTCTGTGTATTAGTGAATCTAACACCGCCATATTTGGTCGCCAAAGATTAATTACTGTAAATGACTGCAACATCCGTAGCAGCTAGTTTTGGACCTCCAAGTAGGGGGATGTTACAAGTTGGTATCAGAGCATAGGTTTACGAAAACTTAAGCAATTTAAACCTAAAAGATTTTTCGAAACATAATCTAATAAATTAGAAATATGACCAGGATTTAGGTTAGCGCCATGGTAACGTACTTATATTTGATATATATATATATATATATATATATATATATATGTATGTATGTATGTATATGTTTATGTATATGTATATGTATATGTATATGTATATGTATATGTATATGTATATGTATATGTATATGTATATGTATATGTATATGTATATGTATATGTATATGTATATGTATATGTATATGTATATGTATATGTATGTGTATGTGTATGTGTATGTGTATGTGACGACCCGCCCTTCTACTACCAGAAAGACGTATCATCATTAAGAAAGAAATAGATAGAAATAGAAAAGAAAAGAAATGAATGAACAACAACATCAGAATCTCACAGCGGAACGGGACAAAATATAATATGTCTCATAACTATTACATAGTTTTGCATATATCAGAGTTATAAAATCATATACATGACAGTGATATATATACATCTGTCACTATATACATCAGAGATATAGCATACATCAACTACACAGTGGAACTAGATAGATAGCTACATACGTCTGGAACTCCTACTCCAAGCTCCTCCAAAAATCAAAGTCCAAAACCTACCACTTGGCCGCTCATAAAAATTTGAGTACCCAAGAGTTTATGAAAAACAAAATATAAACTCCGGGTCAGACATGGGTCTGGTATGAGTAACGGTTTTTAAGTTTTTTAACTTTGAAAATCATTTGCAAATAAAGGTATCACGTAAGACTCCCCACAAATAAATACGGGTAAGTTTTTACCTTACGCTAACCAAAACATTTCATAGGAAATCCAGTGATATTATAACAGTGTCTAGGGTTTTCAAGTAAATAGAAAATAGCCGAAATTGTTACATTTATTAAATTCCAGATACTAGCCACAAAAGTGGGTAATACAAAGCAAAACCGTAGGGTCTTGTAGGGAAAATGGGTTTCCATCAATGGCAGGGCTACTGTGGTACCGCCCGTCACAGTACGGGGCCTAGATCACCATACCGAGGATCACTCCCGACCCCCTACAACACAAGGCCGAAACCATTCCTTACTGAACAGTCCCAAACATGATAACCCCGGTAGTTGTTGTAATCAACCGCCCCACACAGCCGAAATAAAAAGGGACATCTAGACAGGGGTATATCTCGTCCTGCTTGGGCATGACCCACCTAACCTTGCTGCACCTCCCCTATTTTTGCCATTCCCGATTGATGAGGCTTGAGGCTGCGATTACCTTTACAGAACATGTCTCTTAGAATGCTCATCGTCCGCCTCACGATGTGCTGAAAGCATTCAATCCATACAAGTTCGTTCCGGGTTCGAACGAAACCGAAGGCATTATCTCGTTGCACTCATTTTGGAATCACCCTCAGAGTTAACGACGATAACCCTTGCATTCTGTAAACACCATCTCGGTCTTCATTTGCGAATTCACGACCTATCGTTTAAATTGGATCGTTGTGGTTTTCGGATAATCATAAATGACACCCGATCCAGGTCTCATCGAAATCCAAACGCCATTTTAAAGGTCAAGTTGTCTAATTAACTTAAATAGTTTAATTTCAACAAGTGAATTCGAATAACATTTATCATAGATAAATCGTACACAATAATCATAGATATATCAGAATATATCACAGAATATCACCAAATAATTATCACAATCGGATATTCTACATACACAACAATCCAAAGCAATCATCTTGAATTCTCAATTTATTCAATTCAATTAAACCAATTACTTGAGGATTAATCACAACATTCTAGAAATTCCAGAAAAATCTTCTGATAATTTTCACGAAATCCCTGATGTTAATAGTTGCTTCAATTCAAATTTCAACTCTTTAAATTGATTCAATTTCCTGGAATTGGTAAAAATGCAGTTTTAATTCACATATGAACTGCTCATGAAATACCAATTTAAAAAATCTTCATTTTAGTTTTAAAAATCATAAATTTCACTAAGCTTTCAAGTTATAAACTTGAATTATATAGCAGTTGAATTTATCAATATATTCTTCGATTTCCTGTAAAACAGTTTTACACTAGTATTAACAGACAATAATTTAAGTTTTATAGTAGTATAATTTCACAAAGATGGTTTAAACAATTTCAATAAAAAACTTAATCTAAGTTTAAATCTCAGGTGTGATTGAAAAATTAAACCTAACAATTATTAACAGACAATAATTTGAGTTTTTAAAGGAACATATTCACCCTGTAACAATTTAACAAGGAAGATATGGCAACACAGAATCATAATCAAGGTCAATACACATATGAACCAGATTATAAATAAATCTTGGACTGATTTAAATTAAACTTGAAGCTTTAAATTTCATGTTTACTCACTTGCCATTTCGTTTGAACAGAAAATACACTCCAGTTTTCTTGAATCTGCAGTTGAACTGCCTCTGAATCTACCCTGAACTCTGTTTTTAGCTCTTGAATTCAATTTGATTTTCTTTCCTGTTTCTTCTTCTTTTTTTTCTTTTTTTTGGTTAACTATGTTTCTTTTCTGGTTTTTGTTTTTCATAGGTTAGCAAAGTCTTTGAACGAACTAAATAGAAGATGTATTCATATATATAAAAGATAATAGGGTGTTAACGGAAGGCTTTAACTGATCAAGTTGTTTTCTTAGCTTTGTTTATTTTGGCCATATTTTATAAATATTTGAATTGACAAAAATGTATGCTGAGCTGATAGCAAATTAAATTCTTTGCTTCATAACATGTTTGCATACCATAATTATGTTCGGCTGTATAAAGATAGATATTTGTAGAAGTACACCTTGCAGGTAAAAGTTTGGCTTGTATATGAAGCTACTTATTTTGTATGTTAACATTTTCTTTATTACTTCTAGTCCAAATAGTTTATACACACATGTTTTTATCAGGTATTGATTTATACTTTGGTCTTGTATGAAGATACTTGTATATACATATTCATTGTCAGATAGATTTGGGTCATGTGGCAGAAGTTATTTTGTTTTTATCTTTATATTTTATGAACATATAGTTTTCCAGGTTTCTCTATATCTCTTTGCCTTATTTTAACTTCTAATTGTATGTTTTATTAACTTCTAGTTTGAAAATATCTGTCTGTTGTACTTTTTATGTTTTGATTGATTCCCATTTTTCTACTTTGTTCTTATTTTACTTTGTGTTTTACTTAATTCTTGTTTGTATTTACATTTGTATTTTATATTTTGACAATCAATATTTATATGGTTTATTTAATTATACTTATATTTATACTTCATATTTAACTATCAATATTTAAATGATATTCATTTGCTAACTTATTTATATTTATATTTTGATTATCAATATTTATATTATATTCTTAAGTTTTACTTATATTTAATATTTATATTTTATATTGATAAACTTTGATTTTATTTTGAACATTATCGTTCACATCAATATATTTATTTATCACATGTTAATAAGACAAAGTATTGTCATTCAATCATATAAGACAAATTTTATTTTAATTGAATTATACAAGAAAATTTTTATTGTAAATATTATTGAGATTTATTTTAAATTTCCAAATCAATCTCCTTTTCAAAATACAATTTATATAAATAAATGGCAATATTTCCAAAATCATATTCATTTTAAAATGATCAGTTTACTTTTCATTTAAATATTTATTAAAATAAACAAGGCCAAAATCCAGGGTCGTTGCATTCCTCCCCACTTAAAAGAATTTCGTCCCCGAAATGTAAAACAAAGATAATTCAAAAGCTTTTATACCAACCATTCAAACATACATATCATTCATACATTAGTAAACAACCAAACAATCTATTCTAACAAACATCACTAGCTATCCGAACACAAATCCGGATAAGCTTTCCTAAAACTATCCTGAGTTTCCCGGGTGCAATCCCTAGGATCCTCGCTCTACTGTACTATGACAAACTTCACTACCTTAATCCTGAGTTGCCTCTCGTCTTGATCAACAATCTAACTAGAATACTGACCATAGTCAAATTCGACTCGACCTTCAAATCTTCCTGAACTACTAGTTTAACAACTAATGATGGATCATGAACAAACTTCCTTAGATGGGATACATGGAATATACTATGAATTTCAGACATCCGTTCTGGCAATTCAACTCTGTAAGCTATAGCACCAACTCTTTCCAATATCCGAAATGATCCAATATATCTCGGCCAAGTTTTTCCCTCTTTCCGAATCTAATAGCTCCTTTAATCGGGAAACTTTGACAAACACAAAATTACGAATTTCTAATTCAAAGTTTCTCCTTCTCTTATCTGCGTACTTTTTCTAACGGTCCTAAACAACTCTTATCCTTTCCTGATAAGCTCAACTTTAGCAGAAGCTACACGAATCCCATCTAGTCTAAGCACAAGGTGATCGTCCGACTCCGTTCAACAGGATGGGGATCTACACAGTCTTCCATACAGAGCTTCACAAGGAGCCATCCTGATATTCGCTCGATAACTATTATTATGTGAGAATTCTACCAAATAAAGATGGTCTTCCCAAAATCCACCAAAATCCAAAACACAAGCTCGCAACATATCCTCTAGAATACGGTTCAGTCTCTCCGTCAGTCCGTCTCTCTGAGGATGATAGGCTGTACTCAAACTCGTTCCCATAGCTGATTGCAGAGCCTTCTAGAATTTGCTGGTGAAAATAGGATCACGATGACTTAATATGCTGACAAGAACACCATACAATCTGACTATCTCGCTCAAGAAAATCTCTGCTAGAGAAGCTTCAGTCCGAGTTGCCTTAACGGGTATAAAATGGGCACTCTCAGTTAACCGGTCCACAATAACCTATATTCCATCGTTTCCTTTTCTTGGTTCTAGGCAAATCGTCGATAAAATTCATCGAAATCATCTCTCATTACCATTCTGGGATTTCCAAAGACTGCAACAATCTGGACAACTTCTATTGATCTCCTTAACTTGCTGACAGAAAGCACAACTATTAACAAAAGAAGCTACATCCCTCTTCATGTTCGGTCACCAGAAAATTCTTCTCATATCTTTGTACCTCTTAGAAATTCCTGGGTGAATATTTAGTTTGGTGCGATGACACTCAGCTAAAACTTCTTGCCTCCATCTTCCTATATTAGGCACACACAAACGACCATTAATCCTCAAAGCACCTTGATTATTCACCTTGAAATCAGAATACCAACCATCCTTAGTTCCATGAATCTGTTCTTCAAAAGATCATTCCTCCATTTGCTTACTAATAATTCTGTCCTGGAGAGATGGAACAACTCCCAAAAGAGACAACATTGCATTCCTGCTAAGAGCATCAGCTATAATATTTTCTTATCCTAGGGTATACAGAATATCCAAATCATATGATGCTAGAAACTCGACCTATCACCGTTGCCTCAGATTGAGATCCTTTTGAGAGAAAAGATATTTCGACGGTTTGTGATCCGTGAATAACTCAAACTTCTCTTCCAAGAGATAATGTTTCCAAATCTTCAAAGCAAAAACAATGGCTAACAATTCAAGATCATGCGTAGCGTAATTCTTTCCATGTGGCTTTAATTGCCGACTCGCATACGCAAATACTCTTCCATTCTACATCAAAACTGCTCCCAGATCAACTATACAAGCATCGGTATAAACTTCGAATTTTCTCCTCCCATCTGGAATAGCAAACACTGGTGCACTGGTTAGCCTCGTCTTCAACTCTTGAAAAGCTTCTTCATGCTGGGATGTCCATTTAAATTAGCTCCCTTCTTTGTTAACTTAGTCAGATGTGAAGAAATCTTGTAATAATCCTTGATAAATTTCCTGTAGTAGCCAGTTAATCCTAGAAAATGCAAACTCCCATCAGTGGCTTCGGTTGCTTCCATTCTAGAATAGTCTCAACCTTCGTTGGATCTACAGAGATACCTTTACCAGAAATAATATGCTCCAAAAATTTGACTTTCGATTTCCAAAAATGGCACTTAAAGAACTTAACCTTCAAAACATGACTCCTCGGAGTCTCCAATACTATCCTCAAATGCTGCTTGTGCTCTCCTTCCAACTTAGAAAAGACCAGAACAAACTTATTCTATTCTCGATAATCCACACAAAATCTTAGCGATCCATCCGATTTAGTGATAAACACTGTCGTAGAATCCCAACTAGAAAAACTAGGCCTAACAACCCCTTCTCCAAAATATCCCGAGTCTGCTCAACTGACACTTCTCTCTAGGAGCCATTCTCCTACTAGACTGAATCACCGGCACCGCTCTTGGAATCAAAACAATAAGAAACTCTATCTCTCGAGGGGAAGACACTTCATTCCCTTAAATATATTAGGGAAATCTTGGACCACATCAACATCTTCAATCTTCTCTTGAGAAGTCTCATCTCCATGCAAAAGACTGCTCTAGTGAATTCCAGGATTATCGTACAACATTCCGAGGATCACTCCCGATCCCCTACAACACAAGGCCGAAACCATTCCTAACTGAACAGTCCCGAACAAGATAACCTTGGCAGTTGTTGCAATCAACCGCCCCACACACCCGAAATAAAAAGGGACGTCTAGACAGGGGTATATCTCGTCCTGCTTGGGAATGACTCACCTAACCTTGCTGCACCTCCCCTGTTTTAGCCATTCCCGGTTGATGAGGCTTGAGGCTGCGATTACCTTTACAGTACATATCTCTTAGAATGCTCATCGTCCGTCTCACGATGTGCTGAAAGCATTCAATCCATACAAGTTCGTTCCGGGTTCGAACGAAACCGAAGGCATTATCTCGTTACACTCATTTTGGAATCACCCTCAGAGTTAACGATGATAACCCTTGCATTCTGAAAACACCATCTCGGTCTTCATTTGAGAATTCGCGACCTATCGTTTAAATTGGATCGATGTGGTTTTCGAATAATCATAAATGACACCCGATCCCGGTCTCATCGAAATCCAAACACCATTTTAAAGGCCAAGTTGTCTAATTAACATAAACATTTTAATTTCAACAAGTGAATTCAAATAACATTTATCACAGATAAATCATACACAATAATCATAGATATATCAGAAAATATCACAGAAATATCACAGAATATCACCAAATAATTTCACGATTGGATATTCTACATACACAACAATCCAAACCAATCATCTTGAATTCTCAATTTAGTCAATTCAATTAAACCAATTACTTGAGGATTAAGCTCTTAATCATGTTTAGTTAATCATTAGTTATCAATTAATTACTTCTTCCATTTCAAATTATTTAATTAATAAATCATCTCTTAATTAATAATTATATCTTAATTACTTAGTTAATTACTCGTAATCATTAATTAATAACATTAATTATTAATTAATAACTTAATTATCCATTGATTAACTATTACTTACTTAATTAATTAATTATTAATTCGTAATTAAATTACTTAATTACGTAACTAATAATCATTAATTAACTTTAAGTAGTTGATTATAAATTTATTTATTACTTAAGCATTGATTAATTCAAACTCTAATTGCAATTATAACGTAATTATTTTTAATTACTTTCTAAAATAATTAATTACTATTCATCCTAATCAACATTTAAAAGAATCTTCTTTAACTTGAAAATCAATTTATTATTAACTACACAACTTAATATTACTTCATTCTATACTTAATTTAAATTAGTTACTTAGTTAAAATATTAGTAAAGAGTTTAAACATTGTAATACATAAATAATTAAACTTGTATTTAAGTTTTAACTCAAATTGTCCAACATTTATTAAATCTACAATGTATAAATCCTGATAAAACATAAAATTTATTGACTTCATTTTACTTAAAAATACCGCAGTTTGAAAGATAATACTAACCCGAGGCTCCCCCTGGTTTTGCTCGAGTGGTACTTCGAGTTGCACGTTAGTTTCCCCGAGTCACCCTCATTCCCAAGCAAACTTCATCTTCTCCCACTCTTTTTTTTCAGCAAGTTAAGTTTTAACTTTAGATATAAATTAAAACATCAGTAAATATACTCACGCACTCAACTCGAATTCAAACCCGAAGGAAATCACCCCTAAACTCGAGCACGACTCGAGACACAGGCCGCATCGAACACCAACACCATCGTCGCTGCCATACACGTGCACGGCAGCGCAACCCAACTCCGGCGAACTCCAACACTATCGGCATGTCACAATCCCCTCCCAAACTCGAAATTCAAGCCCAAATTGTCTCAAAACAAACCGAATAGAAAAACAGCAGTTCGTACGAAAAACAGCCAGCAACACCACTGACAAAATCACCTCGCCTTCGTCGCACTGGCCACCGGGGGCACTCGAACTTCGGCCACACTACGATAACCCACCAAGCAACCCTCCACCATAATTTAGTGCAACTCGGTTGCGTAATGAAGACGATCTGGACACATTACAGACATGGACAAAAAATGGAACTCGAGCCCTAAATTGATCTCGTACTCTAATTTCACAAAATAGAAAAATCTTCTGATAATTTTCACGAAATCCCTGATGTTAATAGTTGCGTCATTCAAATTTCAACTCTTTAAATTGATTCAATTTCCTGGAATTGGTAAAAATGCAGTTTTTCACATATGAACTGCTCATGAAATACCAAATTAAAAATCTTCGTTTTCGTTTTAAAAATCATAAATTTCAATAAGCTTTCAAGTTATAAACTTGAATTAGATTTTTATAGCAGTAGAATTTATCAATATATTCTTTGATTTCCTGTAAAACAGTTTTACAGTAGTATTAACAGGCAATAATTTAAGTTTTATAGTAGTATACTTTCCCAAAGATGGTTTAAACAATTTCAATAAAAAACTTAATCTAAGTTTAAATCTCAGATGTGATTGAAAAATTAACCCTAACAATTATTAACAGACAATAATTTGAGTTTTTAAAGGAACATATTCACCCTGTAACAATTTAACAAGGAAGATATGGCAACACAGAATCATAATCAAGGTCAATACACATATGAACCAGATTATAAATAAATCTTGGACTGATTTAAATTAAACTTGAAGCTTTAAATTTCATGTTTACTCACTTGCCATTTCTTTTGAACAGAAATACACTCCAGTTTTCTTTAATCTGCAGTTGAACTGCCTCTGAATCTACGCTGAACTCTGTTTTTAGCTCTTGAATTCAATTTGATTTTCTTTCCTGTTTCTTCTTCTTTTTTTTTCCTTTTTTTTTGGTTAACTAAGTTTCTTTTATTGTTTTTGTTTTTCGTAGGTTAGCAAAGTCTTTGAACGAACTAAATAGAAGATGTATTCATATATATAAAAGATAATAGGGTGTTAAAGGAAGGCTTTAACTGGTCAAGTTGTTTTCTTAGCTTTGTTTATTTTGACCAGATTTTATAAATATTTGAATTGACAAAAACATATGCTGAGCTGATAGCAAATTAAATGCTTTGCTTCATAATATGTTTGCATACCATAATTATGTTCGGCCGTATAAAGATAGATATTTGTAGAAGTACACCTTGCAGGTAAAAGTTTGGCTTGTATATGAAGCTACTTATTTTGTATGTTAACATTTTCTTTATTACTTCTAGTCCAAATAGTTTATAGACACATGTTTTTATCAGTTATTGATTTATACTTTGGTCTTGTATGAAGATATTTGTATATACATATTCATTGTCGGATAGACTTGGGTCAAGTGGTAGAAGATATTTTGTTTTTATCTTTATATTTTATGAACATATAGTTTTCCAGGTTTGTTTATATCTCTTTGCCTTATTCTAACTTCTAATTGTATGTTTTATTAACTTCTAGTTTGAAAATATCTGTCTGTTTTACTTTTTATGTTTTGACTGATTCCTATTTTTCTACTTTGTTCTTATTTTACTTTGTGTTTTACTTAATTCTTGTTTGTATTTACATTTGTATTTTATATTTTGACAATCAAAATTTATATGGTTTATTTAATTATATTTATATTTATACTTCATATTTAACTATCAATATTTAAATGATATTGATTTGCTTACTTATTTATATTTATATTTTATATTTTGATTATTAATATTTATATTATATTCTTAAGTTTTACTTATATTTAATATTTATATTTTATATTGATAAACTTTGATTTTATTTTGAACATTATCATTCACATCAATATATTTATTTATCACATGTTAATAAGACAAAGTATTGTAATTCAGTCATATAAGATAAATTTTATTTTAACTGAATTATACAAGAAAATTTTTATTGTAAATATTATTGAAATTTATTTTAAATTTCCAAATCAATCTCCTTTTCAAAATACAATTTATATAAATAAATGGCAATATTTCCAAAATCATATTCATTTTAAAATGATCAGTTTACTTTTCATTTAAATATTTATTAAAATAAACAAGGCCAAAATCCAGGGTCGTTGCATTCCTCCCCCCTTAAAAGAATTTCGTCCCCGAAATTTAAAACAAAGATAATTCAAAAGCTTTTATACCAACCATTCAAACATACATATCATTCATACATTAGCAAACAACCAAACAGTCTATTCTAATAAACATCACTAGCTATCCGAACACAAATCCGGATAAGCTTTCCTAAAACTATCTTGAGTTTCCCAGGTGCAATCCCTAGGATCCTCGCTCTACTGTACTATGACAAACTTCACTACCTTAATCCTGAGTTGCCTCTCTTCTTGATCAGCAATCTAACTATATTACCGAGCATAGTCAAATTCGAATCGACCTTCAAATCTTCCGGAACTAGTGGTTTAACAACTAATGATGGATCATGAACAAACTTCCTTAGATGGGATACATGGAATATACTATGAATCTCAGACATCCGTTCTGGCAATTCAACTCTGTAAGCTGTAGCACCAACTCTTTCCAATATCCAAAATGATCCAATATATCTCGGCCAAGTTTTTCCCTCTTTCCGAATCAAATAGCTCCTTTAATCGGGAAACTTTGACAAAAACAAAATTACAAATTTCTAATTCAAAGTTTCTCCTTCTCTTATCCGCGTACTTTTTCTGACGGTCCTAAACAGCTCTTATCCTTTCCTGATAAGCTCAACTTTAGCAGAAGCTACACGAATCCCATCTAGTCCAAGCACAAGGTGATCGTCCGACTCCGTTCAACAGGATGGGGATCTACACAGTCTTCCATACAGAGCTTCACAAGGAGCCATCCTGATATTCGCTCGATAACTATTATTATGTGAGAATTCTACCAAATAAAGATGGTCTTCCCAAAATCCACCAAAATCCAAAACACAAGCTCGCAACATATCCTCTAGAATACGGTTCAGTCTCTCCGTCAGTCCGTCTCTCTGAGGATGATAGGTTGTACTCAAACTCGTTCCCATAGCTGATTGCAGAGCCTTCCAGAATTTGTTGGTAAAAATGGGATCACGATCACTTACTATGCTGACAGGAACACCATACAATCTGACTATCTCCCTCAAGAAAATCTCTGCTAGAGAAGCTTCAGTCCGAGTTGCCTTAACCGGTATAAAATGGGCACTCTCAGTTAACCGGTCCACAATAACCTATATTCCATCATTTCCTTTCTTGGTTCTATGTAAATCGTCGATAAAATTCATCGAAATCATCTCTCATTACCATTCTGGGATTTCCAAAGACTGCAACAATCTAGACAACTTCTATTGATCTCCTTAACTTGCTGACATAAAGCACAACTATTGACAAAAGAAGCTACATCCCTCTTCATGTTCGATCAGCAGAAAATTCTTCTCATATCTTTGTACCTCTTAGAAATTCTTGGGTGAGTATTTAGTTTGATGCGATGACACTCAGCTAAAACTTCTTACCTCCATCTTCCTATATTAGGCACACACAAACGACCATTAATCCTCAAAGCACCTTGATTGTTCATCTTGAAATCAGAGTACCAACCATCCTTGGTTCCAAGAATCTGTTCTTCAAAAGATCATTCCTCCATTTGCTTACTAATAATTCTGTCCTGGAGAGATGGAACAACTCCCAAAAGAGAAAACATTGCATTCCTGCTAAGAGCATCAGCTACAATATTCGCTTATCCTGGGGTATGCAGAATATCCAAATCATATGATGCCAGAAACTCGAGCTATCGCTGTTGCCTCAGATTGAGATCCTTTTGAGAGAAAAGATATTTCGACGGTTTGTGATCCGTGAATAACTCAAACTTCTCTCCCAAGAGATAATGGTTACAAATCTTCAAAGCAAAAACAATGGCTAACAATTCAAGAACGTGCGTAGCGTAATTCTTTCCATGTGGCTTTAATTGCCGACTCGCATACGCAAATACTCTTCCATTCTACATCAAAACTGCTCCCAGATCAACTATACAAGCATCGGTATAAACTTCGAATTTGCTCCTCCCATCTGGAGTAGCAAACACTGGTGCACTGGTTAGCCTCGTCTTCAACTCTTGAAAAGCTTCTTCGTGCTGGGATGTCCATTTAAATTAGCCCCCTTCTTTGTTAACTTAGTCAGATGTGAAGAAATCTTTTAATAATCCTTGATAAATTTCCTGTAGTAGCCAGTTAATCCTAGAAAATGCGAACTTCCATCGGTGGCTTCGGTTGCTTCCATTCTAGAATAGTCTCAACTTTCGTTGGATCTACAGAGATACCTTTACCAGAAATAATGTGCTCCAAAAATTTGACTTTCGATTTCCAAAAATGGCACTCAATAAACTTAACCTTCAAAACATGACTCCTCGGAGTCTCCAATACTATCCTTAAATGCTGCTTGTGCTCTCCTTCCGACTTAGAAAAGACCAGAACAAACTTATTCAATTCTCGATAATCCACACAGAATCTTAGCGATCCATCCAATTTAGTGATAAACACTGCCGTAGAATCCCAACAAGAAAAACTAGGCCTAACAACCCCTTCTTCAAAAGATCCTGAGTCTGCTCAACTGACTCTTCTCTCTAGGAGCCATTCTCCTACTAGACTGAATCACCGGCACTGCTCCTGGAATCAAAACAATACGAAACTCTATCTCTCGAGGGGAAGACATTTCACTCCCTCAAATATATTAGGGAAATCTTGGACCTCATCCGATTTACTTTTTATGTTTTGGCTTATTCCTATTTTTCTACTTTGTTCTTATTTTACTTTGTGTTTTACTTAATTCTTGTTTGTATTTACATTTGTATTTTATATTTTGACAATCAATATATATATGGTTTATTTAATTATATTTATATTTATACTTCATATTTAACTATCAATATTTAAATGATATTCATTTGCTTACTTATTTATATTTATATTTTATATTTTGATTATTAATATTTATATTATATTCTTAAGTTTACTTATATTTAATATTTATATTTTATATTGATAAATTTGATTTTATTTTGAACATTATCATTCACATCAATATATTTATTTATCACATGTTAATAAGACAAAGTATTGTAATTCAATCATATAAGATAAATTTTATTTTAGTTGAATTATACAAGAAATTTTTTATTGTAAATATTATGTGATTTATTTTAAATTTCCAAATCAATCTCCTTTTTAAAATACAATTTATATAAATAAATGGCAATATTTCCAAATTCATATTCATTTTAAAATGATCAGTTTACTTTTCATTTAAATATTTATTAAAATAAAAAGGGCCAAAATCCAGGGTCGTTACAATGTATATGCATAAGCACGTTTTCCTCTCTCTCTTAGACCATTCTTCTGTATCTTACCAAGGCTCATATGCAAATTTACAAAATAGAAAATATGGAAGAAAGAAACGGAAGAGCAAATCTATGTGGAGGAAGCACCATAACTAATAGAAATGCTCGACCTAATACTCGAAGGAACTAAGGTCGACAGGATAATGCTAACCAAAATGTTGAAGCCAATATTGATGTTGGAAATCCACCGGTGGATATGGAGGCGATGTATCAATACTTCGTCAATATGATGCAAGTAGAAGTTGCTGCTGGCATTGCTTCAAATGATAAAGGAGATAATCCTATAGCTCCAACTAAGAATAATTATGCTTAGTTGAGTAGTGACTACACCAGTCTGGGTGATTGCCGATGTTCTAGAGGAAGAGCTGACATGAGTTGATTTCAGAGGGTGATTTGAGCAGAATTTTTATTGGAGGTTTCTAAGTCGGCGTTGATGAGAAAGTTCATGGATCTAGTTCGGAGAGAGATGTTGAAGAGCTGTCTTAATATGGTTTTACCACTATAACACTAACATCAAAAGGACTGAGAGGTTTATTCGAGGATTAAGGCCCAAGATTTCTAGGTTGACCAAGAGCCATATCCGTGATCCTTGTAATGTGGTGTGGATATGGCCATTTTCCATGAAGAAATGCTTGTTGGTTGTGCTAGAGAGAAGCAAGTTGACTCCCAGGGTCCTCAGGGAAAGAATAGGAAGTTCTTTAAGAAGAAGGGAGCCTAGAAGGGAGATGCTGCCAGGAAGGCAAAGGCTAATTTAGTGTGCTTCAAGTGTGACAAGTAGGGTCATTATGCTCATGAGTGCTAGCCAGGCAAGGGAAAGAGCCTCTAGAAAAGAAGAACGCGAAATGCTTCATATGCGACCAAATTGGGCATTATAAGAACCAGTGTCCAAAGCTAGTCAGGGTGGGCAGAGGGAAGGATTTTGCTAATGGACCACCATCTTCTTCCAGGCCTACTACCGCAGATAAAGGGAAAACTACGATGGAAGGTACACTTTTGATTCAGAGCACACTTGTTAGCGTACTATTTGATACCAGTGCATCACATCCATTTATATCACAATATTTGGTTGATAGGTTATGCATAGAAACCACATACCTTGTTACTTCCATAAGGGTTGCAAATCCGATAGGAGGATATGCAACTCTAGGGATGAGATGTGACTAGTTAGAAATTGATTTGTTAAGTCATATGTTTGCATGCAGTCTGTATGTTCTCAATTTCGTAGAATTCAGTATCATTTTGGGTATGGATTGGTTGAGAATGTACGAGGCTAGGATATTTTGCCAAGATAGGAAATATCATTGAGACACTCTGATAGTCATAACCGAATTTTATTCTCAGTAGAGAATTCTGGCCGAAGTAGTTGTGCCTTATTAAGAGTAATGAAAGTGGGAGAAGATCTAAGTTAGGTTCGAGTAGCAAGAGAGTTTGTAGATGTTTTTGAGCCAATCGCAGGGGGACCACCGAAACGAGCTGTTGAGTTTTGGATAGATCTTGTTCCAGGAGCTGAACCAATTAGTAGAACACCTAGCCGGACGACATCGACTGGGATGAAGGAATTAAAGGTGCAGCTAGTGGATCTAGAAGGAAGGAATTTTATTAGACCAAGCAGTTCGCTTTGGTGAGCTGCTGCGGTTTTCGTGAAGAAGGAAGATGGCTCGTTAAAGATATGCATCGACTATCGTACGTTAAATGAGAGGAGTATAAATAATAAGTATTCTTTGTCGAGAATATATGATATGTTCGATCAGTTGAGTGGAGCTAGAGCATTTTCCCAATTGACTTGGCGATGGGGTTCCATCGGTTAAGAGTGGTAGAGGACATTATTCCTTTGACAACAATTCAAACTAAATATGGTTCATTTGAGTGGTTGGAAATGCTATACGGGTAGTCAAATGCATCTTCTATCTTTGTGGATTTGATGAACCGTGTCTTCCTGATGTATTTGGACAGATTCTTGTTGGTCATTATGGATGACATTTTAGTATACTCTAAGGATGAAAGAGAGAATGAATATCATCTTAGAATTGTGCTTGGGTTGCTGAGGCAGAATCAGCTAAAGGCAAAGTTTTGCTAATGTCATTTTTGGAAGAAATAGGTTTAGTTCATTAGTCATGTGGTTTCGGAGAAAGGATTACCAGTCGATCCAGATAAGATCGAAGCTATTAATAATTGGAAGAGACCAAAGATGGTGACCGTGATTAGAAGTTTTCTTGGACTTGCTGACTACTACTGGATGTTCATCAAGGATTTCTTGCGGATAGCACCCCTTTGACTAAGCTTACTAGGAAGGAAATAGAGTTTTTTGGTCTGACAGAAGTGAGAAAGCATGTAAAGACCCGATATTTTCAACCATTCGCATCCATTATAAGTGTATAGGTAGACACTCATGCCGGAATTGAATTGCTCAAAATGCCGCGCTGTAAATAAAATTTGGCAAATCTCAGAATATACAGTAAATAAAAATCACAGATCACAGACACGGAGTATTTAATAATGCAGCGGAAGTAAAAGATATAGTAGTTCATGATGCTACTATATAAATATATCAGAGTTAAACAAGATACAACAGAAGAAATAAAGTACAACAGAAGTTTCAATATGATAACCAAGTACAAGCTGAATACAATAACAGAATCGAAATAGATAAGACTAGATAAGCAGATAATCTCCAGCGATTCCACTCTCCAGAAGGTGGAATCCAAATCTATGAATACTCAGGCTGACCCGAGCGTAAATAAAAATACAAACACTCGAGTCAGGACATACATACTTATACAATGTAAACCAACTCAAGTGAACTGTAGCAAAGGTACAAGTAACTTAGAAGATGCTTGGGACTGCCCATCCTCTAAGGATCCGTTAAACTATTTATTATATAGTAATATACGCTATATACAGTAGTGTCTAATCAGCAAAATATAATCATATAGAAAATAGCGTTAAGGGGATGGTGAACCTTAACGCGGTCGGATCTTTAAACCAAAATCGTAGTGGGCTCGATATAAGGAACATATGACAAGGCACGCGAGGCAATGCCAGGGTGGATACACTGTTTGCACTCCCGGACCGGTGGTGACGGCAAGCCAGCAGCTTCCGCCCACCTCGAACAATACCCCCGAATCAAAGTGGTGCCACGTATCGAATCACAAAAGTAATAGAATGGTTTCCGAAGAAGCATACTCGATGAAAGGGTGCGACCCTTTGTGTATCCCGGTATAGCTCCTGATTTAGTCATAATTAGGCCATCCATCAGCGTTCTCTTACTTCATTCCAGTAGCGTTCACCCACCAACCTACTTCGTTCTGGAATCTCCACCGCGTATACGGTTGTTAAAGTGGTTTTTGGTATCGACAGAGAGTATGCCCATATCCGATCCCGGTCTCTTTGCCTCAATCGTTATTATAACCCGTGGTTATAACTTTAAAACAATAATTTATACTTCAAAATAAAATATCCCTTTCAATCTAAATCTTTATCAAAATAAAGATTAAATCATTTCCAAAACCATTTCAATATATCGACATACCATATCTTTCAAATTCAAATATTTATCAAAATAAATATCAAGTCATTTCTAACCATTTCAATATATTAAATTATCATATCCTTTCAAAAACTCCTTTCAAATCCATTTAATATATTAAAATATCATATCTTTTCAAAACTTCCTTTCAAATCATTTTATTATCAAAATATCATATCTTTCAAAACTTCATTTCAAAACATTTTTAATATCAAAATATCATATCTTTCAAAAATTCATTTCAAAACATTTTTAATATCAAAATATCATATCTTTCAAAAATTCATTTCAAGACATTTTTAATATCAAAATATCATATCATTCAAAAATTCATTTCAAATCATTTTAATATATCAAAATATCAAAGTATTATTCAAAACATCATTCATTTTTAATTCATTTAAATACCATTTAAAACCATTCATTTTATTTAGAAATTAATCACAATTTCAAGGGAGTTTATATTTAAAGATTAAATCTTTTCATAAAAAAATAAAGTCAATTCCTTATTATTTAATAGTTAAATATTAAATTTCCAAAATTTAAATATTATTCCAAAGATTAATCTCATTAAAATTTAATAAAATAATAAAATTCAGTTTCCGTAGCACTTAAAAATGCTACGTAAAGTTATAGTTTAAAACTGTTCATTTAACAAAATACAGCATTTAAGTGCTGTAATAGATTTTCTTTAAATTTCAAATAAACTTTAGATGTTAAGTTTAACCACTATAGCACTTACAATGTGCTATGATAGCCTTTATTTCAAATTAACTTTTTAGTTCATTTAATACAACTACAGCATTTAAAAAATACTGTAATATCCTTTACATTACGCTTCAAAAATGCTGTTAAATCAAATTCAGGGTTTAAAGACAAATTTCACCAACAGTTAATCTTTAATTTAAATCATTTAACTTATAAACATCATATAATTTCACATTTTAAAATCATAATTTCAATACTCTTATTTTTATGATTTTTATAAAGTTAAATCTCATCCAAAAAATCAAATTTTAACATAATTTCTTATTTAAAGTCAAGAATTAAATTATTAACTTAACAATTAGGATTAAATTTACAAAAAAAATTAACTTATTTACATAAATTTTACATAATTAAAATTTCACTTTTAAAAACAAAAATTAAAATTGCACATTTAAGTTATATTTCAAAATTTACTTAAACATTCATTTGTTTAACATTTTAACTTATTCAAAAATCATTATTATTTTTATAAAATCGTTTAAACTACATTTTTAAAGAAAAATATTATATTTTTCTTACTTTACATAATTTGCCTTTTAAAACAAAACATAAATTCCAAAATTTACTTATAGGTCAAATTCTACTTTACCGTTTACTTAATTCATTATTTAATTTATAGAAAATCACTAATATTTCTACAAAATTATTTTTAATTAAATTTAAATAAAAATATTATCAAAATATTATAAATTTTACATTTTAAAATATTTTAAAACATTTTCAAAAAATATTACATAAACCATGGGTCTGTATATAGTTTTCTAGCCTAGGTCAAGTGATACGGATATATATAATTTCATTCCGCAGTTTACAAAAAAAACCGGGATCTATCATTTCAAACCCGCAGCCCCAAGTAAAATGAATGATTTTGAAAACCGCTCAGGTCTATCATTTCAGCCCATAATGTTTTTCCCTATTCTAAAGTCCATTCGGGTATGTATCATTTCAACCCATAGTGATTCTAGTCTACAGGGAACTTGCAATGGTGATAACTGATATAAATGACAGATCATCGTGAAATACCAATAACATATGATATAACAAGTGTAATAACAGGTTTGAACATCATATGATAATAATATAGCAGATATAGCATGATGATAAACAGTTACAGATTCAAATGGTGTCAGTTTATCAGTTATATAAGTACATATTAGTCTGGTGAGATTTACTCACCTTTTTGTGCTGGAGATATCAAATCAAATGACACAACGGATTCCAGAAGGCACGATGACACAAAAATAGGCTCAAGTGGGAAGGGAACCAAGCTTAGAACTTGTATTACAACCCAAAACAAAACCAAATAAATTAACATTTCAATACAACATTAAATTGAAACAACTTCGAAATAAAAAGAGATACGAATACACAGTCTTTTGCCTTGCTTTCTACATTTGATTGCACGGCCTAGGGGATGTTTTGGCTTAGGCTTGGAGATACTTTGGTTCAGGTTTGGGTCCTATAAGTCATGACTACAAGGTATTGAAGTGATGGAGGAGTTACTACGCATGGATATGAAGAGGCTTATGCAAAATAGGTGGGTTTTTGGTCAACAAAAGGCTCGACCATGTAGGGGTTTGGCTTGGCCATTCAAGTTCAGATCTGGATAGATGTTTTAGTGGTGTATAATGGTCTGGTCAGAGGTGGTGGCGGCGGCTAAAGGTGGTGGTGGAAAAAGAGGTGGTGAAGCAACAAGGCTCAAACTAGCATGTTTTCAAGGCATAGATTGTATTTTTTTGGATTTTAGCATCATGGTGGGTTCAGCCACGTTTCAGATCTGAGGAGTAGGTGGTGAAGATGACAGGGAAGAGGTGTAGGAGGTGGTGGCCATGGCTATGGAGTGGAGTCCGAGCAAAAGAGTGGAGAGAACAAGGCAAAAATACATAAGAAAATAGGAAGAAAAGGAAGAAAATAAGAGGAAGACATTACCAAAAATGTTTGAAGCCATGAATAAAATGAAAGAATGGTTTCTTGAGTGAGAAATAGGATCAAAGCAACGACTAGAAACTGAAAATGGGTAGCCAAAATGAATAAATGAGTTGGTTATGGCATTTGAAACGTTTTTGGACAATGAAACGTCTAGAAATGAAACGTCTAGAAATGAAACGCATTTCCATTTTCTAAAGATCAAATAAAAACAAAAGTGAATCAGAAAATACTTGAAAAAACCGAAACCAAGTGAAAATATAAGAAAATAAAAAATTAATTTTAAAGAAAATATAAAAAGAATGAAAGAAATTGCTTAAAAATACAAAACAGTGTCCAGAAATTACAAATAAATCACTACTAGTCTTGGAAAAATATCCACTTCATTTTAAAAATATTATAAAGTGAAAATTTGAAATAAAATAATTTATTTATCATTTTCAAAATAAAATAAATAATTAAATTGGAGAAAAATAGAAAAAGAATTAAAGAAAATGTTTAAAAATTGAAAACAGGGCATGGAAATTACAAGAAAAATACTACTAACTCTAGAAAAATCCCTACCTCAATTTAAAAATATTAAAAGACAAAAATATACATAAGATAACATATTAATACATATTAAAATAAAATATGACAAAGAAAATATAATTTATACAATTTAAAATAACAAAATTGCAGAATAAACAAATTGCACTCAATATTGAAATATACATAACTTTTACTGTTTAACTCCGTTTTCAACGAAACGAAAAGCAGTGTTCAAGTTATTACATCTATTTTCATAATAAAAGATAGAATTTAAGATTTCAAATAATTTAAATTTGAAGTTTAAAAGTCAAAGTTTGACCATTTTGAACAGAAATTCACTTTTAAGTAAAATATTCAATTTATACAAGTTTGTAACTATAATTCACATAAAAATCAACATTTATATTTAAAATAACATAAATTATTCATTTTAATAAATAAATTATAATTCTTAAATCAAAATTTCAAATAGAATAATCAAAATAAACAAAAAAAATAAATCACAAAATTTAGGGTTGTTATAAAGCATTCCTTAAGTCAAAGCATTTGTTGACCAATGCACCAGTGTTAGTAGTTTCAGATGAAAACCAAGAGTTAGTGGCGTATACTGATGCATGTGGGACTGGATTAGGGGTTGTGTTGTGCAGAAGGGTAAAGTTATTGCTTACGCATCCCGACAGCTTAGACCACATGAAATGAGATATCCTACTCATGATTTGGAGTTGGCTGCGGTGACTTCGCATTGAAGATTTGGAGGCATTATCTCTTAGGAGAGAGATTTGAGCTGTATACCGATCATAAGTCTTTAAGATACTTATTCTCTCAAAAGGAGTTGATTATGAGACCACGGTGATGGATGGAGTTTTTAGTTGCTTATGATCTTGGTAAAGAGTATACACCAGGAAAAAGGTAATAAAGTAGCAGATGATCTTAGAAGAAGACATCAGAATGTGGTGTTGGCTATGTTGTAAGAATGGAAGGATCTAGAAACTTTGGCCAGTTATGGTGTGCAGTTAAGATCAACTGCTAGTTCTAGTCATAGTACTGCCATGTTGTACCATTTAAAATTTCAACCAACGTTGATCGAGAGAATTGCTTCTAAGCGGAAGGAGAATCCATTATTAGCCGAGAAGATCAGAAGGCTTGAGGTTGGAACTGAGCTCGATGATTTAAAAGATTTTTACCATGACCAGAGAGGATGGTTAAGAAAGAAAGGGCGATTATGTGTTCTAGATGTTGAGAACTTGAGGAGCAAAGTTCTTGGGGAATGTCATCGATCCAAGTTTATGATTCATCCTAAGGAGACCAAGATGTATCAAGATATAAAGAGGAGCTTCTATTGGAAAAGTTTGAAGAGGGATGTTGGCTTGTGATTTAGGCAGTTTGCAAACTGTCAAAAAATAAAGGCCGAACATTAGAAGCCAAGTGGATTGCTTCAGCCTTTAGAGATTCTAGTTTCGAAACGGAATTCGATATCCAAGGATTTTATAGACGAGTTTGCAAGATCAAATAGGAGAAATGAAAGCATATGGGTTATGGTGGATAGGTTGACCAAGAGTTCCCACATCATTCCCATTAAGTCAACAAATAAGACACTTATTTTAGCAAAATTGTTCATAAAGAACGTAGTTAGACTACGTGGAACTCCTAATAGCATAATCAGTGATAGAGATGCTTTGTTCACTAGCGAATTCTAATAGAGTCTAAAGGATGTGTTAAGTACCAAGGTTAATATGAGTACCGCATATCACCCTCGAACAGATGGGCCGAAAGAGAGAGTCAATAAGGTACTTGAGGAATATTAAGAGCTTATGTATTGGACTGGTGGATCTTGGGAGGATCGCCTACAATTAGTTGAATTTTCATATAATAATAGCTACCAGACTAGCTAGGAATGGCTCCTTTTGAAACTTTATATGGAAGGCCATGAAAATCACCAACATATTGGTTAGAGACTGGAGACAGATTTTTCTTAGGTCCAGATTTGGTTAAGGAGGCATCGGAGAAGATTGAGTTGATCCGAGAAAAGATAAAGGAAGCTCAATCCAGATCGAAGAGTTATGCAGATAAGAGGCATAAAGACCGAGAGTTCTCTGTTGGAGACAGGGATTTCATTAAAGTATCACCGATGAAGGGTGTGGTACAGTTCAAAAAGTCGGAGAAACTAGCACCAAGATATGTTGGTCCGTTCCATATTATAGAAAGGATTAGAAATCTCGCATACAGAGTAGAGTTGCCGAGCATTATGGCATGTTTCCATAATGTATTTCATGTGTCTCATCTTCGCAAGTATGTGCATGATCCAGAGACCACTATTCCTTCGACAAGGTTGGAAGATTTAGTAGTAGAGCCATATTTGACTTTTATTAGACAACCAATTCAGGTCGTAGCAAGAGATGAGAAAAAGATTGAGGAACCAGACAGTCAAATTGATGAAAGTTCAGTAGAGCGACAACGAGAAGGACTATACTTGGGAGACAGAAGACAGGATTCGAGATGCTTATCCTGATCTGTTTTGAGGGTATGTCTATATTAGATTTATATAGGTATTAGCTAGTTAGGTAGACTAGTATGGTTGTTAGGAGTAGTTATAGATTATTGATAGGTTTAGTGTTTGACCCATAATAAATTTGAAGGATGAAATTCTTTAAGGAGGGGAGCTGTAACACCTCTAAATTTCAATAAAATTATTCAGGAGATTTAGTTAGATAAATTAAATAGAATAACGTAAATGTAAAGTGATAAGGAGATTGAGATTTGCAAATAAACCTATAGGTCATGCTTGTTAACTCTAATGGGCTTATAAATGGTTACAAATGGTAACCAAATTAACATAGAGGCATTAGGGTAACTTCAACCCATAATTCCTTACACTTATGCTCTTATCCATACCATTCATATTCGTTTGATCGCAAAAAAAATATAAGTAAGAAAGATAAGAGGAGCCAACCATTAAGGAGTAAGAAGAGGAGAAAATTCAAGATTAAAGCTTAGGATTCAAGCTAAGGGAATCAATCTTAAACAATCTCCAATTTCCTTATCTAAACTAAGGTGAACAATAATTCTAATCATCTCTATTTTTTTCAATCACATGTTTTCGGATTTATGAATTAATCCATTTTATGATGATTTGAATGATGATATGTTTGGTTTTATAAAATGTTTGATTTAATATCATATTATCTAATTATGTATATGCGCGGTTTAAAGCAAAAATGTTAGCTAATTATTTTAGAATGCCATGAAAAAAAATTATGTTAAGGTAATATGATTTTGGAGTTGGGTTCCAATTTTTAGAATTTTCCAAGCCGTGGAGAATTGTTTATAAATTTTTAAAGGAAAATATGCATTATTGGGTTTAGAAATTAATTTCAGTAATTATATGATTAATTTGGATCTGAAATTTATATATATTAGATAATATATTAAAAGTGAATTTCTTGTTTTTTGCGGATTTTTACTAAGAGATTTACTATGGAAATTAAAATATTTTTCAGGGAGGACCTAAATGATTATATTATGGTTAAAGGGAAGGGCTTATTTGTTAAAATTAACCATGTTTTAGATCTGAAAATATGCAGCAATTATCTATAAAATAATTTGAAAAGTTTAAGGCAACCAATCAAGTGTTTACACATGGGCAAGTTAGTTACAAAGAAATTGCTTTATTTGGTAAAAACATCTTTTACTCAGAAAAGTGAGTTCCACCTCCTTTGAAAGTAGCTTTCGACCCAGAGCTTCCGCCTTCTACCAGGTCAAAACCATAGAAGCCGAAAACAATACACATGTTATCACTTAATTTGTACTTAGTGGATTGGAAAAAGGCGGAATATAGGGAGTCGAAATGTGGCTTCCGGTTGGGTCGGTACAATGGTTTTTCTTTCTAAAGAAAAGCACTTGTCGGCTTCTTTATATGCTTTTGAAGGGGTCGAGACCGATGCTTTCGAAAATGAATTTTAACTAGCTTTCGAAAGAGAGTTGCCGCCTTATTAATTAAAGAAGTAGCTTTCGAAGGAGCTAATTAGTTTTCAAAATTTAAGTATTCGAAAGGGGAGTTTCAACCAAGTCGAACCCTTCTGTTGCTTTGCCATTCGAAGGCATTGATGATATCATTGCTTTTGAAAGGTAACCCTTGTTTTAAAAATGTAAGCCACTTCTTATAGCTTTCGAAGGAGTTAGGGGTTTCAAAGGAAATGGTCTCTAAAGGGATTTTGAAGCCAACCTTCAAGTACTTTACTTAAAAGACTTATGCTTTTGAAAGGATGGTGCCGACGCCATCAAGTTTTCCCCAAATGCTTTTAGAAGATATAGTAAGGTTTTGAAAGGGGTGCTTTCGTATGTGTTCACTTTGACCCAAAAGATATTTTTAATATAAACCCAATGGTTTCGAACAGGGGGCTTTCAATTGGTTTCAAACCTATGCTTCTTAATGTTAAATGCTAATGCTTTAATAAATTCAAAAGGTTTCAAAAGATGGTTTTAAAGCGTTCAAAAGGTAGGGGCCTAATGTTCTGAAAATAGATTTTTATGCTTTCGAAGGACGGTATCCAATGAGGTCGAAAGCAAGTTTTGAAGGAGTTGAAAGGCTATGTTTTCAAAATGAATAACCTAAACTCAATTTTTAAAGGAAAAAACCCATGGTTAATATAAAGGAGTTTTGAAATGGTCAAGCATGAAGTTTATGAAGAAGCTTTCATTAATAAAATATTAGGTTAAAGGGATTAACCCAGTTTTAATATAACAATGGTTTGAAGGACATTAAACCCACAGGAGTGGTATTGTTATTTTATTATGGTTGCTTCCTCGAATATAAATATGTTCACATTAAAAATGGACCCATAACTGCATTTTGGGATAAAGGGCAGAAGAACCAGCTAAGTTGACCAAGTAGTGAATAAATTGGTTAAACTCCTGAATGAGTGTAATTACATCCAGGAGGCCAGGGAGATTAGAATATGGGATGCCTAAATACAGAAGTTGTCAAGGAGACTGGTTCATAGTGCACCCATGAAAACTATGATTAGGAAGTTATTGGAGTTACCAGTAGGTTCATAGTGATCCCATGAAAATTATGTTAGAAAGAGTGGTTGGTAGGAGTCAATTGGTTCATAGTGCACCCATGAAAACTATATCTAGATTATGTTATTGACAATTGTCAATATGTTCCTAGTCAACCCATGAAAAATAGGATAAGAGTGAAGTTATTGGGGTTACCAATAGGTTCAGGGAAACCCATGAATTAATTAAGTTAATTGGCAGGAGCCAATAGGTTCATAGTGCACCCATAAAAACTGTGAAATCTGACAGGGAATCCATATATTATATAAAGGTTATCAGTAAGCCCATGAAAACTAATACGTTAACAGTGACCCTTGAAGCAACAAACATGACATGGAGTCAATTAAATAGAGGATGGGAAATCCAGAATTTTTTAGCTTGTATTCATATCATTATAATATTTTGAAATGTTTTAACCATTATGGATGCCGAAGCACGGTATATGATTTTATAAAGTTTTAGGATACTATTAAGGGGAAAACCCATTCCACTAAGCGACATGGTCTCACTAGATATCTAAATGGTTTAGGATTTTAGATTATTATTTATACCAGGCTTTATATCTGACTCGAAGTTTATTTTTTTCCCTTAAACTCTTGGATACTCAATTGATTTTGAGTAGATTGATAGTTGATGTTTTCGGGTACCTCATTAGATGAATAGAGCTCTTGGAGACGTGTAGGAGATATATAGATATTGAATTTTCTTTTTTATTTGATTCTGCTGTGTTGTTTGTAATGGAAAAGTTGTTATATTGCCTGTATATACTCTGATCATCCAAAGGGGCATCTTCATATGCCACTCTTGGCGTATGTTGTAATAAAATATTTTCTCTGAATGGGGTTTATGATTATGGGATTATGTAATGAATTAGAAATGATTTGAAATGGAATGCGATCTTATTTGAAGTTTTAAATTTTTTCCATATTCATGTGTTTCTATGTATCAATGAATAAAACACCATTGTATATGGTCATCGAGGATTAATAACTATGAATGACAACAACATCTTTAGCCGTTAGTTTTGGGCCTCTAAGTAGGGGGATGTTATAAGTGGTCTCTTCATTATAAAATATCCAATGCAAGGATTAATTGCTACTGATCCTACGGGTGATTCCCAAAACAGGATGTGGTAGGAGAAGTGCCTTTGGTTTGTCCTATTCCTGGACAACTTGTATGGATGAATGTATGACATTGCATTTTAAATCACATTGATTGATCTCTATAAACATATCATTTGTTTGGTGGTGAAGAAGGCAACTACTCTTAGCTTAACACCCTTTAATGAAACGTACGAGCTCAGGAGTTATACGTTTGTAGAAATCAGTTATGTGATTATGGAATGGCAATGTGTAATTTAAAGAGGAAAGATGATGTGCCATGTGAAAGTTAATCACTACTTTGGACTCACACTCGAAAATGATCGAAACAGGTTAGATGCAACAAGGCTACGTGGTTCGCAACCATTAGGATATGATCATTCACATTGAGATATATTTATAATGTTTGGGTTTTAAATTATTGCGGTGTATTCGAAGAGGGCCCTCAGATAGGTCGGTAACGATCGGGATGATGAACATATTCGGTATTATCCAGGAAGAGGTATGCTAGTCCTGTGTTGGTAGAGGTGTAGATGTTCTGCAGGCTCTGGACATTCCTCTAGAGATGTACTGCCGAAAGGTTGTCTCTTTACTTGGTCATTTATATGGAAATCCATTCTTCACTAGGTGCCTGCCATTTTGTTCGTAGAACCCACTTTGTGGCTACTATGTTGGAATTTAATCAATGCAACAATTTTGGCTATGATTAATATCATTTGTATACTACACACTAGTATAATATCACAGAATTTGACATGAAATGTTTTGGTTATCGTTAGGCAAAAACCCGCCTGTGTTTATGTGCGGCGTGGTCTTATTAGACATCTTTGTTTTGAAAGGTTTTTATAACTTTAAAATTCAGTTCATATGTGTTTTCTCACGCTTGTTTACTAGACTGAAATGGGCATTCTTCCCTTTCAATGCTTCGATCAGGCCAAGCATATTTACATATTTAAATTTGGATGCTCTGGAGCTTCAGCAGATGAGCTGGAGGTCTTCTAGTCGTATTCCTGTGTTTATTTATTTTCCGCTGTGTTATTGTTTAATTTATCAGCATTTGTGAGAACATGTTATTATAACCGCCCAGGCTGATGATTGTGATTTGATAGTTGTACTCTGATGGATTTATATTACAATTCTCTTTCTTAAAGTTCATTGACATTATATTATATGATTTTCCACTGCGATTGTGAGATTTTGTGATTGTTTTAGTTTCTTTTTCTTCTTCTTCTTCTTCTTTTCACTTCTTCTTTCTTTTTTTCCTTCTCACGACTATCCATCTTTCTATTCAATTTGGATGGACAAGTGTGGTTTACTGTCAGCTCGAATTGGGCATGGGAGCGGGTCGTCACAGCATTGTATCAGAGTTTAGGATTGTGCGAACACCTAGGCTTTGGTTGGGTACTCGTTATAGATAGGGTTAGTAATGCCATAGACTGAGTTTGAGTGTATTACATATATCAGAGCATATTTTTTAGTGATTATAAAAATGTTGTATATTGTATTAATTTACCTGTTGAGTGGCTTATGAATTCTAGTCGATATGTAGGACGCTATGTTATCGATCGGGGTTTCTAAACACTTAAACATGACAAACCAACATAGAATTGCATTGAAGTAGGTAAATCAAATAATTTCATTTAAATTATATTTTATATATAAAAGATTAATTTTTTATAAATTATTATAGTTATATATGAATTGTTAAGTTGTCAATGAACGATAATATTTTATTATTGTCATTTGTTGTTTTTGTTCTAATAAGTTATTATTATGAATAAACAAAGGCAAACAAAAAGAAATGGTTTATACAACTAAGCTGAAATAAGCGAAATTATATACAAGTATAAGTTTATAAATGTGATTTATAAATATAAAAGGAATTCTAGAAATAAAAGTACTAAACTCACTTTGGTTGCTGGAAAATAATTCGGGTGATGACTGTAACATCATCAATATTCATTTTCGAGTTTCTAAGTGATGAATTGCTACCTTAGTAATTTACTATTAAAGTTTTGTTTTGATACACAAGTTTTGATACAACAAGTTTTGATTTGTAAAATTCCAAGTATGATTTGATAAATAAATGAAAATAAAATTTTGAACTTATAATTTGAAAATATTTGAACTTATAATTTGAAATTTGTATAGATAAGAAATAAGTTTACAACTTACGAGTTTGAATAGGAAAGTAAAACCAAATTTTAAAATGATTGAATTTTTTGGTTAAGCAAACAAAAGAAAATTTGAAATTGAGATATGAAATTAAAATTTTAACCTGAGTAAAGTTAAATAAATTTGGTTAGTGAAATGAAGTTTAACTTAAGTAAGGTTAAATGAAAGCGAATTGGATTTGAAATGTATATAAACTTAAGTCGTAAAGTGATTATATAACTGTGAATTATAAATACCGTATGTGAATAAACAAAAGTAAAAAAAAATTCATGAAATTTTAAGTAAATAAGTTTGTATAACTTATAGCTTTGAGGAATATTCAGCCAAAAAGTTAAATAAATTTGTTGAATATGAATGTTACTAAATGAAAGTCTGAATTTGAATTATAAGATGAAATTTAAATTAAGTTAAATAAAAGGAATTTTGAAAAGGAATTTAACTCAAGGTTAAGTAAAGTGGGATGAAACGAGTTAAATGAAATATAATTTGATTTGAAATGGAAATGAACTTAAGTTATAAAATGCAATTCAACTTAAGTTGCAAAATAAATCGCTACTGATCCTAGGGGTGATTCCCAAAATAAGATGTGGTAGGAGAAGTGCCTTTGGTTTGTCCTGTTCCTGGACAACTTGTATGGATAAATATCTGACATTGCATTTTAAATCACACTGATTGATTGTAACAACCCGCATATTTATCGATTTAATATTTAAATATTTTATTTAAATATTCTATCGTTCGTCGGATTTTGGTCCGAAAAGCTACTTTTTGCAAACAGTCGAATTGGGACTCGAGACCACCCCCATTGAGTTCAAAATGACGTTTGCGACCTTTTTGAGTATAAGCTTCGATATGTTTGGAGAAAGTTGATTTTTGCTACTTTTTAATTAGGGCTTTGGTTTGGGCTGAGCCCATTAACCCCACTTAACTCAGTTCCAACCCTCTCCTCTTCATTCACTTCTTTTCTATTTTCCTAATACTCAAAGCTTTTATGTTAATGGAGAGTGGAAGTGGAAATTAAAACTCCAAGCCCTAGTTCCTCTTGCTAGCTCAAGTTCTTGCTCCAAATTCAAAGAGAACACATTGGTAAGCTTCCTCTTCTTCTTCTCCAACTCATTCTCTCTTTGATTTCAGAAATTTCCTAAACCTAATTTAGGGAATGTTTCTCTTTTAAGCTTAGATTCAAGCTTGTTGAGTTGGAATTGAAGAGTGCTTGTTCTTGCCATTGCTTCATAGCATCTTCTTCATTTGTTTGGGTTCAAAGGTGAGATTTTTAATCTCACATCTATGCTTATAATTCTCTTCTATCGTTAGGTATGAATTCCTAACACTTATTCATGTTCATTTGATTTTGATTTGGATTGCTTTTGTGAATATTCCAATTTTTAGTGTTTTGAGTTCAATTCGTTAAAAATCATAACTTTGATGTTTGAACATGTTTTTGGTGATGCATCGAGGAGCATATAGGGTAGGGTAGTCGATTGGCATAAACCCTTAGCGCCATTGCTCGTGCGATTGCAATTTGATCGAGAGTTGCACCTCTTTTGAAATAGGGTAGGAAGTGCAAGCATACAGGTTCGGCCGACCGAGCCCCCTGGGCCGGTCGACCGACCAGTAGTCCAGGCACTTCCTGCCTCTGTTTGGAAGTGCTGGTTACAGGCTTCGGCCGACCGAGCCCCCTGGACCAGTCGACCGACCTGGTGCCCCGAGCACTTCCAACCTATGGTTCGGTCGACCGACTTAGAGAGTCCGGTCGACCGACCTGCTACTATTTGCCAGATTAGCCTATATTGCTAATTCGTTTGAATATCCAACTTTAATCGATTCGTGTTGTCTCCCTTTTGTTGTTGTCATTTATTATCAACTTTGATGACCTTTTCTTTTTGAATTTTAGATATATCCACTTTGATGGATTTTATATCGATTTCTTTGGATTTTATTCACGTCTTCGAATGTGATTTTTTCTGCCCGATTGTTTCTACAATCACTTCTATGATTTGTCACTTTAAAATATAAAGGTTTTCTATACTAGTAGTAAATATCAAAACTCTTTCTTCAAATGATTTCAACACTATTTTATTACAAAGCTCGTTTTCTCAAACCGATTTCCAATTTATTACTATATACAAGCCTTTACCTCACTCGTATGAGAAATCTAATTAAACGACTTAGTAAAACAAGTGGTATGAAACGCTTGCGTTTACTTCGTCGGTTAATTCTTGGACTTGTTCGATTGAATCTCTTGTGATAATTTTCTAGTGGAGATCTACAATTTGTTCGTAAATATTTAAGTTAAGTTAGTGGTTATGGGACATGAAGCTAAGCTCATATATTTACTAGCTTATTGTAATTGACACTTCTCGTTGATCATGACGATCATCTTTGTGGTTTAGACTAGCAATGTGCGATGTCTCTTTGTTTATATGGAGGACTGTTGAGCTTCGTCTCATTTCTCACATGGGTCGTACATTTTTAGGTGCGTCAATGTTTTATTATGCATGGGGTGTACCTTTCTAGGTGCATCGATGTTTATTTACTTCGTGGAGCAATCGGCTCAATAAGTCGGGTCATGGGGCGTATCTTTCTAGGTGCGTCGATGTTCGTCTATGCATGGGGCGTATCTTTCTAGGTGCGTCGATGTTCGACTTTGCATGGGGTGTATCTTTCTAGGTGCATCGATGTTTATTTGTGCATGGGGCGTATCTTTCTAGGTGCATCGATGCTAGAGCATGGGGCGTATCTTTCTAGGTGCGTCGATGTTCGACTGTACATGGGGCGTGTCTTTCTAGGTGCGTCGATGTCCATTTTTTTGGGGATTGGCCATCCTTTTTATTGTGATTTGGATCATCGGATGTCCCGCTGTATGACGTCGTTGTTCCCTTTGATTGTGATTTGGTTCATCGGATGTCCCGCTGCACGACGTCGTTGTTCCTTTTTATTATGATTTCTGGATTTCGTGTGTTGATTTATGGAATTTATGTTTCACCAACTTTTACGATGGGCATTGATATATATGTCATTTATTGTGGCTTGGTGAATGAAATTAGGAGTATGACATTCCTTTTTATCTTGAGTAGATTATTGTGATATTGATTAATCTCTTGTTGATTTTCAATTACTTATTTATCACAGCTTGGCATTGTGATTATTATATGTTTATGTCATATCTCTTATTATATATCACTTCATCTGATATTTATAGCTAGACTGATCCGTTTATTATTTTCTTCTTAAATAATACTCGGGTCAAACTGAGACATTGCAGGTGCTTCCTCATGGTTTCCTACCTGGAACCATCTTCTGACTTTTGGCTAACTACTTAAGTTTAGTAGTTTTTGTTGTATACATTTGAGATACAAACTCTATGATGTATACTTATTCTTTTGTCTAGCACTTGTATCTATTCTTTTTGATACTGTGGATCTTGTTTGACCACTGCTCTGATGAACACTTTCATGTGTTATATTCATATCTATTTCCGCCTTTGTGATATGAATTGTCTGTGACTGATTTATGTTATGTTTAATTCTATATTTGTTTTCGAAGATTATTATAGCCACTGTGTAGTAGCTTTGTGTTTGTATCGGTATGTCGGATTTTCTCTTGAAATAAAATGCATGTTATATTATCTGACATATCGGTGCTCGTGCAAAGCAATTACACGGATGGTCGCTCCTCAACAGCCTTATTCTTCGTGCTAGTTGACCGCATTCACCGTAATGTTCTTGGCTAGTGTGGGTATAGAGGTGGGGCGTCACAGCTTGGTATCAGAGCCAAACTTCGGAACAATGTAGAATAATATAACAAGGGTCATCGTCCTAATTCCATCTTAGGAGTCGTGCTTTAGGATTTTATTCGAGTCTTCGTACCGATTCATCCTATTTTCTTTATGATTCCTTGTTTTATCTATCAAAAATTACTTGATATTTATCTTGAGAGTAACTCTTTCCTCTTCTTTCTTTCTTTCTTTCTTAAAAAAGATAAATGGTTAGACCAGGCCGTTCCAGTGCCGGTCAATCTAGTTCTACTCCCCAGGATGGAGTTTTTATGTCTGCTCAACAACTTTTGGATCTTGTAAAGAATCAAGAGTTTATCTATGCTTTGAGTAAGAACCCCGAAATGGTTCTACCTTTGAAACTTGAAGTTTCTTTCAATTAGCTTGTGGATGTTACTCTTCTTCATGGAGAGGTTGGTAAGGGAAGTGTTTGTGATATTAGGACTTCCAAGAAGAGGCATATTAAGTTCAAGAGCCTTAATCCCAATAAGAGATTGAAGCAAACTACTTTTGTAGCAAAGACTCCAATCCCTAATCGTGGAGGATGCTACAATTGTAATTCTAAGGAACACTATGCGAATATGTGTCCAAAACCCCATTCTTGTCGCTATTGCAAGAAACCGGGTCATCTTTTATCTGCATGTCCCAAACTTTTGAATAAGGACATGAGAAAGATAAATATTGTGCAAACCCCTAGCAACACTTCTCTTGGTCAAGGTATTTTTCACTCAATCCTTGATGGCATTGTTTTATTTCGTTATCTTCTTATTTGAGTTCTTTTTGATATGGCTCACTATTCTATATCAAAAGAACTTGGTGATTCCTTTTCTTTGAAAATATTTTGGGCTTGACAACTTCTTTGAGAATTGCGAATCCGGATGGTAGATCCGCAACACTCAATTTGCTTTTTATTGATGTCGAAATTATTTTATGAGACTTTTCTTTCCGAGCCGATACTTTTACTTAGGCTTCGGAATTGATTTTTTGAAAGGATCGGCTTAATCATTGTGAAGCCCATATCCTATTTTTCGAGTGGACTATTCATCTTCGACATTTTCAATCTGTTAAGCAGATTTCTATTTTTCCTTTATGATTTTGATTCCAACTTGATGGCATCATTTTATTCCTTAAGCCCACTTATAAGGAAAGTGTTATTTCTCTCATTCATGTAGTTTGAGAAATTTTCCGGTATTTTTGAGTTTGTCTTAGGATTATCACCTAAGAAATCTTTTGTGTGGTGTTAAGGTCTTTTCAGTTTGACCTTGCCACTGATTTTCATTTGGCTACGAGTTGCGGGAATTAGCATTCCACCTACCGCATTCCGCACTCGTTACAATTCTTATGAATGACTTATTTTGTCATTCAATTTGTCCAGCTTATTTCATCCATTTTATATATCGAATATTCTATGAATATTTCGATGAGACCATTCTTTTATATATTGATATTGGATGAAAATAGTAATTTAAAATTTTGAAAATCTTTTTCATAAGATTTATTTATAAGTAAAATTGATTTTTTGTTCTTAAAACAAGCAAAGAATATTCTTAGAAGTTTTTGAGAAACTTACTTATCCTATAGAATACGATTTTGTGATTGTATTGCCCATTTAGTGTTTTAAGAATTTTGGTCGATACGCTTGATCAACGTTATCGATAGGAATTTCCTAAACGCTTTGATGAGACAATCAGACACAGTATATTAACTTGAAAATAGTAAAATTTTCTAGAATGATTATTACATAATGATAAATGTAATTTTGAAAGTTTTAACCTTTTAGGAAAGAAGATTATTTAAAAGAAATTCTTTCTTTTCGATACTTTTATTCTTGTGATTCCTGGAGGGGGACCAAGACTTTGCTATTTGTACCGATACTAGTCGTATTGGTTTGGATGTCGTTCTCTTGCAAAGGAGAACGTGCTATCTCTTGTGCTTCTAAATCATTATAGCTTATCGAGACTAGATATGCCACTCATGATCTAGTGCTCGCGGCTATTGATTTTACTTTTGGAATTTGGCATCATCATATTTGGATGAGAAATTTGTTCTCTACCTCGATCATAAATCTTTGGAATATTTATTTTCTCATAAGGGACTTCATGTTGACTCGAGTCCCTAGCATCTTATGATCTTTATATTCTTTTATTCCCGAAAGGGAAATCGTGTTGCTAATGCGTTTAGTCGTAGGCAACAAGTTGTTGATTCTTTGATATTGTCTGAGTGGAATTATCTTTTTATCAAGTTCATCGAACGTTTTGACGTACTTCGTTTTATTGAGTTTCATCTCACCTCTTTTATGGACTAGCATCCGATGTTCTTTTATGGTGTTTGATTCATTGGATGTACCGTTTGTACTACATCAATGTTTTCGCTATTCGATTCATTGGATGTACCGCTTGTACTACATCAATGTCTTTGCTTTTGGATTCATTGGATGTACCGTTTGTACTACATCAATGTCTTTTCTTTTCGATTCATTGGATGTACCGTTTGTACTACATCAATGTCTTTGCTATTTGATTCATTGGATGTACCGTTTGTACTACATCAATGTCTTTGCTTTTAGATTCATTGGATGTACCGTTTGTACTACATCGATGTCTTTGCTTTTCGATTCATTGGATGTACCGTTTGTACTACATCAATGTCTTTGCTATTTGATTCATTCGATGTACCGTTTGTACTACATCAATGTCTTTGCTTTTGGATTCATTGGATGTACCGTTTGTACTACATCAATGTTTTTGCTATTTGATTCATTGGATGTACCGTATGTACTACATCAATGTCTTTGCTTTGGTTCACTGGGCGTACCGTTTTTGTACTACGCTGATGTCCCAAATTATTTGAGTTTCTAGTTTCTCGGGCGTACCATTTTTGTACTACACCGTTGCACTGGCTCAATTTTCTGCTATTCTTGACGTTCCCCACGTCTTTTATCTACGAAAATGCCTTAGGGATTCCGGTTTTCGTTCTTGAGCCCGGTGATATTGTGGGGATTGAAGTTTCACCAAATTTGACTTTTGAGCAACATTCTATTCGCATCATTGCTTCGGAGGTTGAGCGCCTTCGATATAAAGATATTCTTTTTGATAGAAGTTCAATGGTTCTCAAATCCTAAGGATTTCTCATGTGAAATCTTGAGAATTCATCGAACGAAAACTTTCGGATTTACTCCATCGTGCTCTTTATGGTGAACTTCTTGATTCAAATTTCTTTTGTGTTGATATCCTTCTATGGTTGTTACTTCTTATCTTCTTCTTAAGTATTGCGAGGACGCAATTTCTTTAAGGAGGGGAGTCTGTAACAACCCGCATATTTATCGATTTTATATTTAAATATTTTATTTAAATATTCCATCGTTCGTCGGATTTTGGTCCGAAAAGCTACTTTTTGCAAACAGACGAATTGGGACTCAAGACCACCCCCATTGAGTTCAAAATGACGTTTGCGACCTTTTTGAGTATAAGCTTCGATATGTTTGGAGAAAGTTGATTTTTGCTACTTTTTACTTAGGGCTTTGGTTTGGGCTGAGCCCATTAACCCCACTTAACTCAGTTCCAACCCTCTCCTCTTCATTCACTTCTTTTCTATTTTCCTAATACTTAAAGCTTTTATGTTAATGGAGAGTGGAAGTGGAAATTAAAACTCCAAGCCCTAGTTCCTCTTGCTAGCTCAAGTTCTTGCTCCAAATTCAAAGAGAACCCATTGGTAAGCTTCCTCTTCTTCTTCTCCAACTCATTCTCTCTTTGATTTCAGAAATTTCCTAAACCTAATTTAGGGAATGTTTCTCTTTTAAGCTTAGATTCAAGCTTGTTGAGTTGGAATTGAAGAGTGCTTGTTCTTGCCATTGCTTCATAGCATCTTCTTCATTCGTTTGGGTTCAAAGGTGAGATTTTTAATCTCACATCTATGCTTATAATTCTCTTCTATTGTTAGGTATGAATTCCTAACACTTATTCATATGCATTTGATTTTGATTTGGATTGCTTTTGTGAATATTCCAATTTTTAGTGTTTTGAGTTCAATTCGTTAAAAATCCTAACTTTGATGTTTGAACATGTTTTTGGTGATGCATCGAGGAGCATATAGGGCCGGGTAGTCGATTGGCATAAACCCTTAGCGCCGTTGCTCGTGCGATTGCAATTTGATCGAGAGTTGCACCTCTTTTGAAATAGGGTAGGAAGTGCAAGCATACAGGTTCGGCCGACCGAGCCCCCTGGGCCGGTCGACCGACCTGTAGTCCAGGCACTTCCTGCCTCTTTTTGGAAGTGCTGGTTACAAGCTTCGGCCGACCGAGCCCCGTGGGCCAGTCGACCGACCTGGTGCCCCGAGCACTTCCAACCTCTGGTTCGGTCGACCGACTCAGGGAGTCCGGTCGACCGACCTGCTACTATTTGCCAGATTAGCCTATATTGCTAATTCGTTTGAATATCCAACTTTAATCGATTCGTGTTGTCTCCCTTTTGTTTTTGTCATTTATTATCGACTTTGATGACCTTTTCTTTGGGAATTTTAGATATATCCACTTTGATGGATTTTATATCAATTTCTTTGGATTTTATTCACGTCTTCGAATGTGAATTTTTATGCCCGATTGTTTCTACAATCACTTCTATGATTTGTCACTTTAAAATATAAAGGTTTTCTATACTAGTAGTAAATATCAAAACTCTTTCTTCAAATGATTTCAACACTATTTTATTACAAAGCTCGTTTTCTCAAACCGATTTCCAATTTATTAGTATATACAAACCTTTACCTCACTCGTATGAGAAATCTAATTAAACGACTTAGTAAAACAAGTGGTATGAAACGCTTGCGTTTACTTCGTCAGTTAATTCTTGGACTTGTTCGATTGAATCTCTTGTGACAATTTTCTAGTGGAGATCTACAATTTGTTCGTAAATATTTAAGTTAAGATAGTGGTTATGGGACATGAAGCTAAGCTCATATATTTACTAGCTTATTGTAATTGACACTTCTCGTTGATCATGACGATCATCTTTGTGGTTTAGACTAGCAATGTGCGATGTCTCTTTGTTTATGTGGAGGACTGTTCCTCATTTTATTGAGCTTCGTCCCATTTCTCACATGGGTCGTACCTTTTTAGGTGCGTAAATGTTTTATTATGCATGGGGTGTACCTTTCTAGGTGCATCGATGTTTATTTACTTCGTGGAGCAATCGGCTCAATAAGTCGGGACATGGGGCGTATCTTTCTAGGTGCGTCAATGTTCGTCTATGCATGGGGCGTATCTTTCTAGGTGCGTCGATGTTCGACTTTGCATGGGGTGTATCTTTCTAGGTGCATCGATGTTAGACATTACATGGGGTGTATCTTTCTAGGTGCATCGATGTTTATTTGTGCATGGGGCGTATCTTTCTAGGTGCGTCGATGCTAGAGCATGTGGCGTATCTTTCTAGGTGCGTCGATGTTCGACTGTACATGGGGCGTGTCTTTCTAGGTGCATCGATGTCCATTTTTTTGGGGATTGGCCATCCTTTTTATTGTGATTTGGATCATCGGATGTCCCGCTGTACGACGTCGTTGTTCCCTTTGATTGTGATTTGGTTCATCGGATGTCCCGCTGCACGACGTCGTTGTTCCTTTTTATTGTGATTTTTGGATTTCGTGTGTTGATTTCTGGAATTTATGTTTCACCAACTTTTACGACGGGCATTGATATATATGTCATTTATTGTGGCTTGGTGAATGAAATTAGGAGTATGACATTCCTTTTTATCTTCAGTAGATTATTGTGATATTGATTAATCTCTTGTTGATTTTCAATTACTTATTTATCACAGCTTGGCATTGTGATTATTATATGTTTATGTCATATCTCTTATTATATATCACTTCATCTGATATTTATAGCTAGACTGATCCGTTTATTATTTTCTTCTTAAATAATACTCGGGTCAGACTGAGACATTACAGGTGCTTCCTCATGGCTTCCTACCTGGAACCATCTTCTGACTTTTGGCTAACTACTTAAGTTTAGTAGTTTTTGTTGTATACATTTGAGATACAGACTCTATGATGTATACTTATTCTTTTGTCTAGCACTTGTATCTATTCTTTTTGATATTGTGGATCTTGTTTGACCACTACTCTGATGAACACTTTCATGTGTTATATTCATATCTATTTCCGCCTTTGTGATATGAATTGTCTGTGACTGATTTATGTTATGTTTAATTCTATATTTGTTTCCGAAGATTATTATAGCCACTGTGTAGTAGCTTTGTGTTTGTATCGGTATGTCGGATTTCCTCTTGAAATAAATTGCATGTTATACTATCTGACATATCGGTGCTCGCGCAAAGCAATTACACGGATGGTCGCTCCTCAATAGCCTTATTCTCCGTGCTAGTTGACAGCATTCACCGTAATGTTCTTGGCTAGCGTGGGTATAGAGGTGGGGCGTCACATTGATCACTACAAACGTATCATCTGTTTGGTGGTGGAGATGGCAACTTCTCTTAGTTTAACACCCTTTAATGAAACGTACGAACTCAGGAGTTATACGTTTATATAAATCAGCATGTGATTATGGAATGGCCATTGGGAATTTAAAGAGGAAAGATGATGTGCTATGTGAAAGTTAATCACTACCTTAGGACTCACACTCGAAAATGATCGAAACAGGGTAGATGCAACAAGGCTATATGGTTCGCAACCATTAGGAAATGGTCATCCCCTTCGAGATATATTTACTTCCGCTATGATGTTTGGTTTTTAAATTATTATGGTGTATGCGAAGAGGGCCCTCGGATAGGTCGGTAACAATCGAGATGATGAACATATTCGGTACTATCTAGGAAGAGGTATGCTGGTCTTGTATTGGTAGTGGTGTAGATGTTCGATAGCCTCGGGACATTCCTCTAGATTTGTACTGCCAGAAGGTTGTCCATTTACCTAGTCATTTGTATGGAAATCCATTCTCCACTACGTGCCCATGATTTTGCTCGTAGAACCCACTTTGTGGCTACTATGCTGGAATTTAATCAATATAACAATTTTGGCTATGATTAATATTATTTGTATATTAGACATTAGTATATACCACAGAATTTGATATGAAATGTTTTGGTTATGGTTAGGCAAAACCCATCCGAGTTTATGTGTGGCATGGTCTTATTAGATATCTTTGTTTTGAAAGGTTTTTATAACTTTAAAATTCCGTTAAGATGTGTTTCCTCACGCTGCTTTACCAGAATGAACCGGCCATTCTTCCCTTTTAATGCTTCGGTCAGACTGAGCATATTTACAGATTTAGATTTGGATGCTTTGGAGCTTTAGCAGATGAGCTGGAGTTCTTCTGGTCGTATTCCCGTATTTGTTTATTTTCCGCTGCATTATTGTTTAATTTATCAGCATTTGTGAGAATAGGTTATTATAACTGCTCAGTCTAATGATTGTGATTTGATTATTGTACTCTGATGGATTTATATTACAATTCTCTTTTTTAAAGTTCATTGATATTATATTATATGTTGTTCAGCTGCAATTGTGATATTTTGTGATTTTTTAAGTTTCTTTTTCTTCTTCTTCTTTCCTCTTCTTCTTTCTTTTTTTCTTTGTCATGACTATCCATCTTTCTATTCAATTTGGATTGGACAAGTGTGGTTTATTGTCAACTCGAATTGGGCGCAGGATCGGGTCATCACAGCATGGCATCAGAGTTTGGGATTGCGCGAACACCTAGGCTTTGGTTGGGTACTCATTATAGATAGGGTTAGTAATGCCCTAGATTGAGTTTGAGTGTATTACATATATGAGAGCATGTTTGTTAGTGATTATAAAAATGTTTCATATTGTGTTAATTTACCTGTTGAGTGGCTTATGAATTCTAGTCAATATGTAGGACACCATGTTATCGATCGGGGTTTCTAAACACTTAAACATGATAAACCAACATAGAATTGTTTTGAAGTGAGTAAAAGGAATAATTTCATCCAAATTATATTTCATATATAAAATAATAATTTTTTAGAAATTATTATAGTTATATATGGATTATTTGGTTGTTAATGAATGATAATATTTGATTATTATCATCTGTTGTTTGTGTTCTACTAAAAGTTGTTATTATTATAAACAAACAAAGACAAACAAAAAGAAATGGTTTATACAACTAAGGTGAAATAAGTGAAATTATATATAAGTGTAAATATATAAATGTGATTTATAAATATAAAAGGAATTCGAGAAATAAAAAGCACTAAACTCAATTTGGTTGCTGGAAAATAATTTGGGTGATGACTGTAACATCATCAGTATTCATTTTCGTGTTTCTAAGTGATGAATTGCTACCTTAGTATTTACGTTTTGTTTTTGATAAACCAAGTTTAGATTTGTGAAGTTCCAAGTATGATTTGATAAATAAACGAAAATAAATTTTTGAACTTATATTTTGAAAATATTTGAACTTATAATTTGAAAATAGTATAGATAAGAAATAAGTTTACAACTTGTGAATTTGAACAGGAAAGTAAAACCAAATTTCAAAATGGTTGAACTTTTTTGTTAAGCTATGAAATTAAAATTTTAACTTAAGCAAAGTTAAATAAATTAGGTTAGTGAAATGAATTTTAACTTAAGAAGGTTAAATGGAAACGATTGGATTTGAAATGAGTATACACTTAAGTCATCTATATAACCGTGAATTAAAAACATATTATGTGAATAAACTTAAGTTGAAAAAAATTCATGAAATTTTATGCAAATAAGTTCATATAACTTATAGATTTGATGAATATTCGGCCAAATTTTATTTTTAATTTTTTGATTATGAATGTTGAGAAATGGAAATCTGAATTTGAATTATAAGAAGAAATTCAAGTTAAATAAAATGAATTTTGAAAAGGAATTTTACTCAAAGTTAAGTAAAGTGGGATGAAACGAGTTAAATGAAGCTGTGACGCCCTACCTCTATACTCACACTAACCAAGGAAACTACGAGGTAATGCCATCGACTAGCATAAAGAATAAGGCTGTTGAGGAGCGACCATCTGTATAATTGCTTTGTGCGAGTGCCGATATGCTAGATAGAAGGTCACGCATTTTATTTAAAAAGGAAATCAAACATATGAAGTAAAACTCAAAGCTACTACACAGTGGCTATGTGTTCTTCGAAAACAAATATAAAATCTTTACTACTAATAATGAGGATTCAATCCAATGGTTTCAATCGTGTCTTTTTGAAATTTCCAAAATGCCATTTACATCATTAAGGGTTCAAAAACATAGGTATCATTTTTCAACTACCATGGATCAACTTAACTTCTTAGCTTCACTTACCCTCACTAGCTCATCACAAATTTATAGGCTTTCTACTATGGGACAACCTATTACTTTCTCTCTTAGCTTGTATACACTAATAATTAAGTTATTTTTGGTGATGTGGGACTAACTAAAATTAATCAATTTCTGTGTATAACTACTTTAATCCTGATAATATAAATGATTAATGAAGTAATTATTATTATTACTAATTTTAAATTTTCAGTCGGTTTTTTTCTTGCCTCCTCATTTCCGTCTTTTATTTTTTTTAATTGGTAGAGTTATTTAGGAGTCAGAGGAGAATTTAAATTGGCAGAAAACACAGCCTCGGCCTGTTCACTTCTTTGTTCTTATCACTAACCCTAATCGCCGTGTTACACAAATATACTCAAGTACACCATCTCCACCAAACCTAATCATCGTCAAATTAATCTACAGCAAATTAACTACAATCATTAGATTGGTCGATGCCTCTCATCACTAATCAATTAAAGTGCGGCTGTATTCCTTAAATTGATCGACGCCTCTTATTATAGAATCAATCGATGCCATTGTTATCAATATTAGAAAATGAACAAACCGAATAATGCTTCTTGCTAAAGCTGCTGCCATCAACCAAACGTCGTTGTCGCCAATACATACCACATCACCTTTTCGCCTTTAGGTATGGTGAAATTGACCATGATTTCATTGGCATTTCTATTTAAGAATATTATCCCAATTACCAATCGATGTTCAACTCTGCAACTCGAAGCGATTATTATGTTTGTTTTGCTCCTTGATCTAAGAACTTTCTTCAAATTTTATAAGAATTACAAAAGATGCATATACACTTGAATAGTTGGCTACCTCTAAACGCATGCTTGGTAATAATTTTAAAATATATCAAACTGGAAGTGCAATCCACTAGAATTGTAAAGTTGTTTACTTTTAGATTAGGAAAAATTGGATATGACACTTAGTTATCTTTTATTTTTGTGTGGAGAGACTATTTTATTAGAGAGTCATCTGTTAAAAATATGCTTGAGGTTTTTTTTGAGGTCTGGTTATTAATTTAGTTTTATATCTGTTTTTAACAGGTTTTATTAACTTGTTAGTTATCTTAAAGTTTTCAAACACTCATTCATGACAATAATAATTCAATGTACTGGAACTTAGGTATACTAAATACTGATTGTAATTATTTTCCTTTAGATCTCTAAGAAAAAAGGGAAAAGATTCCCCGTTAAAAGGCTTTTTTAAGTTAATTTGAAGTGAAACTAATGATACTTTGAAAGAAAAGTGACAGTGTGACATAACAAATGCAATTAATAACACTTATAATCCTATATACTACTAATAATGAGAATTCAATCCATTAGTTTCAACCGTGTCTTTTTGAAATTCCCAAAATGCTTTTTACTTCATCAATGTTCAACTCTGTAACTCGACGTGAGTATTATGTTTGTTGTGCTGCTTGATCAAAGATCTCTCTTCAAATTTTATAAGAATTACAAAAGATGCATATACGCTTGAATTGATGGCTACCTCTAAATGCATGCTTGGTAATAATTTTAAAATATATCAAACTAGAAGTGCAATCAACTTGAATTGTAAAGTTGTTTTCTTTTGGATTAGGAAAAATTGGATATGACACTTAGTTATCTTTTATTTTTGTGTGGAGAGACTATTTTATTAAAGAGGCATCCATTAGAAATATGTTGAGGTATTTTTTTGAGATTTGGTTATTAATTTAGTTGTATATGTGTTTCTTAACAGGTCTTATTAACTTCTTAGTTATCTTAATGTTTTCAAAGACTCATTCATGACAATAAGAATTCAATGTATTGGAACTTAGGTATACTAAACACCGATTTTAATTATTTTCTTTTAGATTTCTCAGAAAAAAAGGGAAAAGATTCCCCGTTAAAAGACTTTTTTAGGTTAATATGAAGTGAAACTAATGATACATTTGGAAGAAAAGTGACAGTGTGACATATCAAATGCATCTAATAACATTATAATCCGATATCCGACTAATAATGAGAATTCAATCCATTAGTTTCAACTGTGTCTTTTTGAAATTTCCAAAATGCCCTTTACATCATCGATGTTCAACTCTACAACTTGACGCGAGTTTTATGTTTGTTGTGCTCCTTGATCTAAGAACTCTCTTCAAATTTTATAAGAATTACAAAAGATGCATATACACTTGAATATATAGCTACCTCTAAATGCATGCTTGGTAATAATTTTAAAATATATCAAACTAGAAGTGCAATCCACTAGAATTGTAAAGTTGTTTTCTTTTGGATTAGGAAAAATTGGATATGACATTTAGTTATCTTTTATTTTTGTGTGGAGAGACTATTTTATTAAACAGTCATCCATTAGAAATATGCTTGAAGTTTTTATTTGAGATTTAGTTATTAATTTAGTTGCATATTTGTTTCTTAATAGGTCTTATTAACTTATTAGTTATCTTAAAGTTGTCAAACACTCATTCATGACAATAAGAATTCAATATACTGGAATTTAGGTATACTAAATACCGATTGTAATTATTTTCTTTTAGATTTCTAAGAAAAAAAGGAAAAAGATTCCCTGTTAGAAGGCTTTTTTTGGTTAATCTGAAGTGAAACTAAAGATACGTTTGAAAGAAAAGTGACAATGTGACATATCAAAAGCATCTAATAACAGTTATAATCCTATATACTACTAATAATGAGAATTCAATCAATGAGTTTCAACCATGTCTTTTTTAAATTCCCAAAATTCCCTTTACATCATCGACTTTTAACCCTGCAACTTGACACGAGTATTATGTTTGTTGTGCTCCTTGATCTAAGAACTCTCTTCAAATTTTATAAGAATTACAAAAGATGCATATACACTTGAATTGATGGCTACCTCTAAATGCATGCTTGGTAACAATTTAAAAATATATCAAACTGGAAGTGCAATCCACTAGAATTGTAAAGTTGTTTTCTTTTAGATTAGGAAAAATTGGATATGACACTTAGTTATCTTTTATTTTTGTGTGGAGAGACTACTTTATTAAAAAGTCATCCGTTAGAAATATGCTTGAGGTTATTTTGAGATTTGGTTATTAATTTTGTTGAGAAACCTTAAGATTGAGAAAACAAATATATGGGGACAAACTAAGGATTAATGGACACTCGAATATTCTTATCTTTTTTATGCATAAATTTCCAAGTTGCTGGATTTTTTTTTGATATATTAATAAGTGACATGAAACTTAGCCAATGCTCTCTAAATGAATTCTAACACAAGGTGTGTGCATGTTTGATAGGTTCACAAAACGATTCAGTAGATGTTCGATAGGAAATAAAAAGATGGGAAAGTTTCCCGTTGATTTTTCATTGTAAGCAGTTGATTTGTGTTATGTGTTATTCATATTCTTAGTGCTTTCCATTTGGTAAATTTTAGAATAATTTGCTGTTTAACTGAAGCAAATTAAATACTATTATTTTGATACTCAGACTAATGAAAATCAAAATTATCTGTTTGTTTATGAGGCGTGGTAAGATAGAAAACTATGTGTTCATGGCTTTATGATTGTGCAAGTCGTAGTGTATTTTCATCTTTAATCTGTTGAGCAAGTCATAGTTTATTTTCACCTATATTATGAAAAAAAATTGATATCTTGCTCGATATAATAAAAGGCATAGAAGGACAATAAATCATTTGTTTATGACTATATGTTTATTTATGTGCAAGTTGTGAATAACGTTATTTTGATACTCAAATAAAATAAAATAAAATTTCAAGGCTAGATGCAAGTTGTGTAGGGCAAGACCTGTGATTGAGTATGGGCTTGGTTGTAAGTTATTTAGGGAAGGACCTAGAAAAGTGTTAAAAGGAAATTAAGCCTGAGAGGAATGTATTGGGTCTAAGTTATTCTAGGTTATATGTTTCACCTGGGTGCAACAAAGGTATTACCTACATTGGCGGCCTTCAAGCAAAAGTAACAATAGAATTAGATGGGGACATGTACCAGAGGTACTTTAATTTCATTTTATGCAATCCCGACTATTTTAGTACTTGAGCTTTGGTGGAATGAATGTTTGGATTATACATTTTGCGATTTTTGTGAGTGTGTTGCAGTGTATAAAGTTGTATTGGATTAGCTTTTAAGGTGGTGCAACTATCACATTCTTTGCAATTTCATCTTTACATGAATTGACTGAAGTTTGTCCATATTAGCACCAAGAAAGTACACACTACATAGTATACCAAAAGTTCAATTAATCCAAGTATCCAATATATATTCACTTATAATTCAGATACAGATTTTTCTTCCACCAAGTTTGTATTGTATCTAAGTTTACAGCATCTGAATTTTACATAAGTAAATGAATCTGAAAGTATAGAGAACTTCGACAACTAGGCCATTGAGATTTTAATAGATGACTTTCCAAGCCATAATAAACCAGGATTATCTCGCCTAAGTACTAGATATGTTTCCCTTCTTCCAATACCGTCTGGAATCATTTCTTAGTAGAACCCAATTATCTTTAGAACCTCCATGGTAGCTATAATTATAATTCAACTGGGTGAATTCCCAATATTTGGAATTAGGTATTGCTTCCATTGATGCAATCTTTTGGTTGTTTGTTGTGTATTGGTTCGACATTTCACAACATTATTCCTTAATTGCATTACAACTATTATTTTCTTACTTAATGCCTATTATCGTTGCAGCAAGTCGTATGCTTATGTTCTTACAACATTAGTAGTTGCCATTTTATGATATAACAGTTATGTTAAAATGAAAGCTGTATGCAAAACTATGGTTCAAACACGGGCTATATATATACATTAAATGAAAGAATATTTTCAAAATGGTTAACAGCTGATGGTGATGAATCCACCAAAGAGTAGAAGCATATAAGAAAAGTGAACTACAAACAACCCAAAAGTGAACACCAAATCCACCTTGATAATTCACCAAATTATTGTGAATAAGTGGATTGTTTATGTCATGTTTCCTTCTTCACAAACTTTCAACCGAAGCTTATCAAAGTTTTGCTTAAAAGCCCTATTAGGTACCTTGCCTTTTTATGAGACTAACTTTAACACAGTGCTAGATTGGGTAAGTTAAATTGCACGTTATTAGTTAAAAAAATTCTCCAAGCTATATTAATGTTCTTCAAATGATTGTGGGATTAATCTGTTAGTATACACATAAATGTACAACATAATTGGAATGATGATAATATTTTAGTCCGTTGAGTTAATTTTAAATAATACTTTGGTATTTTATATCATTTTAATCAATTATGTGAAACATCTCAGTCGTTTTCTTGTCCTTGCTAGAGTATTATCATGAATTAAATATAATTATCGTTCTTAATCACATTGAATGAGCAATAACTACGGTCCATCATAAAATAATAGAAAAGAAGAGTAGGTGAAGGTTAATTAGAGAGTTGAAATATTGCACGAAGAAAGAAAAGGTAGTTAATATCTGGACAAAATAAATAAATATAATAATCTTCAAATAAGCTGTCAAAAATTAATGAGCACATTAGAAAAGTATAGATGTTATGATATATAAAATCCAAATACCCAAGCAACTAGATGTAGGTCCATATGGATGTGCATGTATACTCGTAAGCGTAACATAAATCAGTCACAGATATTCATATCACTAAGGCGGAAACATGTATGAATATAACAAATAAATGTGTACATCAAAGTGGTGGTCATGTAAGACCACTACATCACAAAAGAATAGGTACAAGTGCTAGACAAAAGAATATGTATACATCAAGAAGTCTCTATCTCGAATGTATAATAACAAAAACTACCAAGCTAAAGTAGTTAGCCAAAAGTCAGATGAAGGACCATGATAAGAAGTCAAGCAGAAGCACCTGAAATACCTCGGTCTAACCCGAGTATTATTTTAGAAGAAAATAATAAACGGATCAATCTAGCTATAAATATCATATAAAATGAGATAGGATAAGAGATATGAAAAGAAAATATGATAACAATAATGCCATACTATGATAAGTATACATTAGATAACAATAAAAATCATACAATATCTCAAATCTTCTCAAACATAAAAAAGAATGTCATATTCTTTAAATTATTCACCAAAACATGAGTATTGATTGGGCTTATCAACACAAATCACAAAAATTGGTGAAAACACAAATTCTAGACATCAATTAGAAATTCAAAAATTGCAAAGGGGAGGCCTATCAAAAATGGAAGCATGAAAACTCACCAACACGTGTATCACAAACGGTACGCTATTCCATGGTCTCTAACTATAGAGCCAGTGCGATGACGTAGTACAATGATGGTACGCCTGAGGAGCTTGAAACTCGAATAATTTGTAACAATGACGTTGTACAATATCGGTAAGCATGATGAACCTGATAAGTCGAAACAACGACGTAATATAACAATGGTACATCCGATGAACCTGAAACTCCAATACTTCGGAACAATGACGTAGTACAATACCGGTACGCCCGATGAACTGATCTCCATAAAAGAACATGGGTCGCTAGCCCATAAAAATGAGTCGAAACATCCATAGGACCCATAGGTCATTAGCCTATAAAAGAAATGAGACGAAGCTTAATAAAACGAGGTACAGTCCCCCATGTGGAAAAAGAGACATCGCATAATGCTAGTCTAAACCGTAAAATTTTCACCATTGATCAATAAAAAGTGTGAATTATACTAAGCTAGTAAATAAATGAGTTTAGCTTCATGTCCCATAACTGCTGGCTTAACTTAAATATTTACGAACAAATTGTAGATTTCCACTCGAAAATGGTCACAAGATTTCAATCGAACAAGTCCACAAATTGACCGACAAAGAAAACGCAAGCGTTTCATACCACTTGTTTTGCTAAGTCATTTAATTAGATTTCTCATACGAATGAGGTAAAGGTTTGTATATACTAGTAGATTGGAAAACGGTTTTAAAAACAAGCTTTGTATTAAAAGTAACATTGAAATCATTTTTGTGAAAGAATTTGAGTATTTACTACTAGTATAGAAACCTTTTTATTTAAAAGTGACAAATCATAGAAATGATTGTAGAAACAACCAATCACCAAAAATTCACATACGAAAACATGAATCAAATCCATAGAAATCGATATCAAATCCATCAAATGGATATTCCCAAAAATCCTGAAAAGAAGTTGTCAAAGTCGATAATAAATGACAACAACCAATCGGATCAACAAAAATCGATTAAAATTGGAAATCCACTAAAACAACCAAAATAGGAAAAATTGACAGTTCCAGAATCTGAGGGTTCAACCAGATGTCTGGATTTGGGTTCTGGAAATATTTCAAAAACCTCCCAGACGTTTGAAATTAACTCTCAGACGTCTGAACACTAACCAGACGTCTGAACCACTAATCTAGACGTATGGAATTTTTTTTGCCATTTTTTCCTTTTCTGCCGTATATTATTTTTGTCTGCTACCCTAACCAGACGTCTGGACCTTCCAATCAGACGTCTGGTTGCTTGTTCTAGGCAATAGTTTGCCTCGGCCAATTATGGCCAAATTTATTCAAAAGCGATCGGACGAGCGATGAGGCTAGGAATTTATACCAAGCGACAACCCATCCCTATAGGTTCTTTGATACACCCCAAAATATCATGTCCACACATCCAAGATAGGATCTTTAAAGACTTTGACTTCAAAATACCCAAATTGGAAAATTCACCAAATCAATTCAAATCAAAAGCAAATGAACATGGAATAGATGTTAGGAATTCATACCTAACAACAATGAAAGCTATGCACAAGGATGTGAGTTCAAGAACTCACCTTTAAACCCAAATATAGAAATGAGAAACTCTAAAACAAGCAAAGATTGATTTCTCTACAACAACATCTCAAGAATCTTCAATCTATTATCAAATGAAATGAATTTCCTAAGTTAAGTTATAGGAATTTCTGAAAATTGAAGAGAGATTGAGATGGAGAAGATGAAGAGGATTCTTACCTAAGCTTCTCTTTGATTTATAACTTGAATTCCTAAGAGAAACTAGGGCTTAGGAATTTTAATTTCCTCTTCCCACCATTCTTTCTAGGTTTTAGAGTGTTAGGAAACGTTATGAATGAATAAAGAAGAGTGGAGTGGGAGTTATAAGGTAGAGGAGTTGGGTTCTCTTGTTGGGTTATTCGGCTGAAACCCAAACCCAAAGCCCCAAATAAAAATACCAAGATTCTAGTCAACTCCAAACATATCGATGTTTATGCTCAAAAAGGTCGCAAACGTCGTTTTGGACTCAATAGAAGTGGTCTCGAGTCCTAATTTGACAGTTTACAATAAGTAGCATTTTGGACTTTAATCCGACTAATGATGCTATATTTAAATAAAACATTTAAATATACAATCGTAAAATATGCGGGTTGTTATAGAAATGATTTGAAATGGAAATGAACTTAAGTTATAATATGCAATTAAACTTAAGTTGCAAAATGGATTGAATATGAACTTAAGTGTTGAAGTGCAATAAAACATAAGTGTTGTATATAAAGTTTATGATAAACTTAAGTAATGGTTTATAAATGGTAGTACTATTAAAGAAAATGTTTATGACTTAAGTAAATAATTTTATGGAATGTTTTCAAACATAAAATGAACGTAAATGAATACGAATACGAAAAATGAAAGTAAATGAATGAATCTGAATAAAGCAATGTGAATGCTGATTTGAATAAATGAATGTGGTGACCCATCTTTTTGGACGGTTTAAATTGACAATAAGCCATACATGTCTAACTCAAACCATTCAAATGGGCAGATTATCAATGGGGTTTAATAAGAAAATAAGAGAAAAGAAGGAAAACATAACACAAAATCTCACAATGGAATGACAAAATATATTAAGCAAATAAACAGATCACGATGCATTTTTACAATATACATTTGATTACACAATTTTTACAACATAACCAATTGACAACATAACAATAATGATGCAGTAGAATAATATTAATAATATAATATACCAAACTCCGTTTTCGTCCTCCAGAAATAATGTCTTTAAACACTGAAATGCTCAGGCTGACCTGAGCGTAATGGAAAGATAAAACACTCGAGTAAGAACTAAAAGTTATTTTATAAGTTAAATCAACAACAAGTAAATATGAGTGTAATAGTTTCTGAGATGTTTACGGGATTTTACATCTCCTATCCGGTGTATTACGTGCATGCAGTAACTTAAGAGATGTTACGGGATTTTCCATATCCTAAGGATCCATCAAACTATCTATATGTAGTAAGATACACTATATGTAGTGTCTATCAGTAAAGTATTAAAATAGCTTTCAGGCTTTACATTGATCTCCCTTAACACATTTTTAAGAAGGTAATCTATGCAGGTCCTGTAACACAACCAGTAATGTTGGTAGCCAGTGAGTCCCATATAGGTGCCATACTAAAACAAAAATATAGCGTTCACGAATAAGGATAAAGAGTGTGACAAGGCACATGAGGTGATGCCCAAGGTAGGATACTACCGTTTTACGTTCCCTAACTGGTGGTAATCCTAATGGCCCACCGTGAACCTCCATCCCATAATCAAATCAAGATGCACCAATCAAGTCAAAATCAGCATAGTAATACAAAGAACAGATGTCGCTAGAGGTAGCTAGCCTCATTGGTCAGGTATGGCTCCTTTTTTAGTCATTTCAAATTGACACAAGTGTCGGGGTCATCCATTATCGTTTTCTTTCTTCAAATCTAGCAAATGCCACCAATTCAACCTCTAGATTCTAGATAACATCCACCGCGTACATAGTTGTTAAGTGGTTCCGGTATTGACAGAGAGTATGCTAATATTCAGCCTCGGTCTCTTTAATAACCAAACGTCATTTTTCACATCAGGTTGGTTCCTTTAAATTTCAAGAACAAGTTGTACTTCATATCAAAATATTTGATTCACTTCGAAATTATTTTGAATTCAGAAAAGGTTATACCTCCGTATCAAAGCATTTGTATTTAAATCAATGGTTTAAATCTAAATAATTCACCTCTAAAATAGTTTGAATATTGAAAATAATTTTTAAATGATTAAAATTGTTTAAAGATTGAAAATAGTTTGAACAATAAAAATAGTTTAGATAATTAAAACAGTCTAGGTAATTAAAATAAATTGGTTATTAAAATAGTTTTTAATCTTAAAATAGCTTAGATAATTAAAAAAGTTTATGTATTAAAATAATTAGGTTATTAAAATAGTTAATAGTAAAATAGTTTATATTAAAACTGTTTCTTCTTTTTCAAAAAAATTTGAACTCATGTTCCCATGTCAAATCACAACAAATTTAACCTTTTGTGATATTCCGGAATTTCAAACCAAATTTAATATGATAATCTTCATTTTTTAAAATTATTTTAAATTGATGAAAAAATTGTTATTTTCAAACAATAATGATAATGGGTTGTTCCTAAATATAGATGAATAAATTTTTTAAATAGAATTATTAATTACAAATAAGATATTTAAATTTAAATTTTATGAATAAGCTTTTAATTTTATACAATTTATTTTATAACATTTTCTTTAAGTAATTCATATATAAACATAGGTAAGCATTTATGAAATAATTAAGTGAGTATAAAAGCATTTATTAATATTTAATAAAAAAATAATAATAAATACTTGTAGGACAAGTGTAAAACTTTGGAAGTTTGTTTAAACATGTGGTAATTAATTAACAAGGTATATGACAAATGTGGAATTTATAAGCAAGTGTCATATTATTTTTAAATTTTCTAAATTACAAATTCACCCATATAACCATTGTTTCTTCCTTCCAATTTCTTTTTCTATCCTTTCCTTTCCAAAAGCTAAGAGAAAATAAAATTTCAGCCTGTAAATTTCTGAAACAAAACTCAAACCCTTTTTACAAAATCTATAATTCACTCCTAAAAACCAAAAATTTCAATTCAACACCTTGAACTCATTTTTCAGATCCAAAATCTATTAATCAAAACCTGAGATAAATGAGCAACTTTAATTTTGTTTTGGAAAAGCAAGCATTCCAGTTTGATAAGCAAACTACAACCACTCAGTTTTCAAATTTCAGAAGCAAGCATGCAAGATTTAAAATCAAAGAAAACATTTTCTCCAGCAACTCAATTTTTAAGGTCCTAATGTTGTTATCAAAATCTGAAGTTCTAGGCATTTGCAGGTGAGTAATCACTAACTTTTTTTTAACAAAAAAATTTGGTTATATAACTAGAAGCTTGATGATAAATTTGTGTGCATGTTGATGAACTAAGTATATTTATTTCAAATCTGCTAGCATGTGAATGAATATCAAAATGTAACTCTATTTGAAAAAAAAAGTGTAGAGTACAGATTGAAGAAAGAAAATTCATTTCCTTTTGATATTATCACTGTTGAACTATGATTCTTATACAAAATATTTTTGTTTAAGTTTAAACTGAAATATGAAGATATTATTAAGTTTTTAAAAATAAAAAATTTGCTGGAAAAATAAAAATACAGCGGACCATCAATTTATATAAAAAATTCAATGGCCTTAATTTGTAAACTTAACATATAATCTGAATTCTCAGTGGAAGACTTGATTTTTAGAACTAAACATTCGAGTTTTAGTTGGATAATGGTGGAGTATTTCATTGTTGATCTGAAAGTAGTTTTTGGGCAAAGACTGGTGACTGGGTCGATTTTAGGGATTGGGCTTTGGATTGGAGTTGCAACGGTGATGGGTTAATCTGTGAAAAATTATGGAAGTGGTGATCAATAGTTGTGGATATGGAATTTGGGGGTAGTACGGTTTAAGCTCAGTGATATGGATGCGTTCGAATAATGGGTTAACTGGATCTTGTAGTGGATCGAGTTGCGTAATATTTACGCATAGCAGCGTGGAGGCTTTACGGTGTCGTGGCCGGAATTTCGTGGCGAACGATGGTCGGCATCGTGGGATTGAAGGGTTTTCATGCAAACTACTGTTCAGGTGATAGGGTTCGAATTACCTTGTTTTTGATTTAGCTCGCACAAGAGATGGTCGAAGGTCGGATTTGGCGGCGGCGTTGGCACGAGGCGTTGGTGGCGGCGACGGCGTTGGCGCGATTTGGAGGTGCACGTGACAGTGTTTATGTCAGTGAGGAATAGTGATGGGGTGACTCCGTGCGAAGATCGAGTAGATTTGGGTTTTGCTCGAGTTGAGGTACGGGGTGATGTTGGTTGTTACTCGTGCCTGGGTTCAAGGGAATTGTTTTTCCAGATTATGTGTGATTCAAGTTTTAACATAGCTGAAAGAAAAGAAAAGGGAAGAAGAAAGGATTGGACTCGAGTTGTTTCGAGTTGGGTGGGTCGAACCCATTGCAAGTGTTGTTTTAAAAGTTTTTACACTTGTTTTAATTTTTTTTAATATAAACTTTATTTAAAATTGCTTATGATAAATGTTAAACTATTTAATTTTAAGTATTTTATACCTTGATAATTAAACTTTGAGATGATTTTATATTCGTTTAAATTCAATCAAAACAAAAAGAAGATAATTAGTTTTAAACAAATTGGGAATGTTTAAATATGAGATAATTTTAAGTAAATAATGTAATTAATTTGTTTTAAATTTTAATTATTGATTAAGGATTAAATTAATTTGTAATTGGGGTTTATAAATTATTGATTGGAGATTAATTAATTGGAAATTAGGGACTAAACTAATGTAAGTAATTAGAGGTTTATTACTTAAATGATTATTACTTAATTTAAGGATTAATTAATTAAAGACTGAGTAATTTGGGAAAAGAATCAAGGCTTTGTTAACTAATGAGTGTGATTAATTAAGGGATAATTAATCAATGTAAGTGATTCTCGAGTAATTAATTTGAGAAATTTATTAGGGATAATGTAATTAATGTGAATGGGTGGAAGTTAAATTAATTTGGGTAATTAACTAAAAGGAAATTATTGATGTTGAGTAATTAATGGATAAATTATTTGGTGAAAAAAAAATTTAAATGATATTTTACTCAGTGTAATTAAAAGATAAATTAATAAAATTAATCAAGGAGTTGGTTTAATTGATAAAGTAATTTAGGAAAGTTAATTTCTGATTTTGATTAATTAAGGTTGGTTAATGAATGTAATTAAGTTAAAGGTTAATTATTAAATGAAATTTAAGAATAATTAACTAATGAAGTAATTAGAGGATTATTAATTTATGTGATTAATGGAAATGATCAATCTTGCTTATTAATGATTGAATGATGATGAGTGTTTTGAATTGGCTGATATCTCTGATATGAATTGCTTTGTGATATGATATGTTGGATGAACGATGATAATGTGATTATCGATCAATTTCGAATTGCTGTGTAAAAGTGTTATTCGACAATTAAAGTTGAATTGTATTTAATTGGATAACTTGGATTTAGATGAAATTGAATTCGAAGAGACCGGAGTCGGGTATTAGTAAATACCCGAAACCACTTCGATTCTATATAATTTGATGTGTGGAATCAATAGATGGAATGATTAAAGTGAATTGGACCATTTAATCTAAGTTTGGTACTTAGAAATTAAGGTGTGATGTAAGTAATGTTTATCACAGCTTGTGAAGTTGTAAATTGATAAGTTACCCCGGGCTTATATAAGTTGTATGCTTTTGTATTCTATGCTAAATGGGTTTGCTCATGCTGGTTTCCAGCCTGACCCGGGTGTTACTTTGATGTAATGCTCGGGTCAGACCGAGTATTATAGATTTTCAGGTAAGAACGTTCTGGAGCTCAGGAGGCGAGCTGGAGGGCAGGAACATTTGGAGCATTTCCGCTGTGATTTGCTATTGTATATCTATGACAGGTTCCTTTAAACTGTCCAGTATTGTGTAATGGTTGCAAATTTGATGTATTAAAATATAAGTGTAAAGATACAGTTCTTCTGTGTAAAACTATTATTTATGTGATATTATAATTTATCCGCTGTGAATGTGAGATTCTGAGTTTGAGTTTTCTGTTTCTTCTTCTTTCTCTTTCTTCTTTTTACTAACTATTTGGAATTTTTGGGATCGAAATTTCCGAGTTGTTACATTTGCTATCAGAGCTGAAGGTTAAGTGAGAACCTTGGCTCTGGTGGGATTACTCATTAAGGATAGGGTCAATGCTACCCTAGAATGAGTTGAGTGTATATATATGAGAGCGTACTTGTTATATAAATATTTTAAATGATTTTATATAAGAATATATTTTGATATATAAAGAAATATTTCTTTCTAATAAATATTAAGGGAATTGGTTGTTAAATTTTTGGAATTAAATTAGGAAATAATATAATACAACCAAGTTGAAATCTGGAATTGGGATTAAATTAAGTGGTATTAGAAATACAACCAAACTGAAATTAAATAAAGATAAGTTTGAAATGAATTCAAACTGAAATTAAATCTTGAAGTTGGGAAGAATTTCAAATTAAGATGAATTTGAATTGGTTTCGAACCTGAGAAATAGAATGGTTATTGTTTAATAATGGAATGATTGTTTTCCGATAAACAATAAAATGTTTTAAGGAAGTAACCATTTAAAGAGAGTAACTTGTACATTTGAAAGGATGTAAATAAAAGTGGGTTTCAAATTGTGAAATTCTGAATTCTAAATTTAAACATTTGAATTAGTTTCAAAATATTAAAAGAAATAATATTATTCAAATTATTTTGAATATTATCCTATTTTAAAATAAGAGATGTTATTTAATATATTTGAACGAAAGGGGCCTATTTCAAACAAGGGTTGTTTGAAATTTTAAAGGAATTTGTTTGAATTTGAAGACAAAGGTGGTTTAAAATTTAAAAAGTAACCAGGTGTGTCAAAGAAATAATATGTATAAGGGGTATACATAATATCAAAGATGGTTTGATATTTTCCTTGGAATGTGATGTGAAACCCAAAGTGAAGTAGGTTTTAAATTTAAGTGGGAAGGATATTAATCTGAAGTTTAAAATTTGAATGGGAATTCAAATTTTGTAAATTTGAATGGATTAAGTAATAAATTTTGAATGATCAACTTGATTTTAAATTTTAAGAGGAAATTAAGATTTAACTTGGGAAGTTGAATGGTTGATTTGAATTAGGAAATTTGTGTGATCTCAAAATGGGTTTGAGATCTGGAAATTGGAATTGGATGCTATGGATGGATGTTTTAAATAATTTGGGTGTTTATCCTACTATCAATCCTATTGTAATTAATAATCTATGAAACTAAGAAATGGATTGAGGTCATATACATCCACTATTGAAATAAAATAGGAACTTATGAAAGGGAAATTGTTGTGAACTTAAAGATTTAAATGTTAGAAATGAGCTTGCTGAAAATTTGTTAAAAACCAGGTTTGAAGTTAAGATTGGGTAATAAATTGGATTCTAAAGACTAAACCATTTAAAAAGTTTTGAACTCTTATTTGAACTTTGTAACAAGTTAAGTAAAGGTAATTTAAAATGGAATTTTAAAATTTGGACTCAGCACTAAATGGTTTAAAAATTTAAGCTGTTAATTTGAAAGTAAAGGATATTTTGATTTAAGGATTAAATCAACCTTTAAAAAAAAATTAACTCGAATTTGTATAATTCGAGATGGTTTTAAGTTGAGATTTGAATAGAATTAGTTCAAAGAATTTGATTTGAATTAATTGGAATTGTGGTTAAAGATGGATAACCATAAAATTCAAATGGAAAATTCGAATTAAATTAATTTGAAGTAAAATTGAAGTTAAATAAGTTTAAATTCAAATGGGATTTGAATTTAATTTGGGAGGAAATCAAAAATAATTCAACTTGATTTTGAAATGGAGTTTGAAATTGGGATTAATTCAAAACTGGAGTTGACACGAATTGAAATTGGAACTAGTTCAATTGAAATTTATTTGAATTAGTAGAATTTGAGATCAAGGTTGAATAAAGTTAAATTTGGAAAGAAACTGAGGGTAATTCAACTTGATTTGGGGTTGAATCAATTTCAATGGAAATTGAAGTGATTTAAATTGGAGTTAAGTCAGTGTAAGGAGGAATTTAAATTGAATTGATGGGAAATGGAGATTGGGAATTGAACAGTGACTTTGGACAATTTTCAAAATAAATTGCTTTAGTACAAATCTATTTTTTTTTCAAACTATTTACTATATAACTTTTCTTTTTAAAATCCAAATTATCTTATACTTATTTACAATTATCTTTGGAACTATTTAACAATTTTTCTATTATTTTATAAACTAATTTCTATTTTTTTCAACTCCTTTATAACTAATTTCTATTTTACAACTATTTTGCAATTATTTAAAATTTCTATAACTATGACTATTTCTTTTCCAACTATTTTACAATTACTTAACTATTTTACAGCCATTTTACAAACTAATAATTATTTTTCAACTACTTATTTATTTTAAAAATTTTCAAGCTATTTTCTAATAAACTGGTCGGAGTTCAAACTGTTATTGGTTAAATACCCAATCGAGATAAGAATAGAGGTGATAATCCAAATGGATTGAAGCAATTATGAATAAGTGAATGAAAATCAAAGTGAATGTGAATAGAAAGGATTGATTTGGCTAATAACCAATAAGGACAAATACGTAGGGTGTTCGTATGTTATTCTATTTGCATAGTGATTTGATAGATTCGAGCACAGAATTTCGAGATAAGTGTGTCGATCTGAGTTGGGATTTTCCACTCAATTTTTGACGGCAAACCTGGATATGGATTGTTGATTGGTTCTGGACATTCTCTATCATAGTTATGACTATGCAAGGAGAATGACAGTTTCTGGTCAAGAAACCAGATTTGAGTCCGCACTAGGAAGTCGGGTGGACGATACTAGTTCGGAAATTAAATTGTGAGATCGAGTGAGCGATCAGATTAGTATAGCGTATGGATGATATGTGTACATCGTACAGATTTGAATAAAATTGATACTGGGAATTTGTGGATTAGAAATGTGAAATGGTTTTTGAAATGAAAGTTATATTTTGTGAAGTATATGATGAATTAAAATGGAAATTGGATATTTCTTAGATAGAAATTTACTTTCTGGAAGTAAATAATATGGTTAATGACTTTATAGAGTAATCAAATTTAAATATTTGATTTGGAATAAATGAAGTTATATATCTTTGTTATATATAAGATAAATCTTCCCTTATTGAATCTATTGCCAGGAGAAAAGGATTTTGATGGTGTTTTGAAGTATAAATGGGAATTTTATACAAGTTTGAAAATGATCCAATGTTTTAAAGATTATATATATTTGAATATATATATACATACATATATATATATATATATATATATATATATATATATATATATAAAGGATCATATTTTGGGAGAAGGTTTTGGGAACCTTTGGTTTTGGAAAGGCTTTTGATTTTTGGGTAAAATCAATATGGGAATTTGGAAAGCCTAGTTTGAGAATTATCGATTTTGAAATAATCGATTTTGTGTAAAGAAGGTTTGTATGAGATCATACTAGGTGTATGATTTGAAGATACTATATGTGTATAGTATACAATGTTTTGATGATGGCTCTGGGGAAAAAGGCGCTCCCTTGAAATGAACTTCTCAGGAGTACCACCGAGTGGTGCTGCCTTGAGCCCCAAGGGGGGTTCTAAAGTTGATCCTGTGAGGAGTCCGGACAAAACTAGTTCCTGGGGATTATGAGTAGAGTATACCATAGCGAAAGTCGTGTGTGCCGCTGAGAGCCAACAGTCTGCATTTGATTTTATATCGGTAGACTGCGACCTATGTAGGAGTGGAGAAGTTTCATTTCGACAGGGAAAATCAGATGCCGTGGAGAGCCTGCAGTTACATGGACTTTTGTTGCGATGGCAACGTAACCTTGGAATGTAACTGCGATCTGTTGTGGGATCCATGGCGTAATCGAGAGGCCGCGGAGAGCCTGTAGTTATATGGACTTTTGCTGCGATGGCAACGTAACTCTGCAATGTAACTGCGACCATGGATGGGGGTGATGATTTCCAGAGCATTCTCACCAAAGATATTTCCTCTATTTTCAAAAACTGTTTTCTATAACTATTTTCCCGAGTATTTTCACTGGATGTTGAAAATGAGTCTACTAAGTATTTATAGATTTTCAGTCTTACGCCTAATCAACGTATGACCGAATTTTTATGAGAACAATGATGGACTTGTTGAAACATCGAGTTATAAAAGTATTTTTATAAAAATTAATTTTGTAATATTAAATAGATTTTAAAGTGTTCTAAAAATAATTAAAGAATAACTTCTCTAATAAATAGTATTTCAAAAAAAATGCTGGTTTCGTTCCTTTTCGAGGACGAAAAGATTCAAAAGGGGGAGGAATGTGATATTTCGGAATTTCAAACCAAATTTAATATGATAATCTTCATTTTTTTAAATTATTTTAAATTGATAAAAAATTGTTATTTTCAAACAATAATGATAATGGGTTGTTCTTAAATATAGATGAATAAATTTTTTAAATAGAATTATTAATTACAAATAAGATATTTAGATTTAAATTTTATGAATAAGCTTTTAATTTTATACAATTGATTTTATAACATTTTCTTTAAGTAATTCATGTATAAACATAGGTAAGCATTTATGAAACAATTAAGTGAGTATAAAATCCTTTATTAATATTTAATAAAAATATAATAATAAATACTTGTAGGACAAGTGTAAAACTTTGGAAGTTTGTTTAAACATGTGTTAATTAATTAACAAGGTATATGAAAAGTGTGGAATTTTATAAGCAAGTGTCATATTATTTTTAAACTTTCTAAATTACAAATTCACCCATATAACCATTGTTTCTTCCTTCCAATTTCTTTTTCTATCCTTTCCTTTCCAAAAGCTAAGAGAAAATAAAATTTCAGCCTGTAAATTTCTGAAACAAAACTCAAACCCTTTTTACAAAATCCATAATTCACTCCTCAAAACAAAAAATTTAAATTCAACACCCCGAACTCATTTTTCAGATCCAAAATCTATTAATCAAAACCTGAGATAAATGAGCAACTTTAATTTTGTTTTGGGAAAGCAAGCATTTCAGTTTGATAAGAAAACTACAACCACTCAGTTTTCAAATTTCAGAAGCAAGCATGCAAGATTTAAAATCAAAGAAAACATTTTCTCCGGTAACTCAATTTTTAAGGTCCTAATGCTGTTATCAAAATCTGAAGTTCTCTGTTCTAGGCATTTGCAGGTGAGTAATCACTAACTTTTTTTTAAACAAAAAAATTTGGTTATATAACTAGAAGCTTGATGATAAATTCGTATGCATGTTGATGAACTAAGTATATTTATTTTAAATCTGCTTGCATGTGAATGAATATCAAAATGTAACTCTATTTGAAAAAAAAAGAGTGCAGAGTACAGATTGAAGAAAGAAAATTCATTTCCTTTTGATATTATCACTGTTGAACTATGATTCTTATACAAAATATGTTTGTTTAATTTTAAACTAAAATATGAAGATATTTTTAAGTTTTCAAAAATAAAACATTTGCTGGAAAAATAAAAATACAGTGGGCCATCAATTTATGTAAGAAATTCAATAGCCTTAATTTGTAAACTTAACTATATAATCTGAATTCTCAGTGGAGGTCTTGATTTTTAGAACTAAACATTCGAGTTTTAGTTGGATAATTGTGGAGTATTTCATTGTTGATCTGAAAGTAGTTTTTGGGCAATTACTGGTGACTGGGTCGATTTCAGGGATTGAGCTTTGGATTGGAGTTGCAACGGTGATGGGTTAATCTATGAAAAATTATGGAAGTGGTGATCAATAGTTGTGGAGATGGAATTTGGGGGTAGTACGGTTTAAGCTCGGTGATATGGATGCGTTCGAATAATGGGTTAACTGGATATTGTAGTGGATCGAGTTGCGTAATATTTAGGCATAGCAGTGTGGAGGCTTTACGGTATCGTGGCCGGAATTTCGTGGCAAACGATGGTCGGCATCATGGGATTGAAGGGTTTTCAGGCAAACTACTGTTCAGGTGATAGGGTTCGAATTATCTTGTTTTTGATCTAGCTCGCACAAGAGATGGTCGAAGGTCGGAGACGTGTCGGTGGGCGAGGAGAGACTTGCGCGAGGTGTCGCTGGTGAGGGCGGCGGCGTTGGCGCGATGTGCATGTGGACGTGACAGTGTTTGTGTCAGTGAGGAATAGTGATGGGGTGATTCCGAGCGAAGATCGAGTAGGTTTGGGTTTTGCTTGAGTTGAGGTATGGGGTGATGTTAGTTGTTACTCGTGCTTGGGTTCAAGGGAATTGTTTTTCCAGATTATGTGTGATTCAAGTTTTAACATAGCTGAAAGAAAAAAAAGGGAAGAAGAAAGGATTGGACTTGAGTTGTTTCGAGTTGGGTGGGTCGAACCCATTGCACGTGTTGTTTTAAAAGGTTTTAAACTTGTTTTAATTTTTTTTTTTAAATATAAAATTTATTTAAAATTGCTTATGATAAATGTTAAACTATTTAATTTTAAGTATTTTATACCTTGATAATTAAACTTTGAGATGATTTTATATTCGTTAAATTCAATTTAAAAAAAAGATAATTAGCTTTAAACAAATTGGGAATGTTTAAATGTGAGATAATTTTAAGTAAATAATGTAATTAATTTGTTTTCAATTTTAATTATTGATTAAGGATTAAATTAATTTGTAATTGGGGTTTATAAATTTATTGATTGGAGATTAATTAATTGGAAATTAGGGACTAAATTAATGTAAGTAATTAGAGATTTATTACTTAAATGATAATTACTTAATTTAAGGATTGATTAATTAAAGATTGAGTAATTTGGGAAAAGAATCAAGGCTTTGTTAATTAATGAGTGTGATTAATTAAGGGATAATTAATCAATGTAAGTGATTCTCGAGTAATTAATTTGAGAAATTAATTAGGGATAATGTAATTAATGTGAATGGATGGAAATTAAATTAATTTGGGTAATTAATTAAAAGGAAATTATTGATGTGGAGTAATTAATGGATAAATTATTTGGTGAAAAAAAATTAAAAGATAACTTACTCAGTGTAATTAAAGGATAAATTAATAAAATTAATCAAGGAGTTGGTTTAATTGATAAAGTAATTTAGGAAAGTTAATTTCCGATTTTGATTAATCAAGGCTGGTTAATGAATGTAATTAAGTTAAAGGTTAATTATTAAATGAAATTTAAGAATAATTAACTAATGAAGTAAGCAGAGGATTATTAATTTATATGGTTAATGGAAATGATCAATCTTGCTTATTAATGATTGAATGATGATGAGTGTTTTGAATTGGTTGATATCTCTGATATGAATTGCTTAGTGATATGATATGTTGGATGAACGATGATAATGTGATTATCGATCAATTTTGAATTGCTGTGTAAAAGTGTTATTCGACAATTAAAGTTGAATTGTATTTAATTGGATAACATGGATTTAGATGACACTGAATTCGAAGAGACCGGAGTCGGGTATTAGTAAATACCCAAAACCACTTCGATTCTTTATAATTTGATGTGTGGAATCAATAGAATGAAATGGAATGATTAAAGTGAATTGGACCATTTAATCTAAGTTTGGTACTTAGAAATTAAGGTGTGATGTAAGTAATGTTTATAACAGCTTGTGAAGTTGTAAATTGATAAGTTACCCCGGTTTTATATAAGTTGTGTGCTTTTGTACTCTATGCTATTGGGTTTGCTCACGCTGGTTTCCAGCCTGACCCGGGTGTTACTTTAATGTAATGCTCGGGTCAGACCGAGTATTACAGATTTTCAGGTAAGAACGTTCTAGAGCTTAAGAGGCGAGCTGGAGGGCAGGAACATTTGGAGCATTTCCGCTGTGATTTGCTATTGTATATCTAGGACAGGTTCCTTTAAACTGTCCAGTATCGTGTAATGGTTGCAAATTTGATGTATTAAAATATAAGTGTAAAGATACAATTCTTCTGTGTAAAACTATTATTTATGTGATATTATATTTTATCCGCTGCGAATGTGAGATTCTGAGTTTGAGTTTTCTGTTTCTTCTTCTTTCTCTTTCTTCTTTTAACTAACTATTTGGAATTTTCGGGATCGAAATTTCTGGGTCGTTACACCTTCCAATTTCAAGTCAACTTCAGATTCAACTCCAGTTTACATTAGTCTCAATTCAAAACAATTTCAAACTTTTCATTTTCAATTTACACATCTCTATTCAAATGGCTGAAAGTCTCAATACAATTTTTCATCTTTAAACAATCATGTTTAAACACATTTCACAACCAAAACATTGAATTACCAATTTAAACCGCATTTAATTAAGTAAATTCAAAGTTTAAATTAAATTTAAACCTTCAAATTTATTCACTTTCAGTAAATTCAAATCATACCTCGATTTCAACTTTAAGATTTCAATTTAAATCCTTAAACAAATTCATTTGAGCTGTTTCATTTCAACATTTCAAATCTCGAATTAGAAAATAATTTGATTCATATAAATTCTATTTTTACTTTCTTTAAAAGATCATTCAAAAAATCCAATTACAATAATTTTAAGTTATTTAATTTAACCAATCCGGTGTCCGTATATAATTTTCTATCCTATGTCCAAGTGATCATTCATTTCAATTTTAATTACATGGATGGATATATATCATTTCAAACCATATTAATTGATATAGATATATATCATTTTAACCTATTTCTTAATTCCATTTCGAATAATCAAAATGACAATAGATATGATTTCCAATAATAAACAGAGTAATAATAGGAATATGTTAAAATAATAAAACAACCATGCATCCAATCATCAATCAATTATCATTCAATAACAATCAACATCCAAATCACCCAACATATCGCAACAGTTACTAGTTATCAACTGTCGGTGTCTAACTAGCAATTAATTTCAATACTAATTTAAAAGTCAATTTAATTCAATGTAATATTCAAATTAAATTTAAATATGGATTTAAATTACCAAACAGTAACTGATAAAATTCTTATCATTTCATAAATTTAGCTAACATAAAAAAAATTAGTATTGCATGAGTGAGTTAAATCACTCACCTTTGATTTTAAGCTTATTCAAAATACACAAAAGCCCAAAATTCCAACAGCCTTCAAATCCAACCAAACCAGCTTTATGTTGTTTGGAATTGTGATACGAGTCCAACAGTAGAAAACGCGTGCCAATCGGAGTTCGTATGCAAAAGATATTCAAGTTAGAAGATAAAATATTAAAATATTAATTAGCCCATGTTTTAATATTAATTTAATCAAATTAATGCATACGTACTGAAGCACCAAGACTGCATGTATCAACCACATCAGTGATTTTGTCCATTGATTTCTCCTAGCTCCATCCACTTTAAACCATGCCACCACTCGCAATTGGAAAATCATCATCTCCTCCACTAACCTCTACCGACGCCACCGCCTAACTCGATGTCAATCGCCGAAATTTGTGCCCCGAAATAGACGCAACTGTGACCTTTCGGGGCCAATTCTCACTACATCACCGCTCTGATCGTCAAATCGAAACTAGATCTAGACTCCGCTCATTGAGCTCTGTCGTCTTGCTTCCTCAATTGCGCTAAATGTTCCCTAATCAAAAAGCCTCAATTTGGACCTAGGGTTCCACCGATTTCACAAATTTGACCATGATTTTTGGCTGACTCATGCCTTTATTCCAAAAATGAATGCTAAACACTAACTGCATTCGTCTTGAGATTCACGACGATATATAATTTGATAGGGTTTGAGTAGTTTGAATTTTAGGAGTTTGATTTGAAATCAGTAATTAGGGTTTTTGGCTAATCTCTATTAAGAAGGAGCAGATAGGAACTGTAATGTATGTACAGAAAATAGAATAGGAGGCTGCTAGGGTTTATAACAACATATATATAGACAAAGGTGGAATAGGAATGGATGGAACAGATCGATTGGGTCGAAGCGATAACAAAGACCTGAAAAGCCCGTTTCATTCCCAAAACGAAACTAGATCATCTTATATATCGAAATATAGGTTTTCAATATTTTTAAACTCTTTAAAACTATTTTCAATCTCTAATTCTATTGTATGTAGAATTTATGTTTATAATCAAATTATTTATTAAATTTCTTTAATTGATATTATTATGTGTTTCGAGCTCGCACGATCAAACGATAAGTCTGATCGCTTCGAAACTTGAAATCCTATAATAATTTACTATTATGGATCCGATGAAACTGGTTTCGTTGAGATCCGAGACAGTATCCAAACAGACTAATTTTACAGTTAACTATAACAATCTATTTTAAAAATCAATTTTATCACTTTTAAATTCTAAATTAAAAGTTTTCTATCATCATCCTTGATTAAACTGGAATTAATAATCTTTTAAAATTAAATTTCCCATGTAAAATCCAATATTTGAATATTAAATTAGTTTTAACGCTTAATACAACTGTGATAACCCTAGGTCATTATATTTTAAATTTCAACAAATTCCGTATTAACCTTTGCAATTAAAATTGATTGATGTTACATTAAAATAGATGTCAATTACATTTAATCAATATTATTAAATTATATTCTAATAATTTTTTTTAGTAAGTCATAAATTTTAATTTCTCACCATATTAAATTCAAAAGTCATATTTAATTTACTAACTTTAATTATCAAAAATAAGGGTCGTTACAATGAATGTAAATAAAAGAATCAGAAAAAGGAATGAGATATAATAAGAAACCAACTGGAATAAATACGTAAGTTTTACATATATTATTTTATTCACATAACTATTTGATGCAGATTCGAATATACGATTTTGAGGTGATTTACACCGATCCGAGTTAGGATTTCTCACTCGATTTCTTGATGGAAAACGTTGGATATGGATATTTGGTTGGTTCTGATATTCTCTTCATAGCATGTGTCTATGTAAGGAGAATTGCGGTTTCTAATCAAGGAACTGGATCCGAGTCACACTAGAGTGGTTATGTGAACGATACTAGTTCGGAAGTGAAATTGTGTGATCGAGTGAGCGATCGGCTGTAGTTTTGCATACGGATGATATATGTACATCATATGGGCTTTAATAAATTAAATGTTGACATTGGAAAATGTAAATTGATATGGTTATGAATGATTGAGTGAATATTAGTTGTTCGATGGTTTCTCTTATTACATTTGCTACATTTGCATATAGTTATTGTATTAGTATATGTTTTATATTGATATTACATTTTCTATACATGTTTTCATTGGTTGATTGATTAGCGGGTGGGATGGCATATGCTTCATATTCGGAGCTCGCTTTCATGTTATATTGATTGTATATGATTGCTAATACTAATAAAAGGTACACATGTCTGATTACACATCGTATGTTTATATTTTTTCCCTTATGGGATGCCTCATCCTCGAAGATGAGATGTATATTTGTGATTATACATGTATTGTATATTTTTTCCAACTGAGCGCGCAAAGGAGGCGCTGGCAAAATTTTCCGTAAATTTAAGAGTTAGAAATTTTTTGAGAACTAAAACTTGATTTTTGAGTTATAACTTGGAATAAATGAATGGATGGTATTAGTTGATTTTGGAAATTTAATTATGAATTTAAAGATTTAGAAAATGTGATACAGTACTTGATTTTGAAAGGTTATAAGATTTGGTAGTCTATTTCAACTAATTGGTTTTGAAAAGCTAATAGGTTTGAGGTATTTTTCTTACATTGGTAATTTCGAAGACGAAATTCTTTTAAGGAAGGGAGAATGTAACGACCCAGAATTTCAGTCATTTAAATTTGAAATATTTATTTGAATTTAAATATTTAAAAGTTAATTTTATAAGCTAAATAACTTATATTTCAAACATAGCGATTTATTTGATAATTAAATTGTTTAAATTTAATATTTGAAATTGTTTAAATAATTGAATTTTGAATTGGTTATGAATGAAAATGATTTCAAAGTTGACTTAAACTATATTTGAATATGAAGGAAGATGGTAAACTTTTAAATTTGAATTAAAAGTGATTTAAAATGATTTTGGAAATTACTTATTTTAGTTAACGTGTGAAAATAGATTTATGGGGCACTGTCTTGAATTTTGACGAAACCAGTTTCATTGGATCCTTAATAGTGAATTGTTATATGCCGTCGAATTTTGTGGCGATTGGATGTATGATGTGGTTGTGCAAGTTCGAAACGCATAGGAATTAATTAAGGGGATTCAAATTAATATAATTCGACTTTGAAGGTTAACTTCTATATACAATGGAATTGGCTTATGGTATATATTTCATTGTGTTTGGAATATGGGTATAACATATAGAATGCCAGGCGGCACGCTACGTTTGGATTCCGAAATTTTTAAGCGTGAATAGTGCTTTGGGAAATTTGCTATAAAAGGACATTAAAAATTTCTTTTTCAAGCCCTAAACTTTATAAACCCTAGTTTCCAGTAAAAATAAAGCTCGGTCCAACGCCCTATAATCATTGGAGCTGCTACGAGCGTTTTCGTGCTTCGAACCTAACTAGAAAAGTGTAGAGCTCGACTATACAAAGTTAATCAATGGTTGGATCGACATTTGGCGAGGCGTAGAGGCCAAAATCAAGGTGTGTTCATGTATAGGTTTTTTTTTTGGATTTCACGCGTAGTGCGCTCGCGATGGCGACGAGGGGCGAGGTGATGGCGACAGCGCAGGTGGAGGGGCAACGAGCTATAGTTGCGCAATCTTTGATCGATTTAAAAAGAAAAAGGAAGTTCATGCCTAGAAATTAAGCTCGAACGTGGGAAGGAGGCGGTTAGTTTAAGTTTTAAAATTTAAATTAATTATGTTAGTTATAAATTTAATTATCTCGTATGATCATCAATTCATAACTTATTCGTACGAGGTCGGTTTTGAGCGCGATAAGTTGCGATGTGATCATATTAGCGAGTATTATGCTATGGAGTTGGATTGGATGGATTCGGAGCTAGTAGGAATTTTGGGATAAATTGAACGACCGTTCCATTTTAATTCAAATCGGAGCGCTTTTGCAATTTCTGGAATTTTCTTTTAGCAAACTCACCTCTATGGCCTGCTTATATTTTTATATAAGTAGGGATAATTTTATTTACATTGTTTATTTCTTTGTTTGGATGATATACTATATTTATTAGTTAGTTTGGATATATTCACGCCTATTAGAGTGGATGAGATCCTATTATGTTCTATTGTTAGAGCGGATGACCCTTTGTATACGAGTCCCGCCTCGAAGCGATTGATTTATATTTTATGATTATATTTTGTATGTAATGCCATGATATTTGTTGTGATATGATTTGACTTATTTAGTGCTTTAGTAGCAATGGGCCTTATTTTGGTATTTTGAAATGCTAAGGTGATGATTTTGACTTAAAAAGGATTTCGAAGTAACTTCAAATTATAAACATGTTTTAATAGTTTTTGAAGTATTAAAAGAAGGAATTTTTTTGAAATAAAATAAAAGCTTGTTTTTGGGAATGTTAAATTAACTATTTTGTGAAATATATTAAATAGAGATTTTTGAAGTATAAACAAAGATTTTAAAACGTAAGAAATAATTTCAACTTTTTATAATAAAAGAATATAGTTTATGGAAGGTGAAATAGTTTTGAAACAATATTTCTGATATTGATTATATAAAGGATTGAAAAGGGGGTATTTTATAAATAATGCTTGTATTTAGAAATAATGTTTTGTAAATATATAAAAATGTATTTGGAAATTAGATATGATAAATAGATTTTAAAACGGATTTTCTAAATAAATTAGATTTTTGGGGAAAAGGATTTATAAATTGTTTTTTTCTAAGTAGAGGAAATTGTAAGTTGAAGTTTTATAAAATAGAAATGAGTTTTGTAAACATGATTTTATAAATGTGAAATTGGTATTATTTTGGTAAGTAAAATACGGATTTTATAAAGGGGACATATTCGTACTTTAAAGTGAATAATCTTTTAAAGGAACATTTTGGAGGCGATATTTCAAAATGGTGTATAAATGATTTTGAAAAGCAATTTAAAATGGGATATGTATTGAAAACATAGATTTCAACATTTATTGTTGTAATAGACGCTATTGGTGATGTAAGGAAGGTATGAACTATAACATTGTTGTTATAGTAAATGATTTCCGAAAGAAAGTATTTTATATAGTATACGAGATTATATATATATAATCGAATCTCTATGCTAGTGTTTTAGGTTTCCATAACAATGTTTTATGTATGGAAATATTTTTCTAGGTATTCAGAATGAAATGATGTTGCATATTCTTATATTCAATAATATAAGTATATGTAAACACTTTCCAAATATCAAAAATTTGAAATGGTTTTGTAAATACATCCTTTTAAAGATAATTTGAAGTAAATATTTAGGAAATTGATTTAGTTAATAAATGATTAATTAAATGGTCCTATTGATTGCTAACGTGCCAGATTTAATTGTTGCTTTGATTGTTAAATAACTGACTATCAAATTTGGCTTCTTTACTATTGTTGATCCGGAGAGACCAGGATCAGATTTATCAACCACTTTGGACCAACATATACACAATCGAATGTACAAGTGTTGGAAGACATTGATATTTGGGATTCTCATAATAAAGGGCTGCTTGTTGATCATTTGGGGATAAACTCCCAATATACATATAGCAGTGGTCTCTTCATTATAAAATATCCAATGCATGGACTAATCACTACTGATCCTAGGGGTGATTCCCAAAATAGGATGTGGTAGGGGAAGTGCCTTCGGTGTGTACTGTACCTAGATAGCTTGTATGGATGAATGTCTAACATTGCATTTTAAATCACATTAATTGATCTCTATAAACGCATTATCTGTTTGGTGGCAGAGAAGACACTTCTCGTTGCTTAACACCCTTTCCTGAGATGTACGAGCTCAGAAGATATACTTTGTAGAAATTAGTTATGTGATTATGGAATGGCAATGTGGCATTCAAAGAGAAAAGATGGTGTGCTATGTGAAAGATAATCGCTAACTCAAGCCCTACACCTGAAAAAATGGCCGAAATAGGGTAGATGCAATAAGGCTATGTGGTTTGCAACCATTACGATATGATCATCCCCTTCAAGACATATTTATTTTGTTATGATGTTCGGGTTTTAAATTATTGTGGTGCATGCGAAGAGGGTCCTCGGCTAGCTCGGTAAAAACCAGATGATGACATATTCGGCACTATCTAAGAAGAGGTAGACCGGTCTTGTGTTGGTAGATTTGTAGATGTTCTGTAGCCTCGATACATTCCTCTAGAGATGTACCGCCGGAAGGTAGTCCTTTCACCTAGTCATACGTATGGAAATCCATTATCCACTACGTGCTTGCCATTTTATTTGTAGAACCCACTTTGTGGCTAGTACGTTGGAATTTGATCAATGTAACAATTTCAGCTATGATTAATATTATTTGTACACAAAACATTAGTATAACATCACATAATTTGATATAAAATGTTTGTGTTATCATAAGATAAAAACCCATCCATATTTACTTGCGGCGTGCTCTTACGAGATACCTTTGTTTTGGAAGGTTTTTTATAACTTTAAAATTCAGTTGAGATGTGTTTTATCACGTTAGTTTACTAGAGTGATCTTAGCGTTCTTCCCTTCCAATGCTCGAGTTAGGCCAATAATATTTATAGATTTAGATTGGGATGCTTTGAAGCTTCAGCAAATGATCTGGAGGTCTTTTGGTCATATTCACATATTTGTTTATTTTCCGTGACATTTTTGTTTAATTTATCAGCATTTTTGAGGACATGTTATTATAACTGTCTAGGCTAATGATTGTAATTTGATTATTGTACTCTAATGGATGTGTATTACAGTTCTCTTTTATAAAGTTTATTGATATTATACTATATGTTGTTCCGCTGTGATTGTGAGATTCTGTGAATGTTTTAGCTTCTTCTTCTTCTTATTTTCTCTTCTTCTTTCTTTTTTTCTTTCTCATGACTATCCATCCTTCCGTTCAATTTGGGTTGGACATGTGTGGTTTATTGTCAGCTCGAATTGGGCACGGGAGCGGGTCATCACATCCTTAAGGGATTCTCACCATATTTATCATGTTTTACAATTATGCTTGCTTTCATAAAAAGTTTGGACAGTAAAAAGATAATCAACATTTTGAAAGGTGGCCAAAACTTCACTTGTGCAAAACTGCCCCGTTTAGCCTTGATTTTTGGACTTCAAAGGTTTGAAAAGATATTTAAATTTAAGTATTTTATTTCATTATTTTTACAAGTATTTACTAACTCATATTAGAGTATTTCAAAAGTGATTTGAGATATTCATAAACTTTTAAGAATTACTTGTGAATTTATAAAGATGAGGTTTTTACATTAAAATATAAGGAAAACATGTTATCTAAGTTTTAAAAGATTTTATAATCTTGTTATTTTCAAGTAATATTTTGAGTAAATGTTTCAAAATCTATTATAAGTATTTTAAAGTATTTTAAAAGCATTTTTAGGCATATATAGTTTTTTGAAGATTTTATTTTATTAAAGTATAAAAAATTTATGCAATATTATCTCTTAAAGTGTTTTATAAAATATCTAGTTTTATAACTAAAATTAGTATATCTATATATACCATTTCTAAAGGGTCTTAAAAGTAAAATCAAAGGTTCAGAAGGGCCTTATGAATCGCTTAAGTGGCTAAATCATGTTTTGTTTAATTGCTTATTTGAAACGTAATTAACTATTCTTAAAACTAAAAGCGGATGAAGTAGGCTTATCTATTTGTGAGAGTTAAGATTGATGTTCAAGTAGGGATAGAAGCAATAGAGCTCTAACATACCGGCTTCCCACATGACCGAGGAATAGTTAAGTCAAGAATGTTGGAAACATGTCAATAGTGTTGATTTCTTACTAGTTTATGAAAATCATTAATACTATACTTAAAACTAAAAGTCGTCGAGGTAAACTTACCTATTTGTGAGATTAAAGAATGAAATGTCTAAGCAAGGCTATGATATGGAACTTGTGTTCTAACTTACTTGGCTTCACTCTTGGATGAGGAATAGTTTATAAGTTGGAATGTCGAAAACGAGTTAAGTATATGAATTATGATTTTTATAAGCGATCGTTTTAACTTGGTAGTGACTTGTCAACTATCAAACTTAACCAAATATAAACTTAGATTTTAAAAGAATGTTTTCAAGATAATATAAGTACGAAATTGTTTTGCGTTTGTTGTGATAATATTTTAGTAACATTCGTCTTCAACTTTGTATTATTATAATTATGAATGTAAATAGATCTTTAAAATAATGTTTTAAATATAAACACAAGTGAAATGGTTTTAGGTTATAGTGACAATGTTTAAGTAAAATTAGTCTGTAACCTTTTGAATGGATTTGTGAAAGTACTTAGATCCTTAAAATGGATATTTTGAAGGAAACTATAAGTATGGAATCTTTTGAAAAAAGATAGAAAAAATGAAGGTTTAAATTAAGAAATCTGGTTGATGATTTGTGTATATACTTAGGCCAATTGAGATAAGTATATGAATACTTTTTCAAGTATTGAAATGGTAAAAATGAATAGTAATGATTGATAAATGAAGTTTATTCGATAAAAGAAGTTTTACTAATAAAATAGGTTTATTTTATAAAAAAGTATTAATTAAATAAAAAAGGAGATTAGAGGTCGCTTGCATTACTTTATCATGCTTTATGCGTTATTTCATTTGGAATAAGTATGTGAGACTTGATTCCATATATGACCATCTACCTTGAATTGGATTATAGATTAGTTGACTATCAAAATTGACTATAATAACTAAGGAAATATCTAGGAAAAACATGAGGTCTATATGGTATAATTATATTTGAAGACGTTATACTGTACATAAATACTCGACTTTCTCTTTTAGGGCAAATTATAAGGGAATCCACTTGGATAAGAGATTATCTCCAACTTTATGTATTTTCTATTTATTTCTGAAAGAACTGGGGGTAAGTAAAGCGAAAATTCATCGATTGGTTTGGAAGCACCCAGTAAGCGGGAAGAGTGTACTTATATGAGATGACTTGATCCTGTAACCACTTCAAAATTGTATACATGATCTATGTTCTGAAAGCGGTTGTGAAGTAGAATGTTATAGAGTTAAACGGTCTATCCTAAGGTTAAGTCCAAGGAAGAGGCCAACGTTAACATGTCAAAAGATGCTATTGTGTGGACTGTGTATCTTAAGGAGTATTCTAAAAGAGAGAAGAGTGTTAACATTCATTAGAAGACTTAGGTGGGTAATTATACAGAGGTTCGAAATCTGTTCAAAAATGCTCGAATCCATGTAGTGTGATCTATTCAAGATGTAGGAATCCATTTAGAGATTCGTATTCTGTTAGAATGACGAAGACTCATGTGAAAGATGCCAAACGCAAACTCGACATCGGAAATGATAGAAAATAGAGTAGGATGCATAATCAGGGGTTTAGCCAACCTGCGTTAAGGTACTATTAACTCCATATCTTGAGATACTTATCGATTGTTGACCGACCGGAGTTGATGATATTTGGTTCATGTTGTTTGTGTTTATGTTCGGACAGCTGCTTGTGTTTACCTTAATAGTATATTATGCATAGAGATATACGATGCTTGGAAGGTACCTTCTAACCCTTTTGCATTGAGTTTGGATTTGTCTTCACGGAAGCGATCTCTATGAAAATCGGCTTTGAATGTAACCTAATATTGTTGTGGTGTGATCAACATAAGCATCACAGCTATTTGATATGATTCATATTCTATACCTTAGCACCTTAGGCATTATCTATCATATCATTGTATTAAACTTAACGAATGGTTGGCTCGTTTGAGGAAATAACCGTTATGTATTCCATGCAGTCTCAAAAGGTGTCGTTGTATATTGCATATATTTCTTGAGCTTCTTAAGTTGGCTAACCTGATTGATCCAGGTGTTATTTTCTTATAATGCTTGGATCAACCCTAGTGTATTTCCAACTTTAGCTGCGCATGCTTTAGATCTTATGGGATGAGATAGATGATTGCCTACCTTAGTATTATTTCCACTGCATTACTATATTGTATTATCAGCATTTGTGATGACTGGTTGCTATAACTGTCCAAGCTGATGATAGTATATATTGTTGTAACTCTAAAATGCTATATATCTTAGAATGACAGTTTATATTGTCTTTTGATATTATATATTATTTTCTCGTTGTGAGATTCTGATGTTGTGTTTCCCCTTCCTTGTTCTATATCCTTTTCTTTTATTTTCACCCAAACAATTTGTTTTTCTGGCACTTGATTGTTCAGCACATTAATATCATAGATGTATTATTATCGACATTTGAGGGTCGAAAATTTGAGTCGTTATAGATAGGTCCTTTATCTAGTGTACCACATGCTTATCAACTTTAAAAATCTTTCAAAATATGTTATTTTTCTATTCTAAAAAATTTGATTCACAATTAACTATCATCCTATAAACATGAATAACCCAAAAATGATATAATGGTACTTGAGCTTTTATTAAGTATGGTATGTTTCCAAATATTTATTTAAAGCATTATGATTTTATATTGTTCTGGACAAGTATTCAAAATTTATTTTTATCAATTTTACTTCAAAAAATCTAGTTTCTGTGTGAAGAAATAAATTAAGAAAATTGAAATCTTGTTTTATGTTTTATTATTGGAAGCTAGAATAAAAGTATGTTCAAATACATGAAAACCCTTTCAATTTATGAGAATTTCATAAAATTCAACAAGCACTTTATCTGATGCAATGACAAAGTATTTCAACATTTAAATGCTTTAAAATTCTATTAAAACCATTATATTTGTAATCAACCACCACGTCTTAGGTAAAATAACCAAAATGTGTTAAATTGCTTTTTTAGCCTTTTTAAAATTCTTATACGCTAATTGCTACCATTCCTTGGTGTAGATAACAAAAAAAACATGATAAATTATTTCTTCAGCATTTATTTAGTACAGAATTTATCGAACATTTGTTCAAAGTGGTAAGATTTGTATAATTGTCAAAAAATAAATTCAAAAATATTTTCATTAATTTCACTTAAACGCTCTAATTTTGGAATGAAGAGATTAACTATAAAAATAACATCATTTTGTATATCTTATTATTGGAAGCAAGAATTTGTAAAATAAGTATGTTCAATAAATCAAAATCCTTCATAAAACCTTTGAGATTAATTTTTTTCCATAAATTTCAACAAGCTATGTACCTCATACAACGTAATTATAATCGACTAGGACAAACACCTTTAAAGTAAAAAAATTGAAAATCCTTTTAAAACCATTAGTTTCTAATTGACTACCATCCCTAAGTATAATTAACAATATCTTTTAATACTTAAAATGACACACACATAGGGAAGGTTCCCTTTATCCATAATAGGTGGGGTTGGTTGTTTAATAGAGCCCGTTTATAGTTTACATTATCAAGGAAGAGTTGTTAGATGGAGGATTGCTCGGGTTGACTTCACCTTCCACTCTTTAATGTCCAGGGAGAGGTGCAAAGCGAAATCACATCCCCCACCATATACCGCTTCTTGTTGAATCCAAAGAAGTACATTTTTGTCAAAATCAATAAGGTGAAAAGAAGAAAGGAAACCCAAACCTAAAAAAATTCTAGGAAAAGCAACTGTGTACATCAATTGAACATATTAAAATCAATTTTTACATAGATAAATTTCTCCATTAGCACATTTAGATAGTTATAAAAGTTTTCTCCTTTAGATACAAAGAAATGTATAAAAAAAGATTAATCTTAATTTTTATATTTTATTATTGAGAGTAAGAAACTGGAAAAAAATGTAAGTTTAAAAATACGTCAAATTGCTTTAAAATCTATTTAGAAAAAATTTCATAAGATTCAATAAGCTCCTTATCTAGTGCAACACAATCAACACTAAAAAACTCTTTCAAAATCTAAATGATTTAAAGTTGGTTTGAAATGATTTAACAAAATCCAACAAGCTTTATGTTGCAACACCATTCTTATCCACTTAATAAACATTTCACTTGAATCCAACAAGCTCTATATTGCACTTATACGTAGAGAATCTTAAGCCTTCCCCCTTATCCTCTCGAGCAAACCAGCTCATCCATAATTTTTTCTTATTATTTTTAATAACAGTTTAGTGATTCCGGGGTCACATATTTTGTGTAAACATGAACTTTTCAAATAACTCATGTTGATATGTATAGATGTTGCGAGTTTGAATTTTAATTTTGGCAGAAACAACTTTCCCATTTTATTAGAAAGTTGATTTATAAATAAGTTCACAAGTTTGAGTCTCGATTTTGACAGCATATATATATATATATATATATATGTATGTATGTATGTATGTATGTATATATGTATATATTATGCTATCATTTCTTTTATCCTTAATATATTTGCCAATATTAAAATATTTTCATGGCGTTATTTAACATTCATACATTTAATTTGTGCCCTCTTACTATAAAGTATTTGTGGTTAATTAATATCTAAGATTTTAATTTTTAAACGTAATTTTATAATTTCAATATCATTTTACCCTATCTTATTTTTGAAAATGGAATGTTTAGTTGTAAATTAAAACTATATTTTTATGGTTTTGTTTTAAGTTCCGTACATTTAGTATTACGTTGCTTCTTCATCCTTATTATCATACAAAAAATTCTTTTCGGTTAATTGATTTTCACAAATTTTAGTTTTCTCGAACTGAATTCTAAAATTTTAATATTATTTACCTTTATTTTAATTTTAAAAATATAATGATTAAAAACACTTCAAACTATATATTTGTGATATTCTACAAGATTTTTTTAGTCTTGAAGGATAAAGTTTTAGTTGTAATCGAACAAAGTTCCAATATTTTTGTCTTAAGACCATGCTAAATTACGATTTCCTTTTTTTCCATGTGAAAAACTCTAGATGATGGAGAAAGGATGAGGCGGTCTTCAATGATGATGGTGCCGTAGGTCTTGGCGGTGGCGATGATGGTGTCGTAGGTCTCTGCGGCAGCAATGTGATTTGTTGTTGTGATGGAGATTAGTTAGGGTTTTATAGTAAAAGTGACAAGCTAGCTCGAACTTGGTGTTCTTTAGTAGTAGCGATGCCGTGACAATGAAGAGGTGTTCTAGATTTAGGGACGATGTGGAGATGGTGGTTATGTAGGATCAGTTTTGAATTAGGGAAGAAGAAGATGGCTGCAGTAATGATATTATCTAGTGTCAATTTATGTTTTTAAGAATAAATTAGTTATGTAAAATTTTGTTTATAGTGCTATTTCCTATCATCATTATACAGAATGTGGTACCGTTTGTAAATAGAGTACGTACACATTATCTTACATTGTTATTTCATATTAGCATTACATGAATTGTAATAGTAGATTTTGAATTGTAGTAGAAATTTATGAGCAATAATAGTATTTCTTAGATGAAATGTATATATTTTAGGTTAATGACTACTAGCCCAAATGATAAGTAATATGGCGTTGTAGGCCAAGATTCTAGAGGTCATGGTTTAAACCTCTCAAAATATCAAAATGGGTGCTTTGTTTAAATAAAATATCACTTTTATTCTCAGGAATGTGTATATTTTAGCTTATAGTTTTATTTTATAGTAGAATTTACGAACTGTATCAGCAATTTATGAACAATATTAGCATTTTTTATTTGCAGTAGAATTTATTATTTGTACCACCGTTTTACAAAAATAACATTTATTTTTTGATCTTAGATTATATTAACATTTTATGTTTAAACGCCATGACCTAGTTATATTTAATGTTGAAATGTAATATACTTTTGCATAATCTTTTCAGACGATAGTATCGTGTAGTATAATTTTGTATCTACTACAAAATTTTGCTGTAATTAATGATTGATGACCGTGTACTAACATATTTAAGTGCTACTATTTAGCAGCATTTTGTAGTTACCAAATCAAAAAACATAGCATTTAATTTTTTATTTTACTTTTTAGTAACATTTCACGTTTCAATGCTACATGTCGATGGAATTGGCTTATAATATGAAGAAGGAATGGATCGAGAAGCTTGGAAGATATCAGAAATGAAGTTTCACGAAAATTTTCTATGTATGGATTCAATATTACAGGTCGAAAACGATCGATACATCAATCGGTAGGTTGATCTTGGTGCTTGGATTGGATCCCGTAAGTTGCTACTCTAATTCTGCATGCAAAATTAGAGAAGAAAACAATTTTTGTTGAAGTGAGATCTATTAATACCAATCAACCAGTGGTGATGATTTTTCCCTTGAAGATCAAGTGCTTGAAGAAATAAGCAGTACTAGGGGAAGGAACCAAGAATGGTTAACAACATCGATGGGTATCGATTGATTATAACATCAAAGAATGTGCCGTTTTGACTCAATCTTCTTGTTGAAAATTCAAATTTGAGGTTTTGCCTAATTCAAAAAAGATCTGATGATTCTAAGGTATGGATTCGCATATAGATAGCAAACTCGAACATAAATGGAAAGATTTTTAGATTTTTTACTGATTTTTGCATGGAATTGCTGCCAAACTTGTGACTAATCTTTTTACTGATTTTTGCATGGATCCCTTGTCTTATTTCATTTTCTTACTCTTTTAATTTTCATTTTTGATTATTAGAGTATTTTTCATTTTACATGCAAATATATTTTGGTGCTTTCACTAAGAAATAGAAGATCATGATTTGATTTATGATTGCTACTAAGATTTGAAGAAAATCTCCAACCAGAACTAAAAGGAATAGATCTTAGAAAGGCGCCTAACATTTCCATAGTGGTTCCTGAAGGGCATGAAAGTAAAGATCACGGAGCCAACAAAGTAGACCAACAAAACCTTGAAGGAGCTTTGAATTAACAAAAATTTGTGATGAAGCAGTAGGTAGATTACATGATGGCTCAGATGTCTGTTATGAAAGAGATGAAAAAGCAGTTCACTCAATTGATGTAACCCTCACAATAAAGAGGATCCTGCAGACATCATAAGGATACAAGGATTCATTATTCGATTCATAGAAAGGAAATTCATTAGTTTAGAGCCACAAGGACAAAATGCAGGTAATGCATAAAGGGGGTGCTGGAGCTTCAAAGAGATGGAGCGGAAGAATTGGAGCATTTGCTATAACTCGACCATCGTTCAGTATTGGTCGATCCAGAAGGATTAGTACTGATTGATTTGAGAAACCAATGGATTTGGGTGATGATACAATGTTTAATGATGATGAAGGATAGAATACTAGACCTCAGGATGGTGTTGCTAAGGTGAATATAGTTGGAAATTCTATGAGAGGGTAGGAAGGATTGAATGAATGTACTGTCCAGAGATAGGAAGGTCTAGGCATCATTGTGCTAACCAAACTATCTATGGAGGGATGTTTAGAAAAGGAAGGTAACGAGGAATCGCTCACTAAGACTATAAGGAGGTTTCTACAACAGAACTAATGACAACAGGATGACGGATGAGGGTCCATGCCTAGTTGGAACCCATTCATTAAAGAGATTAAATGTAACACCGATAAATTAATAATTAATTAATTATTGAATTAATTGTGGAGATAATGGTTTAAATGATAATATGGTGTGATAAGTATTTGGATGCATATTAAATTGTCAGTATGGTCACTTAATAAAAATGAATGAATTATGAATGAAGGATAATGGACCGATGATCAAACCATTCATGGAAACAAAGTAAACTGCATCTTACTTTTTCGTTTAAATCTATATTCAAATTAAAATAAAAGATTTTAAGCACTTTAATGGTGTCTGCGGCCTAAATAGAAAATAAAAGAGAAGAAGATTAAAGATAAGGGAACTAGAGATATCATTTAATTAAGAAATTTTGATGAGTTGTATATTCTCTAATCCCTTTTTCCTTTATAAGTCCCTCACGGTTGAACTAATGATGAATATTTCTTATGCTTCTTTGAACCTAATTGACCCAAAAATTTAATATAATGCTGAGAACATATTATTAGAGTGGGTTTTGAATTATAGAATTATCACATAAGTAAACAGATAAATATGAATTATTTGTGAACCATTTATTATATAAAATGATAAGAGATATGGAGTTTGAGAAATTTTATGAAAGAAAATACATGAAAAACACTTTTTTAGGATTATCTGGGGATAAAATAAGTAATTTTAGAGAGAAAATATTCTTGGTCGAAGGGATATTTTAGGACGTTGAAAGATAAATATAAGGGGTCGGGAGATCATTTAATTTAATAAATCATTTAATGACTGATCAGTAGACAAGATCCATAATTTGCATTGAAAATGTTAGGAAAGTATATAATAACGATAAGAAAAGACTAAGTCAAATGAATTGGGAGTCAACACATGTAAAGTTAGCATAGAAAATGGTTCAATATGAATCGAGAAGTGATGCCAAAGGGAGTGGATTCGAACCAAAAGTAAAATAAATGAGAACCTAGTGTATAAAAAATTACGTAAGATAGCTAAGAATGCTAAGTGTAGGGAAAGATTTATTAAATCAAAGACATTAACTGAAGGACGAAGGGGATGTAGTAAAAGGTAGAGGAGGTAATTTTTACAACCTAGGGTCGAGGGTCCTTATGTTAACTAATTGAATAGGTTTCCCCAAACGAGGTCGATAGCTGTTATTACTGGGAGTAGATTAATTCTTGATAAAGTGATGAAATTGAAACTAATTGACTTTTGAAATAGAATGTATGTTAGGCTTAAGATGGCCAAAACTAGTATTTGGAACATTGTTGAAAATGTAGTGAGTAGAAGTGTTAACTAAAGAGGGTTAGGACTTAAGATTAGCTTAACAGAACACTAATTAGAAAGTCTAATACCTTAACGTTGGGTGGAATGTTCGGTAGATGACACAAAGCCTTATGTGGCAACCAAAAATCGAAAGTGTAGGTGTAAGGCCTTAGTGGTAATTGAAATATGAGTGCGTAGGTGTAAGGCCTTAATAGCAACCGAAATATGAAAGTGTTGGTGTAAGCCTTGATGTGGCATCAAAAACGAAAGCATTGATGTAAGTCCCAAAGTGGAAATCAAATCCAAAGGAGTTAGAATAAGGCCTAAGGTGGCATTTGAAACACGAAAGTATTTGATATAAGGTCTAATGTGGTAACCAAGGGAACAAGTGAAGACATAAGGCCTTGTATGGCAGTCAAGGTATCGAAAGAAAAGTAGGTGTGAGGCCTTGGTGGCAATCAAAATACGAAAGTGCATGTGCAAGGCTCGAAGTTGCAATCAAAATACGAAAGCGTTGTACGTGTGAGGTCGAATGTGGTAGCCAAAGTACGAAAGCGAAGGTGTAAGAGGTAAGTGGCAACTGAGACTGAAAGTATTTAGTAGAATCGAGGAAGCAGCAAAAGGCCTTAGGCTTCCATGGCGGACAAATGTTAGTACATTAACCGTTTACTTTAGTAAATGGCATAAGGTTTTGGTGATAGTCAAGGGTATGGTGTTATTAGCTTTGGTTAGAGAAAAGAACGATTACTATATGGCATATTACATGATATGATTTTGGTTATGGCGTTATGGAAAGAATAAGAAACCTAAGACCATTTTTGTTTTTAAATTCAAAGTTGTGTATAAGTATGTGCGGTAACAACCTACCCAGAAATAGTCCTGAATTCTAACCTAGAAAAGGTCCATCGAAACTTAGAACCATTGCAAGACTGGCTATTGGTTGATAAAATTTAAACAATACACGGTACACAGTGCTATCTATCTATACTTTGAGGGTTTCTCAGTGGCTCTTTTATAAAAAGAAAACCAGTTCAGAAACAAAACATATTATCACAAAATATCACAACATGTCCACATAAAACATCCATAGTAAAGATTTCAATATAAACATGTCTGAAAACAGAGTACATAGAAATACAAGAAATAAATGCAAAAATAGATAGATAACTACCTTAAACCCTTGCTTCCATCTTCATCTCCTAAAATAGCATTACCTCCTCTAAATTGTGTGTTGTAATGAGGATGGTGTAAGAACAACAATGTTTGGCGAATGAAAATATCAAGCTTTACCATAATAGCAATTGGGCAGTATCATCTGGATAAATAATATGTCTTACGTGTTTAAAACTATATCCTACCAAAAATTTCAACTATAAGCCCAAAGGCTTTTCCCACCCAAATCCAAAAACTATAATGCCACTATCGCTAACGATGTAAGAGAAAGAACCCAAACCACTTAATGTCTTTTTTATTAGGAATTACGCAGACTCTGACCATTTAATACCTATAAAATAGACAGATCCCTGTAATTTAATACCTAACCCATTTCCAATCCATTTCCAAACTCTAATGCAAATATCATGTACGATGCAAGAGGAAGCACTTGAACCACTTAATACCTTATTAATTGGAATTAGGCAGAATCTGACTATTTAATACCTATAAAATAGGCAGGTCCCCCTCATTTAATACTTAATCCAAGGTGGGTCCCTATGTGGTTCTCCCTAACTAACATTGTAAGAACTCCTATTAGATCATTTATGCGACGACCCGATATTTTTAACAGTTTAAATTGGAATAATAAATTGATTTTAAATATTTAAACGTTAATTGTAAACTTGACTCCCGAATATTAATATTTACTTGATAATTAAATTATTGAGTTATATAATTTGAAATTAGGTAAAATATTGAATATAGAATTTTAAGCCTGTTAATAACAATTTGAAGGCTTATAAAATTTATAATGATAGGACTGAAGATAATAGAATGGTTGGAATCTAATTTAAAGGTGATTTGTCAGTTTTAATAATATATCGTGTAAATCGATAGTTTACAATATATTATCTACACCATCTCTATTTTATTTATATTTATGTATGCTTTTAAATAATACAAAAGGTATAAGTATGTATACGTTTAAAAGTATAGGATAAGTGGCATGACATGGTGAAGACAAGTGGCACAATATGGACCATACACCTATCTTAGGATGAAATAGAATTATGACACATAACCCCATTAGGTGTCCATGTATAAAAACATCTTAAGACACCTAAGTCGACATGTGTCAACATTATAAAGCTTGTGCAAAGAGAAGTAGACAAGTGTCCAAAACTAAAATTACCAAACTAGCCTTGAAAATTACTAAGTAAAGGGGGGAAATGTTCACTTATTTTTCTTTCTTTTACAAAACAAAAACAAAAGTAAGATAAAGTGAAAAAGCTTGGAGAAAGCCAAAGTAAAATAGTCAAGGCAAATATACAAGTTTAAGGTGAGAAAACCTATTTAAATTTCTAGTATTCATGTTATTCTTGAAGAGATGATAGTTGTAAGTAAAAGTGGCTTGGTTCAATCAAAAACGCAGCTTAGTAATTTGACCATAACATTCTCAATTCTTAATAAAATTTCAATTTATTTGATGTTCTGGAAAGCTTATTTCATATGTTACAACTTTGATGTTCTATGTTTTCTGTAATTTGGATGTTAGCTATGTCAAAATTGAATCTTTCTACTATAATCCCGAGAGCAAAACCAATATTAGCTCTGTGTTTAAGGCTGAAACTAAATTGGCCATAACTTCTTCGTTCCTCAACCGATTTCGATAAATTTAGATGTTCCAGAAAGCTTAGACTTTGTGTTAAAACTTTTAAGTTTTGAATTTTTCAAAAATTCGATGTTATCTTGGCCAAAATTATAATTGTTTATCGCTGTCCCGAGACAAAATGCATAAGTTCAGGCTAAGCTTAATGTTTTTAGTAAAATGGTCATAACTTTTGAACCGTTGATCCAAATTTGATGAACTTGGTCATTCTGGAAAGCTAACGGAAAGGCCTATAACTTTTACTTGTATTATTTTCTGAAATTCATTGATTAATATGTTCAAAAACCTCTTGCAAACTCGCTGTCCTATTGTTGTAGAGTACTCAGTGTCTTGTGCAAACCTGAGCTAGTATTTTGTTTATAACTTTTGCGTTTCTTATCCAAATCCTATAATTTTTAAAGTTTTGGAAACTGCAGGAAGAATGTGATAACTTTCATTTGTATCACTTTTTAAAATTCGGCATCTATATATATGAAATTGAGGTGCAAGCTCGGGTTACATTTCTGCCCGAAATGAACATGTTTGTTTCTAAGAAAAGGACCTTACTTGTTAGATTTTTATCATCGATTTGATAAACAATTTGATGGGTTTCTTTTCATGATGGTTAAGCATACTAAGTAAATTACTTTAAAGAAGTATTTTCACACAGAAGGATTAATCGAGGATGCGGTATAAGACCATAGATAATTTAGTGAGTTTGTTAATGGAAACTAAGAAGTCAATTAAGATGAGTAGTTAATGATTGTGAACAATTAATATAATATAAGCAATTAAAGGTTAATTAAATTATAGAGTAATTAATAATTTGAAATAATCAATGATTGATTAAGGTAATTAATCAATGTAGTTAATAGAATTTACTAATAAAAGAAGTCGAAGAAAATTACTTAATATCATAAATCAAAGGGGGTAATTATTGGTAATTACTTAATTGAGAATTAATTACTTGTTTAATCAGTGTAACAAAATTTATGGAGGGTTAGTAAATTTATAAGCATGATTAATTCAAGGATTATTAATCAATGTAAGTGATTATAAGTTAATGAATCTGAGAACTTAGTCCAAGTAGATAAGTTAAGATGAATAATGATGGGTTGACTAATTAAATTGATTTGGAGTTAATAAATGTAAATGAAGGAATCTAAGTGATTTGAGGTTTGAAAATTCAGTTAGAATCAATTGAATTGATTTGTGTGATTAAGCTTTGCTTATGACTGGTTGAATGGTATTGGATGCTTTGAATGAGTTGATATCTCTGATATGAAATGTTGTGTATTTCATTTGGATAACTTGGGTTGATGATATGAGTTTCGAAGAGACCGGGGTCGGGTATTGGGAAATACCCGAAACCACTTCGAATTTCATAAATTGATTTGTGAAATCAATAGGCTAGAATGATGTGATTTTAGTGAATTGGATTATTTTATCTAAGTTTGTTACTTAGAAATTGATGTGTGGAATAAGTGATGTCTAAAATAAATTGTGGCTTTGTGAATTGATATGAGTACCAGGGTTTTAATTCAGTTGTATGCTTTGGTATTACATGTTAGATGGGTTTACTCACGCTGGTTTCCAGCCTGACCCGGGTGTTACTTTGGTGTAATGCTCGGGTCAGACCGAGTATTACAGATTTTCAGGTAGGTACGTTCTGGAGCTCAGGAGACGAGCTGGATGGCAAGTACGTATGGAGTATTTCCGCTGCAGTATATGATTATATATCCAAGACATGATTTGTATATGATCAGTGACTGTATATATGTGAACCTCTGATGTATTAAAGTGTAATCAACAGATAAAATATTCTTTTGTAAACTGTTATTATTTATTATATTTTATCCGCTGCGAATGTGAGATTTTGGTGTTCTGTTCTTCTTCTTCTTCTATCTCTTTCTTCTTTTCCATAACTATCTGAAAATTTCGGGTTTGAAAATTTCGGGTCGTTACATTTGGTATCAGAGCTGAAGGTTAAGCGAGAACCTTGGCTCTGATGGGATTACTCATTAATGATAGGGTAAGTGGTACCCTAGAATGAGTTGAGTGAATATATATGAGAGAGCGTACTTGTTATTTTCTTATATAAAGATTTTAAATGATTTTATACAAGAATATGTTTTGATATATATAAAAAGCAATATTTCTTTCAAATAAATATAAAGGGAATTGGTTGTTAAAATTATTGAAATTAAATTAAGAAGTAATAGAACACAACCAAACTAAAATTGAAATTGAATAAAGATAAGTTTGAAATAGATTGAAACTGAAATTAAATCTTGAAATTGGGAAAGGTTTCAGGATAAGGATAATCAATTAATTTATGTAATTAATTAAACTTTATTTAATGAGATTAATTAATGGATAATAATTGGAATTGATAAATAAGGAGTTACTTGATGAAGTAGCTAGAGGTAAGTAATTTAAGGGACAATTTCTTAATGAAGGTAATTAAGAAATAAGTTAATTACCGAATGTGATTAATTAATGATGTAATTAATTTAAAGAAATAACAAATAATATTATTTAATGCATTTGAATAAATGGTCCTATTTCAAACAAGAGTTGTTTGAAAATTTAAAAAGAATTTGTTTTGAATTTAAACCAAAGGTTGTTTAAAATTTTAAAGTATAACTTGGTATGTGAAAGAAATTAATATGTATACATGTGGATATACATAATATCAAAGGTGGTTGGAAATAACTCTAAATGGTGAGTTTTGAGTTTGAAATAAGATGTGATACCCAAGGTGATAAGTTTTTTTTTTTTGAACTTAATAAGTGGGAAGATTATTTATGAGAAGTTTAAAAATTGAAATGGAAGTTCAAATTGGGTAAGGTTGACTGGATTAAGTGAATTGAGTTTAACTAGAGAAAAAGTTAAATAAGTTGGAATGATCAACCTGATTTGGAAATTTGAAGATGAAATTAAGATTTAACTCGGGAAGTTAAATGGTTAATCTGAACGGGGTGTTTGTGTGATCTCAAATGGGTTTGAGATATGGAATTTGGAATTTGATGGATGTTTTAGAATGGAATTTTGAAATTTGGACTCAGAATTGAATTGTTTAAAAACTTTAAAGGAAAATTGATTTAAAGGAATTAAATCAACATTTGAAGTACTAACTCGAATTTATATATAATTCGAGATGGTTTGAATTTGGAATTTGAATTGGTTCAAATTGAATTTGATTTGAAGTAATTGAAAGTGTGATTGAAGATGCATGAGTATAAGATTCAAATGGAAAATTTGAATTGGATTGATTTGAATAATTAGGAATTGTAATTAAAGTTTAATAGTTTTAAATTCAAATGGAATTTGAATTGAATTTGGGAGGAAATCAAGAATAATTCAGCTTGTTGTGGAAATGGAGTTTGAAATTGGGATTAATTCAAACCTAGAGTTGAAATGAATTGAAATTGGAACTAGTTCAATTGAAATTTATTTGAATTAGTAGGATCAAGGTTGAATAAAGTTAAATTTGGAAAGAAACTGAGGAATTCAACTTGAATTGGGTTAAATAGATTTCAATGGAAATTGAAGTTATTTAAATTGGAATAGGGTCAATTTAAATGGAAGAGGAAATTTAAATTGAATTGATTGGGAATGAAGATTGGGGAGTGAACAGTTTTGACTCTGGACTATTTTTAATATAAACTGTTTTAATACAAACCTATTTTTCCAAGCTATTCATTATATATACAACCTTTCTTTTAAAAGCCAAACTATCTTATACTTGTTTTACAATTATTTTTGAAACTGTTTAACAATTTTCTAACTATTTTATAAACTAATTACTATTTTCAACTATTAATTACTATTTTATAGCTATTTTGGAATTATTTAAAATTTCTATGACTTTTTAACTATTTTCCAATTATTTTACAATTACTGAACTATTTTACAACTATTTTATAAACTAGTAATTATTTTCCAACTACTTATCTATTTTCAAAAATTAAAATTAAAATTTCAAGCTATTTTCCAAATAAACTGGTCGGAGTTCAAACTGTTATTGGTTAAATACTCAATCGAGATAAGAATAGAGGTGATAATCCAAAGGGATTAAAGCAATTGTGAGTAAGTGAATGAAAATCAAAGTGAATGTGAATAAAAATGGAATTGATTTAATAACCAATAAAAAAATACGTAGGGTGTACGTATGTTATTCTATTCGCATAGTGATTTGATCCAGATTCGAGCACAGAATTTCGAGATAGTTATATCGATCCGAGTGAGATTTTTCACTCGATTTTCGACGGCGAAAATGGATATGGATTGTTGATTGGTTCTGGATATTCTCTATCATAGTTAAACTATGCAAGGAGAATGACGGTTTTTGATCAAGAAACCAGATCTGTGTCTGCACTAGGAAGTCGGGTGGACGATACTAGTTCGAAAATGAAATTGTGTGATCGAGTGAGCGATCAGATTGGTATAGCGTACGGATGATATGTGTACATCGTACGGATTTGAATGAAAATGATATTGAAAGGAGTAATCAAATTTGAATATTTGATTTTGAGTAAACAAAGTTAAATATCTTTGTTTAATAAAATGAAACTCCCCTTGATGAATCTTTTGCCAGAAGAAAAGGGTTTTTGGAAATGTTTTGAAGTATAAAAGGAATTTTATACAAGTTTGAAATGATCCGAAGTTTTAAAAGATTTTATATATCTGAATATATATATAAAGGATCATATGAGGATTTTGGGAAAAGGTTTTGGGAACCTTTGGATTTGGATTTGGAAAGGCTTTTGATTTTTGGGTAAAATCAATATAAGAATTTGGAAAGCCTAGTTTGAGAATTATTAATTTTGGAATAATCGATTTGGTGTAAAGGAGCTTTGTATGAGATCATACTAGGTGTATGATTTAAAGATACTATATATGTATAGTATAAAATGTTTTGATGATGGCTCTGGGGAAAAAGGCGCTCCCTTGAAATGAACTTCTCAGGAGTACCAACGGGTGGTGCTGCCTTGAGCCCCAAGGGGGGGTTCTAAAGTTGATCCTGTGAGGAGTCCGGACGAAACTAGTTCCTGGGGATTATGAGTAGAGTATACCATAGTGAAAGTCGTGTGTGTCGCTGAGAGCCAAGGTCTACGTTTGATTTTATATCGGTAGACTGCGACCTATTGTATAACATAGCGAAAGTCGTGTGTGCCGCTGAGAGCCAACAGTCTGCGTTTGATTTTATATCGGCAGACTGCGACCTATGTAGGAGTGGAGAGGTTTCATTTCGACAGCAAAAATCAGAGGCCGCTGAGAGCCTGCAGTTACATGGACTTTTGCTGCGACGGCAACGTAACCCTGGGTGTAACTGTGATCTGTTGTGTGGGTTCCATGGCGTAATCGAGAGGCCGCGGAGAGCCTTCAGCTACATGGACTTTTGCTGCGATGGCAACGTAACCCTGCAATGTAACTGTGACCATGGATGGGGGTGATGATTTCCAGAGCATTCTCACCAAATATATATCCTCTATTTTCAAAAATGTTTTCTATATTTTAAATAAAATTATTTTCTAATGTATTTTCACTGGGTGTTGAAAATGGGTCTGCTAAGTACTTATAGATTTTCAGTTCTACGCCTGATCAACGTATGACTGAATTTCTGTGAGAACAAGGATGGAATGTCTGAGACATCGAGTTATAAGAAATATGTTTTATAAAATATTATCCGAATTTAAAGGCATTTCTAGATTTTAATAATTAAAAGGGAAATCCAAACAGGAATTATAAAATAAGAACTCGAGAAAATTTAATGAAGTAAGTTTCTTTGTAATAAAAGTTGGAAGTAAGCTAATAAATAATTATTTGATAAAGTATGTTAATAAAATTTTACTCGATTAAACAAATGGATTGTAAATTAATAATGGAGTTTGGAAATGAATTCGAATTTGTCAATAGAATTCGACTTGGATTTGATAATGAATTAAATAAGAAGAGATGTTGTAGAAATAAAATAGAGTTGGATTGGAAAAGTGACGGTTTGAATGACAAAAAAAATTCAAACGTGATATGAATAATATTTAACGAAAGTTGCAAGTAAATTGAGAGTGGCTTTGTATAAATAGAATAAATTCGCAAATGAATTAAGAAAGTGCAATATAAAATGAGTTAATGGAATTAAATAATAAATGGACGAAGTCTGATTGAATAAAAAAAATAAAAATAAAAAAATCAAGGTTGTGATTGAAATTGGATTATCAGACTGAACTTAAGTTCGGTGGCATATTGATTTGAAGTATAAATGAGTTAAGTATACGCTTGGATATTATTTTGATAAATTGTGGAGGTGAATTAAAATGAAATGGTGGGCTAACTAAGTTTAATGGAATTTGATTAAATGAGAATCAAATAGAAGTAAACTTAAGTTTGATGTTGGAATAAATTAAAGTAAAGTAACTTAAGTTTAAATTTAAGGAAGCAATTGAATTAACTTTAAATTATATAAATCGCTTATGGTAAGCGTTTGGTGTTTGTTGCTTTTGAAATGCTTGTGTTTAGCCTTTAAAAGTAAGTGAAATGCTAATAGAATTTCTATATGTGGCACTTACATATTTAAATTGAGATAGTACACGTACTTGAAGACTGTTTGGTTGGTTTGGATTGCGCTAATTGCTTAAATTTATAAGCTGCTTGCTTAAAATGCTAAATAAAGGTACGCCTACGCAATAAAAATAAGAAATATGAACTATTTTTTCTTTTTCCGATCATGTGGGTCGATGTATACATATTTATATCTATTGTCAAATTGCAAAAGCTCCTCCGTACAAAGGAGACTCTGCCAAAATTTTCTGAAAGTTTTGGGAGTTAGGAAAAAAAAATTCATTAGCGACAAACCGATCTCAAATTTGAAACTTAAAGTGAATTAGTAGATGAAACTAATATGAACCAGTTATAAATGAAGGATAAAATTTAATATTCAAAATTGAAATAAATTGAATTTGTATGAAAAAGGAGAAAACTAGTTGGCATAGAAGAAGATGTGAAACCTATATAAGGAAAGGTAAAAAGGGATTTGAAAGGTTACGATTGGATATTGTTGTTAAATAGAATACGCAGGTATGAATGGGAAAAGAAATTGGATTTGATTCCAAAAGATAAATGTGAATGGCCCGACAAAAAGGTATGTATTTAAATTTCTGTATGGAATTGGATTGGGTTTCGATGTGGCCACTTGGCATTTGTTTTCTTTTAGAATTTGGGAGCTCGTAGAGGCCTTTTGTAGTTGTACCGAGCTAGCCGCGCAAAGGAGACGTTGGCAAACCTTTTCGAAAATTTAGAGAGTTAGAAAAAAAAATTGAGAAAATTTCGATAACTCAAAATTGGTTTTAAATTGAAATTTAAAGGATTGAGCAAAAGGGTATTGCGTGAAAACTATAGAAGGTTTTAGGAAGTTGGTTAAGGTTAAGTGTCTTTAATAAAAGATAATTGGTAGAACGTTGAATTGTGGGTTTTGGGAAAAGTAAACGGGTTTTGAACCATTCATCCTAACTATAAATTTCGGGGACGAAATTCTTTTAAGGGGGGAGGAATGTGACGACCCGATATTTTTAACAGTTTAAATTGGAATAATAAATTGATTTTAAATATTTAAACGTTAATTGTAAAATTGACTCCCGAATATTAATATTTACTTGATAATTAAATTATTGAGTTATATAATTTGAAATTGGGTAAAATATTGAATATAGAATTTTAAGCCTGTTAATAACAATTTGAAGGCTTATAAAATTTATAATGATAGGACTGAAGATAATAGAATGGTTGGAATCTAATTTAAAGGTGATTTTTCAGTTTTAATAATATATCGTGCAAATCGATAGTTTACAATATATTATCTGCACCATCTCTATTTTATTTATATTTATGTATGCTTTTAAATAATACAAAAGGTATAAGTATGTATACGTTTATAAGTATAGGATAAGTGGCATGACATGGTGAATGTAACAGCCCTAGTTTTTAGCTACTTATTTCTTTTAATTATTTAGATTTTGAAATATATTTTATATAAATTGTGTTTACCAATATAGTTTAATTATTTGATTTGGAGATATACTTTATAAAATTGTGTGTGTCAATAAAATTAGATAATAACTGTGAAAATTTAAGCTATGTTTGAACGGTTAAATTTCACGTTTGAAAGACGCGTCAATTATAAGGTATAAGTGACGTAATAAAACGTGTAAATTTAAATTGTTATTTTTATAGAAATTTTTCGATGTTTTATATTACGCCAGTTTAACGTAATGTAAAAATCATATTTTCAGATATTTTTGAAGAAGAATATCAGTCAGTAAATTTCTACCCAACGTTACTTTGTTAACTAACAGTCTGATTTTTGAATAAATTGTATGCGTCTCTTTCTTAAGCTTTGCATAAACTCTGGCCATTTCATTTATTTTTATCAAACTAAAAATCAAAATTTATTTAAACATAAATGAATCATCACACACGTATAACGTTCCATGCTCATTTCTTTAATCACGCAAGCTTCAATGAAAATGAGTAACGTGCATGAGGAATATTCTAGCAGTTCTTTTGGCATTTCCAGTTTCTTTTATCTCTGGACCATATCTGCCTATCAAAGTATATAAAATGAAATGAAGATTTACATGAAGTAACGTGAGCAAACATTAGTGCATGCTTAATCTAAAACGTGCACATCGGTTTTTCCACCTTCTATTTTTCCAGCTACACACAGAGTAACATATACACATAAATACCAGATAACAAATGTTGGAAAATTGACACTAAACTAGGCCCTTATTTCTCTTCCCAGTCTTCACGCATAATACGTTCAACCTGGTATTCTCTGTTTGTATAAGGTCCTAAGCAAATTAGTTGCTTTAATCGCGCAGCCTACATTAAAACAAATCAATATGTATTTGCTTGAGTCACAGGTAATATCAACTCCCCAATCTTTACACAACTTCCATTCATCACCTTTGCCGTTTCTTAGACCAAAGAAAATATTGCATTAAATCAATGCTTGCCGTTTTGTTTCCCTGTAAATCAAAAATGTATAAACTGAAAATAAATCACGTATGCAGATTTAAATCTATATCAATGAAACTGACATAGTACCATCAAACTTTCAACAAGAGAAAATCCCTCTCGGCCCCCTCCTTTAATTTATACGAAAATTTATTTTTAAGAAACTGATATGTTATTTCTTTTACTTCTCCTCAAAGTCGCTTTGCCTATAAATATACCCACCTTATCATTCTCCTCTGCATCCCAAATATCCAGACTTCACATCTTCTTCACGAGCAGAAGCTTCATCAGGTAATATTTTGATCGTCTCCTTTCTTCTTCAGCTTCTTGTTTTTTCCTTTTACTGATGACTTGCTCGGCCACCCTACCTTTCGTTCGCTGTGTTTACTGAGATTCTTGTCATAGGACGTGAGTCTAAACATATGGGATCTGGTTTTATTTTGTTTTAGTAGTTTGTGTTTAGGAACAAAGAGTTGCTTTGAAAAAAAATTTATATATAATAATAATAAAAAGAAGAAAACATAACAGAGGAAGAAGGAGAGAAGAGTGTGCATCTGTGCACGTCTGTGCACGACTATATCTTGCATAAAGCAGGTTGGAGGAGAACTCAAAGTAGACTGTTCAAGATTTAGCAGCAGAGGAATTCCTGTATTTACTTTGTGTGATGATAAGTAAGTTCGTTTGGAAAACCATAGTTTTCGAATGGGAAAAATCCAGTACTTTTGGGAACAGACCATTGTCTGAAAATATTGGAAGGAAACTAGGGGAGACTAGCTATTGTTAGACATTTTCATGGAGTGATGCGACTTGGAATGCTCACCTGGTTGCTCCTTAATAGTTGATCAAGGTAGTAGATCCAATTTTGTGGTAAACTACTGTGAGAAACCCATCTGTATACACACATTTCAATTCGCTTGGTTGATTTTCCATAGGGCATTTTTAACTGTAATATGTTATAAAAAAAAAAGCAAGCAATCAGTTCACATAGGATCTAAAGCTTGGCCCAAGTAGTTTGTTTTCCTTCAAATGGCAGTTAGGTGAATGAAGTTATAGGGGAGATGGAGCCTGTATATGAGTGTATATAAGCATAACAGGGATGCAGTGTGTAGATGCGTGTGTGTATATAGCATCTGAGCTTGTCTATATTTTGTCCAAATTTAGTTGTAAGTTGCAAATTCTAGGGGGATGTGACTGACTGGGGTTTTAGTATATTTGTGCATATAAATTCAGTGGTATGATTGCTGACAAGGCCTAGAGAATTTTCTTTCATCTGCAAAGGCATGGGTTTCATCAAATATTGTGTGACTATAAGTGGTTGCAGTTTGTACATGGTGATGAGTTGCATGTGTGCACGGCTGTGCATGTCAAGTCACCAATAGGAATAGGAAAACACGAGTTGGTCTGGAGTTGGTGATGATGAATAGAAGACTGGAGTAGTTGATGTTAGTGATGGAGGTAGGTAGGTAGCTTTTGTTCAAGTTCAGTGTTTGGATAGGTAGGAGTTGTCTTATTCAAAGCTTCAGTTTTGGTGGAAATCTTACTCGAAGTGTTTGCATAATCTGCTCGAAGTAAGTAAGGGTGTGACTCGGGTAGATGAAGATAGGCTCGGGTCTCTTTGGCATCTTTCAGTTTCTACCTGGAAAGTTTAAATATAAGATGAATGATAATATAAAAAAAATGATGTAAAACTAAGTGTAAACATATATAGAAGCTTGGATAGGAATGGGCTGGAATTTGCATAAATTCCTTTTGCATAGAATATATAATATATTGAATAATAACAGAGGAAGGAGAAGGGTAGTTGTTTTCAAATATTTTATAGAGAGGGAGATATGCTCGAAGCTTTGCAAACTGACTTGAAGCAACTAGGTGGATTGGCTCGAAGTAGCAAGTTGTTGGTTCTGAATTAAAATAATTAGGCAACAAAAGATTTTGAAAAAAAAAAACTGGGTATAGAAATGGAAACTGAAACCATGAAGTTGAATCTGATTTTTGATAGTAGAATGGCATCAGTAGTAAATGGTTTGTTGTATGTTTTGGGTGTGAGTTTCAGAAAAAATTCATGCACGTGTACATGTGTATATGTCCCGACATAAAATAGGAAACCCCACCTTTTTGCCTTAGTTCGTCTTTAGGAAATTTTATTTTGGTTTTAGTGTTAGCACGGTTCACATATTTGGGTATATTTGGGTCATATTACACGGTGGAGTGGTCGAGCAAGTCAAACCAATTCTCGTTCTATTCTAATTTTTCTTTGACCGAAAAATCTAAGGTCGCGTATTCAATATTTGAATTTTGTTCTAGATTTGAATCTAGGCGACATCCGAGAAATTTTGATCGTTACCCTCTGTCGTTCTTTTCCGGTGAAATTGTCGTTTTGAAATTCAAAATTTTCTGCAGTTTTCAGGTGAGTATTTCTCACCAGACATACGTACATATATTTTGGTAAATTATCGCAAGTGTATGTGTAAAATTTTATTTAAATATTATCTGTCTGTAGTATAACGTAGAATGATGAACCCCATTTAAATTGACACCTCATCAGTTATTTATCTGTTGTATTATTTCTGCAGTTATATTATTAAATGTTTATTTACTGTTTAATCATCACTGCAAGTTCCCTGTAAAATTTAGATTGTTATGGACTGAAATGATAGGCCTAAAATGATTATTATTGTCCAATTATTCTGTAAACTGCTTAACTGTTAACTTGGGATTGCGGGTTTGAAATGATAGAACCCGGGGTTTTAAATCTACGGATTGAAATGATATAAATCCGGTTCACTTGACCTAGGCTAGAAAATCTTATACAGACCCGTGGTTTATATATTATTTTCTGAAATTATTTTTAAATTAATTTAAATTTAGAATTTGATGATATTCTGGTTTAAATAATATAAAGGATTTTATAAGATTTATAATGATTTAAAAATGTTAAATAAATCAATGTTTGAATAAAATTTTGGAATATAACTTATTTTGAAATTCTGGTTTTGTAGAAGTAATATTTCAGTTAAGAAATTAATAAAAGAATAAGTTGTATTTGGAAATAAATGATTAAGTTAAAATACTACAGCATTTAAATGCTGTCCTTCTTGAAATTGGACTATTTTAAACCCATAACATTTGATAGCATTTCATAGGTGCTGCAGTAGTTGAAATTGATTTATTTAAAAATCTATGGAAATTTATTTTGGGAATAAGTTAAAATTTTGGAATTTAATATGTAATAAATAAAGGAATTTAGAAATTGAGTTTGGATAGATTAAAGGAAGGAATTGATTTCTATTTTGATAAAAGCAATAAATTCCAAATTTAATTGAAAGGGTTAAAGTGGTATCTATCAAATGAAAGGTTTTAATCAAAGATTTGATATTGAAGGTATTTGAAATATATTTGATTTGAAAAGTATAAATACCATTTTTAACTATAACCACGGGTTATAATAACGATGGGTTGGCAAAGAGACCGGGATCGGATATGGACATACTCTCTGTCGATACCGAAAACCACTTTGACTAACCGTGTACGCGGTGGAGATTCCAGAATGAAGTAGGTGGTGGCGACGTTTCCTGTAAGGTAAATACGTGGACCCAACTCCCGTGAGTTGGCATAAGGTGGCTAAAACAGGAGCGATTCTCAGGCCAATGAGGTCATTCCTCTGATCGGACGCTCCTCTTCGATATTATACTTTGACTTGGATTTATTCAGTGTCCACTTCTATATTTTGATTTTGGGGGAGTTAGTCCGAGGTGGGCGGTAACTGCGGCTACGCGTTTCCACCAGCCTGGATAGCAATTGGTATATCTACCCTGGCATTGCCTAGTTGTGCCGTGTCACCTACCATACCGAGCCTTGTACGAGTTTGGATTTCTCCCGTAGCCCGTGTGGTATCCTCTGGTGGCTTCCCGATCAGGAGGGACTATGATATTGGATGGACTACTGGGACTATTACGTGTTAAGGTGGAAAATGTAAAGCCTTAACGCTATTTAAAAGTAAGTTTATTTTATAAATAGACACTATTATAATAAGCGCAATATACTACATAGTAAATAGTTTAACGGATCCTTAGAGGATGGGCGATCCCAAGCATCCTTTAAGTTACTTGTTGTATATTACAGTACACTTGATTTAGCTTACATTATATAAGTATGTATGTCCTGACTCGAGTGTTTTGTTTTATTTTACGCTCGGGTCAGCCTGAGTTGCAGCTTCAGTTTTCTCTCCGGAGCTAGGACACAGTAGATCATTCGGGCTGCCGGGAGCTCTGTTTCAATCTTTATCTTCCTGTAATCAAGACTTTGTTCTGGTTATGCTTTGAATCTGTATTGAGAATTATAAACAATGTAATTTCTGTTGGGTTAAAGGTTTAGGTGGCTTCATGAACCACTGAATGTTTATTTCCGCTGTGAGATTCTGATATCTGTGTCTGTGATTTTGTGATTTTATTTACTTCATATTCTGAGTTTTGCCAAATTTATTCTACAACGCAGTATTTTGAACAATTCAAGTCCGACATGTGTGGACGCGAATGGTTGAAAATACTGGGTCGTTACATTTGGTATCAGAGCTTTGGCTCTAGGCAAAACTTAGAATGTATGGTAAATTTGATTTATAGAATCACCTTCATTCGAGCTTGAATCTCTTTCTTTTCGAATTTTGGAACATTCCCTGTGGTTCCAAAGTTCATTCGTGTCCCTCACTTTTCATCTACTTTAGATTCTGGAGTGTCCCATAACTCCACTTCGGATGATCTTTATAGTGAATTGGCGGTCTCGCCATTATTCTAATAAAGGGGTGAAACTCCTTTACAATTAGCATTGATTCACCAGAGATTTAGATTTATCCTCGGTTTATATGCTAGTATCTTTGGTTATTCCGAACTCTATCTCTTCAGATCAATGTAGATTTAACCCAACCACATCGATCTGACTCTTTAAGTCACGGTTGGCCAGGTCAAGGTTGTCACGATTTATTTAAACTTACCCAGTTCCTTATTCTGTTATTTAATCATCAGATCTTCTGATTCCAACTTATCTTGAATTCTATTTGATTTGAGTTCATCAAATTTGAATCTCTATCCTTGTTTTGGAAAAAAATTTATGCCTATATTTGAAAATAAAATCTAATATTATATATAAGTATAATTTTCAGAATTTTATAATTAATTTAACTAGTTGTCAAGAAATAATAATTTGATTTTATTTATGGTTTTGTAAACCATGTGTTTTGTCTAATAAAAATTGAATATAAACAATGGTTATAAATTAATTTGGAAACAGAAATGAATTTAAACAAGAACTTGAGAATTCAAATTTCCGATGGTTTCAAACCTTGGGTTTTTAAAAGGATATATTATTTAAAGTATTTTCGAATAGAAATTTGTGCTCTTCTCTTTGTCGCTGGAAAATAATTTCGGTGATGACTGCAGCATCATCGACATTCATTTTCGAGTTTCGAAGTGAAAAGACCATTCTGTAGTCTGGCTACAGTGTTACCTTGAGAATTTAATTGATTTGAATTTCTAAAATATGACTTAATTTATAAAATTGATTTGACATATTATGTACATATATTTAGTCATCTCTAAATGGTTTGAAGGGAATCAGAAATTTAATTCTTAAATTTTATCTTAAGGAATAATTTCAATAAAATAAAAAGAAAATAGAATTTTGAATAAGGAATTCCAACTGGAGATAATTGAATTTGGAAGTTTTAGTTGTATAATACTCAATTTCATTTCAATATAACTTACCTTGAATTTTCAGAAGTTAACAATGTAATTGGATAATATACAATATAAATGAAGTATAGTTTATTTGGATATTCCATTCATAAAAGTTCGCTTTAATGTTTTTTTTCAGAAATTGAACTGATTTGAAATACTATTATATCTACTGTAGCATATTTTAAGTGCTGATGTTTCTAAAAATAAAATGTTTGAAATTTTTATAATCGAATAAATGAACCTAGGAATATTTCAACTTTGAAATGAATTTTATTTGGCATTGAATTTAAAAGGTATAAATGAAGATTATTTTAAAAGTGTTATGATTTTAGTAGCATGATTTCCAAATGATAACATCTATAAATTTTATTGATTTTCAAAGTATTATGATTTCAAAGCATTATGATTTCAAATGTATTATCTTATTTTTGTTTTTCCAAACTATCTTTTAGTTGTCCTTGGTTTCCTTATCTGCTACAGAATGGGGAGGCTATTGCTTATACCAGTCTATTTAGAAATCTTTCTATAATCTTTGGAAATCTTCGTTACCCATCGGGATCTGAGCACTATCCCCAGACCAACGGTCAAACAGAAAAGGGTAAATCAGATTCTTGAGGATCCTTTCGTGCTTGCATCTGGACTATGGAGAATCTTGGAAGATCATCTCCATCCCGTGAATTCACCTATAACAATAGTTATCAGGAATAAAATTCCAATCCCTTGTTCTTATTATCTTAGTTCCTCTTTCTATCTCATTCTATCTTTTCAGGCTAGTCTTGAGATGTCTCCTTTCTGCTGCTCTATACGGGAGACCGGGTAGATCTCCTTCTTGTTGAATTGAGTTCGGTAACCGATTAGTTCTTGGCCAATAGATTCATCGGTCCATTCCGTATTTTAGAAAGGATTGGATCTCTTGCTTATCGACTAAGTTCTACCCGAGAAATTTGCCGGAATTCACAATGTATTTCATGTATCTCATCTTCGTCGCTGTCTTCACGATCCATCTCTTGTCATCCAGCCTACTGCTCTTGATGGTCTGGACATCGAGCCTGATCTAACTATAGAAAGAAAGCCGCTTCGTATCGTCGATCGAGGTACGAAACCGCTTAGAAGAAAATCTGTCCTATTGGTCAAAGTGCAAATGGAGCACCGATGAGCGAGATTGCACGTGAGAGACGGAGGAGAGCATTCGTGTTTCAAATCCGGAACTATTCGTTTACGGTACTTGTTTATCTAGCTTATCTTCCTTTGTTTCTTTTCTTCGTTCCTTTTCGAGGACGAAAAGTTCTTGAGTGGGGGAGAGTGTAACAGCCCTAGTTTTTAGCTACTTATTTCTTTTAATTATTTAGATTTTGAAATATATTTTATATAAATTGTGTTTACCAATATAGTTTAATTATTTGATTTGGAGATATACTTTATAAAATTGTGTGTGTCAATAAAATTAGATAATAACTGTGAAAATTTAAGCTATGTTTGAACGGTTAAATTTCACGTTTGAAAGACGCGTCAATTATAAGGTATAAGTGACGTAATAAAACGTGTAAATTTAAATTGTTATTTTTATAGAAATTTTTCGATGTTTTATATTACGCCAGTTTAACGTAATGTAAAAATCATATTTTCAGATATTTTTGAAGAAGAATATCAGTCAGTAAATTTCTACCCAACGTTACTTTGTTAACTAACAGTCTGATTTTTGAATAAATTGTATGCGTCTCTTTCTTAAGCTTTGCATAAACTCTGGCCATTTCATTTATTTTTATCAAACTAAAAATCAAAATTTATTTAAACATAAATGAATCATCACACACGTATAACGTTCCATGCTCATTTCTTTAATCACGCAAGCTTCAATGAAAATGAGTAACGTGCATGAGGAATATTCTAGCAGTTCTTTTGGCATTTCCAGTTTCTTTTATCTCTGGACCATATCTGCCTATCAAAGTATATAAAATGAAATGAAGATTTACATGAAGTAACGTGAGCAAACATTAGTGCATGCTTAATCTAAAACGTGCACATCGGTTTTTCCACCTTCTATTTTTCCAGCTACACACAGAGTAACATATACACATAAATACCAGATAACAAATGTTGGAAAATTGACACTAAACTAGGCCCTTATTTCTCTTCCCAGTCTTCACGCATAATACGTTCAACCTGGTATTCTCTGTTTGTATAAGGTCCTAAGCAAATTAGTTGCTTTAATCGCGCAGCCTACATTAAAACAAATCAATATGTATTTGCTTGAGTCACAGGTAATATCAACTCCCCAATCTTTACACAACTTCCATTCATCACCTTTGCCGTTTCTTAGACCAAAGAAAATATTGCATTAAATCAATGCTTGCCGTTTTGTTTCCCTGTAAATCAAAAATGTATAAACTGAAAATAAATCACGTATGCAGATTTAAATCTATATCAATGAAACTGACATAGTACCATCAAACTTTCAACAAGAGAAAATCCCTCTCGGCCCCCTCCTTTAATTTATACGAAAATTTATTTTTAAGAAACTGATATGTTATTTCTTTTACTTCTCCTCAAAGTCGCTTTGCCTATAAATATACCCACCTTATCATTCTCCTCTGCATCCCAAATATCCAGACTTCACATCTTCTTCACGAGCAGAAGCTTCATCAGGTAATATTTTGATCGTCTCCTTTCTTCTTCAGCTTCTTGTTTTTTCCTTTTACTGATGACTTGCTCGGCCACCCTACCTTTCGTTCGCTGTGTTTACTGAGATTCTTGTCATAGGACGTGAGTCTAAACATATGGGATCTGGTTTTATTTTGTTTTAGTAGTTTGTGTTTAGGAACAAAGAGTTGCTTTGAAAAAAAAATTATATATAATAATAATAAAAAGAAGAAAACATAACAGAGGAAGAAGGAGAGAAGAGTGTGCATCTGTGCACGTCTGTGCACGACTATATCTTGCATAAAGCAGGTTGGAGGAGAACTCAAAGTAGACTGTTCAAGATTTAGCAGCAGAGGAATTCCTGTATTTACTTTGTGTGATGATAAGTAAGTTCGTTTGGAAAACCATAGTTTTCGAATGGGAAAAATCCAGTACTTTTGGGAACAGACCATTGTCTGAAAATATTGGAAGGAAACTAGGGGAGACTAGCTATTGTTAGACATTTTCATGGAGTGATGCGACTTGGAATGCTCACCTGGTTGCTCCTTAATAGTTGATCAAGGTAGTAGATCCAATTTTGTGGTAAACTACTGTGAGAAACCCATCTGTATACACACATTTCAATTCGCTTGGTTGATTTTCCATAGGGCATTTTTAACTGTAATATGTTATAAAAAAAAAAAGCAAGCAATCAGTTCACATAGGATCTAAAGCTTGGCCCAAGTAGTTTGTTTTCCTTCAAATGGCAGTTAGGTGAATGAAGTTATAGGGGAGATGGAGCCTGTATATGAGTGTATATAAGCATAACAGGGATGCAGTGTGTAGATGCGTGTGTGTATATAGCATCTGAGCTTGTCTATATTTTGTCCAAATTTAGTTGTAAGTTGCAAATTCTAGGGGGATGTGACTGACTGGGGTTTTAGTATATTTGTGCATATAAATTCAGTGGTATGATTGCTGACAAGGCCTAGAGAATTTTCTTTCATCTGCAAAGGCATGGGTTTCATCAAATATTGTGTGACTATAAGTGGTTGCAGTTTGTACATGGTGATGAGTTGCATGTGTGCACGGCTGTGCATGTCAAGTCACCAATAGGAATAGGAAAACACGAGTTGGTCTGGAGTTGGTGATGATGAATAGAAGACTGGAGTAGTTGATGTTAGTGATGGAGGTAGGTAGGTAGCTTTTGTTCAAGTTCAGTGTTTGGATAGGTAGGAGTTGTCTTATTCAAAGCTTCAGTTTTGGTGGAAATCTTACTCGAAGTGTTTGCATAATCTGCTCGAAGTAAGTAAGGGTGTGACTCGGGTAGATGAAGATAGGCTCGGGTCTCTTTGGCATCTTTCAGTTTCTACCTGGAAAGTTTAAATATAAGATGAATGATAATATAAAAAAAAATGATGTAAAACTAAGTGTAAACATATATAGAAGCTTGGATAGGAATGGGCTGGAATTTGCATAAATTCCTTTTGCATAGAATATATAATATATTGAATAATAACAGAGGAAGGAGAAGGGTAGTTGTTTTCAAATATTTTATAGAGAGGGAGATATGCTCGAAGCTTTGCAAACTGACTTGAAGCAACTAGGTGGATTGGCTCGAAGTAGCAAGTTGTTGGTTCTGAATTAAAATAATTAGGCAACAAAAGATTTTGAAAAAAAAAAACTGGGTATAGAAATGGAAACTGAAACCATGAAGTTGAATCTGATTTTTGATAGTAGAATGGCATCAGTAGTAAATGGTTTGTTGTATGTTTTGGGTGTGAGTTTCAGAAAAAATTCATGCACATGTACATGTGTATATGTCCCGACATAAAATAGGAAACCCCACCTTTTTGCCTTAGTTCGTCTTTAGGAAATTTTATTTTGGTTTTAGTGTTAGCACGGTTCACATATTTGGGTATATTTGGGTCATATTACACGGTGGAGTGGTCGAGCAAGTCAAACCAATTCTCGTTCTATTCTAATTTTTCTTTGACCGAAAAATCTAAGGTCGCGTATTCAATATTTGAATTTTGTTCTAGATTTGAATCTAGGCGACATCCGAGAAATTTTGATCGTTACCCTCTGTCGTTCTTTTCCGGTGAAATTGTCGTTTTGAAATTCAAAATTTTCTGCAGTTTTCAGGTGAGTATTTCTCACCAGACATACGTACATATATTTTGGTAAATTATCGCAAGTGTATGTGTAAAATTTTATTTAAATATTATCTGTCTGTAGTATAACGTAGAATGATGAACCCCATTTAAATTGACACCTCATCAGTTATTTATCTGTTGTATTATTTCTGCAGTTATATTATTAAATGTTTATTTACTGTTTAATCATCACTGCAAGTTCCCTGTAAAATTTAGATTGTTATGGACTGAAATGATAGGCCTAAAATGATTATTATTGTCCAATTATTCTGTAAACTGCTTAACTGTTAACTTGGGATTGCGGGTTTGAAATGATAGAACCCGGGGTTTTAAATCTACGGATTGAAATGATATAAATCCGGTTCACTTGACCTAGGCTAGAAAATCTTATACAGACCCGTGGTTTATATATTATTTTCTGAAATTATTTTTAAATTAATTTAAATTTAGAATTTGATGATATTCTGGTTTAAATAATATAAAGGATTTTATAAGATTTATAATGATTTAAAAATGTTAAATAAATCAATGTTTGAATAAAATTTTGGAATATAACTTATTTTGAAATTCTGGTTTTGTAGAAGTAATATTTCAGTTAAGAAATTAATAAAAGAATAAGTTGTATTTGGAAATAAATGATTAAGTTAAAATACTACAGCATTTAAATGCTGTCCTTCTTGAAATTGGACTATTTTAAACCCATAACATTTGATAGCATTTCATAGGTGCTGCAGTAGTTGAAATTGATTTATTTAAAAATCTATGGAAATTTATTTTGGGAATAAGTTAAAATTTTGGAATTTAATATGTAATAAATAAAGGAATTTAGAAATTGAGTTTGGATAGATTAAAGGAAGGAATTGATTTCTATTTTGATAAAAGCAATAAATTCCAAATTTAATTGAAAGGGTTAAAGTGGTATCTATCAAATGAAAGGTTTTAATCAAAGATTTGATATTGAAGGTATTTGAAATATATTTGATTTGAAAAGTATAAATACCATTTTTAACTATAACCACGGGTTATAATAACGATGGGTTGGCAAAGAGACCGGGATCGGATATGGACATACTCTCTGTCGATACCGAAAACCACTTTGACTAACCGTGTACGCGGTGGAGATTCCAGAATGAAGTAGGTGGTGGCGACGTTTCCTGTAAGGTAAATACGTGGACCCAACTCCCGTGAGTTGGCATAAGGTGGCTAAAACAGGAGCGATTCTCAGGCCAATGAGGTCATTCCTCTGATCGGACGCTCCTCTTCGATATTATACTTTGACTTGGATTTATTCAGTGGCCACTTCTATATTTTGATTTTGGGGGAGTTAGTCCGAGGTGGGCGGTAACTGCGGCTACGCGTTTCCACCAGCCTGGATAGCAATTGGTATATCTACCCTGGCATTGCCTAGTTGTGCCGTGTCACCTACCATACCGAGCCTTGTACGAGTTTGGATTTCTCCCGTAGCCCGTGTGGTATCCTCTGGTGGCTTCCCGATCAGGAGGGACTATGATATTGGATGGACTACTGGGACTATTACGTGTTAAGGTGGAAAATGTAAAGCCTTAACGCTATTTAAAAGTAAGTTTATTTTATAAATAGACACTATTATAATAAGCGCAATATACTACATAGTAAATAGTTTAACGGATCCTTAGAGGATGGGCGATCCCAAGCATCCTTTAAGTTACTTGTTGTATATTATAGTACACTTGATTTAGCTTACATTATATAAGTATGTATGTCCTGACTCGAGTGTTTTGTTTTATTTTACGCTCGGGTCAGCCTGAGTTGCAGCTTCAGTTTTCTCTCCGGAGCTAGGACACAGTAGATCATTCGGGCTGCCGGGAGCTCTGTTTCAATCTTTATCTTCCTGTAATCAAGACTTTGTTCTGGTTATGCTTTGAATCTGTATTGAGAATTATAAACAATGTAATTTCTGTTGGGTTAAAGGTTTAGGTGGCTTCATGAACCACTGAATGTTTATTTCCGCTGTGAGATTCTGATATCTGTGTCTGTGATTTTGTGATTTTATTTACTGCATATTCTGAGTTTTGCCAAATTTATTCTACAACGCAGTATTTTGAACAATTCAAGTCCGACATGTGTGGACGCGAATGGTTGAAAATACTGGGTCGTTACAGTGAAGACAAGTGGCATAATATGGACCATACACCTATCTTAAGATGAAATAGAATTATGACACATAACCCCATTAGGTGTCCATGTGTAAAAACATCTTAAGACACCAAAGTAGACATGTGTCAACATTATAAAGCTTGTGCAAAGAGAAGTAGACAAGTGTCCAAAACTAAAATTACTATGTAAAGGGTGGAAATGTTCACTTATTTTTCTTTCTTTCACAAAACAAAAACAAAAGTAAGATAAAGTGAAAAGCTTGGAGAAAGCCAGGGAAAAAGAGTCAAGGCAAATATACAAGTTTAAGGTGAGAAAACCTATTTAAATTTCTAGTATTCATGTTATTCTTGAAGAGATGATAGTTGTAAGTAAAAGTGGCTCGGTTCTATCAAAAACGCAGCTTAGTAATTTGACCATAACTTTCTCAATTCTTAATGAAATTTCAATTTATTTGATGTTCTGGAAAGCTTATTTCATGTGTTACAACTTTGATGTTTTGTGTTTTCTGTAATTTGGATGTTAGCTATGTCAAAATTGAATCTTTCTACTATAATCCCGAGAGCAAAACCAATATTAGCTTTGTGCTTAAGGCTGAAACTAAATTGGCCATAACTTCTTCATTCCTCAACCGATTTCGATAAATTTAGATGTTCCAGAAAGAATAGACTTTATTATAAAACTTTTAAGTTTTGAGTTTTTCAAAATTTCGATGTTATCTTGGCCAAAATTATAATTGTTTATCGCTGTCCCGAGACAAAATGACAGAAGCTATGAAATTCAAATCTCAGAATTATTTTATCCATAACTTTTAAAATTATTATCAGAATTCGGTAAATTTTAATGTTCCGAAAAGATTAGAAAATAAGCTACAACTTTTGCTTTATTCATTTTTCCTGATTTCGATGTTTTCTATGCTATAATTGCAATTGTTGGTCGTTGTCCTGCAAATGCATAAGTTCAGGCTAAGCTTAATGTTTTTTAGTAAAATGGTCATAACTTTTGAACCGTTGGTCCAAATTTGATGAACTTGGTCATTCTGGAAAGCTAACGGAAAGGCCTATAACTTTTACTTTTATTATTTTCTGAAATTCATTGATTAATATGTTCAAAAACCTCTTGCAAACTCGCTGTCCTGTTGTTGTAGAGTACTCAGTGTCTTGTGCAAACCTGAGCTAGTATTTTGTTTATAACTTTTGCGTTTCTTATCCAAATCCTATAATTTTTCAAGTTTTGGAAACTGAAGGAAGAATGTGATAACTTTCGTTTGTATTACTTTTTAAAATTCGACCATATATATATATGAAATTGAGGTGCAAGCTCTGCTTACATTTCTGCCCGAAATGAACATGTTTGTTTCTAAGAAAAGGGCCTTACTTGTTAGATTTTTATCATCGATTTGATAAACAATTTGATGGGTTTCTTTTCATGGTGGTTGAGTATACTAAGTAAATTACTTTAAAGAAGTATTTTCACACAGAAGGATTAATCGAGGATGCGGTATAAGACCATAGATAATTTAGTGAGTTTGTTAATGGAAACTAAGAAGTCAATTAAGATGAGTAGTTAATGATTGTGAACAATTGATATAATATAAGCAATTAAAGGTTAATTAAATTCTAGAGTAATTAATAATTTGAAATAATCAATGATTGATTAAGGTAATTAATCAATGTAGTTAATAGAATTTACTAATAAAAGAAGTCGAAGAAAATTACTTAATATCATAAATCAAAGGGGGTAATTATTGGTAATTACTTAATTGAGAATTAATTACTTGTTTAATCAGTGTAACAAAATTTATGGAGGGTTAGTAAATTTATGAGCATGATTAATTCAAGGATTATTAGTCAATGTAAGTGATTATAAGTTAATGAATCTGAGAACTTAGTCCAAGTAGATAAGTTAAGATGAATAATGATGGGTTGACTAATTAAATTGATTTGGAGTTAATAAATGTAAATGAAGGAATCTAAGTGATTGAGGTTTGAAAATTCAATTAGAATCAATTGAATTGATTTGTGTGATTAAGCTTTGCTTATGATTGGTTGAATGGTATTGGATGCTTTGAATGAGTTGATATCTCTGATATGAAATGTTGTGCATTTCATTTGGATAACTTGGGTTGATGATATGAGTTTCGAAGAGACCGGGGTCGGGTATTGGGAAATACCCGAAACCACTTCGAATTTCATAAATTGATTTGTGAAATCAATAGGCTAGAATGAAGTGATTTTAGTGAATTGGATTATTTTATCTAAGTTTGGTACTTAGAAATTGATGTGTGGAATAAGTGATGTCTAAAATAAATTGTGGCTTTCTGAATTGATATGAGTACCCGGGTTTTAATTCAGTTGTATGCTTTGGTATTACATGCTAGATGGGTTTACTCACGCTGTTTTCCAACCTGACCCGGGTGTTACTTTGGTGTAATGCTCGGGTCAGACCGAGTATTACAGATTTTCAGGTAGGTACGTTCTGGAGCTCAGGAGACGAGCTGGATGGCAAGTACGTATAGAGTATTTCCGCTGCAGTATATGATTATATATCCGAGACATGATTTGTATATGATCAGTGACTGTATATATGTGAACCTCTGATGTATTAAAGTGTAATCAATAGATAAAATATTCTTTTGTAAACTGTTATTATTTATTATATTTTATCCGCTGCGAATGTGAGATTTTGGTGTTCTGTTCTTCTTCTTCTTCTATCTCTTTCTTCTTTTCCATAACTATCTGAAATTTTCGGGTTCGAAAATTTCGGGTCGTTACAATTTAATACTTTTTATATAGCAAGGTGGCAGACCCTGCAATAATCACTTAGTACTTCTAAACATGAAGCGAACCCCTCTAATGGTTCCTCCAACGGTATCAATAACATGATTATGACCCATAGCCCAAACCATGACGTTTCAAATTAGTTCGACTGCTCGTGGGAACTAGTTGCCAGATTGACTAGGCAGACTTACCCTATAGAATTGGGACTAATTTCGCATCCACTAAGGTTATATATTATAGGTGATGTCTCACATCAGTTCCCAAAGTTACACTGCTGGTAACCGGATTTAGCTAGGCAGACTTCTGTGTACTTTAGACTGACCTCGTAGCCCTATAACTTAGTTGCGCTTCCTTTCATTTAGCATGTTATTATATATACTAATTGCATACATACTATCTCACCACGATTAAAATTAAGGCCATATAGACCAAATTATTTATCACGCCTTTAATTATGAATTAATTTCCATAATCATTATAAACTTACTTTCTAAGGTATTTAATGTTATTTACTAACCCATTAATTATATTCAATACGATCAATACGCTATTAACAATATGAAAATAATACATACATACATATGCACAAATTCACAGGTTTAAATAATTATTCCTAATCACATTCATAGAAATTGTCTATTAAATTAAAAGGTAAAATCCATACAAGTCTCAATTCTCAAAACAAACAAAGACGGCTAATATCCTCAGCCAATATTACAAGACTTGCATAAAAATGGAAAATATACCAAATTTATCTCATATTAATATAATATAATTAACTCTTCTATTTCAAGAAACAAATCTTTCAATTTAAACCTTCCATGTTCTATTCAACTTTTGCAATTACCACCTTGGAGTGAAAAAAGAGATTCATATTTACTAAATTTTTAAAAATAGGCAGTGCAAATTACAAATAGCCAATTTCGTACATTGCACACCATTTCTAACTTTATTTATTTTTAGAATTCATTAACATTACAAACAAAATCAAAAGAGGTAAAGTGGAATATAATATAAGTTCCTTAAATCTCAAACACAGATCTGATTCTATTATATTAATTGTCGACAGTTGAAATTCCAACATATTCATGGATTAACATTTACTTAGGAAAATTCTGGGAGTTTTAGTGTTATGTTTTTATTCACCAAAATTCCCCAAGGCATATATCAAATCCAAACAAATACAACCCAATTACTAAAATGGGAAAATTAAAATTTCCACTCATAGATAATTGCCTGCTTCTAAATTGAATTAGATTCACACCGCTCTTATTTGACTTTCAGATGTTCTTATTTTGGAATATACAACAAGTGGGTTGTATATAGAGGCTAGATTAGATTTAGAATAAGAAACTAGAGAGAAATAGAATTATAATCCAATAATTGAAGATCTAAACCTCTTACCTATATCTCCTAACTAATTCTGAAATCTAAAGAAGAAGGGATCTGGTAGAACTTCGCTACTTTCAGTGAAATTTTGTGAAGAAACCTGAGGGGTCTGGGGATCAATTTATAAAGTGAAGAGGAACCCAAATCATCTGATTAAAATAACAAATTTAGGTTGTTCGGGCCAATCGGAATCGTTTGTTTTACAACTTCACCAGTCAATTGCTGACTTTGAGAGGTCGACCGGTCCCCTTTTGTTGACCGTGAATATTTCTACAATTTCATTTTATTTATTACTTTATTTAATTTAACGTTGCATGTTAACTTTAACCCTTATTTAAATATTAAGTCTCTTTAACTTTTTTAATTCAAAATGAAAATTTCAAATTTAAACTTCTTTGTATTTTAAATTCAAAAACTTCAAACGTTTATAACTTTTCTGTTTGAACTCCAATTTAGATATATTATATATATAGAAATTGATCAGAAAATCACCATGGACACAATGGTACAAATCCCATGGTAAAATTCCTAAATTTTCATATTTTTTAACTTTATTTTAGTTATTAAATTTTACGAGGTGTTACACTCTTCCCTCTTAAAAAGGATTTCACCTCTGCAATCACCAAGGGCTGACAGTGTAACATGCACGCAAAACCATGTTATGCAACCAAATTATTTGCAATAATCTACACAACCATCTACTCAACCAAAAATACAGTGTGATTATGTATGCAACATATTATAAGTGAGCTCAATCCTATCATGAATGCAAGATCTTGACATATAGGCATGTATGCAAGCACCATTGATATGCATATAAAATTCTATATGAGTGCAAGAATAATGGTAAAAGGTGTGGAGACCATTCCACGCTATACAATCTAGCAACATGATGCAACCAAATACCTATATTTGGAGAGAAAAGTTTATCAAAGAAAGTCTTAGGACAAGAAACCTTAATCTTTTCTTTGGTTTCCCATGAGCATTCCGCTCGGTTATCTCCCATTGTACTTGAACCAAACTAATTTCTCTATTACAAATTTTCCTAATTCCATGCTCCACTATATGAGCGATAGCACAAGAGGAGGGATAGGGTTCTTTTTAAAATCTAACAGATTAGGCTCCATCGATTGGCAATGCTATGTAGACATTTCCTCAAGTATGGAACACGAAATACGTTATAGACTACCGCTAACTGATTCGGAAGCTCCACCTAATAAGCAAGTTTCCCTACCCTCTCTAATATCGAAAAAGGCCCAAAGAAACTTAGCATCAACTTCCCAGATGTACTAAAAATCATAACCTTTCTAAGAGGGAAACCTTGACGAATACCATGTCCCTAACTGAAAACTCCAATTTCTTTCCTCGCTTGTCAGCATAGGACTCCTAACAGTCATGTATGGCCATTATTCACCGCCTCAACACTTCTACCTTTTCCAAGGTCCTTTAAAATCCATGGTGCAAGCTCTCAACAAATCGACTAAACTTATGTCCATTATTTCCATCCGAGCGTCGGTCTGTGGATGGTAAGCGGTGCTATGATCTAAAGTCGTTCCCAAAGCAAATTGCAAACCCCTCCGAAATTCACTAGTCAACAAAGGGTTTCTATCATTAACAATGCAAACTGGAACTCCATGAAGCCGCATTGCTTCCTTGACTTAAATCTGTGCTATAGATTTTGCACTTCTATTACTTCTAATGGGAATAAAATGAGCCAATCTACTATAACCTAAATAATATCATTGCTTTTTTGATTCCTATACACCCCATTCACAAAGTCCATCGATATATTCTCTTATTTCCATGTCAAGACCTCCAATTGTAATAAAAACCCTTCAAATTTTCCTTGCTCAATCTTAATCTTTTAGCTCGTCAAACATCTAGAAACAAATTCAATGACTCTCTCTTCATCCTTGACCAATTAGAAATTTTTCTTTATAACCATATACATCTTAACTCATTTGGGGTGAATAGTGACGCTCTGCAAGCTTTGGGTTGAAGCATTCTAACCTAATTTTCTCACTAACTTTCAGTCTTACCTTCGGTTTATCGCTAGTTAAGTGTCCTTATGAATTTTCCTTATTTACGACGTTCCTCAATATAAATGTATATTTTTAGCAGCCTAATCCCATCCATAAAATCAACATGGTGATAAAACAGGAACATGGATTATACCATATCGAACACTTTTCCTAAAGGAGACAACCAGCGATTGCAACCCAACACTAAAAAGGAAATTTTGTTGTAAGCTTCCCTTAATCATCAACCAGTGCTAATGATGTTGGGGTCCCAATGTTCCTTACCAATTTAAGATAGACATTCCTAGAATGTCATTCCATCATCACCCACCTTTCTTAATTCTCCTTCTTAGTTTTAATAAATATTCATCACGCAATAATTGACATTAATGTTGTTACACTATAATGTCTAAAATGTACAAATTACGAATATTCGAAAGGAAAGTTCCTTGGCTTGAAACTCTAAAACCCATTGTTTGGTTTCCAACGTGAGCTTAAGCACCAGACTCAGCATCAGAGAGCATGTAATCCGAGAGCATGAGTTAAAGCATCAACCGAGATCGAGATCATTATCTAGCTAAGATAAGAAGCTTAGCCGAGGGCGGTAGTTACCTAAACCAAAAGCATTTCAGCAAGTATGAACAATCAATGGCTCAGATATCCCAGGTCGAGATCGATGATCATGATAAATGGAAGATATCCAAGGAGCTATATATATAAGCATCATATCAACAATCCGCATCAAAATGCACTCAACCAGATGTTGACAAGAGTTCAAATCTAAGCCGCACACAGCAAGCTATGTCATCTGTTCAAGAGAAAGTACCTGCACCAAGAAGAACTTTAAATTTACTGTAAATAGAGGTCCACCTGCTATAGTAAATGAGCTGGCACTAAAAAAGGAATTGAAATATAAAATCATATAGTACTCTCCTATATTAGAACTCTCTTTACAAACTCATTAATGGAGGAAATTCATGGACTCAATGTAATAAGCCTATCGGCAAGGTAAGAGTGATTAAATAAGGAAATGATACTGGACGTAGGGACTTTCATCCCAAACCACTATAAAAGTCTCAGTGTTATTTACATTCTATACTTTACCTTCTATGCATTAGTTATTGCAACTCTATGGTTCAACATCTTGTAACCTAAGCATGATTGCATCACATTTCGGTAATCTCTTTACCGGTTTCAATAATCCAACTAGCTTCTAGAGCCATACCTTCGGACCTCGGGGTGTTATTGTATATGAAATTTTGCACTAACATTTTTGGCACTGGAAGGAGGGACCGAACCTTTTCACGTAAAGTTTCCTCTTGGAAATCTTATAAGACATTCCAATAAATTATGTCTAGTTCTAAAACATAAAAACTAATCTCAAAGCTACCCCTCAACCTTCGCATCTAACTCATTGAAGAAGACAACAAAAAGATATTGGTCACCCTCATTTCAAAGAAAAAGAATGGCAAAGAATGTGATCCTGTCTATGAGCTTTAAGCTTCGCGGATCAAGTAGCTTTTGGAATATCTTCTAGAATCCATCCAGGAATTAGCCCAACTCTGAAAGATGGTTGAAACCCTGAATAGGGAAGTTAGGAATCTTTCCAATGAATTGTTGAAATATGAGGGGTTGGTTTCTTCAGATAAGAGAGCCCTCCCAATTACTCAAGATGATGAGTCTGAAAAGAAATTGAAGCAGGACCGAATTATTACTCCACTCAACCAAAGCTGGTTTCAGATATACTTGGAAACTCGTTATGACTTCTCTTACTCAGATTTCCCTCCGTTGAAGAAAGAATACTTAAAGAGTGAGAAGTATTGTATCTATCATGTGATAACCCAGATTTTCAGACATCTGTTAATTGGAAATTAACAGAGTTTAATTTATTAAACACTGATAAATAAGTTGAATGTGATATCCCAGAATTTCAGGCAAATAAATATGTAATAATCTTCTTTTATAAATCATTTAAAATAATTTAAAATTTATTCTTTTCCTAAGAAAATGAAATAAGTATTAATTTGAATATATATATATATATATATATATGTAGATTTTAAAGAAAATTTGGATTTGAAATTAAAGTGTAAACATCTTAGGAATAAATTGGATTTAAAAATAACATGTACATATGATTTTTATTAGTATATGATTAGTTTTATATAGTTATCTTTAAAAGGTTTTTAAAGGATATATTAAACTAGTATAATTACTTTTAAGTGTATAATTGGAATTTTATATCATTTTCTTTAAAGTTAAGTAAAGAGACATTTAAATATTAAAAACACTTAAGATATTAATAAATATAAAAATAAATTCAAAATAAAATATAATATATATAAAAACATATAAAACATGTTAATACAACATAAATAACAAATGTAAGTTAGATATATTCAAAATTTCAAATGTAAGCTAAGGAATTCATGTAATTACAAGTGTAAATTATTTCAACAAGTGGCATTATTTTCTTTCTATTTTTAAAAAATAATAAATAAAAGATTAATCCTGGCTATAAATTATCTCTACTCCACTCTTTTATTCTTTTTTTTATCAGTACATTTGTAAAACGAAACAAAGAAAACAAAACCTGTATACTTAAAACCAGAGAAGAAATTAAATTCAAAACTACATCAAGCTTTTGCAATCTAAAACCTGAAGCTCAACATAATTCAAATTCAACTCAGATCAAAGCAAATCCAGATTCAATTAAGCAAAACAAAATTCCAGTTTCAAGTAGCAGATCAAGTTTCCTACTATATCTGTTCCTAAGAAACAGGTGAGTGACTTCGCCTTTTTGAAGCCTAATCTGCTTATTTATCTGATGTAAGGGATATATAATAATAGTAATGTTGTGTTAATGATTTTCATCTATGAAAAAAAGTATTTTTGTATGCGTATACAAGTTGGATATATTGTGTATATAAATGCATATCTCAGGTAATTATCACCGACCTAAAAATTTCATTCAAAAATCTATTTCTCCTCATTATATTGCTGATAGCTTAAGATGTCTTAAGGAAATGCGTTGTAAACATGAAATTTTATAAAAAAATATATTTTTAAGTGGAACTAATACGTATATTATCTGGAAAAATAATTTTACAGTAAAAAAAAATCAAATAGGTTAGAAATCAATGGAGTAAATTTCATGTTCCTCATACATGATTGAATTCATCTTGGAAAGTGATGATTTTCGAAATGAATCTTGTAATTTTTAAGTTAGTACCCGAAGAGGAAACAAGGATGATCGAAATTGTGTTTTTGCGTAAATTTATAGCGATCGAAGCTCGGTGGGGCGATGGTGTTGTAGCTGGGAATTGTATGTCGTCAGGGGAACTTGGGAAAAATGCATGGATATTTTCCGTTCGTCGGGGTGATCGATAGAGGGAGGACTAGGGTTTAGTCTTCGTTTAGGGTCGAGGGTAGTCACGGCTAGGTTGAGGGGGTATGGTGGCATCGAGTTGGAGCGAAAGTGGGGGAATGTGATAACTCAGGTTTTGGACAACTGATAAATGGGTAATTTACTATTTTAATCAAATTGGAAAGATAAAATTTTGATAATAAAAGATATCTGGATGTGTAAATGAATTTGGAATATAATAAAAATCGAATTATAAATATTTGGATAAGTATTTATTTGATAATCTCCTAATTTAATTACTTTTAAATTGGCAAAATTGTTATTTCAAACAAAAATAATAATGTGATGTTTATATATATATATATATAGATATAAATAGATTTTAAATAGACTTATTAGTTTCAAATTTAATAGGCATTGTTTAAATGCATATGTGTATATATATGTATGTATGTATTTAAGTTGTTTTTAAATAGAATAATTATTTACAAATTTAATAATGTGTTTATTTAATTATATATATATATATATATATATATATATGAGTTGATTTTTAAGTTGGATTTTAAATTAAATTTGAATTTGGATTTAAACTGAATTCAAAGGATATATATATTAAAAATATTTTGGATATAAAATACATAGATAAGATTTTATTAGAATAAGATTTATTTCATAATATTTTCTTAAAAAGAATTTATCTACATAAGTTAAGAAAGAATTTATTTATAGAAAAATAAATATAAAAATATTTTATTAACATTTTAAAATAATTTAAAATTGCATAAGGACAAGTGTAAGGAGGGCAATGCATACAATAACAAATGTAGGGTTATTAACTAATATTAGTGACAAGTGTTAGGTTTTTGTTACAAGTGTCACCAATTTATTTATTTTTTCCATACACTTTTTAAAACCATAGGTAAATCTATATATACAACTATTTCTTCTCTTTAACTTTTTTTTCCTATTCTCATTTCAAAACTAAGAAAACCAAAGCCATAGTAGATAATCAGATCTTAGGTAAATTAAAATAAACCCGAGAAATCAAAAAGGCAGCTTGTTGATAATTTTAAAATCAGAGATTCAAAAACAGCAATTTAAAACCAAAGAATGAAAAAAAAAACTTAAATCTGGAGACCTTCAATCCGATTCAAAGTCGAGATTAAATTCACCACTGCAAGATCATCAATCAAGTAAGGATCAAATCTAAAAGTATCACATCAAGATCCAGATAAATAAGTTTCAGAGAAATAGCAGTGCAAGTTTCAAAGTTTAAACTATTTCAGTACCTGCTCTGTTCAACAAAAGAGGTGAGTAAGTCAACTCTGTTTCATATAAACTAGATGCATGTGATGACCCTTGGATTGTATGGAATGAATGATGATAAGTAGCATGTTTTTTTGCATGTTTGTTTAGATTTGATTGTATATATGTGAATGTGAGTATGGATCTGCATGTCTCTGTGTATAGTAGTATCCCTGTTCTTACTTACAAACAAAACCAAATCAAAGAAAAATCATTATCTCCCTTTATAAATATTTTTATTTTATGATCTTTGAAGGAAATTTGTTAGTAATCGTCAGATTTGACTTTTAAAAATAGTTTCAAATATATACGTGAAGTAATTATGTCTAAATTTAAAGGGTACAATGGTAAATAGATTTAAATCAAAAAATCAAAGTAGATAAATTTCAAGTTTAACTTATATGATCTGAATCGATTTTGGAAACGATGATTTTTAAGAGTATAACCGAGATTTTAATCATGTATTGATTGAGTAAATTGGGAATGAATGAGGATTGATGTTTTACTGATTTTTGGCGATTGATAGACTTAGGGCGTTCGGGGTCGTACCTGAAGGTGGCTGGAAGGGAGAAGGCCACGGGAAAAATAGTTGGACTGTCCATCGACCATCGCGGAGGCGATAATGGGGCATTGTAGGGTTTTTGATTGCGTTTGGGTAGGGACGGTTTCATGGGTGATCGCTTTGGCATGCTAGCATCGGGGTGGAAAAATGGTGGGGGAAAAGAAAGTCGGAGGTCAGGCGAAGGTTTGGTCACGATGAAGGTGTCTCCGGTAGTCGGAGCTGGGAGTGTAGATGAAATTTGGCAAGGGTCCTGTAGCCTGTTGTTGTTCGATCGTTCAAGTTTGGATTTTCGAGATGGATTGACAATCTGGTTGGTGGTCGACTAAGGGGACGATTGTCGATATGTCGATGGTCGAAGCGGGGTTCAATTCCGGCTAGGTGAAGTGTGCACGTACATATGTATCTCTGGTATCAAAGATAAAGTGTTGGAAGATGGAGATTTGTCTCGCGAAGGAACTAGGGCTGGATGAAGTTTTTCTCGAATAAACCTTCGAGTCGATCGCGTTGAGTTACTCCTGTAACTGTTTTTTTTTAATAAATAAAAAAAAAGTTGTAGAATCTCGATTCTGAACTCGAGAAATTCTCGGGTAGAACCCAAAGCAGGATTGAATGCATATTTTAAAAGTTTTATAAAACAAGTTTTTGAATTTTAAATTAAATCTAATTTTAAACCATTATGTAAAATAAGTGGTTCTTTAAACATTAGATTAAGAAGCTTTGTGTATTGTTAACTTAAAGTTGGTTAAGTTAAATTTGTAAGTTATCTTTAAATCTTAAATTAGAAATGAATTCAAAGATTAATTTAATAATGGAATGTTTGAAATGTATTATGTAAGTAATAAGTAAGTCATTATTAAAATAAATATTATCTTAAAAATTAATTAAGATTTTGAATTAATGACTAGTTAATTAAATGATGAATTAAGAGTAATTGGGAGAAATTAATTAATTTGTATTGAGAGATATTGATTAATCATTAAGGTTATTAATCAATAGTTAATGGTTAATTAATTAGTTAATTAAAGGTTAATTAATCGCTTATAAAGTAACTGAGGGTTAGTCACTTCATATTGAGGGAGATTAATTGATAATTAAGGCTTATTAAATAATAATTAAAGAATAATTAATCTATAATTAAAGATTAATTGATTGGTTTATAGAGAATTTAAGGGATGAATTACCCGGTTGTAATTAATGAGATGAATGTGATTAATTAATTAAAGATGGTCATTTGGTAATTGATGAAGTATAATTACTTAATAAGATTGGTAAGTGAAATTACTTAGTGAAGTAATTGATGGATAAATTATTGGATGAAATTAATATAAGGGAAATTACTTAATGGAAAGTAATTAAAGGTCAACTACTAGACGAAGTAATTAAGGATTAATTACATGGTGTAATTAATTAAACGATTAATATAATTAATCAAGGAATTAATTAATTAAGATAAGTAATTATTATATGGTTAATTACTGTTTATGATTGATTAAGGCTTATTAATGGAAGTAATTAATTAAGGATCATTAATAAATATAATTAATTAATGTAATTAAAGAAGTATTTAAAGATTAATTACTATAAATGGTTAAGGATAATTAATTTGTGTAATTAATTCAAGGATAATAACTTTATGTTAACGGATGATTAATTAATTGATTTGTAATTAATTAATGATTAAGTAAGGGTAATGAGACGACCCGACTTTCCACTCCCGGAAAATCGCATCATCCTTAAGAAAGAAAGGGATAGAAAAGGGAAAAGAAAGAAGAGAAAGAAGAAACAACACAAGAATCTCAACAGCAGAAACGAATAAATTATATTAATAACATAAGTATTACATAGTATACATCGAATATCAGAGTTACACAGACAATACAACACATACTAGACAGTTATAAACACCTGTCTAGTTATTACAACTCAATCACAAAATAGAAACTCTTAGCGATACCAACACAGCGGAAAACTATATAACTAAACGCAGAAGCCTCCTGCTCCATTTGCTCCTCCATAATTCGTCAAAGCTAACCTGAATCCTAGCCTGAATTCTCTTGGCTACTCGTAAAAATTTGAGTACCCAAGATTTATAGAAAAACAGAAATAACTTCGGGTCAGACATGGGTCTGGTGTGAGTAACAGGTTAAAGTTGCTTAACTTTGAAAAACCTTTGAAAAGAAAAGGTATCACGTAAGACTTCCCACACATAAACATGGAAAAGTTTTTACCTTACGCTAACCAAAACATTTGATAGGAAATCCGATGATATTATAATAGTGTCTAGGGTTTTCAAGTAAATAAGAAATAGCCGAAATTGTTACATGATTAAATTCCAGCTACTAGCCACAAAAGTGGGTAATACAATCAAAACCGTTGGCACTTATTGGATTTTGGATTCCATCAATGGCTGGGCTACTGGGGTACCGCCCACCACAGTACGTGGCCTAGATCACCGTACCGAGGACTACTCCCAATCCCCTACAACACAAAGCCGGACCCGTTCCTTACTGAACAGTTCCAAACAAGACAACCCCGCAGTTGTGATCATCAACCGCACCACTAAGCCGAAAATAAAGGGACCTCTAGACAGGGATAAATCTTGCTCTCAAGTGGGTGCTACCCACGAAGCTTTCCTGCACCTCCCCTGTTTTAGCCATTCCCGGTTGATGAGGCTTGAGGCTACGATTACCTTATAGGACATATCACTTAAATGCTCATCGACCACCTGACGATGTTCTGAAAGCATTCAATCCATACAAGTTCGTTCCGGGTTCGAACGAAACCGAAGGCATTATCTCGTTACACTCGTATTGGAATCACCCTTAGAATTAACGACAATAACCCTTGCACTCTGAATCACCATCTCGAATCTATAAGTACTATTCCGTCAAACTCATTACGGAATCACCCACAGAATTATACTGACGTATAACCCTTACACCTCGAGTCTTCACTCGCTCCACTTTGGGTTAACGACCTAACGTTAATTTGGAATCGATGTGGTTTTCAGATCCCAAATATGGAAACCCGATCCCGGTCTCATCGAAATCCAAAGCGTGTCTTTTAAGGTCCAAGTTGTTTTAAGGTTTAAAACAATTCAATTATATTATCTATGTATACACAGATAGATAATTCACAACACAATAGATAATCAACATTATCAATACCAACAGATAATTCATATCATAATCAGATAATCCATATTATCATCCAAAAGCAACCAATGCATCCATAACTCATCTCATAACTGAGATTACAAACCATACCAGACAATTACTACCAATCATCAAACATAAGCAATGATCTAATGATCATTCCATTTATAATTAATTTAAAATGAATTAAATTAATTACCAACACTCTAATTAATTTAAAATGAATTAAATTAATTACTTCATCATTAAAATTCTGCTTATCCTAATCTTTAATTGATTACAAATCAATTTATAAATCATCTCAAATATTCATTTCAATTAATCATTACTGATTAATAATTCCCTAATTACAATAAGTAATTAGCCTTCAATATTAATTACATAAGTTAATTATATTAAACCCTTTTGCAAATAATTAACTTATAATTGCTCAATTAATTAATCATTTATTCATTATTAATTATACCATAATTAATCAATTCCAAATTACATCATTAATTAATTAATTAATGATTACATTTAATCAATTTCTCAAAATAAATTAATTACATAAGTAATTAATCTTCAATTTAATCCATATATATTAATCACCCTTGATTAATAACCATTCTGTAATTAACTACTTTAATTACCCATCCCATAATTAATTATTCTTAATTAAATATTCTTCATTAATCACTTGATTAATTTTCAAAGTAATTTAAATCCAAACCCATAAAGTAATTATCAACAATCAACAAATGTTTAAATTAATTTAACTTAATTAATCTAAACTAATCACATTAAACAAATTAATTACACTAAGTAATTAATTCATTAATTACTTTCATTAAGTAATTAACATAAACAATTGATTATTATTAATTAATTAATCTAATTAATTATTAAAATTTTATCACATTAATTGATTGTTAAAATAATCTTAAGTTAATGACCTTCATTAACATTTCTTAATTACTTAATTAAGAATTAACTTACACAAATCATCATTAATTATCAATTAATTAATATTTAATTACAATTTAAATAATCTCTAATTATTAATTAATTAAGTGTTAATTAAAATTTAATTATCTTTAATCACTTGATTAAATAAATCTTAATCATTAATTAAAATTTAATTGACCATTCTTATTTAACCTTAATTAATTAATCTCAAATCTTAATTAATTAACTTAAAAATATTAATTACTTAATTAAATATCCACATTATTAATTAATTAAATAATTAATATTCCATTTAAATTAACTTAATAATTTAAATGAAACCAATTTAAGTTCTAACTTAAGATACATTCTTCTTCATACAAAAGTATTTTAAACAATTTGTTTCAAACAAAGTTAAATTTAAAAATTTCTTTTTAAATTCAAACTGAAATACAATTTTAAACTTTCATTTCAGATTCAAACTTAAAAATTTAAAACTTTATTTACACTTCCATCTTCATTTTTAAATTCAAGTTATTTAACCTTTTCCAAAAATGGTTAAACAAATTTAAATTTAAAACTTATTTATTTTTAAAACTGACATTAAAGTCAAATTCCAGATTTTCAAAACTGAATTTAAACTTATTTTAAATTCTTATTTCATAATTTAAAACTCATAGTTTTAAATTCAAACCAATATTCCTTTATACTCTAAAAAGTTTAAAAACTAAATTTAAATTCCCAGTTTTAAATTAAATTCAAACTTAGTTTCATTTGCTAAGCTCCATACTTCAGTTTTTCCCAGATTTAAACTTTTAAATTTCAGCTGCAATCTTAAAAATTTACTTTTAAATTTGAACAGAAAAACAGTTTTTCTGTTTTGGATCAACATCTTAAATTTTGAATTCAAACATGTTTCAAAAACCAAAATTTAAATTACTGAATTCATAATTAAGTTCCAGGTTTAAAAATTTCAAATCGAACTTCATTCTTCAAATTTTTAAACTTTACTTTTAAATTTTTAAAACAGAAAGACGGTTTCTGTTTTTAGTTTAAAACCAAACTTGAATTTTAAAAGCATTTCAAATTGTTTCAAAGATCTGAAATTTAAACTTATTGAATTTCAAATTCAATTTCAAGTTCAAGTCTTATTTTAGATTTTTGTTTTGCAATTTACTTTTTACTTCAACTTTATAAAACCTGGAAACAGGTTTCTGCTTTTGCTTAAGACAACATAAAAATTTCAAAATTTAAATTATTTCAAACCTAAAATTAAACTAATTGAATTCAAATTCAAATTTAGTTTTTAAAGCCTAGGTTTAAATTTAAGTTTGCATCAACACTTTTGTTTAAATTTTAAAAACTGGAAAAAAAGAACAAGTTCTGTTCATATTGAAAAACCTGAAACAAAAATTAATACCCAAGCAACCTATAATTTACTTCGAGTCAACACCACCCATACTTCGAGTCACTTCCCAATTCCCCCGAGACAATCACGGGCTTCAAACCCCTACAACCAAAACATCAACACAACCTGCACACACCTTCCTGTGCACCCACTCACCAATCCCCGGCCATCACTGGCCATCATCAACGACCTCCTTCCATCGACCAGTAACCCCAAATTCCCCTTCTAACATCAGATTCCTAGAATTGAACTTGAATTTGATTTCAAGTTTCAAACCCAAACCTGAAAATAACACTCCCCTTTCAGTGCCTAACCTGTCAACGGCAAGCTCACCCAACTCCGGCCACTATAAATCTTGAAACTCCGGCAAAGACTCCATCATTACAGCATCTAACAATACCCAAAAGATCATTGAGCTCGATCCAGTTATGAACCCGTAGTATTCAAATTCACGAACCCAGTAAAAACTAGGGTTCTTAACTAAAAATCCCAAATTCAACATCAATATTGAATTTTAATCCAATTCAATATTTTTCCTATAATATTTGATAGCTAAACTATTTCCAGAATCAAATTCATCCAAAACCAATGCAAGTATCAAGTGTACTTAATCAAAATGTAAAATATAATACATTCATTACTGCACTTGTTTCGCAACACTATAAATTATAATATTTGATTTAGAATTCATGAATTCAATTGTTGTTCTATTAATAAACCTGAAACAATTAAATTATTGAGTTTGAATTTCATTCTGTGCTAATTTGTTCTGCAGGTTACATACAATCTAATTTGATTCATATAAATTTGTATTTACTCTATCCTAAAACAAACATGTTTATTCAAGGGTTGGATTCATAACAACAATCAAGTCAAGCAAAGAATTCCAGCGATCAAACATGAGTTTGAAAATTTGAAGAATAACATGCAACAGACATCATCATGTTCACTGGCATATCTTAACAGGTATAACATTTCAACAATTTCATATAAGTTTATTTGTAATTTATAAAGCATGCACAACCTTTCCTATTTAATAAACTTATAAATGAGTTACTCACCTGATCTTTGAAAAATGCAGAGCATTGATTGAATTATGCAGAACAAATTTTGAAATCCTTTTGAAAATCTGCTTGAAGGCCTTTTTAAAACTTTAAGCTTAAATGCATTTTAAAACTTGCTTCCAACTTGATGCTTCCAGATTTTGAAAAATCCTTGCATGCAGACCTTCTTGCTTAAAATTGAAATGCAGGCTTCCTTGATTTCAAATGCTACCAATTTTTGAAAAATTTATGCATGCAGGTAACTTGCTTGATTTTGTTGCATGCAGGTTTGTATTTTGGGAAATGCAGATTTATATTTTGAGGAGATGAAATTGCAGATTTGTTTTGATGATCAGGAAATAATTTTGCAGGTTAGAGGAATGTAATTTAACAGATTTTCAGATTTCTTTTTAGAATGAAAATGAGAAAGAGAAAACGAAATGAATGTATGCAAGTTTATAAACTAAATTTATGATGAATTAAAATTAAAGAAAAATAAATTTTGAACAATGACACTTGTATGAAATGTTAACACTTGTAAGTATCTTTGTTTAAACATTTTACACATGTCTTTTAGATGGTTTTGTTATTTAATTAAGTGTTAAGAAAAATTAAACTTAATGAATGCATGTTTCATATTTTAAATTGTATTTTAAATTCCAAATTAAATTAACAAATCACATTTTAAATATTTTAAAAAGAATAACACAAATATTTTTGTAACTTATTTTAAATATTCACACTTAAGTTAAAATGAATTTTAAACCAATAAAACATTTATAAATATAAAACAATTTATTAACTTATTAAAAATAATTTCACAAATTAAATATTTAAATAAAGAAGATCATAGAATCAATCAAATTTATTAACAAAATTATCAATTCAATTTAAATTTAAAACACAGATTATTAAATTTAAATTGCCATAAATTCAGGGATATTACAGGTAATCTAAGTATTAGAGATTTGTATTTAATTTAATTAGAGATAAATTAAATTAATTTTGGAAATGATCCATCTTGCTTATGAATGATTGAATGATGATTAAATGTCTTGAACTGATTGATATCTCTTATATGAAATGTTTTGTGACATGATATGTTTTGGGTGGACAATGATAATGTGGTTATCTATCGATGATGGATTGCTGTGTAAAAAAGGGTGACATCTTCTATTTAAAGTTGAATTGTATTTCATTTGAGTAACTTGGGTTAAGATGGTATTGAATTCGAAGAGACCGGAGTCAGGTATTAGTAAATACCCGAAACCACTTCGATTCTTTATAGATTGATATGTAAAATCAATAGGCTGGAATGGAATGATTTAAGTTAATTGGACCTTTTAATCTAAGTTTTTGGTACTTAGAAGTTGATATGTGATAAGTGATGTCTATAACAAATTGTGAAATTGTAAATTGATACGAGTTACCCCGGGTTTTATGTAAATTTTATGCTGTTGTATTCCATGATTAGATGGGTTTACTCACGTTGGTTTCCAGCCTGACCCGGGGGCTACTTTGATGTAATGCTCGGGTCAGACCGAGTATTACAGATTTTCAGGTAAGGACGTTCTGGAGCTCAGAAGGCGAGCTGGAAGGCAGGAACGTATAAAGTGTTTCCGCTGTGATATATTATTGTTTAACTAGGACATGTTGTTTTAAACTGTCCAGTGATTGATAATGGTTGTAACTCTGATGTATAAAAATATAAGTGTACCGATACAGTTCTTCTTTGTAAAACAGTTATTTATGTGATATTATATTTTGATCCGCTGCGAATGTGAGGTTTCTGTGACTTGTTTCTGTTCTTCTTCTATCTTTTTCTTCTTTTTCATTACTATCTGAAATTTTCGGGTTCGGAAATTTCGGGTCGTTACATTTGGTATCAGAGCAGAAGGTTAAGCAAGAACCTTGGCTCCAATGGGTTTACTCATTTAGGATAGGGTATGTAGAACCCTAGAATGAGTTGTGTGTGTGTGTGTGTGTATGAGAGCGTACTTGTTATTTTCTTATATAAAGATTTTAAATAAGAATATATTTTGATATATAAAGCAATATTTCTTTCTGATAAATATTAAGATAATTGGCTGTTAAATTATTGGAATTGAATTTGGTAATAATAGAAATACAACCAAATTGAAATTAAATAAAAGATAAGTTTGAAACAGATTCAAACTAAAATTTATATCTTGAATTTAGAAAGAAGTTTTAGAATAAGATAATAATGAATTGTTTTCCAGATATTACAATCTTGGTTATTATCATAAATGATAGTTGTATTTAATAATGAAATGCGTGTTAATGAGTAGGCAAAATGTAATGTTTTATGGAAGTAAAACATTTAGTTAAGTATGACTTGTAAACTGAAGTGGGTTTTAAATTGTGAAGTTTTAAATCTGGGTCCAGAATCTGAAAATGGTTTCAAAGTGATAAAGAAATAATAAATAATATTACTTAATGTATTTGAATGAAAGGGTCCTATTTCAAACAAGAGTTGTTTGAAAATTTAAAGAAATTAGTTTTGAATTAAAACCAAAGGTGGTTTAAAATTTTAAAATATGGCCAATGCGCTAAGAAATAGGTATGTATATATGTGTGGATATACATAATATCAAAAATAATTTGAAATAAACTCTAAGATGTTGAGTTTTGACTCTCCCTAAAGTAAGATAAAAAGCTAAAGTGATATAAGTTTTGAACTTATAAGTGGGAAAGAATTTTGAAATTTGAAATGGAGAATTCAAATTTGAATATGGGTAAAGGGATTAAATTGGATTTAACTTGAAGGAAGTTAAATAAGTTTGCAATGAACAATCTTAAATGGAAATTTCAAGAAGAAACTAAAATTTAACTTGGGAAAGTTAAATGGGTTGATTTGGTAGAGAATTATATGTGGTCTCAAACCGGGTTGATATTTTGGAATGGATAGTGGATGATGAATGTTTTAAGTAAATTGGATGTTTACTTACCTTGATATCATCCTGTTATTAAAAATGACTTTTAAAACTATGAATTGAATTGTTTAAAGACTTTAAAAGTAAAGGTAAATTGATTTAAAGGAATTAAATCAACATTTGAACTATTAACTCGAATTTATATAATTCGAGATGGTTTATAGTGAACTGGGATTTGAAGTTGGTTCAAATTGAAAATTAATTTGAATAATTTGAAATTGTGATTAAAAGTTGAATAGTTTCAAAAATCAAATGGAATTTGATTTGAATTTGGAAAGAATCAAAGGTAATTCAACTTGAATTGGGGTTAAATCAATTTCAATGGAAATTGAAGTTATTTAAATTGAATTGAGTCAATTTAAATGGAAATGGAAATTTAAATTGAATTGATTGGAAATGGAGGTTGGGAATTGAACAGTTTGACTCTGGACTATTTTCAAAATAAATTGTTTTAGTACAAATCTATTTTTCCAAACTATTTACTATACAACTTTTCTTTTTAAAAGCCAAATTATCTTATACTTATTTTACAATTATTTTTGGAACTATTTAACAATTTTTCAACTGCTTTATAAACTAATTACTATTTTTCAAATACTTTATAACTAATTACTATTTTACATCTATTTTGCAATTATTTAAATATTTTCCAACTATCTTACAATTACTTAACTATTTTACATCTACTTTTAAATTTGTAATTATTTTTTTCAAACTACTTATCTACTTTAAACTTTTTAAGTTATTTTCTAAATTTAAGCTGGACAGAGTTAAATTGTTTATGATTTGTTATCAATTGCGATAAGAATTAAGGTGATAATCCGTATGGGATTGAAGCAATTTTGAATACGGGTATAGAAATCATAAGTTAATGTGACTAGAAAAGAGAATTGATTTGATTAATAATCAATGAAGATAAATACGTAGGATGTACGTATATTATTCTATTCGCGTAGTGATTTGATCCGGATTCGAGCACAGAATTTTCGGATAATATATCGATCCGAGTTGGGATTTTTCACTCGATTTTCGACGGCGAACCTGGATATGGATTTTTGATTGGTTCTGGATATTCTCTATCATAATTATGACTATGCAAGGAGAATGACGGTTTTTGATCAAGAAACCAGATCTGAGTCCGCACTAGGAAGTCGGGCGAACGATACTAGTTCAGAAGTGGAATTGTGTGATCGAGTGAGCGATCGGATTGGTGTAGCGTACGGATGATATGTGTACATCGTACGAGTTTGAACGAAATTGGTACTGGGAATTTGTGGGCAAGAAATATGAAATGATTTTTGAATTGGGAAATATATTTTGTGAAATCTACGATGAAATAAAATAGAAATTGGATATTGCGATGGTAGAAATTTACTTTATGAAAGTAAGTAATATAGATAATTACTTTATAGAGTAATCAAATTTGAATATTTGATTTGGAATAAACAAAATTATATATCTTTGTTATATAAGATAAATCTCCCCTTGCTGAATCTATTGCCGGAAGGAAAAGATTTTTGAAAGTTTTTGAAGTATAAAAAGGGGTTTTATACGAGTTTGAAGAGATCCAAAGTTTTAAGAAGCTATATATATCAATATATATATAAATATATATATATATACACACACACATATAAAGGACCTTATGAGAATGATTTTGGAAAAGGTTTTGGGAACCCATGAATTTGGGAAAGGCTTTTGATTTTGGGTAAAATCAATATTAAATTTGGAAAGCCTAGTTTGAAAATTATCGATTTTGGGATAATTGATTTTGTGTAAAGGAGCATTGTATGAGATCATACTAGGTGTATGATTTGAAAGATACTATATGTGTATAGTATAAAGTGTTTTGATGATGGCTCTGGGGAAAAAGGCGCTCCCTTAAAAATGAACTTCTCAGGAGTGCCACCGGGTGGTGCTGCCTTGAGCCCCAAAGGGGGGTTCTGAAGTTGATCCTGTGAGGAGTCTGGACAAAACTAGTTCCTGAGGATTATGAGTAGTGTGTAGCATAGCGAAAGTCGTGTGTGCCGCTGAGAGCCAACGGTCTACGTTTGATTTTATATCGGTAGACTACGACCTATGGTAACATAGCGAAAGTCGTGTGTGTCGCTGAGAGCCAACAGTCTGCGTTTGATTTTACATCGGTAGACTGCGACCTATGTAGGAGTGGAGAAGTTTCATTTTGACAGCGAAAGTCGTGTGTGCCGCTGAGAGCCAACAGTTACATGGACTTTTGCTGCGATGGCAATGTAACCCTAGAATGTAACTGCGATTTGTTGTGGGTTCCATGGCGTAATTGAGGGACGCGGAGTGCCTACAGTTACATGGACTTTTGCTGCGATGGCAACGTAACCCAAGATGTAACTGCGACCATGGATGGGGGTGATGATTTCCATAGCATTCTCACCAATGATATTTCCTCTATTTCAAAAATGTTTTCTATATTTTCAATAAAATTATTTATCAAATATTTTCACTGGGTGTTGAAAACGGGTCTGCTAAGTACTTGTAGATTTTCAGTCTTACGCCTGACCAACCTATGACCGAATTTCTGTAAGAACAAGGATAGACTAGTAGAGACATCGAGTTAAAAAAATATTTATATAAAAACTATGTTATAATATTATTTAGATTTTAAAATGTTTTAAAAAAAAGAAGAAAAGAATTTATCTGATTTTAAGAATTAAATAAATCCTGGCTTCGTTCCTTTTCGAGGACGAAAAGATTTAAAGGGGGAAGGAATGTGATAACTCGGGTTTTGGACAACTGATAAATGGGTAATTTGCTGTTTTAATCAAATTGAAAAGATAAAATTTTGATAATAAAAGATATCTGGATGTGTAAATGAATTTGGAATATAATAAAATTCGAATTATAAATATTTGGATAAGTATTTATTTAATAATCTCCTAATTTAATTAATTTTAAATTGGAAAAATTGTTATTTCAAACAAAAATAATAATGTGATGTTTATATATATATATATATATATATATAAATAGATTTTAAATAGACTTATTAGTTTTAAATTTAATAGGCATTATTTAAACGCACATGTGTATATATGTATGTATGTATGTATTTAAGTTGTTTTTAGATAGAATAATTATTTACAAATTTAATAATGTGTTTATTTAATTATATATATATATATATATTTGAGTTGATTTTTAAGTTGGATTTTAAATTAAATTTGAATTTGAATTTGGATTTAAATTGAATTCAACGGATATATATATATATATATATATATATATATTAAAAATATTTTGGATATAAAATACATGGATAAGATTTTATTAGAATAAGATTTATTTCACAATATTTTCTTAAAAAGAATTTATCTACAAAAGTTAAGAAAGTATTTATTGATAGAATAATAAATATAAAAAGCTTTTATTAGCATTTTAAAGTAATTTAAAATTGCATAAGGACAAGTGTAAGGAGGGTAATGCATACAATAACAAATGTAGGGTTATTAACTAATATTAGTGACAAGTGTTAGGGTTTTGTTACAAGTATCACCAATTTATTTTATTTTTCTTTATATTTTTTAAAATCATAGGTAAATCTATATATACAACTATTTCTTCTCTTCAATTTCTTTTTCTTCCTATTCTCATTTCAAAACTATGAAAACCAAATCCATAGTAGATAATCCGATCTTAGGTAAATTAAAATAAACCTGAGAAATCAAAATGGCAGCTTGTTGATAATTTTAAAATCAGAGATTCAAAATAGCAATTTAAAACCAAAGAATGAAAAAAAAAACTTAAATCTGGAGATCTTCAATCCGATTCAAAGTCAAGATTAAATTCACCACTGCAAGATCATCAATCAAGTAAGGATCAAATCTAAAAGTATCACATCAAGATCCAGATAAATAAGTTTCAAAGAAATAGCAGTGCAAGTTTTCAAATTTTGAACTGTTTCAGTACCTGCTCTGTTCAACAAAAGAGGTGAGTAAATCAACTCTGTTTCATATAAACTAGATGCACGTGATGACCCTTGGATTGTATGGAATGAATGATGATAAGTAGCATGTTTTTTTGAATGTTTGTTTAGATTTGATTGTATATATATGAATGTTAGTATGGATCTGCATGGCTCTGTGTATAGTATTATCCTTGTTCTTACTTACAGACAAAACCAAATCAAAGAAAAATCATTATCTCCCTATATAAATATTTTTATTTTATGATCTTTGAAGGAAATTTGTCAGTAATCGTCATATTTGACTTTTAAAAATAGTTTCAAATATATACGTGTAGTAATTATGTCGAAATTTAAAGTGTACAGTGGTAAATAGATTTAAATCAAAAAATCAAAGTAGATAAATTTCAAGTTTAACTTATATGATCTGAATCGATTTTGGAAATGATGATTTTTAAGAGTATAACCGAGATTTTTAATCATGTATTGATTGAGTAAATTGGGAATGAACGAGGATTGATGTTTTACTGATTTCTGGCGATTGATGGACTTAGGGCGTTCGGGGTCGTACCTGAAGGTGGCTGGAAGGGAGGAGGCCACGGGAAAAATAGTTGGAGTGTCCATCGACCATTGCAGCGGTGATCCTGGGGCATTGTAGGGTTTTTGATTTCGTTTGGGTAGGGAAGGTGTCACGATCCAAATTCCAGCGTTCGAAAATCAACGTCCATACTCCACTGTACTTAAATGTCGCAGATCCCAACGTTGAAATTCAAGTCATGCCGGAGCTTATAACACAATTATGTATAACAACACAGCGGAAGAAAAGAATGAATATCATTGATATACAACATTCGATACAACAATGATACAATATGAACAAATTTCAGAGATACAAGATAACAATGCTACAACGGAATAACAATATGATATAGCAGCGGAACAAAAACTCCAAACAGCAACAGCAACTCTAACTCCAAAGCACCAATCCAGAAATAGCTCGAACCACAATCAAATTTCACCAAGATAAGCAAGTCTCATCCGTGAATCCAAAGACTCCAATATCCAAGATCTCCAAAGAATACAAAGAGAAAGCTGAGAGCTACTGGATCAATATCTATATCTACTATCTGAAAAACCTAACTCTAGACTGCCTGTGTGGAAAATAGTGGGCACCCAGAGTTTAGGAAAGGAACAATAAACTCCGTGTCAGTCGTGGGACTAATATGAGCAAACGAAAACAGTTTTGACTATAAAACAAACAACATAATTTAAATTTGAAAACCGCAATGCTTTTTGGAAAATGAAACTACCATAAGGCCTCCCGCCACACACACACTGCAAACGCAGACTTGGAGGAGATTCCTCCTTATAATAGTTAAATATGCTTGATACGCGAAAACCAATTGATATTATTATTAGTGCATAGTGGAAAACATTTTGAAAGTATAATATTAATCTTAACCAGCATAGGTACCATTATATTATGCCAGCTATAGCTACCTCCTGAGGAGGCAGGTTATACAATTGCAATCGTAAAGAGCTCGTATTGTTTCTTTGGATTTCCAACAAATGGTCAGGCCAAGGAACTTTCCATTGCCACATGGATACGCCTCTAGAGGGATGCACCGAGAAACTAACCGGATCTCTGCCAACACAAGGCCGGGTTACCTCTGTAACTAGGTAACTACTGACACGAGTATGTCATCCCCCGGTCGTAACCGACCTTTATACTGGGATTCACTAACAACGACAAAGTAATAAATTTGCAGCAACTACATAGGTTAAGTATCTGGGCTCCATACCATGATACCATCTCTATCCAGAAGGAAATGAACATACCCTCAGGGGGCGCTACCCATAAATAACCATGCTTCATTCTTCCTGTTTCGACCATTCCGGGTTGTGAGGTTCGAAGAATTCTCGTCCACAAAGCTACGCTTTTCACAAAAGCCATGCTTTGATCAACAAATGATCAGCAGCACTTCGTATGCCACATTACCAAGTTGGGAATGTATCACTAGTAACCATCAACTACATAACCTTTGAGCTCGTGCATCTCAGAGAAGGGTGTTAAGCTAAGAGAATAAATCTCCGCCACCAAACATAAATGTATTTGATAGAAACCGGTTTTACATCTCAAGGTGTAACATCAGACACACATCCATACAAGTCTGTTCCGGGTTCGAACAGAACCGAAGGCACTTTCGAAGAAGCCCATGCAAATCCGGATAATCCCTAATCACGTCCAGACTCTGTAACGACCCGCCTTTTTGGACAGTTTAAACCGACGATCAAATACACATGTCGATTCCTAACCATTCAAAAGGGCAGATAGTTATTGGGGTAAATAAAAAAAGAAAAGAAAGAGAAATAAAGGAAATGAAACAACACAGAATCTTGCAGCGGAGCGATAAGATATAATAGTCAAATAAACAGTTCATGAAGCTGTTTACTATACTTTGACAATTATTTGTACAACATTTATCAGAGTTATACATATACAACAGAACAAATAAAATAATGCAGCAGATAGCATGATGCAAGGGTAATAATAGTAATAGTATACCAAATCTTCGTCTTAATCCTCCAGAATAGATCTTCAAAAATCTGAAAAACTCAGGACTGGCCCGAGCGTAATGAAAAGACAAAACACTCAAGTCAGGACTAAAATATCCTTATGAAAGTTAAATCAATCGTAAATAAATATGAGTGTAACGGCGTCAAAGATGTTTACGGGGTTTGACATCTCATATCCAGTGTCAACGTGCGTGCAATAACTCAAGAGATGTTGCGGGATTTTCCATCTCTTAAGGCTCCGTTAAACTATCTACTATGTAGTAATGTACGCTAAGTAGATAATGCCTATCAGTAATATAAAGTATTAAAATAGCGTTAAGGCGTTACCATAATCCCCCTTAACACATTTTTATAATGCCATAGTCTATACAGCACTGTAAGCCCCACCGTAAACTGGTGGTTATCAGAGGGTACCCCATAGGTATAACACAAAACCAAACGTAGTGGTCGCGAATAGGATAATCAGTATGACAAGGTACATGAGGCGATACTAACTAGGATACTAGTAGTTGCGTGATCCGGACTAATGTTGAGCATAGCCAGCAGCTACCCCAACACCGCGAAACAACACTCCCAATTCAAGGGGTGCACCCAAATCGAATCACAAATGTAATAGATATGGTATCGAAGAAGTGTGTCTGCTAGAGGTGGCGAACCTCAATGGCCCGGCGCGGCTCCTGTTTTAGTCATGTCAGGGGTCATCCAATATCGTTCTCTTTCTTCAGTCAACACGTTCACCAAACCATCCACTTCATTCTGGATCAACACTCCACGTATAATAGTTATTAAAGTGGTTTTCGGTATCGACAGAGAGTATGTCCATATTCGATCCCGGTCTCTTAATAACTACGTATTATTACACCGTTGGCTCTTTTACATTTCAAATCGATTCATAAATGATATCAAAATATCATATTCGCTTCAAAAATCAAATCCATTTCAAATATCATCGTATCTATTCAAATGTAATATTCGTTTCAAAAATCATTTTTCGTCTCAATATCTAGTTTCGATTTCAAAATCAATTCGGATTTCAATTTAGGTTGCAACTTCATTTAACCCAATTCGTATTTAAATTCGAGATTTAAACATAAACATTTCACCTTATTGACCAGCTTGAATTTTTAGAAAATAGTTTTAAGTAGTTTAAAAGTAGTTTTAAATAATTAAAATAGTTAAAATACTTAAAATCTTAAAATGGATTTAAAATAGATAAATTTGTTTAAAATAATTTAAATCGGGTTAAGTAGATTTAAATAGATTAAAATAGTTTAAGTATTCAAAATGGTTTATATAACTGAGTAATTCGGAAAACAGAATAAAACAGCTTCAAAACCAAACCATTTCAATTATAACTTCCCAATTCAAAACAATTTCAATTTCCGTTCTACCGATTAATTTCGATTTCAATTCAAATCAATGTCAACTTTGACTTCGAATTAATTCAATTTTTCATTCACCTTCAATTTTTTTCAATTTCAATTTATATTGATTTTAGCTTGATTATTCAAATTATCAATTTATAACACTTAACAAAATTATCCTTCAATATTCAAATTTAAATCCCAATTACAAATATGATTCAATTTCAGACTCAATTTCAAAATATCATTTTATCGCTTTTACTTAGTAATCAAAGCTCGAATTAAGGTTAAATCTTTAAACAAATCAATTTTCGAAATTCAATCATATCCCGATTTTAAATTCCAAAGTCTCCACTTTAATTATTTAACAATTTCTTTTAACCAAATTTTATTTCAACATTCCAAACTCAATTTTTCGATAAATTCTATTTTTATAAATTGATTTCTATTTATAACCTTTAAATCAAATCATTTAAATAAATTTCAAATCGATGATTTTAAAAATTATTAATTTAGCCAATTCGGTGTCCGTATATAATTTTCTATCCTATGGCCAAGTAATTATTTTTTTCAATTAAATGTCAGGGATGAGTATATATTACTTAAATTAAATCACAGTATCATATGTATGCATAACAGGATATATATATATAAGCAAATAAAGATCCAAACATTCAAAGCTCAACCAATAGCATCCATCGAAATACGTCATCCAATAAGTAATACAATTCATGGCAATTTCACAGTTATCAATGTCAGGTAATTTAATCGCAATTCAATTTTAATTTCAATTTAACTGTCAATTTAATTTTCAACGATTAATTCGAATGACGATCTATATGACAATTAAATTCTATTAAACAATGACAAATAAAATTCATATCACTTATACTATCAAATTTAACTAGCATAAAAATATTCAGTACGTTGTGAGCGTTATAAAACACTCACCTTGATTTCAATGCAGTTCCAGCATTTTATTTCGAATAAAATTAAATGAGCGTTTAATTTTATCCGAAATTTTCACTAGCTCCAAACGATCCCAATCCAGCTCCATAGCGTAGTGCTCGTCCATACGATTCCGGCGCTGCCGGTTTCGTCCAATTCCGACCTCGTATGGATAAGATATGAGTTTACAAAGTTCTATACGAATTTTAATACAAAATTAACAACTTTTATTTTATTATTAATACCCAAACCATCATCACCGTACATTACCTGATGCAAAATCACGGCCGCAAACACCATCTTCTTCTCTCCAGTTTGAACACATGAACATGAACCCAATAAACCGAAACTAGGGTTGCATATCGCGGCCTCCACGATTGTCGATAACACAATCAGGAGCCACCATCACGAAGCTCACCCCTTCCACTACCCATGCCTACGACCGCCACGAACTCGACCACCCCTATAGCGCGCGAGACCAGGGCAAACGGCCACCAACGCGGCCCCTTCTGGTCCTCTACGCTCCACCATATCCCATCTCCACCGTATGGATTGAAAGCTCTCTTCGAGCTCTTCGACTTTCGCGTTGAACACTTCGAGTAAATGTTTACGGATTTGAAGCAATTAAGGAAGGAAGACGAACGACTTCTGGCCTTTGGTTTTGAAAATGGCGGCCGGCTTTGTTTTAGGGTAAGGTTTTAGTTTTGAAAAAAAAGAAACAAATGAAGTGCCTTTATAGAAAACGACGAACACTATTCATCCCGGGTTTTCTGAACTCCGATTTACGCGCGGTGACCGGCGTTTCTAGTGTTTATCCCGCGTTCCGGACACAATGGAACAGGTTTCGAAAGCTAATTCGATCGTCTGTGCGAGTTACGGCAATAAACGTTCGATTTGAAATTAAATCGGTAAATCAAATTTCTAGGCGTTTTGGCTTGCACCGGACAACCGGTAAATCCGATTGACATGAAATTTGAAACCATACAATAATATCACATTACGGATCCGATGAAACTAGTTTCGTCGGAATCCGAGACTGTTTGAAAAATGGCTATTTTAACTCGCCAAATTAATATTAAAACAATTTCGCTTGTCCAATAATTCATTATCTTTTGAAATATTGAAATTGAACTTATAAGATTCAAATTTTAAAACCAATTCACAATTTAGAACACTATTTTCATTTTACAGTTATTCAATTATTCAATAAGTTTTAAATATTTAATTTAAACAATTTACCTGTTAAATATTCAATACTTGATTTTGAATAAATTTTACTTATCAATAAATTACTCTATTATACCCAATGAATTCAATATTTATTATCCTATTCAACTATTGATTTCAAAGGTATTCACTAAGTAGCATTTATTTTCATTAATTGGATAATTATTGTTGCAATTCATTCCAGTTATTATTATTCCAAACGAATTACAAATTTTTTTTCTAACATTAAATCACGAAATATTATTAAATTAGCTATTTTAATTATCGAAAATTTATGGGTCGTTACAGACTCCCCATCACAAAGAGTGATCAAATCTCTATACCGGGGAACAGTTGGTGCAGAGACATTTGACGGGTTATCCTTTCGTTTTCGAAAAATATCCGGTCTTCACCACCGGTCTTTAAATGCTATCCATATATGATGCAGCACATCATGATATGTCGCAACCAACATATGACTTAGGTCGCACAAACTTATGTCGCTCGCTCATCCATAAGTCGTTCAACGACCTACGGCAGGAAGCGACCTATCAGTCTAAAGCACAAAGCGACTTAACTATCTAACGGCCCAAGCGACCTACCAGCCTAGCGACTCAACGAGCAACGACCTAACGAGTTAACATATGCCGCGTTTGTCTTAAATCACTCACCTATGCCGCTTTTTATAAGTCATTCCCTGAAGCCGCATCTCTTAAATCGCATTTTCTTAAGTCGCTGATTCCTTCTGATTCCTTATGTCGCTAAGTCGTTCCTGAAGCCGTGCTCAATCTTATGTCGCTGATTACTTAGGTCGTGGGTCGTATGTTGTATTGTTGTACTGTTATGTCGTATGGTGTTGTAATATGTATTGTATTGTTAAGTCGCATATGTTAAGTCGTGTAATGTGTTACGTCGTGTGATGTTGTATTGTGAGTCGTATGTCATGAGTCGCAAGTTTGAGTCGTGTGTGTTGTAATTTCCTATAAATAGGGGTGTGTTGTCACTTGTAAAGGGAGTTGATTTTGAATAAAAAATTTATGTGAGCTTTGTCCACCATTGTTGAAGTTGAGTGTGATCTCCTTCTTCTTTCCATCTTCTGGTTATTCATGCACGAATCAACGAAGTTGAAGCCAATTCTCGGTATCACTTGCGAGTGATCAACGATCGAATTGTAGATCTTTCAACACGGTATCTTGCGAGATCAACGGGTTGGATATAGCTAGATTCCGGCATCATCTCTATCAACGAATTGGGCATTTATCACTCTATAGGTTTATTTGACACGAAATCATCATTTCGTGGGAAGATCCTGGATAGGTTGCGAAAGTTTGAATCTAAACTGTTCGAGCCTACTATAATGCTGCGTCATTTAGGTATCAAAGCTAGATCAGTGCGTCATTTGTATCAGAGCTAAAGTAGAGACCGAAGCGTCTATCAAAGACTAGATCAGTGCGTCAATCTGTATCAAAGTTAGATCAGAGACGGAAACGAGATTGTTTAATGATCATGCCTCCGAGACGTGCTAATCGCTTTCATAATGTTGAAGATTTGTACAAAAGAAAAGAAGCTGAGCAGATGGAGCAGCATATCAATGACAAGTTCAATGAGGGTATTGAAAAGTTGGAGAAGTTGATGAACGACATGAATCGAAATCAAAGAAGAACGTCACCAGTTTCGAACTAGAGTGGAAATAGGGTTTCACCATCGGTTTCGGAAGAAAGGAGGATGTCACCCCAATCTTATCGAGATAGAAGAGAATCATCAGTTTCAATGATGCGAGAACAACATGGGTATCGAAATGAAGAGAGAAGAACTCAACGTGGGTTTGACAATGAACCATATCGTGATGCTGAAAGACAATGTAGAAGGGACATGCGTAGTCGTAGGGATGTAGATGGTCAGGATCGACATCGAAATACATATGATTTTGAGGAGGATGGTGATGGAGGTAGTATTCATTATCGAAATCGAGGCCAAGTGAGAAATCAATATCTTGATTCAGAAAATGATCGTAAATGGGATTCGGGTATGAGGATGGAAATTCCAGAATTCAAGCAGAAGAATTTCTTGATTGGTTTTCTAATGTTGAAGAAATTTTGGAATTCAAGGATGTGCTGGAGAATCGCAGAGTCCAATTAGTTGCTACAAGACTAAGGGGAAGAGCTATGGCTTGGTGGCAACAAACTAAACTAACTCGGAAGACAATGGGAAAATCAAAAGTTGTCACTTGGGTGAAGATGAGAAAGATGATGAAAGTAACTTTCTTGCCATACAATTATCAATCTCTTATGTATCAACGTTTGCAGAATTTGAGACAAGGAACGAAGACAGTGAATGACTATGCAGATGAATTCTATCAATTGATTGCAAGGAATGATCTTATGGAAACTGAGGAACAGCTAACGGCTAGATATATTGGAGGGCTACGAATGCAAATTCAAGACATGGTGAATATGTTTAATCCAATGTCTGTTGCCGAAGCACATCAGAAAGCTCTAGCTTGAGAGAAACAAGGGAGACGAGGAAGTGGTGTGTTTGTGGGTTCTAACAACCAGAATAAGGGTGCTAGTAGCAGTGCTAATGTTTCCAAGGCAGTCAGTAAACCAATTGTCAATGAAGTCGCTAAAGAAAAGGTCAATAACAGTATCAAGTGCTATAATTGTCAGGAGTTTGGCCATAAAAGTAATGAATGTACAAAGCCAAAGAAGAGAGCATTAATTGCAGAGGAATGTGAGTATGAGGATGTGGAAGCTGAAGTTGATTATTCTCAACCATCGAAGTTTGATGAAGATGAAGAAGTTGTGTCAGGAGACGAAGGATGTAATTTGATGATGAGGAGGTCTTATTTAGTGCCAAAGCATGAGAATGATTCTAGTTGGCTGAGAAGCAATATCTTTCAGTCTACATGTACTATCTTGGGGAAGGTTTGTCGATTTGTTATTGGTGCGGGAAGTTGCGATAACATTATTTCTGAAGATGCCGTCACGAAGTTAGGGTTGAAGACTGAAAAACACACTAGACCTTATAAACTGGCATGGCTAAAGAAAGGTGGAGAAGTGACAGTGGGAAGATGAGCATTTGTTACATTTTCTATTGGGAAGAAATACAAAGATGATATATGGTGTGATGTTGTCGATATGGATGTGTGTCATCTATTATTGGGAAGGCCATGGCAATATGATAGAGCTGTACAACATAATGGTCGCACCAACAGCTACAGTTTCATGTTCGAAGGAACCCAAATTACCTTAGTTCCTAAGAAGCATGAACAAAGTGAAAGCAAGTCAGAGAAGAAGGTGGAATCAACTAGTCTATTATCTACGAGAGAATTTGTTAAAGAAGTGTAAGATAGTGCTGAATTGTTTACGTTGATTGGGTATGAAACAGGTGAAGATCTTGAAGTTCTTGCGGAGTTTAGACCGGTGTTAAATGAATTTGAAGATGTCTTTCCTGCAGAATTACCCAAGGAATTACCGCCATTGAGGGATATACAACATCAAATTGATCTAGTGCCAGGTGCTGTTTTACCGCATAGGCCACATTATCGTATGAGTCCAAAGGAGCATAAAGAGTTGAGGAGATAGGTCAAGGAGTTGCTTGAGCAAGGGTGTGTTCGAGAGAGTCTCAGTCCTTGTGTTGTACCAGCTCTGTTGGTACCGAAGAAAGATGGTTCATGAAGAATGTGTACCGACAGCAGGGCACTCAACAAAATAACTGTCAGATACAGATTTCCTATGTCAAGACTTGATGATCTATTGGATCAACTCAGTGGGTCTGTAATCTTTTCGAGTATCGATCTTAAGAGTGGTTATCATCATATTCGCATCAGACCAGGTGATGAATGGAAGACAGCATTCAAGACTCGGGAAGGATTATATGAATGGCTGGTCATGCCATTTGGTCTGTCTAATGCACCAAGTACATTTATGAAGGTGATGAATCAAATTTTCAGACCTTACGTCAGGAAGTTTGTTGTAGTCTACTTTGATGATATCTTGATATATAGTGCTAGCACAGAGGAGCACATTCAACACTTGCAAAAGGTGTTAACTATTCTTCGTCAAGAACAGTTCTATGCAGCGACGAAGAAATGCATGTTCATGACGCCAATTGTTTTATTTCTGGGTTATGTCGTGTCGAAGGAAGGGATACAAGTGGACCAGAGTAAAGTAGCCACAATCAGGAATTGGCCACTGCCCAAAACTATAACAGAAGTCAGAAGTTTCCATGGGTTAGCTTCATTTTATCGAAGATTTATACCGCACTTTAGTAGTGTGATGGCTCCTGTTACTGATTGTATGAAAGGAAAGAAATTTTCATGGATGAAAGAGGCAGGATCTACTTTTGAGCAAATCAAGGAACTTTTAACCACTGCACCGATTCTAGTATTGCCAGATTTTCAATTAATATTTCAGTTACATACGGATGCATCGAAAGTTGGATTTGGAGGAGTGTTGAGTCAGAAGGGTCATCCAATCGCCTATTTCAGTGAAAAACTTTCTGGAGTAAAGATGAGATACAATACTTATGATGTGGAGTTTTATGCTATTGTGCAGGCTGTGAAGCATTAGAGACATTACTTGCTCCACAAAGAATTTGTTTTGTATACGGACCACGAAGCGTTGAAACATTTACAAGGGCAGAATAAAATTGCAGCTACGCAAGCATCGTGGATAGCTTATTTGCAACAATTTACTTTCGTTGTAAAGCACAAGTCTGGAGTAACTAATCGCGTCGCCGATGCATTGAGTCGGAGGGAGAATTTACTAACAACCATGCGAGTAGAGGTGATGGGTTTTGACTTACTTCCAGAACTTCTTACTTCATATTCATATTTTTCCGAAATCCTCGACAAAGTCAAGCAGGAAACATGGATGGATATATGCTGGTTGAAGATTTTCTATTCAAAGGGAATCAGTTGTGTATTCCAGATTGCAACCTCTGAATGAAAATCGTCAAGGAATTACATGAAGAAGGACACGTGGGTCGCCACCGTACTATACAATTGATTTCAAAGTCTTATTTTTGGCCGTCAATGAGAAAGGAAGTTGAAAAGTTCGTTCATAGGTGCCATATTTGTCAAGTTTCAAAGAGGACAGCAACAAATGCAGGTTTATATATGCCGTTGCCTATACCTACTAAACCATGGGTGGATGTTAGTATGGACTTTGTATTGGGTTTGCCAAGGACGCAACGTGGCAATGATTCTATCTATGTGGTGGTTGATCGTTTTTCAAAAATGGTACATTTTATCACATGCAAGAAGACGGTAGATGCAGTTAATGTCGCACAGTTATACTTCAGAGAGATCTATCCTCTTCATGGGTTGCCTGAATCTATTGTATCGGACAGAGACACTCGTTTTCTAAGTCATTTTTAGATGAGTCTATGGAGAATGGTCGGGACAAAGCTGAAATTTAGTAGTGCTTATTATCCACAGACGGATGGACAGACAGAAGTTGTGAATAGATCCCTAGGTAATCTATTGAGATGCCTCGTGAATGAAAATTTGAAGAGTTGGATTCCAAACTCTGCCAAGCTGAGTTTGCACACAACCATGCAGTTAATCGTACCACTGGGTTCAGTCAATTCCAGGTCGTTTACTCAACAATTCCTGAGGGACCATTGGATTTATCTATAGTACCACTGCAGAAAGGAGTGATCAAACGAGCTAGTGAATTTGTGAATGAATTGCAAGAGTGCCACAAGGTTGTGCAGGAACGGTTGCTTAAGGCGAATGAGAAATATAAGCAATCCGCAGATATTAAACGACGAAATGTTGAATTCAAAGAAGGAGATTTTGTACATGCAGTACTGACTAAGGATCGATTTCCTATTGGTGCTTACAACAAGCTAGCTGCTAGAAAGATTGGTCCTTTGGAAATCGTAAAGAAGATTAATGAGAATGCTTATCAGTCAAAATTGCCAGATCATATCCATACTGCTGACGTTTTCAACGTCAAACACTTGATTCCATATCATGAGAATACGTACGTCGAAAAAGACGAAAGTGTAAATTCGGGGTCGAATTCTTTTCAACCAGGGGAGGATGATGCAGCGCTTCATGATATGTCGCAACCAACATATGACTTAAGTCGCACCAACTTATGTCGCTCGCTCGTCCATAAGTCGTTCAACGACCTACACCAGGAAGCGACCTATCGGTCTAAAGCACAAAGCGATTTAACTATCTAACAGCCCAAGCGACCTACCGGCCTAGCGACTCAACGAGCAACGGCCTAACGAGTTAACGTATGCCGCGTTTCTCTTAAGTCGCTCACCTAGGCCGCTTTCTATAAGTCGTTCCCTGAAGCTGCATCTCTAAAGTCGCATTTTCTTAAATCGCTGATTCCTTTTGATTCCTTGTGTCGCTAAGTCGTTCCTGAAGTCGTGCTCAATCTTATGTCGCTGATTTCTTAGGTCGTGGGTCGTATGTTGTATTGTTGTACTGTTATGTCGCATGGTGTTGTAATATGTATTGTATTGTTAAGTCACATATGTTAAGTCGTGTAATGTGTTAAGTCGTGTTATGTTGTATTGTGAGTCGTATGTCGTGAGTCGCAAGTTTGATTCACGTGTGTTGTAATTTCCTATAAATAGGGGTGTGTTTTCACTTGTATAGGGAGTTGATTTTGAATAAAACTTTTGTGTGAGCTTTGGACACCATTGTTGAAGTTGAGTGTGATCTCCTTCTTCTTTCCATCTTCGGGTTATTCGTGCGCGAATCAACGAAGTTATAGCCAATTCTGGTATCACTTGCGAGTGATCAACGATCGAATTGTAGATCTTTCAACATGGTATCTTGCGAGATCAACGGGTTGGAGATAGCTAGATTCCAGCATCATCTCGATCAACGGAATTGGGCATTTATTGCTCTACAGGTTTATTTGACACGAAATCATCATTTCGTCGGAAGATCCTGGATAGATTGCGAAAGTTTGAATCTAAACTGTTCGAGCATACTATAAAGCTGCGTCAATATACGTCGTATCATTAGTCGGAATGGGTTATATGACACAAGGTCCTCTCCCGGCTAAACCGAATAATGAGCGCAATATTTAAAATCATATGGATAATGGGATTCCAGTTAAATCGCAGCTTAAAGCCTAAAACATTTCATTCAAATGGTTAAAACAAATTACCATTCCCAATCTTTTAAAAAGATTCATTTAAAAAACCTTCAATGGTTTAAAACAATTTTCACACTTAAATCTTCTAAACAAAAGATTCACCTTTATAAACCCCTTTCAATTTAAAACAAGATGCACTAATCTTTGACAAAGATTCATTTATAGCCTTTCAAAACAATTCCCTTTCAAATTGGATTTAACTTATCCGGTCATTAAATCAAAGACTCATTTCATAGTTTTCAAAATAATTTCCAAAGATTCATTTATAACTTTCAAAGCAATTCCCATTTCAATCTTTTATATATAAAAGATACACCATTTAAAAATCCTCTTCAATTTCAGAATAGGGTTCGACTATCTTTTATAACGATTCAAATATAGCTTTCAAAATCATTCCATTTCAAATTTGAAATCTTTTCATCATAATTTGGAAAATTCTTTCCTTATATAAAAACTATCATTATTGAAACAACTTGTTTCCGTTTCGGAAAACTCGATTATAGTTGTACGAGTTAAGGCTTTCAAATATAAAGTTGGGTTAAATTCAAATTCTCAAAACCATACTTTTAAAATGGTTTAAACCCCATATAAATCCATTTATACTTGAATAACCTTTATAAAACCTAGTTCCCAAATCATATAATTCAATTTCAAATATTGAATTCAAATTTAGATCAAATTATTTAAATTTCAAAAGTTCAATCAAGTTATTCAAAATAACTTTTATTTTTAAAAAAAATTTCAAAATCTTTTCATTTTTGTTAACCCAATTTCATTTCTAAAACCGTTTAGATTCAAAATTAAATCTTTAAAACTATTTTGAATTAAATTCAAATATCTGTGACTTATCCGATTTCCTCGTGAAATCCATATTTGTGTGTGTACGGTGCAGTCCAGGGGTTTTACACACAATAGTGCAGCAACATCAACCATTACAGATTCAAACACTGAAATATCGATAAGCGGCATAATCTATAACGCTTATCTTCATTTACAGATCATGCGTGAATAATATATGTTCATCGCAGATAATAAATTACATCACAGATAATTAATTTCATCGCAGAATAAATTACATCACAGTTCATAAAACAAAATAATTCATATCACACATTATCACAAATCAAGGACATCAATCAAATCAAAGCACTCCATAGAATCCTAACATCCATGAGTGATATCAATTAATTGTCCGATTTACTTAAATCAGATAAATTACTTATGAATAAATTTCTAATACTGGTTAATTAATCATTAATTAATTACAAACCATTTTGATTAATTACTCTTCAATCATTAATTAACCTTTAAATTAATTTATCACGTTAATTAATTATCCTTAATTAATTAACATAAGTGATTATTCTTAATCACTTATCATTGTTAACCATAAATTAACTAGCAATTAATTTATCTTAATTAATTACCTTAATACATTAGTAATTAATTCACCTTCAATTATTAATTTATTAATTAGCCTTTAATTTAATCCTTTAATTAATTAACCTTTAATTAATTAATTATTCTCAAATTAATTACCTTAATTAACAAATCACATAAACTAATTATTAATTACTAATTAATTATTTAATTAGTTATTACTTCCATTCATTAAATCCTTTCTAATTAATTATCTAACAAGTAATTAATCACTTTGTTAAATACTCTTAATCCTTTCATTAATTAGTTAGTCTTCAATTAATAAATACATTTAAACCTTTAATTCTTTAATTAATAACACAAGTGATTAACCCTTAATCACTTCCACCTAATCACTTTCATAAAGTAATTATCTATTACTTTGTTAAACAATTTCCTTTTACCTAATTACCTCCAGTAATTAATTACTTAATTACTTCACCAAGTAATTCAACCAAATTAAATCATAAGTGATTATCTTTAATCACTTACTAATTTAATTACTTAATCAATTATCTAACTAATCATTTAAATTTAATTAAATGATCCCTTAACTTCTTATATTTAAAAAAGATCCTTAATTAAGAAAATCTTTATCTTAATTAAATTATTTCTATTAACTAATAACTTTTTGATTATTAATAATAATTGAATTAACTTAATTATTTTCACAAATTTATTTATCTTCAATTAATCAAAACTTTTAATTTCTTAAGATAAATCTTCATTATAATTTGATCTCTAAATCTTTATCATTTAACTTTATTTAAAATAAAATATATTAGAAATCAATTATAATTAAAACAATTTAAAACATTCAAATTAAAACTTTAAATCTTTAAAACTTCCTAAAGTTATTAAATAAATTTAATACAAACTTTATTTCAAAAATCCACTTATTTTATTTTAAAAACTTTCATATTTTAATATATATAAAACTTGTTTAAAATTTAATTTTGAAACAAAATAGTTTTATAAGTAAAAACTTGTTTTACTTTTGTTTTAAAACTTTAATTATTTACAAAATCAAATTTTCTTTGTTCAAAACTTTTTAAATTTTTGCTGTTGAATTTTAAAACTTGCACACACAAACTGCTCAACATAAAACCCGAGCATAACCCTATAAAAACCCACGTCGATCTCGGGAAATCAAGCAAAAACCCCGAGTCTTCCACCCCTACACCTTGCTTCGAGCCAAAGCAATAGATACCCAAAGTGAACTTCGAGCTCCAACCTCCTCTTCCCAAAACCCGAACCTGATGCACGAAAACCGTGCATATCAACGTGCACCACCACGCCGGCCAACGTTGAACCAGGCACTGGCCTCCGATAAGTCGCACTCGACCACGACAACACTTCGTGCTACCCAGAAATCTCGATTCGATCGAGCATAAAATTTTGGCCTTTGAACCCATCAGTTCGAAACCATCATCACCAGAAAATCAACCCTCCACGGCAACCCCAACCTCGAGAAAACCCACCATTCTTCTCAAAGCTTCGTCACAACCTCCAGATCCCATGGCAACACTTGCGATCCCCTCCAATCGCTCCTTGTCGCCGCGAAGGCAAGATAAACAACGTCGACAGTCAGAGGGTGTTAAACCCTAACCCATCAATTGTCGGCCATCTCAAACAATTAAAAATTCCCAAAGCAATTTTCTGATGAATACCTACATCCCATCGACCTTCATACTCAACCACGACGCACAGTTCACCGTCGTTAGCCACCAATTGGCCATTTTTCCCAAAACAGATATACCCATATATCTCACTAATTACCCAACTAAAAATTATGATACAAGCATTAAAAATCATGATTTCCTATTCCTATTCCAATCATGCAATCAAAACTAAAAATTGAATCCATAAAATTTTGACCCAATTTGATTTTTACTGTAAATTTGAAAATTTCGAGCAAATCATTCATTTTAAAAACTTATAACTATTTTTAGATGGAAGGTTACATGATTTCAAACATCTTTCATTTACAAATCATAAGCAAATTCAAATTAAAAATGGAGTTATTGACTTTATAGTGGAAATGATATCTGTTAATATCACACAGAGACCATGTAAACTACACAGGCATTCAAATATACTTAATTCAAGCATGCATCAAATTTAAATTCAATTATTCATCAACATCATGAAATTCATCATAAGAACAAGATAAAAATCTAGAATTAAAACTGTTTTTAAAATTCCATTTACTCACCTTTTTGCAAAGAGCAGAGAGTAGAAGTCAGAGAACACAATATGTTTCCAGGCATTGAAATTTTCTTCTGCATGTTGAAATAATCCTATTGCTGTTGAGCATTTGAATTTATTGATTGTAGTTTTACACCTTGTTGCTTGATTGAATTTCCAAATATCTTCATCTTGTTTTAGATTGAATCCCAGATTTCATTTTTCAGTTTTTTTTTTTACAGTTTCCTTCTTTCTTTTTTATCTTTGATTTGCATTCATTTTGTTGAAATGAAGAAAAGGATTTTTAGCTGAAGAATAAAACTCTTCTTTTATTTTACAATTTAATTTTAAATTAAATTATTAAGAGAATGGCACATGTCCCCTTAAGTTCCAATTATCTTACACATATACACTCTTATTTACAATTTCCATTAACATATATTAATAAGTTTACAAGTGTTTTAATGTTTTAATTAATGATTTACAAATGTTATTTTCTCTTTTTAATAATTTATTTAAGCTATGTAAGTATAAGTATGTAATATATATATATATATATATATATATATATGTAATGTATTATATACGTAAACTTTAGATTTTTGATAAATATTCAAAAGTGAATTCATGTTAACAATTATTTATAAATAATTTATGCTTTTGATCCAATAAATATAACATTTGAACTTCAAATTCACATTTTCAAATTATAATCCATTTATAAAATATTCACTTTTGAATTACAAATCATTAATCTGTTGAATTTTAAATTGATCCCTTTATTTAAAATCTTTATATGTATTTATTCCAATCTTCAAATAAATTCGTAATTAAATTTGTAATTAAAATATTATTCAAAATATTTATTTCAGAATTTCCAATTAAAATTTCTATTTAAAAATCATATTTACATTCATTTTCATTAATAAACAACAAATATCTTTTAAATTTTGGAAAACACCAGATTATACCATAATTAAATTCCAAAAATTAAATTTATTTCTAATTTCAAATTGATTTAAAAACGGGAATGTTACAGATTCCCCCCCTTTAGAAAATTTCGGCCTCGAAATTTGAAAGTAGGGAGACAACAAAAATATAGAAAAATCGAGAGATGAATTACCAGATTAAACTGAATATATATTCTGCATTTGGCTTTCCAAATCAGAATATCAACAATGGATACAAGAACGAATCAAGATACTCGGCTCACCAGATCTACGAATATACAGGGATATTGGTTAGTTCGAAAGATAACTAACCACTCGTAGAATATACCGGAACCTAATAGAATAAACAGAGATATGGACGCAATCCAAAAAATTTAGTTTAAACAACCAAAATATACCTATCAACCATAGAAACCAAACAACAATTCATCCAAACAAACAATTCTGACCCATCTGGAGTTTGTGTCCCATGCAAAAGCAAAGCTTCTTCGTGGATCTACAGGAATCGTCAAAGAATTGAAAAGACGAATCAAAGGAGATTGATAGAGAAAGTTGTTTCCGCTATTGCAGAGTATTGACCAATTGTAGTGGTATTCCTCTGTCCCCTATCTCGTCCTCTTCTTGCACTCATACTTACTATCAGTGGATAGTAAGAGAATTTACTGAGGCATTCGAACGGATATCTTAGGGATATACTCATTCTAGGGTATACTTCACCCTATCTCTAATGAGTTACTTAATGTGTTATACTCCTGAGATAAAGTTTCAACCTTCAGCTCTGATACCAAAATGTCATGATCCAAATTCCAGAGTTCGAAAACCGACATCCATACTCCACTGTACTTAAATGTCACAGATCCGAACGTTGAAATTCAAGTCGTGCCGGAGCTTATAACACAATTAAGTATAACAACACAGAGGAAGAAAAGAATGAATATCAATGATATACCACATTCGATACAACAATGATACAATATGAATAAATATCAAAGATACAAGATAACAATGCTACAGCGGATAACAATATGATATAGCAGCGGAACCAAAAACTCCAAACAGCAACAACAAGTCTAACTCCAAAGCACCAATCCAGAAATAGCTCGAACCACCATCAAATTTCACCAAGATAAGCAAGTCTCGTCCGTGAATCTAAAGACTCCAATATCCAAGATCTCCAAAGAATACAAAGAGAAAGTTGAGAGCTGAAAAACCCAACTCTAGACTGCCCGTGTGGAAAATAGTAGGCACCTAGAGTTTAGGAAAGGAACAATAAACTTTGGATCGGTCGTGGGACTGGTATGAGCAAACGAAAACAGTTTTGACTTTAAAACAAACAACATAATTTAAATTTGAAATCCGCAATGCTTTTTAGAAAATGAAACTACCATAAGGCCTCCCGCCACACACACAATGCAAACGTAGATTTGGAGGAGATTTCTCCTTATGATTGTTAAATATGCTTGATACGCGAAAACCATTTGATATTATTATTAGTGCATAGTGGAAAACATTTTGAAAGTATAATATTAATCTTAACCAGCATAGGTACCATTATATTATGCTAGCTATAGCTACCTCCTGAGGAGGCAGGTTATACAATTGCAATCGTAAAGAGCTCGTATCGTTTCTTTGGATTTCCAACAAATGGTCAGGCCAAGGAATTTTCCATTGCCACATGGGTACGCCTCTGGAGGGATGCCCGGAGAACCTAACCGGATCTCTGCTAACACAAGAATGGGTTACCTCTGTAACTAGGCAACTACTGACACGAGTATGCCATCCCTCGGTTGTAACCAACATTTATCTCGGGATTCACCAACAACCACAAAGTAATGAATTTGCAGCAACCACATAGGTTAAGTATCTAGGCTCCATACCATGATACCACCTCTATCCAGAAGGAAATGAACATACCCTCAGGGGGCGCTACCCCCAAATAACCTTGCTGCATTCTTCCTGTTTCGACCATTCCGAGTTGTGAGGTTCGACGAAGTCACGTCCACAAAGCTACGCATTTCACAAAAGCCATGCTTTGATCAACTAATGATCGGCTGCACTTCGTATGCCACATTACCAAGTTGGGAATGTATCACTAGTAACTATCAACTACATAACCTTTGAGCTCGTATGTCTCAAAGAAGGGTGTTAAGCTAAGAGAATAAATCTCCGCCACCAAACAGAAATGTATTTGATAGAAACCGGTTTTACATCTCAAAGTGTAACGTTAGACACACATCCATACAAGTCTATTCTGGACTCGAACAGAACCGAATGCACTTCTGAAGAAGCCCTTGCAAATCCAGATAATCCCTAATCACGTGCAGACTCCCCATCACAAAGGGTGATCAAATCCCTATACCGGGGACCAGTTGGTGCAGAGACATTCGACGGGTTATCCTTTCGTTTTCGAAAAATATCCAGTCTTCACCGCCGATGTTCAAATGCTATCCATATATGTCGTATCATTAGTCGGAATAGGTTATATGACACAAGGTCCTCTCCAGGCTAAACCGAATAATGAGCACAATATTTAAAATCATATGGATAATGGGATTCAAGCTAAGTCACAGCTTAAAGCCCAAAACATTTCATTCAAATGGTTAAAACAAATTACCATTCCCAATCTTTTAAAAAGATTCATTTCAAAAACCTTCAATGGTTTAAACCAATTTTTCACAGTTAAGTCTTCTAAACAAAAGATTCACCTTCATATACCCCTTTCAATTCGAAACAAGATACACCAATCTTTGACAAAGATTCATTTATAGCCTTTCAAAACAATTCCCTTTCAAATTGGATTTAACTTATCTGGTCTTTAAATCAAAGACTCATTTCATAGTTTTCAAAATAATTTCCAAAGATACATTTATAACTTTGAAAGCAATTCCCATTTTAATCTTTTATATATAAAAGATACACCATTTAAAAATCCTCTTCAATTTCAGAATAGGGTTCGACTATCTTTTTGTGATGACCCGATTTTTCCACCACGGAAAATCGCATCATCTTGAAGAAAGAAAAGGATAGAAAAGAGAAAAGAAAGAGAAGAAAGAAGAGACAACATCAGAATCTAAACAGCGGAACGAATAAATTATATTAATAACATAAATATTACATAGTATACAACACTAATCAGAGTTACACAGAATATCATCACATACTAGACAGTTATAAACACCTGTCTAGTTTTTACAACTCAATACAATTCAATAAGAGATACCAACATAGAGAACACACAGCAGAACTATATATCTACAACGCAGAAGCCTCCTGCTCTATTTGCTCCTCCATAATTCGTCAAAGCTAACCTAAATCCCTTGGATACTCGTAAAAATTTGAGTACCCAAGAGTTTAAGAAAACAGAAGATAAACTCTGGGTCAGACATGTGTCTGGTGTGAGTAACAAGTTAAAGTTGCTTAACTTTGAAAAACCTTTGAATAGAAAGGTATCACGTAAGACTTCCCACACATAAACATGGAAAAGTTTTTACCTTACGCTAACCAAAACATTTGATAGGAAATCCAGTGATATTATAATAGGTCTAGGGTTTTCAAGTAAATATGAAATAGCCAAAATTGTTACATCTATTAAATTCCAGCTACAAGCCACAAAAGTGGGTAATACAATCAAAACCATTGGCACTTATTGGATTTTGGATTCCATCAATGGCAGGGCTACCGGGGTACCACCCGTCACAGTACGTGGCCTAGATCAATGTATCGAGGATCACTCTCAATCCCCTGCAACACAAGACCAGAACCAGCCCTTACTGGACAGTCCCGAACAAGACAACCCCGCAGTTGGCGTACGTTCCAACCGCCCACTAAGCCGAATAAAAAGGGACCTTTAGATAGGAGAAAATCTCATCCTACTTGGGCATGACCCACTTAGCCTTGCTGCACCTCCCCTGTTTTAACCATTCCCGGTTGATGAGGCTTGAGGCTACGATTACCTTTAGAGAACACATCTCTTAGATGAAAGTGGTGGTGTGGATCATGCTATATGGAATTATAATATACTAGTGCGGAAATAAAACAAAGTTATTATAGCAGAGTAAATAAGAAAAAATAAAACAAGCACACCAGGAATTTTTATACTGGTTCGAACTTCCCTTTCTACGTCCAGTCCCAGACTTCTTTTGGAATTCCACTAACAACAATCCTTACTTAACCCGGAGGAACAGGTTTACAACAACCCTTGAACGGCCGAACAAGGGACATGAGCAGCAGAACAGGATTTGCCTCAACAGCCGAAGAGGACTTCACTTGCCTGAACGGCAGAACAGGACTTCAACTTATACAGAAAGTATATGACACAGTGTGTTCTCAATAACACGAATTTGTCTCTTGATAGTACAATCTTCCTATAATCTTCTCCTTTTGATATATATGTGTGTGTATGTGAAGAATATGGAAGTAAATGAATGATTACGTAGAAATTTGAATGCTCAAAAATGTTAGGATCGGTGTAGTATATAAATAGAAAGCTTTTGATAAATTAGATGTATTAAACAAATGATTCTAACATGGTTATATAGAGTATAAAGAGTTGTAATCATTCGTGAAAAGTTATCATGAAAGAGTATGGATGCATCTCTTAGTAAAAGATTGTAACTCTTCATGAAAATGAAATGTCTTTTCAAAAATATAGCAGTTGAAGAAGTTCAGCCGTCTGAAAATAAATTTCAGACTTCTGGAATTTGAAACGTGCAAACCAGAAAAGAAATAGGCTACTTTTGCCTAGATTCAGACGTCTGAAACTTCTATTTCAGACATCTAAATATTGTTAAAGTTTTAAAATTCATTACAGATTCAGACGTCTGAATAGGTCAACGTCTGAATTTGACCTGAATTTTCATTTTTAGCCTTGTGCAAGAGTGATTGATTAGGTGTGTATATATTTATCCAAAGGAGAGATTTTCACAATATTTCAATTCTAAACAATGACGCAAAACAACATATATGCAGCATGGAGATTATACGATTCCAGTCTTGTAGATATCCCTGCAAAAGTATGTTAGTATTAAAAAATAAAGTATATAGTTTGTCATAGTCAAAATACATATGAAACATCGTAAACGAGTTTTCATCATTCTCCCCCTTTTTGACGATGACAACTATATACTAAACTCCCCCTGTCAAAAAGCATCAACATCTTTTTCTCCCCCTTTGTCATTGCAAAAAGGTAATCAATAATTTAGAAGATAAACCAAAGTAGACTTGAATTAAAACAGATTACAAATAAGTTAAGATAATAAGGAGTCCATGACAAATAAAAAACATCATAGTAGTTCATAAATAAACATGAATAAAAAGTAATCAGAATCTAGGACTTGAGTCACTTCCAACCGCATCATCATCGTCGTCGTCGTCACCATTGTTATTCCCCAAGCTTGATGACCATTGAAAGGGAGTGGGGTTGAAAACTTTGGTAGATGACGAGGTTGAACAACCAATTCGTTCCCAAATTTTGTTTAGAAAACCGCGAATGGAATTAAAACGTTTTTTAGATTTCTTTTCAAGTTTGACCATTCGGTTGTGAAACTTTGCTTGATTTTGGGAAAGTGTAACTAAGGCATTCCTTGTGCTTGAGTCGGGAGAAAGAATTACAATATCATCATTGTCTTCTTCTTCCGATGTAGGAACACTTGGTTGAGCATGAGGAGCATGATGACGAGGTTGTTGCCGGTTTTGATCACGGTTGGCAACCCATTCTTGAAAAGAGATATATGCCAAACTTCCCGGTTGTTTTGGCAATCCCCTAAGACCCAATGTTTTAGACCCAAGTTCTTTGATTGAAGAAAATTCGGACTCAGGAAACGGAATGTTGAAATTTTGAAGAATTTTCATAATGTAAGAACCATAGTGGAAAGTCTTATATCGTCTCCGACGATTCACATCCATGAATTCTTCTAAAATTACTTGAGCCCAATTTATAGGTTGACCGGAGTATATAGCATATAGGGCTTGGAAATTTCTTTTATTAATAATCTCATAACTTCCCGTCCGTGGAATAATGGATTGAATTAATGCCCTATGTAGAATGCGAGCTTGAGGACGAAGTTGAATGAAAGTGAGTCGAGTAATGTCATCATTCAAGAATTGGTGTGAGACTTCATTTCTATCATCCAAGTTTAAAGACACATCAATCTCATCTAAATCATTGCCGATAGATGGACATTATAGTATTTCACCAAGTCTTGAAATTGGTAGATATATTTTAAAACCACATACCAAAATCCAAATACAATCATTGCGACTGTGAGGAGTATGATGGTCTAGATTCATATTTGCATAAAATAATTTTACTAAAAGATGATTAATCTTAATATTGTTGGCAGCAAAAGAAACTAGAGACTATAACCCATTAGCTCTTACAATTTGATGAATACGATAAGCGCTGAATTCCTCAAATTTGATGAAAGCTCCAGGAAAAAAGTTAGATCTACTCATTTGAGCAAATCGTTGCCTAGCTTGTTCATTCCATAGCCACTGATCAATGTTTGGTGTAGATGAAGAAGATGATGGTCTCAATCTCTTTGATTTTGGTGCCATTTGATTGTATGAGAAGAAAGATATAAGTTTTAATGGAGGAAGAAAAACTGAAAAGAGAAGATGAAGTATGAGAATAAAGAAAAGGATAGGTTGAATAAAGGGGTAGGTGTCTTGAAATTCGTGCAAAATTTCAAAATTTGAAAAGTCACCAGATTTCAGACGTCTGAATTAAGATTTTAGACGTCTGAATGAAAGAAAATTGAAACAGAAAGAAATTAGTATAATTTTTCCTATTTTCGGACGTCTGAAATTATTGTTTCAGACGTTTGAATCTGAAGAAAAAAATATTCTTCTATAAATTCAGACGTCTGAAACTATGAGTTCAGACGTCTGAAAGTTGAATTTCAGACATATGCTTAAAACTTTTTATATAAAATGAAAGAAGAAAATTATATTATTATTTGAAAGAATTACAAGATATAAATATGATCATTTTAACTAATATTTAGGTACAAGAAATTATTTGTCTGAATCGCTTGGAGTTTTGCACTCTCCCGGTTCGATCTTGGTTATCTCTTTGTATGGTTGCAAAGGAGACCAATATGATCGACGTTCCTAAGAGTTTGGAGAAACCGGAGGACGTTGTGGACTCGGCTCCCATGGATTCCATCCAGATGAATTTATTTGATGAGATGTTGATGGTTGAACAACATCTTTCTTTGGAGATGTACCACAGAATTGTAATGCTACTTGTTCAATGAAACTAAGTCGTTTAGCATTAACTTTCTATTCGTAATACATCTCTTATTGCAAATCCAATTGTTGTCTTTGGTAATGATGAATCTCGGATATTTTCTCTTTGGTTGATGGAGAACCAAAGAAAAGAAACCGACGAGATTTCTTCCTTTCAGGAGTATAACCGGAACATTCACATGAAGGACGAGGTCTATCCTTTTCGTGAGGTGTTGGAGTTGGAAAAATTTTAATAGATGATGTAGAATAGGATGATGGAGAATTGTCAGAGTTAGATGCCATGGAGAGAAGCAGAATTATCAAGTTGAATTCCATTGCAGAAAGAATTTCTTTTGGTAAACAGAAAACATAAATTATTTAATGAAAGAAAGAAAAAATTTGTATGTATTAATAGAAGATGAAAGGCTTAATTATAGAATATTTTGTTTTAAAGCAATGGCTGAAAATCTTTAGTTAGTTTTGTCCATTTGTTTAAAAAGAAAGACACTAACGGTAAAGAATAAAGTAAAATAATTTTATCCATATGAAAATTTCAAAAGAAAATTAACTTTAAGAAAATGTAACAGAAAACTCATAGATTTTGAAGAAAAGTGTGGCTGAAAGATGTAAGTTAAAAATATCCATACGTTTGTTGAAAAATTAAAAGGTGGAAGAAAAAATTTAAATTAAGTACAAATATGCATAGTTATGACCTTTTATTAGAATAAACAAATATGTTAGGAACTAGCATTGTTAGTAAATGTCAAGTTTGCAATATATCATAGACAGAAGATGATTTCTATGAAACTAACTAGATTTCAACCAAGGAAACAAAAAATGAGCTAAGGAACAAATATTAATACAAGTCAAATTAAATTTTTATGGAATTTTAACTGTTAGCAAGAGAATATGAGGCAAAGTTACAAGAATTAATATGTTATGATAAATTTTTAAGAGAGACAATACCAAGCTCTCGTCTTAGTTTGATAAAAATATTTTCTAAAAGTGGTTTCGTAAAAATATCAGCCAACTGATTTTCAGAAGAAACAAAATCTAGATTGATTGTTCCTTTTTCAACATTGTCACGAAGAAAATGATGACGTATGTTAATATGTTTTGTTCGTGAATGATTGATAGGATTTTTAGATAAATTAATAGCACTTGAGTTGTCACAAAATATAGTTGAGTTTGATAAATTTATATTGAAATCTTTAAGTGTTTGTTGCATATAAATTACTTGAGTACACGCCAAAGCAGCAGAAATATATTCTGCTTCGCATGTAGAAAGAGAAACACAATTTTGTTTCTTACTAAACCAGGATACGAGTGATTTTCCAATAAAATGGCACGTACCACTTGTACTTTTTAGATCTATTCGAGAACCACCGAAGTCAGCATCACTATATGAAACTAATGCGAATGGACATTCTTTAGGATAGAACAGACCAAAATCCTCTGTGTTTGTAAGATAATGTAATATCTGTTTTACTGCTCTTAAATGTGATTCTTTTGGATTGGCTTGAGATCTAACACATAGACAAACACTCATCATTATGTCAGGACGACTTGCAGTTAAATATAGTAATGATCCAATCATACTTCGGTATACTTTTTTATCAACACTTTTGCCATTGTCATCTTTTTGAAGATGTGTTGTTGTACTCATTGGAGTTGGTTTGGCAAAAGTATTTTCCATTTCGAATCGTTTGATTAATTTATTACAATATTTTTCTTGATTAATAAAAATATCATTTTGAAGTTGTTTAATTTGTAGACAAAGAAAATATGTTAGTTCTCCCATATGAGACATTTCAAATCTTTGGTCATTATTTTGAAGAAGTCCTGACATAATTTGTCATTAGTAGAACCAAAAATGATGTCATCAACTTAAATTTAAACTGTTAAAATATCCTTTTTCGAATGTTTAATAAAAAGTGTTTGATCAACTTTCCCAATTAGAAATCCCGAAGAAATTAGATAAGACTTTAATCGATCATACCAAGCACGTGGTGCTTGTTTTAAACCGTAAAGAGCTTTCTTAAGTTTATAAACGTGATTAGGAAATTTCTCGTGAATAAATAAGGGAGGTTGTTCAACAATACTTTTTCTTTTATATAACCATTCAAAAAAGCACTTTTAACATCCATTTGATAAAGTTTGAAATTATGAAAACATGCATTGGCCAATAAGATTCGTATTGCTTCAAGTCAATCCCTTCTTCTTGATTGTATCCTTGTGCAACTAGTCTTGTTTTATTTCTAGTGATGTTACCTTGTTCATATGCTTTATTTTTGTAGATCCATTTCGTTCCAATAACAGTTTGATCACTTGGTCTAGGAACTAATTCCCAAACTACATTGCGTTCAAACTGGTTTAGCTCTTCTTGCATTGCAATTATCCGTAGTCATCTATGGAAGCTTCTTTGGTTCGATATTAGAAAGGAATGCTACGTGGCCCATTTGATGTAGTTGACTTCTAGTTCGAACATTTGAATTAATTTCTCCAATAATCTTTTGAACACGATGATCTCGTAATATTTTTGGTGAAGATCTTAATTCATCATTATCGTCAACAATGTTTTCATCATTTTCAAGATTTATAATTTCTGTATTTGTAATGTTATCTAGAAAATCTTCATCATCTTTTATACTTGGTTTTTGTAGAACATTTTCATCGAAAGATACGTGTAACGTTTCTTCAACAGTATTTGATCTTTTATTAAATACACGATAAGCTTTGCTACGATCTGAATATCCTAGAAAGATTCCTTCGTCGGATTTTGCATCGAATTTTCCAAGCTGATCTTTTGTATTTAATATAAAACATTTTGAACCAAACACTTTAAAATATGAAATCTTTGGTTTTCTTCCAGTAAAAAGTTCATAAGAGGTGTTTTTCGTTAGAGGTCGAATAGAAACACGATTCAAAACATAGCAAGCAGTTGGAACAGCTTCTGCCAAGAAATGTTTTGGAAGAGTGCTTCCATTTAACAAAGTTCGTGCGCATTCTTGTAGAGTTCTATTTTTACGTTCTACAACCACATTTTGTTGTGGAGTTTTAGGAAACGAAAAATTATGAAAAATTCCTTTCTTTTTACAAAAATGATCAAAAACTTCGTTTTCAAATTCTCCTCCATGATCACTTCTTATATTCTTTATTTTTAAACCTTTTAAATTTTGAATTCGTTTGACAAAAAATTTAAACTGCTCAAACGTATCACTTTTATTTTTTATAAAAATGGTCCAAGTATATCTAGAAAAATCATCTACTATTACAAACATATATCTATTATGGTTTATGGATTGAACTTGAGTTGGTCCAAATAGATCCATGTGTAGTAATTCAAGTGGTTGTAAAGTAAAAATAACTTTCTTAGATTTAAAAGATGATTTAGTTAATTTTCCTAATTGACATGCATCACAAATATGATTGACCTTGAAATTCATTTTTGGTAATCCTCTGACTAAATCATTTTTAGAAAGTTTGTTTATAGTTTTGGAGTTGGTATGACAGAATCTTTTGTGCCACAGCCAAGGTTCATTTTCATTAGCTATTAAACACATATCTTAATTATGATTGATTTTCATATTCAGAACATAGATATTTCTGTCTCTATTACCTTCAAATATAAGATTTTGATTTTTATCAAAAATGCTACACTTATTTTCAGAAAAAGATATTTTGAAACCTTTGTCACATAACTGGCTGATACTTAAAAGATTGTGTTTTAAATTTTTGACTAATAAAACATTTGAAATAAGACGTAAATCAGATATACCGACATTGCTGACGTTGCCTTTTCCAATGATATATCCTTTGGAATTATCTCCAAAAGTGACAGAGCCTCCATTTGAATAAGTAATGTTTGATAGCATATTTTTGTCTCTAGTCATATGTTTTGAGCAACCACTATCGAGTACCCATTTTCCTCTCTTTATAAGTGGGTCCTACAAAAAATAAGAATAACATTGGTACCCACTTTGTGATAGGGTCCTAAGAGTTAGGTCTTAGAAATCAAACCCAAGTAGGTTCAGTATCCCCCTTAAAAATATAATTTTGATTTTTATGAACAGTTTTCGAAAAAGTATTTATATATTTATTCCTAATCAAATTACTTTTTGTTTTAGGAACCCATATTTTTATGATTTTATAATTATTTTTCCTTTTTGGATAAGTATTAGTATAAGAAATATTTCTCCTAATTTCCTTTTTAGGTGGAGATTTTAATTTCTTAGAGTATCCTAGTCCCTTCTTATTGGAAGTGGATTGAGAATTTTCAAAAATATTGGATAGATTTTCTCTACCTTTATTAAAGTTAGATATATTTCTAGTAATATTATCTAACTTGGTTTTGAGACAAGTATTATATAATTCTATCATTTTGATCTTAGTTTTTAGCTCATAATTTTCAGAGACAAGATAATCATTCTTTTCTTTTTGAGTTTCAATTTCTTGACTCAATAAAGTAAGTTGAGAGTTATCATTAGAGAAGCTATCTTGAAGTTTTCCAAGTTCTTCTTCTAATATTTTATTTTCATCGTTAAGCATGTCTCTCTTGAATTCTGCTTTCTTCCGATTTTCTAGAGCTTCTTTATATTTTCTTTTGACGCTTTTTAAATTATCAAGAAGTTCTGAATTAATTTCAATCATATCATCAAAAGTAAGATCATTTACCTCATTTCCTGTAGCCATAAAACAAACATTTGTTTGTTCTTTCTCACTATCACTGCTACTTTCCGAAGAAGAAGAATCTGAGTCATCCCATGTCACTGAAAATGCTTTTCTTTTAGACTTGTCCTTTCGATTCTTATTGTGATATATCTTATTTTGTTCTGGACAATCCTTTTGCATGTGTCCTTTCTTATGACAGTTAAAGCATTCTAGTATAGATGAAGATGGCTTATTCTAATTGTTGTTGAAGTTCCTTTTCCCGTTGTTTCGATTTCCTTTTCTGTACTTCAAAAAGTTTTTAAAGTTTTTAGCAATGAATGCTAAGTCTTCTTCATCCGAATCTGATTCTTCTTTTTCAGCATGGAATGCCATATTCTTTTTATCTTGTGCTAGTACTCTTTTAGCCTGCAAATTCACTTCATAGGACATTAGATTTCCTATTAACTCTTCTGGTTTCATGGTAGAAAGATCATTATCTTCTTCAATTGCTAAGACATTTCTTTCTCGTTCATCAGTTAAAGAGTTAAGGATTTTCGAAACAATATCAAAGTCAGAATACTTTTCTCCAAGTCCTAGTAATGAATGCTATATATCTTGAAATCTAGAGTACATATCGTTTATTTATTCATCCCGCTTCATTCTAAAATTTTGAAATTGACTTTTGAGCATGGATATTTTGCTTTGTTTAACCTTGTTAGTTCCTTCGTGAGTAACTTTAAGTGTTCTCCATATTTCATAAGCAGTTGTACACATGCTAACACGGTTAAACTCATTTCTATCTAAGGCACAAAATAACATATTCATAGCTTTGGCGTTAGCAGTCGCATCTAGTTTCTGTGTGTTTAACCATGTAGAATATTCTGTTGTAGGAATGTTATATTCAGTTTAAGTGATATTCCATGAGTCAAAACCACTCACTTGCATATAAATACGCATTTGAGTTGCACAATAATTGTAATTCATACCATTAAATAGTGGAGGTCGTGCAGTAGATTGACCTTCAATAAAACTAGTGTTAGTGACAGTGTTAACAGTACTGGTGTTGTTTTCCATCTTAGCAAAATTCAGATAACTTTGTAATGGTTATAAAAGAACCTGCTCTGATACCAAATGAAAGTGGTTGTGTGGATCGTGCTATATGGAATTATAATATACTAGTGCGGAAATAAAACAAAGTTATTGTAGCAGAGTAAATAAGAAAAAAAAAGCACACTAGGAATTTTTATACTGGTTCGAACTTCCCGTTCTACGTCCAGTCCCAAACTCCTTCTGGAATTTCACTAACAACAATCCTCACTTAACCCGGAGGAACAGGTTTACAACAACCCTTGAACAGCCGAACAAGGGACCTGAGCAGCAGAACAGGATTTCGCCTCAACAGCCGAAGAGGAATTCACTTGCCTGAACGGCAGAACGGTACTTCAACTAATACAGAAAGTATATGACACAGTGTGTTCTCAATAACATGAATTTATCTCTTGATAGTACAATCTTCCTATAATCTTCTCCTTTTGATATATATGTGTGTATGCGAATGTAGCGACCCAACTTTCAATCACCAGAAAATCGCATCACTAATTAAGAAAGAAAGAGATAGAAGAAGAAAAGAAAGAAAAGAAAAAGAAACAACACATCAGAATCTCACAGCGGAACGATTGAAAATATAATATAGAACATATACATAGTATCATATACATCTGAGTACACAACTATACATCTCAATTTAGACAGTTATAAATTTCTGTCTAATACAATACAAGACATCATACAGAATAACAATACAGTGGAACTCTAACTATATATCTACACGCTGAAGCCTCCCGCTCCAAAGCTCCTCCAGATTTCGTCAAGGATAACCTGAATCACTTGACTACTCATATATAATAGGAGTACCCAAGAGTTTAATAAAACAGAAAATAAACACTCGGGTCAGACAGCGGTCTGGTGTGAGTAAACGGTTTAAGATTTCTTAACTTTAGAAAATCCTTTGAAAAGAAAGGTATCACGTAAGACTTTCCACACATAAACATGGAAAAGTTTTTACATTACGCTAACCAAAACATTTGATAGGAAATCCAGTGATATTATAATAGTGTCTAGGGTTTTCAAATAAATATGAAATAGCCGAAATTGTTACATGATTAAATTCCAGCTACTAGCCACAAAAGTGGGTAATACAAAAAAAACCGTAGGGTCTCGTAGGGAAAATGGGTTTCCATCAACGGCAGGGCTATTGGGGTACCGCCCGTCATAGTACGTGGCCTAGATCACTGTACCGAGGAGCCACTCTAACTCTCCTGCAACACAAGGCCGGGACCATTACTTACTGAACAGTCCCGAACACGACCACCCCGCAGTTGGCTGCAGATCCAACTGCCCACAAAGCTGAAATAAAAAGGGACATGTAGACAGGGATGTATCTCACTCTCCAGTAGGAGCTACCCACGAAGCCTTGCTGCACCTCCCCTGTTTTAGCCATTTCCGGTTGATGAGGCTTGAGGCTGAGATTACCTATATAGAACACATCTATCTTAGAATGCTCGTCGTCCACCTGACGATGTTTTTGAAAGCATTCAATCCATACAAGTTCGTTCCGGGTTCGAACGAAACCGAAGGCACTATCTCGTTGCACTCACTTTGGAATCACCCTTAGAGTCAACGACCATAGCCCTTGCACTCTGAATCACCATCTCGAATCTATAAGCACTATTTCGTCAAACCCATTACGGAATCACCCATAGAGTTGTACTGACGTATAGTTCTTACACCTCGAGTCTTCACTTGCTCCACTTGGATTCACGACCTAACGTTTAATTGGAATCGATGTGGTTTTCGGATATCCAAATATGGAAACCCGATCCCGGTCTCACCGAATCCAAACACCATTTTAATGTCCAAGTTCTACTTAAGGGATTTAAACAATAGATATTTTAGAAATATCACTTAACATAAATGGATGATTCACATTACACAGATAGGTAATCCACTATTATCACATTCATCCAAACATATCACAAAGCAGCATATATCATATCTCAGATATAACATATTCACATCATCGCATATCAACCAAAGACATATAATATCAACCAATATCATTAACTCATCCAGTAATTCTTATCAACGAATCAATAAACACCCATACACAAGGTTGATCCAACTTAAATAATTTAATTAATCCTTGATTAAATTGATTCTTACTTAATCACTTTGATTATCATCAATCCATCTTACTATTCATTGATTAATTACAAATTAATTAATAAACATCACTTAATTATTCTCTTTAATTAATCATCTTTGATTAATTAATTACTTAATTACTATAAGTAATTATTCCTTAACCATAAATTTAATTAATCATCTTGATTAATAACTTCTTAATTATCCAAGTAATTATCACTCAATTACTTTCTAAATAAATCACACTTGATTTATTATTATTTAATTACCTTAATAATTATTTAATTAATCACACCTGATTAATCATCCTTAATTAATCATACTTAATTAATTGCTCTTGATTAATTATCTTTAATTAATCATACTTGATTAGTCATTTATAATTAATCATTCTTAATTAATTACTTTTAATTAATCACATTTGATTAATTACTTTTAAATATATTTAAAAATTAACACTTAATTATCCTTAAATTATTAATTAACAATTTATTAATTATTTACATTAATTAATGATTACTTCATTAATTAAATTTCTTTCTTACTTAATGACTTTAACAAGTAATTAATCACTTAATTAATTACTCTTAATCCCTTTATTAATGAATCATTAATTAAATAATTTAAACCCTTAGTTAATTTTATTAATTAATTCTTTAATTAATAACACAAGTGATTAATTCTTAATCACATTCACTTAATTACTTCCATAAAGTAATTATCTCTTATTTAATTACCTCTTGTAATTAATCATTTAATTACCTAATTACCTCACCAAGTAATTATATTAGATTAACCCATCAGTGACTAATTAACCCAAAATTAATTATTTATTTAATTATTTAACTTAATCATTTAAATTAATTAAATGATTCTTAACTTGCTATATTATAAGATTCTTAATTAAGAAACCATTATCCTAATTAAATCATTTATATTAACCAATAACTTTATCTTAATTATCTTCATATATTTGTTAACCAACTCTTAATTACTCAATATAATTCTTAATTATAATTGACTATCAAATTCTAAATTATTAAACTTTATTAAAAATAAAATATACTTGAAATCAAATATAATTAAAATAATTTAAATATTCAAGTAAACTTTTACATCTTTAAACTTCCAAAGTTATTTAATAAAAATTTAATACAACCTTTGTTTCAAAAATTCACTAATTTTATTTTAAAAACTGTCATATTTTAATATATAAAAAGTTGTTTGAAACTTAACTTGAAACAAATTAGTTTTATAAATAAACCTGTTTAACTTTTGTTTTAAAACCTTAATCGTTTACAAAATCAAATTTTCTTTGTTTCAAACTTTTTAAAGAACATATGCTGTTGATTTTAAAACCTGAACAAACAAAATCCTACTCAGTAAAAAACCCGAGCAACCCACTAAATTTCCCGCGTTAAACCCCGAGTATAACCCACGTTTACTCCGAGTTAACCCAACATATCCCCTGCTTCGAGCTTTACCCACACGAACCCGAGACCTTCTTCGAGTCCACCCCCCCCCCCTCTTCTCTTCCCAAAAACCCAGTAGTAACATACGTACGTGCACGTAAACGTGCACGACGTCGAATATCAACGGCGAACTTCACGCCGACCCTCCCCAGGTCGCACACGACCTCCACTTCAAATCGCACCACCTAGAAAAATTATTTCAATCGAGAATCGAAATTTAGCCCTCCAACCAAAACTGTTCGAAACCCACACCATCAAACTCGACCACCGCCGACCATCCCCCTCACTAGAGACCACGGCGCCACTACCCTAGCTCTGCCACAACCCCCAGATCCTACGGTACAAGTGCGGTCTACTCCGGTACCCCCACGACGCCGTGAAGCCCCGATGAACATGTTGACCATATACGAGGTATAAAACCCTACTTCGAATGATTACGGCCACCACAATCAAAGATAAATCACCAAAATATTTTTCCCGTGGTCACTGCTGACCCCTCCACCTTCGATTACAACCACGACCACCACCTTGCCGTCGTTCGCCACAATTTGGTCAAAATGCTTAAAACGCTCAAATCCCAAATTCACACAAGTTACCCAACTAAAATTTGTATTTCAAACTCCTAAAATCATGATTTCTTATTTACCATTCGATTATCAAGTCAAAACTCAAATCTGAGTAAAAAAATTTTTGTCCCAAATCAATATTTTACTGTATATTTATAATCCTCGAGTAAAATATGCACTTTAAAATCCTATAAATATTTTTTAGATGATAGATTACTCATTTACAAACAACTTCTACTTACACATCAAAGGCCCATATGAATCCAGAATTAAGTTATTGAATTTTATGATGAAACTGCCAATTTTAAATTTACACAGAGTATAAATTTTCAACTCCCCAGGCATTCAACTAATCTTAATTCAACCATGCTCTCAATTCTAATCCAAGTATTCAATAATATTAAGATACTCAACCAAATTAACATGATGAAATTCAGGTTTAAACTGTTTTTAAAAGGAATTATTTACTCACCTTGATAAAACAGAAGACAGAACTGTATATTTTGCTTCCCAGGCTTTTAAATTCATTTGCATGCTAATTACTGAATTGTTTGCTTGATGAATCTGAAGTGCATGTTGAATTTTAATCTTGCAGCTGAGCATTTGAATTGTTGAAGTTTACATCTTGTTGCTTCTTGCCTCTGATTGTGAATATCCAGCTTATCTCCCTTTTTGTTTTCAGATTTAACTTCTTCTTCTAATTTCAGATTTTATTTCTTTTGATTTTTGATCTTTGTTTGATGCTACATTTTTGTTAAAATGATATAATATTCAACTGAAGAATAAAACTTATTTTATATTTTACAATTAAATTTTAAATTTAATTGTTAAAGAAAAAGACATTTGTCACTTTAATGTTATAAGGATCTTACACTTGTCTTTAACACACTCTAAAATGTTTACAAGTGTTTTTAATATACATTAAAAAGTTAACAAGTGTTATTATGTTTAATTCTTATTTACAAAAGTTATTTTCTCAATGTTTATTAAATGTTTTAAAATGTTATTTTCTTTCAAATAATCCATTTAAGTTATATACATTGTATTTATGTAATATTATAAAATGTTTGGATCATATAAAAATAAACTTTAGACTTTAATAAACATCTTAAAAGTAAACTCATATAGGCATTTATAAATAACTTATATTTTAGATCAATTTAATTTTATCACTTGTTTATAAATTGAAAAACTTAGTTTATCTCTTTATATAATAATTCTTAAAACAATTTTATCTTATGATAAAATTAAGATGAAGAAAAATAAAAAGAAATGAACCTTTTAAACTTAAATCTTATTTAAAACAAAAGCTAAAATATATGTTTATAAAATAAGAAATTAACTTTGTTATTAAAATTTAAATCTCAATTATCATTTCAAAAGCATTAAATCAAATTAACCTTTCAAAACTATATATATCTATAATAAAGTTTGGAAATACTTATTAAATTCAAATTAATAAAATTCCTATTTCAAATATATATATATATATACACACAAATATATACACACATTTCAAATAGAAAACATTTCAACATTATATTTGGTAGTTACTGTATTAAAATTTGAAACACAAACCAAATCATAATATATATATTCATATATGTTGCAATTTGAATACATATTAGCTTTCAAAATTTCCTATTTACAAGTATATCAATACATATATATTATAAATAGAAAATATTTTTTTTAATTAGCTTCTGGAAAATAAATCTTACCAGTATTAAATTGCCAAAATAAATATTCCAAATTAAAATATTATAAATTTTCAAAAGAATTATACTTGCATATTTATATTGTTAAGAAAAATTGTTGATAGATATTTACAAATTATTATTATCAGCCTTTGAAATAATTTTAACTAATCAATTTATAATGTAAAATGATCAAATCAATTTAATTATTAACAAAGATTATTAAATTGATATTACTCAAAATTCCGGGTCGTCATATTCATCCCCCCTTAAAAAAAAATTCGTCCCTGAAATTTTAAAAGCAAAGATAATTTAATAACCCAGCTAAAGAATTTAAATTTCAAACAGCAATCACACAATCAATCATACACTATCAATTATAGTAACCAAAACAACCAATTCAAACAAATAATTTTATTTGTCCAGAAAATTCTGAATAGAACTTCCTAATATTATCAAGAGTTTTCCAGGTACCTATACTGGAATACTCGCTTCTACAGAATCTTAATTACTATACTACCATAACCAAGAACTTCCTCATCTGATCTTGAATAAAATATCAGACTAAACTCAAAACCAGTTCAACCACCAAATTCTTTTAAACTGCTGATTCTATCACTCGAAGAATCATACACATATTCCTCAGAGATATGTGAAATACAATGAATTCCAGCTATCCAAACTGGCAATTCAATCCTGTAGATCAAAATCTAATCTCCAGAGAACACAGAAAAACTCAAAATACCTCCAAAGCGAACTCTCCAGTATTACCAAATCCTATCTCCTTTGATCAGATAAAACTAAGTCAATATCCAAATTCTAACTGCACACCCCAAATCTCCTCAATTCTTAACTGCCCAACTCTTCAGATGATCATGAGTCACCTCCAATATTCCTGATCAGCCTAACCCGTGCTGATTCCTTCAAGGAACAAACTGGACCAACTCAAACAAAATCTCCAGGTCCTACTCAACAAAGTGGCTTTCCCAAAAATGATTTGCTGAAATCCAAAATACAACTCTACTCCACAAGTATTAGTGGACTTCAGACCTACCTCTCCTATCTGGAATAACCAAACAGTTGCACTTGAGAACCTTACCTACCAAATCCATAAAATTCCTTCATACTTGAGTTCCCTATAAAAATCCTTTAATTCAAGAAAACTGCGACTCCCGGTTGCTCCTATTCTAGAACAACTGCTAACTCGCTTCCGCTGCACAACTCTGATCTAGAGCAGATAAGAATGCTATCGAAGAACACAAGCACAATCTTTCTCCATACACTGTTCATCCGACTCAAAAATCTTAGTGACCATTCCACTTGGTCAAAACATCCCAACAAAATCTCAACTTAGAATAAGATAATCAATCCCTTCTCAAGAATCCTGAGTTACCTCACCAAACTCTTCTCGCTTCAAGAGTCATCCCACTATATGGTTGATTCATCAATATTTCTCTTAGAATCCAAGTCGATAAGGAAACTTAATCCCCGATGTTGGAAGACCTCTGATTTCCTCAAAAACATCTGGAGAACCTCCGACTACTTTCATAGCTTTCACTTCCATATTCGATGCCTCAATCTCAAGCCAAAGAATACTCAAAGATTCCCAAACTAATCGCAAATCACTTTTGCGATCTTACTCAGTTCCGAATTCAAAGAACTATCTTCCCATCTAGAACAGCTTCCCTAATCGAGATCAATCTTCAAGAATGGCTTATCTACCAGAAAAACTGATAGCTCACTTCCAACCAATATCCTGTTCTGCTGAGCCTTCCGAAGAAAAGGATAATCCTTCACTATCTGCCTGGTCTGTCGATAGTAGAATCCTAAAGATTTCTGAATCATCGAAGAAACAGATCCATGCTGCTACCTCCAAACTTCACTTTAATGCTACTGCTAAGCCAAAAGATCATCCTTAACCACAAGCTCCTGAAACTCAAAACTATCATCCAATTCCGCCAAAAATCCTTGAGACGAGTCGACATCTTCTCAAGAAACTCGGCTCCAAACCAAACACCAACCACCTATCTTCTTAAGAAAACAATTGAGACCATGTCCGAAATGAGGTAACTCATCGACCTTAGTCTCCTACTTTAACCAAGATAAGACACCCTTACTTGAGATCCAGAAAATCCTTAATCATCTGAATCTTCTCTGCAGTAGACATCACAATTCCTTCAATACCACCATAAACTTTGCTCCATAAAAACATCTTCAGAACCATCTATGGATATTGCATCCCATCACACAGCTATTCCTTCCTGAAGTCACCAAGATACCATCACTTGCTTCTATTTAGCTGACAAACTCAACTCTTGGAAATCCCTTCTCATTCGAGAGCAAATTAACCTCACACTCCAAGAATATACTCCAATTCTTGAAAAAGGCTTCCTCTGGGATCAATGAAATCCTTTCACCAATCTACAAAACTTATTCGAGACGGTAATAGGTCTACAATCTCGACAAACACCTCTAACCACAACATATGAGCCTCTTCCATTAGTGGTAGTCGTGTTCCACACACTCCTACCTTATCTACCTCTATAACCTATGTTGGAAAATCCGAACAGATAACCCAACAGATTATGTGTGTGTCTATATATATATATATATATATATATATATATATATATATATATATATATATATATATATATATTACAATTACGTTCTCTCAAAATAGAAACCACTCCAGAGCCTAGGTATTCACTCAACCTAACGCTCTGATACCAACTGTAGCGACCCAACTTTCAATCACCAGAAAATCGCATCACTAATTAAAAAAGAAAGAGATAGAAGAAGAAAAGAAAGAAAAGAAAAAGAAACAACACATCAGAATCTCATAGCGGAACGATTGAAAATATAATATAGAACATATACATAGTATCATATACATCTGAGCACACAACTATACATCTCAATTTAGACAGTTATAACATTTCTGTCTAATACAATACAAGACATCATACAGAATAACAATACAGCGGAACTCTAACTATATATCTACACGCTGAAGCCTCCCGCTCCAAAGCTCCTCCAGATTTCGTCAAGGATAACCTGAATCACTTGACTACTCATATATAATATGAGTACCCAAGAGTTTAATAAAACAGAAAATAAACACTCGGGTCAGACAGGGGTCTGGTGTGAGTAAACGGTTTAAGATTGCTTAACTTTAGAAAATCCTTTGAAAAGAAAGGTATCACGTAAGACTTTCCACACATAAACATGGAAAAGTTTTTACCTTACGCTAACCAAAACATTTGATAGGAAATCCAGTGATATTATAATAGTGTCTAGGGTTTTCAAATAAATATGAAATAACCGAAACTGTTACATGATTAAATTACAGCTACTAGCCACAAAAGTGGGTAATACAAACAAAACCGTAGGGTCTCGTAGGGAAAATGGGTTTCCATCGATGGCAGGGCTACTGGGGTACCGCCCGTCACAGTACGTGGCCTAGATCACCGTACCGAGGAGCCACCCTAACTCCCCTGCAACACAAGGCTGGGACCATTCCTTTCTGAACAGTCCCGAACAAGACCGCTCCGCAGTTGGCTGCAGATCCAATTGCCCACAAAGCCGAAATAAAAAGGGACATCTAGACAGGGATGTATCTCGCTCTCCAGTGGGAGCTACCCACGAAGCCTTGCTGCACCTCCCTTGTTTTAGCCATTCCCGGTTGATGAGGCTTGAGGTTGCGATTACCTTTATAGAACACATCTATCTTAGAATGCTCACCGTCCACCTGACGATGTTCTGAAAGCATTCAATCCATACAAGTTCGTTCCGGGTTCGAACGAAACCGAAGGCACTATCTCGTTACACTAACTTTGGAATCACCCTCAGAGTCAACGACGATAGCCCTCGCACTCTGAATCACCATCTCGAATCTGTAAGCACTATTCCATCAAACCCATTACGAAATCACCCACAGAGTTATACTGACGCATAGTTCTTACACCTCGAGTCTTCACTTGCTCCACTTGGATTCACAACCTAACGTTTAATTGGAATCGATGTGGTTTTTGGATATCCAAATATGGAAACCCGATCTCGGTCTCACCGAATCCAAACACCATTTTAATGTCCAAGTTATACTTAAGGGATTTAAACAATAGATATTTCAGAAATATCACTTAACATAAATGGATGATTCACATTACACAGATAGGTAATCCACTATTATCACATTCATCCATACATATCACAAAGCAGCATATATCACATCTCAGATATAACATATTCACATCATCACATATCAACTAAAGACATATAATATCAACCAATATCATTAACTCATCAAGTGATGCTTATCGACCAATCAATAAACACCCATACACAAGGTTGATCCGACTTAAATAATTTAATTAATCCTTAGTTAAATTGATTCTTGCTTAATCACTTTGATTATCATCAATCCATCTTACTATTCATTGACTAATTACAAATTAATTAATACACATCACTTAATTATTCTCTTTAATTAATCATCTTTGATTAATTAATTACTTAATTACTATAAGTAATTATTCCTTAACCACAAATTTAGTTAATAATCTTGATTAATAACTTCTTAATTATCCAAGTAATTATCACTCAATTACTTTCTAAATAAATCATACTTGATTTATTATTATTTAATTACCTTAATAATTATTTAATTAATCACACCTGATTAATCATCCTTAATTAATCATACTTAATTAATTGCTCTTGATTAATTATCTTTAATTAATCATACTTGATTAGTCATTTATAATTAATCATTCTTAATTAATTACTTTTAATTAATCACATTTGATTAATTACTTTTAAATATATTTAATAATTAACACTTGATTATCCTTAAATTATTAATTAACAATTTATTAGTTATTTCCATTAATTAATGATTACTTCATTAATTAAATTTCTTTCCTACTTAATTACTTTAACAAGTAATTAATCACTTAATTAATTACTCTTAATCCCTTTATTAATGAATCATTAATTAAATAATTTAAACCCTTAGTTAATTTTATTAATTAATTCTTTAATTAATAACACAAGTGATTGATTCTTAATCACATTCACTTAATTACTTCCATAAAGTAATTATCTCTTATTTAATTACCTCTTGTAATTAATCATTTAATTACCTACTTACCTCACCAAGTAATTATATTAGATTAACCCATCAGTGATTATCTTAATTAACCACAAATTAATTATTTAATTAATTATTTAACTTAATCATTTAAATTAATTAAATGATTCTTAACTTACTATATTAAAAAGATTCTTAATTAAGAAACCATTATCCTAATTAAATCATTTATATTAACCAATAACTTTATCTTAATTATCTTCATATATTTGTTAACCAATTCTTAATTACTCAATATAATTCTTAATTATAATTGACTATCAAATTCTTTATTATTAAACTTTATTAAAAATAAAATATACTTGAAATCAATTATAATTAAAATAATTTAAATATTCAAGTAAACTTTTACATCTTTAAACTTCCAAAGTTATTTAATAAAAATTTAATACAACCTTTGTTTCAAAAATTCACTAATTTTATTTTAAAAACTTTGATATTTTAATATATAAAAACTTGTTTGAAACTTAACTTGAAACAAATTAGTTTTATAAATAAACCTGTTTAACTTTCGTTTTAAAACCTTAATCGTTTACAAATTCAAATTCCCTTTGTTTCAAACTTTTTAAAGAACATATGCTGTTGATTTTAAAACCTGAACAAACAAAATCCTACTCAGTATAAAACCCGAGCAACCCACTAAATTTCCCGCATTAAACCCCGAGTATAACCCACGTTTACTCCGAGTTAACCCAACCTATCCCCTGCTTCGAGCTCTATCCACACGAACCCGAGACCTTCTTCGAGTTTCCCCCCTTCTTCTCTTCCCAAAAACCCAGCAGTAAAATACGTACGTGCACGTAAACGTGCACGACGTCGATGATCAACGGCGAACTTCACACCGACCCTCCCCAGGTCGCACACGGCCTCCACTTCAAGTCGCACCACCTAGAAAAATTATTTCGATTGAGAATCGATATTTAGCCCTCCAACCAAAACTGTTCGAAACCCACACCATCAAACTCTACCACGGCAGACCATCCCCCTCACTAGAGACCACGCCGCCACTACCCTAGCTCTGCCACAACCCCCAGATCCTACGGTACAAGTGCGGTCTACTCCGGTACCCCCACGACACCGTGAAGTCCCGATGAACATGTTGACCATATACGGGGTATAAAACCCTACTTCGAACGATTACGGCCACCACAATCAAAGATAAATCACCAAACTATTTTTCCCATGGTCACTGTTGACACCTCCACCTTCGAGCACAACCACGACCACCACCTTGCCGTCGTTCGCCACAATTTGGTCAAAATGCTTAAAACACTCAAATCCCAAATTCACACAAGTTACCCAACTAAAATTTGTAATTGAAACTCCTAAAATCATGATTTATTATTTACCATTCGATTATCAAGTCAAAACTCAAATCTGAGTACAACAATTTTTGTCCCAAATCAATATTTTACTGTAAATTTACAATCCCTGAGTAAAATATGCACTTTAAAATCCTATAAATATTTTTAGGTGATAGATTACTCATTTACAAACAACTTCTATTTTCACATCAAAGGCCCATATGAATCCAAAATTAAGTTATTGAATTTTATGATGAAACTGCCAATTTTAAATTTACACAGAGTATAAATTTTCAACTTCCCAGGCATTCAACTAATCTTAATTCAACCATGCACTCAATTCTAATCCAAGTATTCAATAATATTAAGATACTCAACCAAATTAACATGAAATTCAGGTTTAAACTGTTTTTAAAAGGAATTATTTACTCACCTTGATAAAACAGAAGACAGAACTGTATATTTTGCTTCCCAGGCTTTTAATTCATTTGCATGCTAATTACTGAATTGTTTGCTTGATGAATCTGAAGTGCATGTTGAATTTTAATCTTGCAGCTGAGCATTTGAATTGTTGAAGTTTACATCTTGTTGCTTCTTGCCTCTGATTGTGAATATCCAGGTTATCTCCCTTTTTTTTCAGATTTAACTTCTTCTTCCAATTTCAGAATTTACAGTTTTTTTTCAGATTTTATTTCTTTTGATTTTTGATCATTGTTTGATACTACATTTTTGTTAAAATGAGATAATATTCAGCTGAAGAATAAAACTTATTTTATATTTTACAATTAAATTTTAAATTTAATTATTAAAGAAAAAGACATTTGTCACTTTGATGTTATAAGGATCTTACACTTGTCTTTAACACACTCTAAAATGTTTGCAAGTGTTTTTAATGTGCATTAAAAAGTTAACAAGTGTTATTATGTTTAATTCTTATTTACAAAAGTCAGTTTCTCAATGTTTATTAAATGTTTTAAAATGTTATTTTCTTTTAAATAATCCATTTAAGCTATATACATTGTATTTATGTAATATTATAAAATGTTTTTATCATATAAAAATAAACTTTAGACTTTAATAAATATCTTAAAAGTAAACTCATATAGGCATTTATAAATAACTTATATTTTAGATCAATTTAATCTTATCACTTGTTTATAAATTGAAAAAGTTAGTTTATCTCTTTATATAAAAATTCTCAAAACAATTTTATCTTATGATAAAATTAAGATGAAGCAAAATAAAAAAAAATGAACCTTTTAAACTTAAATCTTATTTAAAACAAAAGCTAAAATATATGTTTATAAAATAAGAAATTAACTTTGTTACTAAAATTTAAATCTCAATTATCATTTCAAAAGCATTAAATCAAATTAACCTTTCAAAACTATATATATCTATAATTAAGTTTGGAAATACTTATTAAATTCAAATTAATAAAATTCCTATTTCAAATATATATATACAAATATATATACACAGTTCAAATAAATATTCCAAATTAAAATATTATAAAGTTTCAAAAGAATTATACTTGCATTTTTATATTGTTAAGAAAAATTATTGACAGATATTTACAAATTATTATTATCAGCCTTTGAAATAATTTTAACTAATCAATTTATAATGTAAAATGATCAAATCAATTTAATTATTAACAAAGATTATTAAATTGATATTGCCCAAAATTCCGGGTCGTGACAGTGAATAATATGGAAGTAAATGAATGATTATGTAGAAATTTAAATGCTAAAAAATGTTAGGATCAGTGTAGTATATAAATAGAACGCTTTTGATCAATTCGGTGTATTAAACAAATGATTCTAATGTTTATATAGAGTATAAAGAGTTGTAATCATTCGTGAAAAGTTATCATGAAAGAGTATGGATGCATCACTTATAAAAGGTTGTAACTCTTCATGAAAATGAAATATCTTTTCAAAAATATAGCATTTGAAGAAGTTTAGCTGTCTGAAAATAAATTTCAGACTTCTGAAATTTGAAACGTGCAAACCAGAAAAGAAATAGACTATTTTTGCCTAGATTCAGACGTCTGAAACTTCTATTTCAGACGTCTGAATATTATTAAAGTTTTAAAATTCATTACAGATTCAGACGTCTGAATAGGTCATTTCAGACGTATGAATTTGACCTGAATTTTCATTTTTAGCCTTGTGCAAGAGTGATTGATTAGGTGTATATATATTTATCCAAAGGAGATATTTTCACAATATTTCAATTCTAAACAATGACACAAAACAACATTTATGCAACATGAAGATTATACGATTCCAGTCTTGTAGATATCCCTGCAAAAGTATGTTAGTATTAAAAATAAAGTATATAGTTTGTCCTAGTCAATATACAAATGAAATGTCGTAAACGAGTTTTCAACATTAGAATGCTCATCGTCCACCTAACGAAGTTCTAAAAGCATTCAATCCATACAAGGTCGTTTCGGGTTCGAACGAAACCGAAGGCATTATCTCGTTACATTCATTTTGGAATCACCCTCAGAGTTAACGACGATAACCCTTGCACTCTAAATCACCATCTCGAACCTGTAAGTACCACTCCGTCAAACTCGTCACGGAATCACCCCCAGAGTTATACTGACGAATAGTCCTTACACCTCGAGCCTTCACTCTTCACACAAGATTCACGACCTATCGTTAATTTGGATCGATGTGGTTTTCAGATATCTAAATATGGAAACCCGATCCCGGTCTCATCGAAATCCAAAGCTTGTCTTTTAAGGCCAAGTTGATTTAAAGGTTTAAAACAATTCAATTATCTATATACACAGATAGATAAATCACATATTCACAATAAATAATCACATTATCATCACAACAGATAATTCGTATTATCATTATCAAAAGGTAATCCAAATCATCATCACAATGCAACCAATGCATCCATATCACCAAACATTTCTTATCTCATATCTGAGATTCAAACCATTCAAGGCAACAACATCATCCACTCATATAAGCAATGATTAATAATCACACCGAATATAATTAATTTAAAATGAATTAAATTTATTACATCCTTCTAATTAATTTAAAATAAATTAAATTAATTACTTCATCAATACCAAACTTGCTTATATCACTATTAATTAATTATCAATCAATTGATTAATTATCAACCAATTATTCATTTTAATTAATCATCCCTGATTAATTAACCTTTAATTACATTCAATTAATTATCCACTAATTAATTTCTCAAATTAATTATACTTAACCAAATACGGTAATTAATTTTTAAGTACTTCCTTAATTAATTAGCTATAAATTAATTACATTACTTCTTTAATTAATTACATTAATTAATTCCCTTATTTATTAATTATTTCTAATTAAATCCATTTTTAATTGCATCATTAATTATAATAATTAATGATCTCTAATTACATTACCCTTTTTAAATTAATTACATTAAGTAATTAATCTTTAATTAATACATAATTGTTAACCACCCTTGATTAACTCCATTCAGTAATTAACTACCCTTAATTACTTCACAAAATAAATAAATTACTCCTTAATTAATTATCTCAAATTAATCCCTTGATTAATTCACAAAGTAATTATACTCAAATTACTTTCATCATCGAATCACTTCAATTAATTACATACAGTAATTGCCCATTGATTACTTCCCTAAGTAATTTCTCTTCATTTAATTACATTACGTAATTTTACCTCACAAATCATCAAATGATTATTCTAAATTAATTAAACTAAATTAATTAAACTGAATTAATTAACCTAATCTAATCAAATTAAACTCGATTAATTACAATTAGTAATTAATTCCTTAATTACTTCCATAAGTAATTATACTTATTAATTTACACAAATGATTATCTTTAAATTAATTAGTATAATTAATTAAAAATTAATCACATTAATTAAATAATTAAATAATCCTTAGTTAATGACCTTCATTAACAATTAATTATTCATTAATTACTTTTCTAAAGTAATTAACTTATTTTAATCATTATTAATTACAAATTAATTAATCATTAATAACCCATTAATTAACCCTTAATTATTAAATTAATTAAGTGCTAACTATAACTTAATTAATCCTTTATTACTTGATTAATTAATTATTAATCATTAACAAAAAAACAAAACTTATTAAATTTATGAATCTTAAATTACAAGTTAATTAATCTTAAACTTTTAAGATTAAACTCTTAATTACTTTAAGTAATTATTTATTTCATTAATTTATAAAATCAATTATTCATTTAATTATCCTAATAATTAAATGCATAACAAATTATTAAATTATAAATTAACTTCAATAAGTTTTAAAATCAATTTAAAACCTTTAAATTTAAATAATACCTTTCTTATAAAAGAAATTTTACAAGAGTTTAAAACAAATTTATTTTTAAATTCAAACCATTTAAATTTTACTTTATCATTTAAAATTGTTTAGACACCTAAATTTATAAAACTTAAATTTATTTTAAACCAAAGATTCAAATTCAGATTTCAATCAGTTTAAACTTTATTTAAAAAATTTCTTTACATTCAATTTCCAATTTAAATTCAAATTTCTTTAAAAACATTTTTAAACAATAAATCCCTTTAATGTATTTAAACAAATTTAAATTTAAAAACTAATTCATTTTCATCTTAATATTCAAATTAAACTTGAACTCATAATTGAAAATTTGATTTAAAACTTTATTTAAATCTTTTCTTAGTACTTTAAATTTTCAGTTTAAAATTTGAAACATGACAAACTCTAAACTGCAACAAACTAGCTCGAGCAAAACTCGAAACCACCCGAGTAACTCGAGAATCATTTTCATCCTGAAGATCATTAACTAAAACACTGACAGGTTTAATGTATAAACCTGTAACAACTATTCTCTCCTGAACCCACCCTACTCCGAGTCCAACACATCCCTGACTTCGAGTCTAAAGTGCAAAATCTTCGAGCATATCCTGAATTAACCCGATACCAAACACGAGAATCTAATCCTCCCCAAAACAAACTGACACGCCAGATCACCGTGCACCTGCACCGCCGCATCAACCAACTCCGACCCCTCGCGACCACTCGCGCAAGTCACTGATCATCACCAAACATCAAATCGACCTTCAAACCAACTGCAGAAACTCCATATCAAAAATGAGCATTTGAGCTCAAAAACTGGAAAAATGGTCGAACTGTAATTCGCCTCAAACTCAAAATTCTGATCATCAGAGAAGTACCACCTCCGGCCACGAACTCCTCCACACCCCATCCATCATCCACTCGAATCTGGAAACACTCGATCACATATAGGGTTTGCGGTGATCATTTTTTCTAGATGAACAAAAACTAGGGTTATAATCATTGATCCCAAATCACCACTGCCTCACTACTTTAATCCTCCATCCAATATTTTTCCTTAAATCTTCGATCATTACTCTATCATCGGAGAAAACCATGGCCACCCCGACCTCCTAGGTTGACAGCTCCAACCCAAAACCCCATTTTTGATTAAACCAGAAATTCACAATAAATTACAAACTATAAATTCTAATTTTAGTTTTAAAATTCAAGTCTTTGATAATGTAATCTGTTTATAGTCTCAAATCAAAGAATCTAGATGATTAAATTTTTACTTCCAAAAGACTGCTTTGTTGTACTTTATGTTTTCCAGAGACAGTGCAGTTTTCATTTTACCTTTCATATTAAATAAAATTAAAACTTTTACTCATGTTATATACATACTTGTTTAAATCTTAAACTATAACAAAGTGTTGAGTATGAGATCATGAATTTGGTCAGGATTTAATCCTGGAAATCCAAAAACAGGCAAGATCATATTTTCAATCAGCAGGCATATATTCATACATCTATCAATAATAAATCTTGAAATATAACATGCAAACACACTTATCTCCAGAAATAAAACAAGCAACTAATTTAATACTTAAGTTTATCTAGTAAAAATGTTACTCACCTTGAAAATTTGATGAGCAGAGCCTTGCTTAAGGAAAGAAAACTTGAATGGTGCTTTAAATTCGAAAGCTTCAGATTTCTTCTTTTATTTTTCTTATGAATTTGAACTTCATTTTTCTTTTAAAAAAACTTCCATCTTGATTTTGTACAATGCTTTGCTTCCAGATTCCATTTGCATGTTTCCAGATTTCATTTGCATGTTTGTTTCCAGGTGAAAAAAATGCAGGCTTTGATTGTGCTTTGTAGTTGCATGCAAGTTTTTTTTGATGTTGTTTTCAAAACAGAAAAGGACTGCAGTCTTGTGAATTTGCAGAGTGATTTCAGGTTTATGAATTGAAGGCCTACAGGTAATTTGCATTTCAAATTTGAAGAGGGTTTCAGATAGCTTTTGGTTTAGAGAAAACATGGGTTTCGGTTGAGTTTTTGAGGGGAAATTACAGATTTTGGTTTTCATTATTGATTTCAGATTCTTTTACAACTGAAGATTTCTCACGTTTTTGAAAAAAGAAAAATAGAAAAAGAATAAGATGAGGAGTAATAGGTTTATATAAGAAAGATTTTTGATTTCAATAAATTAAAAGAAAAAGAAAAATAAAATAGGACACTTGTTTTAAGTTTTAACATTTGTCACTTAACTTAGTTTAGGCCTTAACACATGTCATTTAATTGTTTTACGAGATTACACATGTCTTAAGAGCATTTTAATTTTAATTTAAAATGTAAATAAAAACTTTTAAATCTTTATTTATTATTACTTATGTATATAAATGAATTTCTTCACTTTTTAATTAATTAAGGAGAAATGAAACAAACAAATTAATAATATAAGCTTATTCAAATATTTTAAATATTTATTTTTTTAAATTTCAAAACATTAAATCCAAATTTGAATTAAATTATAAAACCTAGTTTAAAAATCAAGTTATATATATGCATATATAAATCTTATTAAAATTAAAAATAAAAAAATCCTATTTCTTACAAAAATTATTTATGATTATAAAAACTAAGTATTATAATCACTATTTAAAAATAACAAATTAAATAAATTAAATAATTTATAAAAGAGATTATAAATTTCGTCTATTACTCAATATATTAAAATCATATGTAAATTGTATTTTTAAATTCTTATATAAAAATTCAAGCAATATTCAAAAAGAAAATAAAACAAAGATTTTGATGTTAATCTAATTTAAATTCATATTTAAGTTAATTAAATATATTTTTAAAATAAATAAGATTTATCATAAGTATAAACCATATAATTAATTATTAATTTGCTTTGAAAAGCTAAATGTTAATATTTAAATCAAATTTCCAATTTACCAAATATAAATTAGAACTAGAAAATAACTTCATTTACTAAATTCCAAATCAAAGTTTATCCATTTACAATATATACAATTATATATATATATATATATATATATATATATATTATAAACAGAAAATAATTTATCAGTTTTTAAAAGATAAAATCTTCCAATTTAATTATTTATTAAAAGATGATTATTAAATTAACTCAAAATTTTATTATCAAAAATTATCAAATCAATTTAATTTTTAGCATAGATTATTAAATTTATATTGCCAAATTTCCGAGATATCACATTCTTCCCCCCTTAAAAGAATTTCGTCCCCGAAATTTAAAAGCAAAGGTAATTTAATAATCTATCTTAAGATTTTATTTTAAAACACAAGCATATATTATCAAGCATATGCTAACAACCATAGCAATCAATTCATTCAAACAAACAAATCTAACTATCCAGACAAAATTCTGGATAGGATTTCCTCGAGTTTCCCAAGTATACATATCGGGATACTCGCTCTATAGATTCCAAACAATCAATATTATTAAGCTACAGAGCTCCTATCCACAAAACTAAACAGGATATCAGACTATAGACAAGTCTGACTCAATAATCACATCCTCCTGAACTGCTGGTTCCACAACCAGAGATAAACCATACACGTAGTTCCTCAGAGATACGTGAAACACAACGAATCTCAGTTATCCAAACTATCAATTCAACCTTGAAAATCAAACACCAATTCTCATAAGAACACAGAAAAAATCCAAAACACCTCGGAGCTGACTTACCCAGTCTTACTCAAATCTTATAGCTCTTTAGATCGGAGAAAACTTACCCAAAATCAAATCTCCAACTCCGCAATCCAAATTCCTTCGTCTCGTATCCACAAAAAACTTCTGACGATTCTGGGCTGCCTCATCCCTCCTGATCAGCTCAACCTTTGCTGATGTCTATATAAACAAACTGGGCCAAAACAACCCAACAGAATGATCTCCTCAAGATCAATCCAAAACCAAGAACACCAACTCTACTCCGCAAACATCAGAAGACTAACTTACTTCTCCTATCTGGAAAAGACAAAACAAAAGCACTCCCAAACTGCTTCTGCTGTGCAACTCTGATCTGGAGTAGAAGAAAATGTTGATGAAGAACACAAGCACAGACTGGACAACACATCTCAAAAACATGGTCCAACAGACCCATAAAAGAAAACTCGGATGTCCCACCTGATCCTAAGCTGCTTCACCAAACCCTCTGATAACTCAAGAGAACACTCAAACTTATCGCAAGTCACTTTTGCGATCACCCAGTCCAATATCCAAAGAAAACTGTTCTCTCTTTACCAATCAGAACAGCTTACGCTTAACCAGCCAATCCATCGAAGAAACGGGTCCACTTTACTACTTCTGAACTCCACATCCAGAAAAACTGCTAACCAGAAGACCTTCTTGCTAGCACACAGAATACTTCGAGCTGCACTATTGACACCAACGCTAAAGACTCCCTAATCGAAAGCTCTTCGAGAAACTCGAACCTTAAACCAAATAGAAACATCCTGCTGAACCCAACCACAACATCAAAGCAGACATACTTCCTAAACTTGTTCCAAAGAAACATCTTCGGAGACATCCATAGTCACTGCGTCTCATCACACAGCTACTAATTCTTGAGGTATCAAGATACCACCATTCTCTTCTGCCCAACCGACAGATCCAAAGTCTACTCATCCAACTCAAAGATAGACTCCGAACCTTAACAGGTTACCTTCAGAAATCTATGAAATTCTCTACACTCTGCACAACTCACTCGAGACGGTATTAGGTCTACAGTCCCGACAAATACACTTTCAACCTCAACATTCAAACTCCAACCTTTGGTAGTAGTCGTGTTACACACCCCACAACCTTATCTACCTTTATAATTTATATTGGAAAAACTCGAACAGGTAACCCAACAAATAGGTAGAAATATATATAAATATATGTATAAAATTACAAATACGCTCTCTCAAGAAAGAAATCACTTCAAAGCCTAAGTATTCACTCAACCTAGCGCTCTGGTACCACCTGCGACGACCCGATTTTCTCGCCACATAAAATCTCACCATCTTGAAGAAAGAAAGGGATAGAAAAGAGAAAAGAAAGAGAAGAAAGAAGAAACAACATCAGAATCTAAACAGCAGAACGAATAAATTATATTAATAACAAAAATATTATATAGTATACAACACTAATCAGAGTTACACAGAATATTATCACATACTAGACAGTTATAAACACCTGTCTAGTTATTACAACTCAATACAATTCAGTAAGAGATATCAACACAGAGAACACACAGCGGAACTATATATCTACAACGCAGAAGCCTCCTGCTCCATTTGCTCCTCCATAATTCGTCAAAGCTAACCTGAATCCCTTGGCTACTCATAAAAATTTGAGTACCCAAGAGTTTAAGAAAATAGAAGATAAACTCTGGGTCAGATATGGGTCTGGTGTGAGTAACATGTTAAAGTTGCTTAACTTTGAAAAACCTTTGAAAAGAAAGGAATCACGTAAGACTTCCCACACATAAACATGAAAAAGTTTTTACCTTACGCTAACCAAAACATTTGATAGGAAATCCAGTGATATTATAATAGGTCTAGGGTTTTCAAGTAAATATGAAATAGCTGAAATTGTTACATCTAGTAAACTCCAGCTACTAGCCACAAAAGTGGGTAATACAATCAAAATTGTTGGCGCTTATTCGATTTTGGATTCCATCAATGGCAAGGCTATCGGGGTACCGGCCGTCACAGTACGTGGCCTAGATCAACGTACCGAGGATCACTCCCAATCCCCTGCAACACAAGACCGGAACCATCCCTTACTGGACAGTCCCGAACAAGACAACCCCGCAGTTGGCGTACGTTACAACCGCCCACTAAGCCAAATAAAAAGGGACCTCTAGACCGGGGAAAATCTTGTCCTACTTGCGCATGACCCACTTAGCCTTGCTGCACCTCCCCTGTTTTAGCCATTCTCGGTTGATGAGGCTTGAGGCTACGATTACCTTTAGAGAATACATCTCTTAGAATGCTCATCGTCCACCTGACAAAGTTCTGAAAGCATTCAATCCATACAAGCTCGTTCCGGTTCGAACAAAACCAAAGGCATTATCTCGTTACACTCATTTTGGAATCACCCTCAGAGTTAACGACGATAACCCTTGCACTCTAAATCACCATCTCGAACCTGTAAGTACCACTCCGTCAAACTCATCACGGAATCACCCCCAGAGTTATACTGACGAATAGTCCTTACACCTCGAGTCTTCGCTCTTCACATAAGATTCACGACCTATCGTTAATTTGGATCGATGTGGTTTTCAGTTATCCAAATATGGAAACCCAATCCCGGTCTCATCGAAATCCATAGCGTGTCTTGTAAGGCCAAGTTGTTTTAAAGGTTTAAAACAATTCGACTATCTATATACATAGATAGATAAATCACAGATTAACAATAGATAATCACATTATCATCACAACAAATAATTCATATTATCATTATCAAAAGGTAATCCAAATCATCATCACAATGCAACCAATGCATCCATATCACCCAACATTTCTTATCTCATATCTGAGATTCAAACCATTCAAGGCAACAACATCATCCATTCATATAAGCAATGATTAATAATCACACCAAATATAATTAATTTAAAATGAATTAAATTAATTACATCCTTCTAATTAATTTAAAATGAATTAAATTAATTACTTCATCAATACCGAACTTGCTTATATCACTATTAATTAATTATCAATCAATTAATTAATTATCAACCAATTATTCATTTTAATTAATCATCCCTGATTAATTAACCTTTAATTACATTCAAGTAATTATCCACTAATTAATTTCTCACTTAACCAAATACGGTAATTAATTTTTAATTACTTCCTTAATTAATTAGCTATAATTAATTACATTACTTCTTTAATTAATTATATTAATTAATTCCCTTATTTATTAATTATTTCTAATTAAATCCATTTTTAATTACATCATTAATTATAATAGTTAATGATCTCTAATTACATTCTCCTTTTTAAATTAATTACATTAAGTAATTAATCTTTAATTAATCCATAATTGTTAATCACCCTTGATTAACTCCATTCATTAATTAACTACCCTTAATTACTTCACAAAATAATTTAATTACTCCTTAATTAATTATCTCAAATTAATCCCTTGATTAAATCACAAAGTAATTATACTCAAATTACATTCATCATCGAATCACTTCAATTAATTACATACAGTAATTGCCCATTGATTAATTCCCTAAGTAATTTCTCATCATTTAATTACATTAAGTAATTTTACCTCACAAATCATGAAATGATTATTTAAATTAATTTAATTGAATTAATTAACTTAATCTAATCAAATTAAACTCGATTAATTACAATTAGTTATTAATTCCTTAATTACTTCCATAAGTAATTATACTTATTAATTTACAAAAATGATTATTTTTAAATAAATTAATCTAATTAATTAAAAATTAATCACATTAATTAAATAATTAAATAATCCTTAGTTAATGACCTTCATTAACTATTAATTATTCATTAATTACTTTTCTAAAGTAATTAACTTATTTTAATCATTATTAATTAGAAATTAATTAATCATTAATAACCCATTAATTAACCCTTAATTATTAAATTAATTAAGTGCTAACTATAACTTAATTAATCCTTTATTACTTGACTAATTAATTATTAATCATTAATAAAAAAATATTAAATTAATGAATCTTAAATTATAATTTAATTAATCTTAAACTTTTAAGATTAAACCCTTAATTACTTTAAGTAATTATTTATTTCATTAATTTATAAAATCAATTATTCATTTAATTATCCTAATAATTAAATGCATAACAAATTATTAAATTATAAATTAACTTCAACAAGTTTTAAAATCAATTTAAAACCTTTAAATTTAAATAATACCTTTCTTATAAAAGAAATTTTTCAAGAGTTCAAAACAAATTTCTTTTTAAATTCAAATCTTTTAAATTTTACTTTATCATTCAAAATTATTTAAACACTTAAATTTATAAAACTTAAATTTGTTTTAAACCAAAGATTCAAATTCAGATTTCAATCAGTTTAAACTTTATTTAAAACATTTCTTTACATTCAATTTCCAATTTAAATTCAAATTTCTTTAAAAACATTTTCAAACAATAAATCCCTTTAAAGTATTTAAACAAATTTAAATTTAAAAACTAATTCATTTTCATCTTAATATTCAAATTAAACTTGAACTCATAATTGAAAATTTGATTTAAAACTTTATTTAAATCTTTTCTTAGTACTTTAAATTTTCAGTTTAAAATATGAAACATGACAAATTCTAAACTGCAACAAACTAGCTCGAGGATAACTCGAAACCACCCGAGTAACTTGAGAATCATTTTCATCCTGAAGATCATTAACTTAAACACTGACAGGTTTATTGTATAAACCTGTAACAACTATTCTCCCCTGAACCCACACTACTCCGAGTCCAACACAACCCTGACTTCGAGTCCAAAGTCCAAAAGCTTCGAGCATATCCTGAGTTAACCCGATACCAAACACGAGAATCCAATCCTCCCCACAACAAACTGACACGCCAGATCACCGTGCACCTACACCGCCGCATCAACCAACTCCGACCACTCGCGACCACTCGCGCAAGTCACTGATCATCACCAAACACCAAATCGACCTTCAAACCAACTGCAGAAACCCCAAATCAAAAATGAGCATTCGAGCTCAAAAACTGGAAAAATGGTCGAACTGTAATTCGCCTCAAACTCAAAATTCTGATCATCCGAGAAGTACCACCTTCGGCTACGAACTCCACCACATCCCATCCATCATCCACTCGAATCTGGAAACACTCGATCACCTATAGGGGTTACGGTGATCATTTTTTCCAGATGAACAAAAACTTTGATCCCAAATCACCACTGCCTCACTGCTTTTATCCTCCATCTAATATTTTACCTTAAATCTTCGATCATTACTCTATCATCAGAGAAAACCATGGCCACTCCGACCTCCTAGGTTGACAGCTCCAACCCAAAACCCCATTTTTCATTAAACCAGAAATTCACAATCAATTACAAACTATAAATTTTAGTTTTAGTTTTAAAATTCAAGTCTTTGTTATTGTAATCTGTTGATAATCTTAAATCAAAGAATCTAGATGATTAAATTTTTACTTCCAAAAGATTGCTCTGTTGTACTTTATGTTTTCCAGAGACAGTGCAGTTTTCATTTTATCTTTCATATTAAATAAAATTAAAACTTTAACTTATGTTACATACATACTTGTTTAAATCTTAAACTATAACAAAGTGTTGAGTATGAGATCATGAATTTGGTCAGGATTTAATCCTGGAATTCCAAAAACAGGCAAGATCATATTTTCAATCAGCAGGCATATATTCATACATCTATCAATAATGAATCTTGAAATATAACATGCAAACACACTTATCTGCAGAAATAAAACAAGCAACTAATTTAATACTTAAGTTTATCTAGTAAAAATGTTACTCACCTTGAAAATTTGATGAGAAGAGCCTTGCTTAATGAAAGAAAACTTGAATGGTGCTTTAAATTTGAAAGCTTCAGATTTCTTCTTTTATTTTTGCTTATGAATTTGAACTTCAATTTTCTTTTAAAAAAACTTCCATCTTGATTTTGTACAATGCTTTGCTTCCAGATTCCATTTGCATGTTTCCAGATTTCATGTGCATGTTTGTTTCCAGGTGAAAAAATGCAAGCTTTGATTGAGCTTTGTAGTTGCATGCAGGTATTTTTTTGGATGTTGTTTTCAAAATAGAAAAGGACTACAGGCTTGTGAATTTGCAGAGTGATTTCAGGTTTATGAATTGAAGGGCTATAGGTAATTTGCATTTCAATTTTGAAGAGGGTTTCAAATAGCTTTTGGTTTAGAGAAAACATGGGTTTCGGTTGAGTTTTTGAGGGGAAATTATAGATTTTGGTTTTGATTATTGATTTCAGATTCTTTTACAGCTGAAGATTTCTCATGTTTTTGAAAAAAGAAAAATAGAAAAAGAATAAGATGAGGAGTAATAGGTTTATATAAGAAAGATTTTTGATTTCATTAAATTAAAAGAAAAATAAAAATAAAATAGGACACTTGTTTTAAGTTTTAACATTTGTCACTTAACTTAGTTTAGGCCTTAACACATGTCATTTAGTTGTTTTAAGAGATTATACATGTCTTAAGAGCATTTTAATTTTAATTTAAAATGTAAATAAAAACTTTTAAATCTTAATTTATTGTTACTTATGTATATAAGTGAATTTCTACACTTTTTAATTAATTAAAGATAAATGAAACAAACAAATTAATAATATAAGCTTATTCAAATATTTTAAATATTTATTTTTTTAAATTTCAAAACATCAAATCCAAATTTGAATTAAATTATAAAACCTAGTTTAAAAATCAATTATATATTAGCATATATAACTCTTATTAAAATTAAAAATAACAAACCCTATTTCTTACAAAAATTATTTATGATTATAAAAACTAAGTATTATAATCTCTATTTGAAAATAAAAAATTAAACAAATTAAATAATTTATAAAAGAGATTATAAATTTCCTCTATTACTCAATATATTAAAATCATATGTAAATTGTATTTTTAAATTCTTATACAAAAATTCAACCAATATTTAAAAAGAAAATAAAACAAAGCTTTTAATGTTAATCGAATTTAAATTCATATTTAAGTCAATTAAATATATTTTTAAAACAAATAAGATTTATCATAAGTATAAACCATATAATTATTTATTAATTCGCTTTGAAAAGCTAAATGTCATTTTTAAGTCAAATTTCCAGTTTACCAAATATAAATTAGAACTAGAAAATAACTTCATTTACTAAATTCCAAATCAAAGTTTATCCATTTACATTGTATACAATTATATATATATATATATATATATATATATATATATATATATATATATATTGTAAACAGAAAACAATTTATCAGTTTTTAAAAGATAAAATCTTCCAATTTAAATATTTATTAAAAGATGATTATTAAATTAACTCAAAATTTTATTATCAAAAATTATCAAATCAATTAATTTTTAACATGGATTATTAAATTTATATTGCCAAATTTCCGGGATATCACACTTTTGCAAAGATTCAAATATAGCTTTCAAAATCATTCCATTTCAAATTTGAAATCTTTTCATCATAATTTGGAAAATTCTTTCCTTATATAAAAGCTATCATTATTGAAACCACTTGTTTCCGTTTCGGAAAACTCGATTATAGTTATACAAGTTAAGGCCTTTCAAATATAAAGTTGGGTTAAATTCAAATTCTCAAAACCATACTTTTAAAATGGTTTAAAACCCATATAAATTTATTTATAGTTGAATAACCTTTATAAAACCTAGTTCCCAAATCATAGAATCCAATTTCAAATATTGAATTCAAATTTAGATCAAATAATTTAAATTTCAAAAGTTCAATCAAGTTATTCAAAATAACTTTTATTTTCAAAATTTCTTTTCAAAAGTTTTTCACTTTTTTTAACCCTATTTCATTTCTAAAACCGTTTAGATTTAAAATTCAATCTTTAAAACTATTTTGAATTAAATTCAAATATTTGTAACTTAACCGATTTCCTCGTGAAATCCATATTTGTGTGTGTACGGTGTAGTCCAGGGGTTTTACACACAATAATGCAGTAACATCAACCATTACAGATTCAAACACAGAAATATCGATAAGTGGTATAATCTATAACGCTTATCTTCATTTATAGATCATGGGTGAATAATATAAGTTCATCGCAGATAATAAATTACATCACAGATAATTAATTTCATCGCAGAATAAATTACATCACAGTTCATAAAACAAAATAACTCATATCACACATTATCACAAATCAAGGACATCAATCAATTCAAAGCACTCCATAGAATCCTAACATCCACGATTGATATCAATTAATTATCTGATTTACTTAAATCAGATAAATTACTTATGAATAAATTTTTAATCCTGGTTAATTAATCATTAATTAATTACAAACCGTTTTGATTAATTACTCTTTAATCATTTTTTTTGGCAAGGCCGACGGTTTTATAGTGGACCGACCACTTTTATTACGTACGTAATAAAGTTTGAAGTACAGGAGTAAGGTAGAGGCACCTTAGCTACAATGAAAGAAAGAAATAAAATTACAGCACAGGAATATGATAGACAAGTCACAGCTACTAGATATAAATTACTAGACTAGTCTTCCTCCGCAGAGGAAGAATCACTAACGCCCTCAACAACCCGGGTAGAAACTAGAGATCCACAACCAAGCAGACCAAAAAAGGGGCGAAAAAGAACAGCAAGAGAAGGATCATAACCGTCAACGTCATAAGAGTAGATAAAAGATCGATCCCAGGTAGCATCAGCTAGAATTATAGAATTAGTCTGAGCATGCATATCATCCGAGTCAAGAACCAAGGAATCACCAGAAATTGTGTAATAAAGGCATCGAAGGTCCAGTAGATCATCAGATACATATCTAAAATAGGTGTCATCCACAGGGTTGAATCACATTTCAGAACGATGATCAACCCAACAATGTTCAGTCTCAGCCCAAACAACAAGATCCGTCTCAGCAGAGGGAAGAACAACACCAGGAACGGGGGTAGCAGGCCGCGCTAAGGAGAGGGTAGGTTCAGGGTCAGATGATTGAGAAGCAACCAGTGTGACCTTGGGAACCCATTTCCTTAGCGGAGGCCGAGGCAGAGGGATCTTAGGAGCAGTAGCAGATATAACAGAGTGCGAGCAGGCAGAGGCTAAATGGCCAAAAGAGTGACAGGAGGTACAAATATCAGATACCCATCCATACCGGACACGCACATCCACCACGTGTCCAACAGCTAGCTGGACAGGAATAGAGGTAGGAAGAGGCTTATGGGGAGAAATCTCAATCAGAGCCTTGGCGTATACAAGCTTATCTCGCGCTACGGTATTGGAGTCAAAACACTTCAATTTACCAACATTGCAAGCAAGCCAATTCAAACCAAGCAGCGGTTGAAGAGCAGAAGGAATCTGAGAGAAATAAACCCAAACAGGGATAGAAAATACCTGTACATGCGCACTAGCAACCGTCGGAGACCAGGGGGTAATAATAAAAGGTTGTCCATCAAAGAAGGAAGGCTCAGACTCAAGAACACGTCTACGTTCCTCAGGGGAGGAGAACAATAGGTAGTACAAGGAATCAACTAACTTAACTCTGAGACCTCCATGTAGTCTCCAAGCCCTACGACAAACAGCAGCCGCATCATGAAGTCGATGTTTAGGGTCCAAAAAGAATCCAACTACGTATTCTGACCAAAAGTCCATACCGACTTGGATAACACTGGGGGGAGGGATCATTACTCCGTTTTCCTCAAGGATTTCGAACTCAACTAGTTTATAAACACCCGCATTACGGGGCATGGATGTAAAAAGAGAAGACCATGATTTGGGTACAGATGGGCAAGTATCATCAGGGCGACACTCCACCACACCAGAAGTGGCCATAGGATTGGGGCATTGTGCTACAATGGGAGATTGCATGATATCACCAGGATTTAAAACATTGTGCACTGGGGTAACATTGGCATTGGCAAAATGCCGAACAGATGGAGTGCCACTAGCTATACCAAATTTGGGGCATGCAAACGTAGCCGAAGGAGGCCCAGGACAAACTTCAACAGGTGGCAGGTCAGGAGTAGCGTCACACGAAGGGGAAGCCAAGCTATTAGCACAGATTAAAGGTCCAGATCCCACTATTGCATTGATGCAAACACTTGTCGTGCAACATTCATGCACGACATACTCTGCCAAGCCTATGCCAACACCTGACAGACCCCCAAATTCACGCTCTAATGCCAAAGAACCCGTAACTAGCTCACCAAAATCGCAACTGGGAGACCCATCGTAACACACATTGGATCCGGCCTTAGGAAAAAGATGCGAACCTGTTTTAATCAAAGTTGAACTCACAGCAGGGATACATGCAGCAGCAGTTGTAGCATCAATCAAGCAAGAGCGGTCAATAGAAACTAGGGGAGACTGATTGGTTGCACATAGGGGAGGAAATTCACGGGACGAGAGTAAATCAGGACGGGCGACGTCATCAGCTACCATGGCTCCAAAACGACGGCCAGAACGTGTAGAAGAGGGGGAGGGCAGACGCGGAGAAATGTGAAAAGAAGAAGGAGAGGACATGAAGGGGGGAGGTTGAAACGGAGAGGGGCAAGAAAATTCACGATAGGGAAGCAGAAGACGCGCACTCTGGTAATCGTCTGGAACCCATTAATATGATATTTTATGATTTTTATATTGTGAAGACAAATGTTTAAATGATTACTCTTTAATCATTAATTAACCTTTAAATTAATTTATCACGTTAATTAATTATCCTTAATTAATTAAAATAAGTGATTATTCTTAATCACTTATTATTGTTAACCATAAATTAACTAGCAATTAATTTATCTTAATTAATTACCTTAATAAATTAGAAATTAATTCACCTTCAATTAATAATTTATTAATTAGCATTTAATTAAATCCTTTAATTAATTAACCTTTAACTAATTAATTATTCTCAAATTAATTACCTTAATTAACAAATCACATAAACTAATTATTAATTACTAATTAATTATTTAATTAATTATTAAATTAATTATTACTTCCATTCATCAAATCCTTTCTAATTAATTATCTAACAAGTAATTAATCACTTTGTTAATAACTCTTAATCCTTTCATTAATTAGTTAGTCTTCAATTAATAGATACATTTAAACCTTTAATTCTTTAATTAATAACACAAGTGATTAACCCTTAATCACTTCCACCTAAACACTTTCATAAAGTAATTATATTTTACTTTGTTAAACAATTTCCTTTTACATAATTACCTTTAGTGATTAATTACTTAATTACTTCAACAAGTAATTTAACCAAATTAAATCATAAGTGATTATCTTTAATCACTTACTAATTTAATTACTTAATCAATTATCTAACTAATCATTTAAATTTAATTAAATGATCCCTTAACTTCTTATATTTAAAAAAGATCCTTAATTAACAAAATCTTTATCTTAATTAAATTATTTCTATTAACTAATAACTTTTTGATTATTAATAATAATTGAATTATCTTAATTATTTTCACAAATTTATTTATCTTCAATTAATCAAAACTTTTAATTTCTTAAGATAAATCATCATTATAATTTGATCTCTAAATCTTTATCATTTAACTTTATTTAAAATAAAATATGTTAGAAATCAATTATAATTAAAACAATTTAAAACATTCAAATTAAAACTTTAAATCTTTAAAACTTCCCAAAGTTATTAAATAAATTTAATACAAACTTTATTTCAAAAATCCACTTATTTTATTTTAAAAACTTTCATATTTTAATATATATATATAACTTGTTTAAAATTTAATTTTGAAACAAATTAGTTTTATAAGTAAAAACTTGTTTTACTTTTGTTTTAAAACTTTAATTATTTACAAAATCAAATTTTCTTTGTTCAAAACTATTTAAATTTTTGTTGTTAAATTTTAAAACTTGCACACACAAACTGCTCAACATAAAACCCGAGCAAAACCCTATAAAAACCCGCGTCGATCTCGAGAAATCAAGCAAAAACCCCGAGTCTTCCACCCGTACACCTTGCTTCGAGCCAAAGCAACAGATACCCGAAGTGAACTTCGAGCTCCAACCTGCTCTTCCCAAAACCCGAACCTGATGCACGAAAACCATGCATATCAACGTGCACCACCACGCCGACCAACGTTGAACCAAGCACTGGCCTCCGATAAGTCGCACTCGACCACGACAACACTTCGCGCAACCCAGAAATCTCGATTCGACCGAGCATCAAATTTTGACCTCTGAACCCATCAGTTCGAAACCACCATCACCAAAAAATCAACCCTCTACGGCAACCCCAACCTCGAGAAAACCCACCATTCTTCCTGAAGCTTCGTCACAACCTCCATATCCCATGGCAATTGCGATCCCCTCTGATCGCTCCTTGTCGCCGTGAAGACAAGATAAACAACGTCGACAGTAATAGGGTGTTAAACCCTAATCCATCAATTTCCGACCATCTCAAACAAATAAAAATTCCCAAAGCAATTTTCTGATGAACACCTACATCCCCTCGACCTTCATACTCAACCACGATCCACAGTTCGCCGTCGTTTGCCACCAATTGGCCATTTTTCCCCAAACAAATAAACCCAGATATCTCACTAATTAGCAACTAAAAATTATGATACAAGCATTAAAAATCATGATTTCGTTTTGCTATTCCATTCATGCAATCAAAACTAAAAATTGAATCCATAAAATTTTGACCCAATTTGATTTTTACTGCAAATTTGAAATTTCGAGCCAATCATTCATTTTAAAAACTTATAACTATTTTTAGATGGAAGGTTGCATGATTTCAAACATCTTTTATTTACAAATCATAAGAAAATTCAAATTAAAAATGGAGTTATTGATTTTATTATGGAAATGATATTTGTTAATATCACACAGAGACTATGTAAACTACACAGGCATTCAAATATACTTAATTCAAGCATGCATCAAATTTAAATTCAAGTATTCATCAACATACTAATATTCATCATAAGAACAAAGTAAAAATCCAGAATTAAAACTGTTTTTAAATTTTCATTTACTCACCTTTTTGCAAAGAGCAGAGAGTAGAAGTCGGAGAACACAATATGTTTCCTGGCTTTGAAATTTTCTTCTGCACATTGAAATAATCCTGTTGCTGTTGAGCATTTGAATTGATTGATTGTAGTTTTACACCTTGTTGCTTGATTGAATTTCCAGCTATCTTCATCTTGTTTTAGATTGAATCCCAGATTTCATTTTTCAGATTTTTTTTTACAGTTTCCTTCTTTCTTTTTGATCTTTGATTTGCATTCATTTTGTTGAAATGAAGAAAAGGATTTTTTGCTGAAGAATAAAATTCTTCTTTTATTTTACAATTTAATTTTAAGTTAAATTATTAAGAGAAATGACACTTGTCCCCTTAAGTTCCAATTATCTTACACATATACACTCTTATTTACAATTGTCATTAACATATATTAATAAGTTTACAAGTGTTTTAATGCTTTAAATTAATGATTTACAAATGTTATTTTCTCTTTTTAATAATTTATTTAAGCTATGTAAGTATAAGTATGTAATATATATATGTATGTAATGTATTTATTTTATATAAGTAAACTTTAGATTTTTGATAAATATTCAAAAGTGAATTCATGTTAACAATTATTTATAAATAATTTGTGTTTTTGATCCAATAAATATAACATTTGAATTTCAAATTCACATTTTCAAATTATAATCTGTTTATAAAATATTCACTTTTGAATTACAAATCATTAATCTGTTGAATTTTTAAATTGATCCCTTTATTTAAAATCTTTATATATTTATTCCAATCTTCAAATAAATTCATAATTAAATTTGTAATTAAAATATTATTCAAAATATTTATTTCAGAATTTCCAACTAAAATATCTATTTAAAAATCATATTTACATTCATTTACATTAATAAACAAACAAATATCTTTTAAATTTTGGAAAACACCAGATTAAACCATAATTAAATTCCAAAAATTAAATTTATTTCTAATTTCAATTTGATTTAAAAACAAGAATGTTACAGACGGTTTCATGGGTGATCGCTTTGGCATGCTAGCATCGAGGTGGACAAATGGTGGAGGAAAAGAAAGTTGGAGGTCAAGCGAAGGTTTAGGCACGATGAAGGTGTCTCCGGTAGTCGGAGTACCGGAGTTGGGAGTGTATATGAACTTTGGAAAGGGTCCTGTAGCCTGTTGTTGTTCGATCGTTCAAGTTTGGATTTTCAAGATGGATTGACAATCTGGTTGGTGGGTCGACTCAGGGGACGATTGCCGATATGTCGATGGTAGGAGCGGGGTTCAATTCCGCCCAGTTGAAGTGTGCACGTACATATGTATCTCTGGTATCAGAGATAAAGTATTGGAAGATGGAGATTTGTCTCGCGAAGGAACTCGGGCTGGATGAAGTTTTGCTCGAATAAACCTTCGAGTCGATCACGTTGAGTTACTTCTGTAACTGTTTTTTTAATAAAACAAAAAGAAGTTGTAGAATCTCGATTCTGAACTCGAGAAATTCTCGGGTAGAACCCGAAGCAGGATTGAATGCAGATTTTAAAAGTTTTATAAAACAAGTTTTTAAATTTTAAATTAAATCTAATTTTAAACCATTATGTAAAATAAGTGGTTCTTTAAACATTTGATTAAGAAGCTTTGTGTATTGTTAACTTAAAGTTGGTTAAGTTAAATTTGTATGTTATCTTTAAATCTTAAATTAGAAATGAATTCAAAGATTAATTTAATAATGGAATGTTTTAAATGTATTATGTAAGTAATAAGTAAGTCATTATTAAAATAAAGATTATCTTAAAAATTAATTAAGATTTTGATAATTAATGACTAATTAATTAAATGATGAATTAAGAGTAATTGAGAGAAATTAATTGATTTGTATTGAGAGATACGAATTAATAATTAAGGTTATTAATCGATAGTTAATGGTTAATTAATCGGTTAATTAAAGGTTAATTAATTGATTATAAAGTAACCGAGGGTTAATCACTTCGTATTGAAGGAGATTAATTGATAATTAAGGCTTATTAAATAATAATTAAAGAATAGTTAAACATAATTAAAGATTAATTAATTGGTTTATAGAGAATTTAAAGGATGAATTACCCAGTTGTAATTAATGAGATGAATGTGATTAATTTATTTATTAATTAATTGAAGATGGTCATTTGGTAATTGATCAAGTATAATTACTTAATAAGATTGGTAAGTGAAATTACTTAGTGAAGTAATTGATGGATAAATTATTGGATGAAATTAATATAAGGGAAACTACTTAATGGAAAGTAATTAAAGGTCAATTACTAGAAGAAGTAATTAAGGATTAATTACTTGGTGTAATTAATTAAACGATTAATATAATTAATTAAGGAATTAATTAATTAAGATAAGTAATTATTGTATGGTTAATTACTTTTTATGACTGATTAAGGTTTATTAATGGAAGTAATTTATTAAGGATCATTAATAAATATAATTAATTAATGTAATTAAAGAAAGTAATTAAAGATTAATTACTATAAATGGTTAAGGATAATTAATTTGTGTAATTAATTCAAGGATAATTACTTTATGTAATTGAAGATAATTAAAGGATGATTAATTAAATGATTTGTAATTAATTAATGATTAAGTAAGGGTAATCTAAGTATTAGAGATTTGTAATTAATTTAATTAGAGATAAATTAAATTAATTTTGGAATGATCCATCTTGCTTATGAATGATTGAATGATGATTAAATTTCTTGAATTGATTGATATCTCTTATATGAAATGTTTTGTGATATGATATGTTTTAGGTGGACAATGATAATGTGGTTATCTATCGATGATGAATTGCTGTGTAAAAAAGGGTGACATCTTCTATTTAAAGTTGAATTGTATTTCATTTGAGTAACTTGGGTTAAGATGGTATTGAATTCGAAGAGACCGGAGTCGGGTAATAGTAAATACCCGAAACCACTTCGATTCTTTATAGATTGATATGTAAAATCAATAGACTGGAATGGAATGGTTTAAGTTAATTGGACCTTTTAATCTAAGTTTTTGGTACTTAGAAGTTGATGTGTGATAAGTGATGTCTATAACAAATTGTGAAATTGTAAATTGATACGAGTTACCCCGGGTTTTATGTAAATTTTATGCTGTTGTATTCCATGATTAGATGGGTTTACTCACGCCGGTTTCCAGCCTGACCCAGGTGTTACTTTGATGTAATGCTCGAGTCAGACCGAGTATTACAGATTTTCAAGTAAGGACGTTCTGGAGCTCAAAAGGCGAGCTGGAAGGCAGGAACGTATGGAGTGTTTTCCGCTATGATATATTATTGTTTAACTAGGACATGTTGTTTTAAACTTTCCAGTGATTGGTAATGTTTCTAACTCTGATGTATATATAAGTGTACCGATACATTTCTTCTTTGTAAAACCGTTATTTATGTGATATTATATTTTGATCCGCTGCGAATGTGAGGTTTCTGTGACTTCTTTTTGTTCTTCTTCTTCTTCTTCTTCTATCCTTTTCTTCTTTTTCATAACTATCTGAAATTTTTGGGTTCGGAAATTTTGGGTCGTTACAGGGAAAGGCTTGAGATGACTCAGACGCAGCTGTTGGCAAGGAGGCGAGGCGACCGGTGGTCAGAGAGGGTGGCACGAGGTGATGACAGGTTGGGCTTTTCAGGCGAGGTATAGGATTTCTGGCTCATTTCTGATTTGGGGTTTTTCAAGGAGTTTCGGGTGGTCGAGGGAAGCAGGGAGGTTGAGGATGACTTCGTGGAGATGCCGACAGTGATGGCCGACGCTCCAATGTCATGTGCACGTGCACACGATGCTGACATGTATCATTTGTAGTAGGAGTGGATGATGCAGTGGAGTAGAGAGGAGGGAATCGGGGAAATTTTTGTGTGGATCGAAGTCGTTCTCGAGTGATTTTTCGAGGATATTGGTCTTGGCTCGAGTTACTTGACCTGATATTAAACTAAAGAAATTTAGCAAGAATCAAACCTGGGTGTTTTCAGATTTTAATACAATGTAAAAGTGCTAACCTAGCTTTTCAAGAAATTGAAATTTATAAAGTAAATGTGCTTTGAATTAAAATTGTTGATTTGAAATAATTATACATATAGATGATAAATTAATTCATAAGTATTTCTCAAATGTGATTTAATAATGATTTGATTAAATAGATGTCTTAAGATAAGTATGTTAGACTTAAGTTAATTAAGGGTCTAAAGTAATTTTTGTATGTTAAGTATAAATTAATTTTAAAGCATTCAATTTAAATATGATTTACATGATAGTTAAAATATTAATTAAGATAATGATTTATCTTAGATTTATCAGATATTAAGTAGATAAGGATAAATTAATTTATAATTAAGGGTTATAAATAAGTTAATTAGAGATTAATTAATTGGTAATTAGGGATTAATTAATGTAAGTAATTAGTGATTAATTACTTAAATGATAATTATTTAATGTAAGTAATTAAAGGATAAATTTGTTATGGATTGATTAATTTACTTAGTAATTAAAGGTTAAATTAATTTAAAATTAAAGGTGAATTAATTGAGGATAATTAACTAATGGGATAATTACTTGATGGAAGTAATTAAAGAGAAATTACTTAATGGAAGTAATTAAGGATTAATTACTTAGTGTAATTAATTAAAGGATTAATTAACTAAAGGATTAATTAACTAAAGGATTGATTAATTAAATGATTGATTAATTAAGGAAATTAATTAAGGGTTAGTTAATTAATGAGTGTGATTAATTAAAGGATAATTAATCAATGTAAGTGATTATAGGATGATTAATTTGAGTAATTAATTAAGGATAAATGTAATTAACGAGAATGGATAAAGGTTAATTAATTTAAGTAATTAAATAAAGGCTAATTACTTAATGTAATTAGAGAGGATAATTAAGGGATGATTAATTAATGGTTTGCAATTAATTAATGTTAAGTAAGCAGGATTAAAAGTAATTAAAGTAATTAATTTACTTTATTTAAATTAATTAGAAATGGTGTGACAAATTAATCCTCCTTATGAATGATTGGTTAATATTTCTGATATGAAATGTTTTGTGGTATGGTATGTTTGTTTGAATTGTGAAAATGTGGTTATCTATCGATGATGAATTATTGTGTAAAAGTGACATCCTGTATTTAAAATTGAATCGTATTCACTTGGATAACTTGGATTAAGATGACATTGGATTTGAAGAGACCGGGGTCGGGTATCAGCAAACATCCGAAACTACTTCGATAACCACTTCGATTTGTAATCTACAATAATTCTGTATAGATTTGATATATGAAATCAAATAGGTTGGAATGGAATAATATAAGTAAACTGGACCATTGAACTAAGTTTTGGTGCTTAGATATAGATTTGTGGAATAAGTGTTAACTATAACAAGTTAAGAACTTGTAGTAAAGTAAGAGTTACACGGGTTCGGTTATGTTAAAAATTGGTATCTCGGTTTATGGGTTACTCACGCAGGTTTCCAGCCTGATCCGGGTGTTATTTTGACGTATTGCTCGAGTCAGACCGAGTATTACAGATTTTCAGGTAAGGACGTTCCGGAGCTCTAAAGGCGAGCTGGACGACAGGAACGTATGGAGCTTATCGCTGTGTATTAGAATTGTATTGATAGTAATTTGGGACATGTTAATTATAACTGTCTAACTTATATGTAAATGATTGTACTCTGATGTATTAATGTAAATTAATAATTACAGCTCTCTTATATAAATGCTATTATTTAATATTATATTTGATCCGTTACGAAATGTGAGATTCTATGATTTGTTTTCTATTCTTCTTGTACCTTCTTTCTTATTTTTTATAACAATTTTGAATTTTCGAAGTTTGAATATTTCAGGTCGTTACATTTTGTATCAGAGCGAGGTTAAGCGAGAACCTTGGCTCTACTGTCATTAAGGATAGGATTAGCAATACCCTAGAATGAGTTGAATGTATAATATATATGAGGGCGTATTTGTTATTTTCTTATATAATGATTTTAAAAATGGTTTTAAAAAAATTATATAAGCTTATATTTTGATATATAAAGCAATATTTCTTTCCAATTATTATAAATATTAAGGTGATTGATTGTTGAATCACTGAAATTAAATAGGATGATAAGAATATAGGTTTGGATTCTACTAATTAAGTCTAATATAGGTTAGAGAGTTCCACTAGTCCAGTTTTAGAGGAAAATGGCTAAGAGTGAAGAATGGAAGGCTAGACGCAGAGAGCGAAGAGCAGCTACACGTAAGGATCGAGAAGAAGCAATTCAAGAATATGAGAAACATGTTAAGGAAAGGGCTGGACAAGGGCCTTATGATAATGTCACCTACTATAGATGTTTCAATAATGGTCATTACACAGCCAAGTGCAGTAAAATAAGGGAGGAATTAAAGGGTACATTCCAACGGTTTCGTTCTGAGATCTTATGTTTTAAGTTTCATAAGAAAGGACATTTCCTAAACCATTGCCCTGAAGTGAGAAAGGTGAATTGTAAACTAGTTGAACCGGTCAATAAGACGACTATTTGCTATCATTGTAAGAAGACGACACACATCGTTAGGAATTATACCGAAGGACAGAAGAAGAATAAAGCTGTGGGACGTACTACTAGAGGCATGAAGGTAATCCAGATGGATGGGAGGGTAGAAACATTTTGTGGTAAATGTTATAAGTGGGGACACCTTGTTGAGAAGTGTATGTTCGAGCTTTGCCCTTCGGAAGGAAGTTCATAGAAGGGATTCTTGTAAGAATACTAGGACTCTGTTCTTTTCCAAACCCATAGGTAATAGAGAAGACATCTAGATTTATGGCTTCCGTAAGACTCTTATTTTGGATAAATGGATGTAATGTTTGAACTACTAGTGTGTAGTCTATCAATGTATGGAATATTTTATGATAGTACAATCTAATATAAAATTATCTTTATTTATTGAGAATAGAATTGAATTAATTAGGAATAAAATTAAAGCAAAATAAGAACAATCTGAATTTGAAATTTGCCAAAAAAAATTAAAATTTAACTTAGGGAATTAAATGGTTGATTTGAATTAGGAGTATATGTAATCTTAAAATGGGTTTGAGATCTGGAAATTGGAATTGGATGCTATTGAGGAATGTTTTAAATAATTTGGATATTTATTTATTTTGACTTATCTTAATATCATCCAGTTGTTATTAATATTCCATAAAACTGTGAATTGGATTATTTTAATTGAATTAAGAAATGGATTGAGGAAATATACATCCATTATTGAGATAAAATAGAAATAAGATTTGAACTTATGAAAAGGAAAATTTCGTTGAACTTAAAGATTTAAATGTTAGAAATGAGCTTGCTGAAATTTTGTCTAAAAATGGGTTTTGAAGATAAAATTGGGTAATAAATTGGATTTTGAAGATTTAATTGTTTTTGAAACTCTTATTTGAACTTTGAAATAAGTTAAGTAGAAATAATTTAAAATGGGATTTTGAAATTTTGACTCAGAATTGAATGGTTCAAAAATTTTAAGTTGTTAACTTAAAAATAAAGGTTGTTTTGATTTAAAGGATTAAATCAACATTTGAAAATTTAACTCGAATTTATGAAATTCGAGATGGTTTTAAGTTGAGCTTAGAATGGAATTAGTTCAAATTGAATTTGATTTGAATTAACCAGAATTGATTGAAGATGGATAAGCATAAAAAATTCAAATGGAAAATTTGAATTAAATTAATTTGAAGTGAAATTGAAGTTGAAATTCAAATGGGAGTTGATTTGAATTTGGGATAGGAATTGAAGTTAATATAAATTGAATTGGAATTGAATCAATTTAAATGGAAGTGGAAATCGGTTTGGAAATGGAGATTGAGAATTGAACAGTTTGGCTCTGAATATTTTTTCAAATAAACTGTTTTAATATAAATAGTTTTAAATCTACTTTCCTAGTTATTTGCTATACAACCTTTCTTTTTAAAACCTAAACTATCTTATACTTATTTTACAATTATTTTAAAAACTAATTACTATTTTACAACTATTTTGCAATTATTTAACTATTTTAAAATTACTTAACTATTTTACTACTATTTGCAAATAATAACTATTTTTCACCCACTTATCTATTTTTAACTTTTCAAGCTATTTTCTAAATTCAAGCTAGTCAGAGTAACTGTTTATGATTAACCACCAATTGAGATAAGAATTGAGATGATAATCCAAATGGAAATTGAGGCAATTATGAATAAGTGAATAGAAATCAAAGGGAATGTGAATATAAAAAGAGAATTAATTTAGCTAATAATCAATGAGGATAGATAAGTATGACGTACGTATATTATTCTATTCACATAATGATTTGATCCAGATTCGAGCACAGAATTTCGAGATAGTTATATCGATCGGAGTTGTAATTTTTCACTCGATTTTCGACGGCGAAGCTGGATATGAATTTTTGATTAGTTCTGGAAATTCTATCATAGTTAAGGCTATGCAAGGAGAATGACGGTTTCTGATCAAGAAACCAGATCTAAGTCCGCACTAGGAAGTCGGATGAACGATACTAGTTCGGAAGTGAAATTGTGTGATCGAGTGAGCGATCAGATTTGATATTGTGTACGGATGGTATATGCACATCGTACATGCTTAAATGAAAATGATATTGAAATTTTGAGAGAAATGGAAATGATTTTTGAAATATGCTTTGAGGTATATATATGGATAAAGGTGGAAGTTGGATATCTTTTGAAATTCATTTTTTGAAAGTAAGTGATAGGGTAAGTAATAAAAGAAAATCAAACTTGAATATTTGATCTGGTGCGTAGTGAAGTTATATATATATATATATCTGTTATATAAGATAAATCTCCCATGTTGAATCTATAGCTAGAAGAAAGGTTTTTGTAAGTATTTGAAGTATAAAGAGAAAATTTACACAAGTATGAAGTGATCCAAAGATTTTTCAAGATTATATATATATATATATATATATATATATATATATATATGGTTTTATGAGAATGATTTTGGAAAAGGTTTTGGAACTTATGGATTTTGGGAAAATCGAAGTTTGGAAATTTGAAAAGCCAAGTTTGGAACTATCAATTTGAGATATCAATTTTGTGTTAAGGGGATTTTGATGTAAATCATAAAGGGTATGATTTGAAAGATACTATTAGTGTATATTATAAAGTGTTTTGAGATTGGTTCCGAGGGAAAAGGCGCTCCCATTGGAATAAACTTCATTAGGAGATCCACGAGATGGGTCTGCCTTGAGCCCTAGGGGGAGGCTCTAAATTGAATCCTGGGAGGAAGTCTGGACAAACTAAAGTTCCTGAGGATTATGTGTAGTGGTTAGAAAAAGTCGAGGGCGTTGATCCCTATAGACACATTTGGGTTATGCTGTGATGATAGTGTAACTCGATGCCACTGCGATCTACTTGGACCATAGCGGAAGTTGTGTGTGCCGTGAAAGCCAACGGTCCACGTTTGATTTTACCACGATGGCAACGTAACATCGGTAGACGGCGACATAGCGAAAGTATAGAGGCCGTGAGGGCCTAACGCTACATTGGGGCTTGACTGATGTAGTCTGCGACCTATGTAGGAGTGGTGAGTTTCATTCGGCAGCGAAAATCGAGGGCGCTGATGCCTACAGTTACATGGACTTTTGCAATGATGGCAACATAACCCAGGATGTAACTGCGACCTGTGGCGGGTTCCATGGCGTAATCGAGGGGTGTGGAGTGCCCACAGTTATCTATGGATTTCGTCGAGATAGCAACGTAACCATCGGGTTAACTACGACCATGGAGGGGGTGATGATTTCCAGAGCATTCTCACCAAAGATGTTTCCACTATTCCAAAAATGTTTTCTATATTTTCAACAAAATGTTTTCCCAAGTATTTTCACTGGTTGTTGAAAATGGGTCTGCTAAGTACTTATAGATTTTCAGTCCTACGCCTGATCAACGTATGACCAAATTTGTCTAAGAACAAGGATGGACTTGTGGCAACATCGAGTAATAAAAAGTATTTTTATAAAACTGTTTTCGTAATATTATATAGATTTTAAAGTGTTTTAAAATTCTTAAATAAAGGATTTATATTTGAAATGGTCAAACAGCAATATAAGCTGATAATAATCATTTTAATAAATTTTGGCTCCATTCCTTTTCGAGGACGAAAAGATTCTAAGAGGGAAGGAATGTGATAGCCCGGATTTTCATATATATGTTGATTGGAAATTAACAAAATTTAATTTATTAAATACTAATAAATAAGTTGAATGTGATATCCTGGAATTTTAGGCAAATAAATATGTAATAATCTTCTTTTATAAATCATTTATAATAATTTAAAATTTAATCTTTTCCTAAGCAAATAAAATAAGTATTAATTTGAACATATATATATAAGTAGATTTTAAAGAAAATTTGGATTTGAAATTCAAAATGTAAACAACTTAGGAATAAATTGGATTTAAAAGTAATATGTATATGTGATTTTTATTACTATATGATTGGTTTTATATCATTATCTTTAAAAGGTTTTTAAAGGATATATTAAACTAGTATAATTATTTTTAAGTATATAATTGGAATTTTATATCATTTTCTTTAAAATTAAGTAAAGAGAAGTTTAAATATTAAAAATGCTTAAGACATTAATAAATGTAAAAATAAATTTAAAATATAATATAAATATATATAAAAACATATAAAACATGTTAATACAACATAAGTAACAAATGTAAGTTAGATATATTCAAAATTACAAATGTAAGCTTAGGAATTCATGTAATTACAAGTGTAAATTATTTCAACAAATTGCATTATTTTATTTTTATTTTTAAAAAATAATAAATAAAATATTAAGCCTGGCTATAAATTATCTCTACTCCACTCTTTTCTTCTTCTTTTTATCTGTACATTTGCAAAACAAAACAAAGAAAACAAAACATGTATACTTAAAACCAGAGAAGAAATTAAATTCAAAACTACATCAAGCTTTTGCAATCTAAAACCTGAAGCTCAACATAATTCAAATTCAACTCAGATCAAAGCAAATCCAGATTCAATTAAGCAAAACAAAATTCCAGTTTCAAGTAGCAGATCAAGTTTCCTGCTTTCCTTGTTCCTAAGAAACAGGTGAGTAACTTCACCCTTTTTCAAGCCTAATCTGCTTATTTATCTGATGCAAGGGATAAATAATGACAGCAGTGTTGTGTTAATGATTTGCATGTATGAAAAATTGTATTTTTGTATGGGTATACAAGTTGGATGTACTGTATATATACATGCATGTCTCTGGTAGTTATCACTGACCCAAAAATTTCATTCAAATATCTAATTCTCCTCATTATATTGCTGATAGCTTGAGATGTCTTAAGGAAATGTGTTGTAAACATGAAATATTATAAAAAAAAATATTTTTAAATGGAACTACTAAGCATATTATCAGGAAAAATAATTTTACAGTAAAAAAATCAAACCGGTCAGAAATCAATGGAGTAAACTTCATGTTCCTCATACATGATTGAGTTCGTCTTGGAATTTGATGATTTTTGAAATGAATCTTGTAATTTTTAAGTTAGTACCTGACGAGGAATTAGGGATGATCGGAATTTTGGTTTTTGGTTAATTTACGGCGACCAAAGCTCGATGGAGCGAGAGAAAAGCTGGGAATTGTATGTCGTCAAGGGAACTTGGGAAAATGCACGGATATTTTTCTGATCATCGGGGTGATCGATAGAAGGAGGACTAGGGTTTAGGCTTCGTTTAGGGTCGAGGGGTAGTCACGGCTAGATTGAGGGGGTGTGGTGGCATCGAGTTGGAGCGGAATTGGGGGAAAGGCTTGAGGTGACTCAGACGCAGCTATTGGCAAGGAGGCGAGGCGACCAATGGTCGGAGAGGTGGCGCGAGGTAATGACAGGTTGGGCTTTTCAGGCGAGGTATAGGATTTCTGGCTCGTTTCTGATTTAGGGTTTTTCAAGGAGTTTCGGGCGGTCGAGGGAAGAAGGGAGGTTGAGGATGACTTCGTGGAGATGCCAGCGGTGATGGCCGACCCTCCGGTGTCATGTGCATGTGCACACGACACTAGAATGTATCATTTGTAGCAGGAGTAGATGATGCAGTGGAGTAGAGAGGAGAGAATCAGGGAAATTTTGGTCTAGATCGAAGTCGTTCTCGAGTGATTTTTTGAGGATATTGGTCTTAGCTCGAGTTACTTTAACCTGATGTTAAAATAAAGGAATTTAGCAAGAATCAAACCCAGGTGTTTTTGGATTTTAATACAATGTAAAAAGTGCTAACCTAGCTTTTCAAGAAATTAAAATTTATAAGTAAATGTGTTTTGAATTCAAATTGTTGATTTGAAATAATCATATATATAGGGGTGATGATAAATTAATTCATAAGTATTTCTCAAATGTGATTTAATAATGATTTAATTAAATAGATGTTTTAAGATAAGTATGTTAGACTTAAGTTAATTAAGGGTCTAAAGTAATTTTTGTATGTTAAGTATAAATTAATTTTAAAGCATTCAATTTAAATATGATTTATATAATAGTTAAGAAATTAATTAAGATAATGATTTTTCTTAGATTTATCTGATACTTAAGTAAATAAGGATAAATGAATTTATAATTGAGGGTTATACATAAATTAATTAGAGATTAATTAATTGGTAATTAGGGATTAATTAATGTAAGTGATTAGAGATTAGTTACTTAAATGATAATTACTTAATGTAAGTAATTAAAGGATAAATTTGTTAAGGATTGACTAATTTAATTGGTAATTAAAGCTTAAATTGATTTAATATTAAAGGTGAATTAATTGAGGATAATTAACCAATGGGATAATTACTTGATGGAAGTAATTAAAGGGAAATTACTTAATGGAAGTAATTAAGGATTAATTACTTAGTGTAATTAATTAAAGGATTAATTAACTAAAGGATTGATTAATTAAATGATTGATTAATTAAGGAAATTAATTAAGGGTTAGTTAATTAATGAGCGTGATTAATTAAAGGATAATTAATCAATGTAAGTGATTATAGGATAATTAATTTGAGTAATTAATTAAGGATAAATGTAATCAACGAGAATGGATAAAGGTTAATTAATTTAAGTAATTAATTAAAGGCTAATTACTTAATGTAATTAGAGAGGATAATTAAGGTATGATTAATTAATGGTTTGCAATTAATTAATGTTAAGTAAGCAGGATTAAAAGTAATTAAAGTAATCAATTTAATTAAATTAATTACAAATGATGTGACAAATTAATCCTGCTTATGAATGATTGGTTGATATTTTTGATATGAAATGTTTTGTGGTATGATATGTTTGGTTTGAATAGTGAAAATGTGGTTATCTATCGATGATCAATTACTGTGTAAAAGTGACATCCTGTATTTAAAATTGAATTGTATTCACTTGAATAACTTGGATTAGATGACATTGGATTCGAAGAGACCGTGGTCGGGTATCAGCAAACATTGGAAACCACTTCGATTTGTAATCTACAATAATTCTTTATAAATTAGATATGTGAAATCAAATAGGTTGGGGTGGAATAATATAAGTACACTACACCATTGAACTAAGTTTTGGTGCTTAGATACAGATTTGTGGAATAAGTGTTGACTATAACAAGTTAAGAACTTGTAGTAAAGTACGAGTTACCTGGGGTCAGTTATGTTAAAAATTGGTATCTCGGTTTATGGGTTACTCACGCTGGTTTCCAGCCTGACCCGAGTGTTACTTTGATGTAATGCTCAGTTCAGACTGAGTATTACAGATTTTCAGGTAAGGACGTTCTGGAGCTCAGGAGGCGAGCTGGATGGCAGGAATGTACAGAGCTTACCGCTGTGTATTAGAATTGTTTTGATAGTAATTTGGGACAGGTTAATTATAACTGTCCAACTTATTTGTAAATGATTGTACTCTGATGTACTACTGTAAATTAACAATTACAGCTTTCTTGTACAAATGCTATTATTTGATATTATATTTGATCCGCTACGAAATGTGAGATTCTACGTTTTGTTTCTATTCTTCTTCTGCCTTCTTTCTTCTTTTCTCTAACAATCTGGAATTTTCGAAGTTTGAAGATTTTGCATCGTTCCATATCATTTGGCAAACAGGCACGAGATGGATGGATGCTGAATGCTTTCCTACGAGGTTGATAAATTCATACAATAAAGGAATTTAACCAAATTTATTAAGCGTTCGTTTGAATATCTTGCTTCAAAATTATTTACTTTATTCTATTTCTACGATGCCAGGAGAATTCCATGTAACTTGTGCCAAATGAATGAAAATGGAACTTCTCTATAAAGATGAAGTTGTAGGAAGAATCCATTTTAAAAATCGAATTCCCGTGGTTAAACGAAAGATACCAGTTTTGTTAATGCTCTTTACGATTATAAACTCTTCTGCAAGAGTTTCCACTTTAAGAGGGGCACCTCTTCGTCTTGGATTTCCAGAAGTTTAATCGGAATGTCTCGGCTTGTTTCCAACGCATTCTTCTTCAGGCATAACCCTATTTACCAAGCCTTTACTCGGAGGATTGGTTCACGTCTCAACATATATGGTATCTCTTTCGGTATGTCTTCTCTCCTTAAGAGCTTTTGAATATCATACTTGTATTTAGAATTTAACAACTGAAAATTTTCCATTCACCAAACAAGATCAATGGTGAGTTTCACTTTTTCTAAAAATATTGATTATATTAATAGTTTTCCTTCTAAAATTCAGATCAAACCTTCTATCGGAAAATGTGATTTCAAAGTCTCTTACAAAATAGATCGAAAGCACTATTTTCAAAGGATTCATACTTCCCTTTACCAAGTTACAACTAGCGTTCCGTATGAATGTTAACTTAAATTATTTTATGAAGATCGATGCCACCAAAAGTGATTATAGATGGCCAAAACCCACCAAAAGTGGTTGTAGTTGGCCGAAACCCGCCAAAAGTGGTTATAGATGGCCGACGCCCACCAAAAGTCGCTGTAGATTTAGACCTAATGATAAGTTGATAGACCTCGCCATAAGAGCACCCCTATAGTGATGCGCTATAAAGTGTAAAGGCCATAACACCTATGTTTAAAAAGACGTCGAAAAGTATAATGTATTCTGATAATGAGCCGTGGTCAAGTGGTACCATGCGTTTGGGTAGATTCCTAATTTGGTTAGAATATTGGGTAGATTCCCAATATTAATGAGCCATGGTCAAGTAGTACCATGAGTTAGGTAGATTTCCAATTAGATTAGAATAATGGGTAGATTCCCAATGGTAAGGAGCCATGATCAAGTACTACCACACATAATACTGGAATTGGGTAGATTCAAAATAAGGAAAGAGTGCTAGGGAAAAGTTCCTATGTTAAGGTATCGAATAGATCCTCGACGAACAGAGAAGAGGTAAAGGTGAGAATAGAATCAGAAAAAGACGAAGCACTTGATTGTGCTACTAGGCTGGCTCCAGACAAGGATCCAGTAATAGAGCTGGTTGGGTCCGAGATATTGTTCCAACAAGAGTATACCAGAAGCAAGAGATACCCCATAAAGAGAAGATTCTAAAAGCACACTTAAGCAAAGTGACGACATAAAAAATAAAATCACAAAGAATGAAATTCCTTTACATCTATATGCATACAATTTTTTTTGGCAATTTACAGTTATGGAAGTTTGTCGAAGAAAGTGTTACAAGGAACAGGTTAAGAAGAGCACCTAATTCAGTGAAGAAATAATATTACAAAAACTAGATTACAAAATCAAGAGCACTAGAGGATAAAGTATAATAATAAAGGGAGGAGATCCTTCTAAATGAGCAAGCTGGGTAGCAAGTCAAAGCTCTTTGAAACAGTCTTAAATCATAATCACGAAAGAGATATATTAGCAACATCATCCTTACCCTCATTTCCTCCCTCCGTCTAAAAGGAATTGTGATGCCATTCCCCAAGGTCATATACTGATTTAAGGCTCACTCTTCTCCGAGGTAAAGTAGCTGTTAATTTTTAGACCTATCTTTGACTCGAGGAAGTTTCTCTTAATCTCAAGGGCCTTAAAGGTTACGTTTAGCTTTTGAAGTTCAAATACCTTGTTCTCATAAGATATTTAAAGTGAAGCATAAACTCACTGAGTTTTTGAGCATTTCAAGCAAAGTACCCTTAAGGAACATCAAATTAAAATTAGTAATGAAGAAAGATGGAAAATAAAGAAGAACTCCACGTCGACTGCTCCAGCTTAATATATTATGTGACAATCGCATCATATATGGACTAATGGTAATTCAAATAATATATAATCATCAAGAAAGTTTCATTCCAAAAATTATGAAAGCTAAAATTTATAAAGGTCATATTGTTAGAAGAAAAAGTTATAGTGTGTTTTCTTCATCAAGCATATTATCAGGAGTATCTTCTTATACATCCTCGTCAACAGGAGCAGTTTCTTCCTCCTCCTCTACCAAGGGCTCATCCTCTATCATAGCCTTGGTTTCCTTTTACTTATTATATTCCTCTTGCCTTTCAGAAAAGTTAGCTTGTATTGTGGCAGCATTTTTCCGAAGATAGGTTAGAAAAAAGCCATGTTTTGGTCTCGGCGGTGAGCATAAGAATCAAATAAGACTTGGAAGGCTCGTCTGTTGGCCTCCTTCTTATGCTCTACTCTAGCAATATAATATTATTTATCAACCACCTCTGCCTTGGCTTTCCCCAACCTCTCATCTCTTTCCTTTAATTCTTTCTCAAAAGTCTCAATCTTATGATCTCTCTCCAGGATTCCTACAAAATTCCTCTGCATGAGTATTCATATCCTAAATTTTAGTTTGGAATTCCACAAACTCCTTTTTCATTGCTTTGGTGGTATCCATCCTCTCCTCAATTTTCAACCACCCGTATTAAAGGGCAGAGATTTCTGCCATAGTCTAGAAAAGGCAACAAAGTAAGAACAAACATTGGAATCATAAAAGTGCACATAAAAAAATTCATTCATACCTTGTTGCTCTCCCTGAGGCTATATACAATTATTCTCTGAATTCATAGGGCGGAGGTTGGAGGTCTAGCATGTGCATTGGTAGTGTCATAGAAAAGGTCACCTTCGAAGGCAACCCTTGTGATTTCTTTTGCTTGCTTGTTTTTCTCGGTAAGAAGATCTGAATCGTTTCCCTTGGAACTCTCAGCTTTAGAGGATCTTGAGACCTTTTGCTTCATTGAGCCAAGAGTATCTTTGTCAGGAAGCAACAACTTTAACCGTATCTTGGCCCCCTTTCCCCTATTTGAGGAGCCAGCCTTCTCAGAAGGGGAAAACACTGTAATAAGGATAAAGCTGGTTGAAATCAAAATTAAAACTAAGTTGTACTAGGAACATAAAATAAGCTAGTCTGATGGTTAAAACTTTAAAGGTGAAACCCTCGGTCTCGCTTTCCCTAGAATTGGATTCGGTTTCCTCGCTGCTATAACTAACTATGCAAAAAGATTTCTAACAGTTGCTAGAGGGTTTAAGTCTGTAAAATTTACCGAAAGGAAGTAGCAGATCTTGAACTTTCAGTTTGCCTTCGGAAAGAATCAAGTGTCGATATCGCTGTAAATATGGAATCTTCATGACTTCCTTATACTTATCCTTAAATTGATTGGTGACAACTGGGTTATCACTCTTCTCAAGTCTCACCAGTTGAGATTTAATAAAATAAGAAGACACGACCTAGTATATAGATAAGACTAAAAGAATGCAAAATGTCCAAGGACATACTAGTATTATTGAAAGAGGTGGCTATTCGGTTGGAAGGAGCCTTAACAAAGAACCGCTGATGTATCGTCATTTTTCCGAATGGATTCTTTCAAAGGGATGGCCTTAAAAATTGAAGAAATATATGCGAAATTTCCCAATGGACTTACACTTTAGCAGGTTGAATACATAATTGATCTCGGTAATGGATATATCCCAATAGCCTTTTTTGGAATTTTGAATTGTCATAGCAGAAAATGTTGAACAGGAAGAACCCAAGAGATGAAAGGGGTTAATGCGGTAAAATTTAGTGACCTTAACAAATAAAGGGGCTAAAGGCAAGAAGATTCCATGTTCTAAATGTTCTGTAGACTATATAAAACACCTCGTTGGAGGGTTACTAAAATGCATCCCGGATCTAGGGCGATCGTCTCGACTCATGTGATCTCATAGGATGACAAAAATTCATCGAGATCTTGATGAATTTTTGTAGGAGCATCCATTTCCAACATTAGTGTTATGCCCATAACATTCGTGAAGTCGAAAATATTTCCCAGTCTGTTTCTGCTTCTCTATTGATTCTTTGGGAGGCAACTTCCTATGTTGCATGGTGTTGTAAGTAGACAAATAAATTCTCCGGGATTGTATTAAGTGGCGTGTAAGCGTTGTACATCGGAATCCTAGGCTTTCCTCTTCTAGAATCACTCTTTCATTCTTGGCTTATATCACCGCCTTTCTATTTCCGATTCGGTTTCTTCTGGACATTTACTCGAACCTTTTCAGAGCTTTCACCAGACTGCTTTACTACAGTATTACTCTACACTCCCTCTTCACTTGGTCCTGCAATGTTCTTCTTCCTAGAGGATCTGACTTCCTTCTTTCTCAAGTACCAAGCTGCCTTTACATAGAAGCATTCCAACGTTGTGGCTGGCTTGCCAGCTAGCCAATCGTCGAAGTCAGATTTTGGATTTATCCCGCCCGTTACGACCATCAACATCGCATGGTCATTTGGATTACTGATCTTCGTAACAACCATATGAAATTTCTCCAACTATTCTTTTAATGATTCTCCTAGAGCCTAGATTATGCTACATAGGGACATTACATCCATATGACGAGTTGCATGCATTCGAAAATGCTCCACAAACTTTGTTGCCAAATCGTCAAATCTAGATATTGATCGCGGAAGTAGCCTTGTGAATCACATTGTCACTATTCCAGAGAGAGTTATGAGAAAACATCTAACTTGGTTGCATCATCCACTCGTGCGGAATCCATTATCCATTCATTTCTCACGATGTAGTGCCTAAGGACGGTTTTTCCCTCATAGGCAGGCATTGACGGTGTTTTTAACCTCCTTGGACATGCTGCATGCAGGACATTATCGGTGAACGGGGTATGGCTTCTTGAGTTCTCCACTCGTCATTTGTCAAGCCCTAGGTCTCACTCACCAAATATTTGAACATTACCGATAAGTCTGACGTTTGGATGGTTGGTGCCAAGCGGTGATCGTGTCCACCTTGCGCGAATGGTCTGGTCGATGCCGGGGGGGCCATCTCACACCTTCTTGGTTCACCTCTTCCCGGTGTGCAACTTTTAAATTCACTTCGTCTTCATTCTGGGGAAGCATTTGGTCAACATTTAACTGAACCCCATTATTCAAATCAGTCGTAGCAGCTCCGGTTTGAATCCCAACATGCATAGGTAAGCTCCCTTCTCTAGCAAAGGGATCGGCACTAACCATTTCTGGCAGATCACGATGGTCTGCTTGTTGATGCCCTAAAGTTTCTACATGATATTTGTCTGTCCTGCGATGCCTATTTATGTGATACCCAACCGATGAATTGGATCCCTCTGAAACCAGGGGTGGGTCCCTCTTAGCTTTTCCATGATGTTGTAGAGTGAGTTGGTTCATTAGGTCGATATTGGCCTGAATCTGCTTATTTAACTCTCGACAGCTATCCACTAGCTCTCTCATTGGATTTTGGAATACATTCTCGTAATAGAGTCATTTGGGTTCTGGACTTCAACTGTTTCAGCATTCACATTCGCCGGTTGACTACTCAAGCCTCCTTGTTGGATAATAGTGTTTTTGTTTCCTTCCGCATTCTGAGAAGTAGATCTATTTTTCCTCACCATTATTAATAGCTTTGCTTAGATTTCTACAAATCTGAGTAGTATGAGCAACTTCCTGAAGATTACTATAGATCTCCTTCAGGGGATTTATCCAATTTAGTAGCAACAATGGGATCCTAATAAACTGAGAATCGGGGTTCTCAATGAAAGCACAAAAAATTTGCACTTAAAATGGTCGCAAACAGCCAAGAATATTTTTTGCAAAGAAGTAAGTGAAGAAAGATAAAATTAAACTACATAGATGAATAGGTAAGCAATATAAAATAAGCAATAATCAAAGGAGCAAAAGTTTATAGTGGCTCGGCATTGTACGCCTGCGTCCACTTTGTAGATTATTCTTTATTAATCGCTTTTTAATCTGATACAACAGTAGAGATAGCAAGTGCTTGATTACAATTGAGTCTAGAGTAACCAACAGCATCAAGGTCCAGAAAATGAACCAAAAGGCATGTATTTATAGGGAGAGATGATGAGATATTTCGCTAAGATTTTGACAGAAGGCTCTCTAGGTCCATAGGGGCACACCATAACAATTGGTGGCCCTAACTTAAAATCTTGAAACGATTGGCCAAAGATACATCGATCATTATTTTTTGTCTCCAATTTGTGTGCGATTATTTTTTAGGGGGACCCGCATGCCTCTTGAACTTGTCCCTAAAATATGAAGTAGTTCTGAGTTGGAGATTTTGAGATATGGATCAACCTTTGCTGCATTTGGAACGTTCACTGAGATACACCGATCGTTATGAAGGATAGGGAAAAACGATCTACCTAAAACGATTAGTTATCTTCATATCTCATATTTTTGACCTACGATCGTTTTTATGGGATCCACTCTTCAATATACTGATGCTCTGAAAGTTCCAAGTGAATTGGTCTTGTGGATTTTGAGACATCGATCGATCTCTGCTGATTTGAGCTATTTTATGGATCGTTCCCGATCGATCCATATAAATCCTTGCTTCATCTGTAACTTGAGCATACAAACTCCGACCGACTCCAAATTTGAAATGTAACTTCATGGGGCTATGCCAGTCACTCCATACTGATTGCACATCGATTGGGACCTGGTCCAGATCCGCCCAACCATTGTCCATAGTATTGTATATAATCGATTCTTACTGCTGATAACCGTCCATTCCTTGCCAAGTCGATGATATCAGGGCTTTGCCAAAAGGCAGGATAACATATAAAGATTGACAACGAAATCATTTAAAATTCTCTCCAAAATCACTTATTTACAAAACAAGTTTTTCAAAAAATCAAAGTGTCAACTTTTACCATATACAATTAAAAATATTATCAAAAATCATTTTAAATTAAAATTAATTTGTATTTAATACCTGAAATACCATATAAGAATTTATAAGCATTTTTATATAATTTTTACACATTTTATATGTTTATTTCAATATAAACACAGTTTGTCACATAAAGCACCTTTCCGTTTTCTTACAAAATAATCTATAAAAAATCAATTTAAATCTTTCTAATTCATAAATAAGTTTCAAAATACATCACATCATCTTCGAAAATATTTTTTAATATTTTTTATTTGATTTTATATAGTAATTCTCATATAATATACTTGCATATGTCTTAAAAACTCATCTTTTGCTTGTATTATATATATAATACAAATAATTTATATAATTTCATATCTTAATACTCCGTTACACATGATTTATAATCATACTTCTCAATCTCCTTTGATTTATTCAATCTATATGAGTTCAAGTCATAATTTATCATCATTCAATCTCAGTATTCCTTTGTTTGTTCACTGGTTAGGCTAAACATCAATATAACTTTAATTCCATTGATTATAATTATAAAATTATCATTTTATTTTACATTATAGACTGTTAATTATTGTCCAAACTTAGTAATTAATCATTTAAATGCAAATCCTAAAGCCTAAGCCATAATTTACGTGTTTAACAAATTCAATTCTCAATTATAATCTCTTATCCAACCAAAATTTTTAATTATCAATTTTTTACTGATTAAACATAAAATTTAACACTTATTAAAAATACGAAATTCATTTATAACATAGGTTAAACTCGTATTATAATATTATGTTTAATTTATAGGTGAAAGTGATAAACCCACTTACAGATTGAAGATCCTAATCCCAAAATCCTTCGTTGTCTAGACTACTATGCATGCCAACTTTATAATTTCCTCTTAATTCCTTTTTCATATCATAATCTTCATTATTCTCTTCGATTTACCACTAGTTTCGTCCAATTTCGTTAAGAAATGAAAAAAGGTTATGGCTTTTGGAAGTTTGATAGTAAATAGAAGAAGGTTGCATGGGAAGACAAAGACGAAGTTAGAATAATGAATGTAACGTCTCTAATTTGGAGATAAGCATCAATTTATACCTTTGAATTCAAATTTATTATTAGGCCAAGCCCACTTGGATGGACACAAAGCTAATCCCGTATCTTTATTATACAATCTTTGATTTATACAAACTTATATAACATCCTGACCAAAAATATGAGCCAATCATAGTGATGTAGGTTCATCACCAGTATTAATTGTTTCTAAAATGACCATTTTTCCCTTATATTTTTGAATTGACTAAAATACCTTTTCCCAATTTATTATATTTTTGTTATAAAATTACAGGGTATTACACCCGCAGTTGGTCAGACTCCTTCTTCGACCTATCTATCCTCTCCTTGAGGTCCTCCTCCACCTTCTTTGCCCTCTCCCATGTTAACTTTGGGGCCGCCTCAGTTGTCTTCTTGCTGACCTCCTGGATCTTGATTGTCTCAACCTCTACTGCCTTCGGGGCCGCTACCTCAGCTTTTCGGTCCCCTCGAATGCAAATGTAATGGTACCCAACCTAAAGAAAAGCTAATTTTAGAATAATGGAAAAGTAAAAAAGATAGAAAGTTGAAAGATGGTAACTTATTAGCAGGGCACACTAAGTCTGAAAGTCTATCACCTCCTCCAGGGAATGCGGGTTCAAGCCCAATCACACCTGATGGGGGTACTAAAGGGACTCCATTGACATAAGTTTGAAGGTCGACAACATTTGTTCCATATCATCGGCATCCTTAGCATCATTTAGAACTTGAGAATCTTCACCAAACGATGCTTCCCCACTACCCCCATCAGCTTTCAGCTCCTCTAGGTCATAAATGCTATGGATCTTATTTAAAAGTTGGGACAACCTCGACAGTTGAGGATAGGCTAGTCTCATCTCTCCTCCTCTTCTTGCCCTTGCTTCTAGAGATTGGCTAAAGTGATCATGTGTGCCTGGAAGGGATCCCAATAATCTATTTCCTAGGGTCATAAAATAGCAAGGACCATAGGTGTAGCAGATGCAGCATGTACAGTGGGGGAAGTTAGAACTTCAGTCACGGCGGTCTTAATGACCTCTTCCCTCTCATCGAAAGCATCAAAACCTAGAATGTTGGCCACTACAATAACAAAGAAATAAGATTTAGCCAAAATTTAGAGTAAAAGAAAACAATTTCAAGTAAACTACCATTTGTATGGCCTGTCCCTGCCTTTTGGTAATGGGTGCGCAAGATGAGGTCGAGCTGCCTACACTAGTTTTATCTACCTTGACATAAGGCTCACCCGGAGCCCCAGTTTCATATCCAAGATAAAAAGGGTCATACGTAGGAATTTTCTTGGAGGGAAGTCTTAGTCCCCACTGATGCCCAGCTCTTATAATCCTCCTCTAACACTGCTATCCACAGAGCTCGCCTCAGTATCCCATTCAATGAGCGATGTCTTTTGATAATAAACTAGGATGTCATCTAATTGTTGTGAGTCAAATTCCTCCAATAGTGGCACTGGAACTCTATCATTTAGCTTCTTAAGATAAACATATTGCTACTCCTTAAGCTCCTTACCCTTTAATTTTCGTCATATCTTCGGTTATCGTCCGTGATCGGCCCGGCATCAGGACCAAGATTCTTAGTTCCCAATGTTTGACAGCGACCTACCTCAATAGGTTCACATTCTCACTTAGAATCATGAAATCGATGTCGCATGAGAAAGAAAGTCCCCTTTCAATGGTTGAGTAAAGAAAAGGAAGGAAATGTGTAACGATCCATAATTTTCGATCCCAAAAATTCCAGATAGTTAGGAAAAGAAGAAAAGAGATAGAGGAAAAAACAGAAAACACAACCCACAATCTCATATTCACAGCGGATCAAAATGTATTATCAAATAAACTAATAGTTTTACAAAGAAGAACTGTATCAGTACATTTACATTTTTATACATCAGAGTACAACATATACATAAATCACTAGACATTTATAATCAATATGTCCCAACCACTACAATATGACACAGAGGATACACTCCGCACCTTTCGACCATCCAGCTCGCATCTTGAGCTCCAGAATGTCCTTACCTGAAAATCTGTAATACTCGGTCTGACTCGAGCATTACATCAAAGTAACACCTTGGTCAGGCTGGAAACCAGCGTGAGTAAACCCATATAATTTGAAATACTAAGTTCAAACCATAACAGAAAATCTGGGTAATTCGTACTTCACTACGAGTTCATTATTTGTTATGCTCAACACTTATTTCACAACTCAAATTCTAAGTATTCTAACTTAGTTCAAGGGTCCATATTATTCTATTTCAACCTATTGACGTCACATATAAAGAATTATTGCAAATTTCTAATCAAAGTGGTTTCGGGAATTTACTAATACCCGACTTCGGTCTCTTCGAATTCCATGTCATCTTAATCCAAGTTATTCAATGCAATACAATTCAAACTTTAAATACACGATGTCATTTTTATACGCAGCAATTCATCAACGATAGATAACCATACTATCACTATCTATCCAAACATATCATATCAGAAAACATTACATATCCAAAATATCAACCTATTCAAGGTATTTACATCATTCAATCATTCATAAACAAGATTAATTAGTCACACCATTTCTAATTAATTAAAATAAATTTTAAGTTAATTACTTTAGTCACTTGTAATCTTGCTTACTTAACATTAATTAATTACAAACCAATTAATTTATCATACAATAGTCATCCATCTTAATTAATCCTCCTTGATAATATATATTTTTATTTGCATTAAGTGATTAATCTTTAATTAATCACATAGATTAATTATCATTAACCATTCACATTAATTAACCTTTAATTAATTAATGACATTCATTAATGATCCTAAATTAATTACTTCCATTAATCAACCTTAATTAATCACATACATGAATTAACTATCCTTTAATTACTTACATAAATTAATTACACTGAGTAATTAATCCTTAATTACTTTCGTTAATTACTTCCATAATGTAATTATCCTTTTTAATTAATTACATTTAGTAATTATACAATAATTACTTCCACTAAGTAATTCACTTACTTAATACCTAATCCAATTCAAATTTATTCTTAATTAATAAACCAATTAATTATCTTAAATTAATTAATTAATTATTCCTAATCACTAGTTAATGATCCAATCATTAACTATCCAATAAATTCCCATTAATTACTTACCCTAAGTAATTATCTTTAATTAAACTCATCATTAATTAATCACACCAATAAAGTTTATTAAGTGATAAATCTTTTAATTAATTCACTAATTAATTATTGAAAAATAATTCACAGCTTAAATTAAGTTAAAGATAAATTCTTTATCTTTATACTATACTTAATTATTATTATTAAATTTCCATTGTAAACATTTTTCATATTAATTTTTTTTATAATTGAAAGATTTGAAAACAATTTTGCAAATCAATTTATATTTGAAAGATATAAAATTTTCTTTAAACAAAACAAATCTTACCTGAAACTTTTAATTAATTTAATTGCATATATTATTTGTTTATATAAAACTTTAAATAAACATTTACATTAAAGAAAATTGATTCTTAAATTATTTTTTTAAACAACAGATTTGTTCAAAACTTTTGGAAAGTAAATTGGTTAAACAACTTTATAATCAATTTCTTTCATTAACAATCTTGCTTTAAAAATAAAACATAGACCCATGGGCCGAAGCCCACAACCCATAGATAAAGGAAACAACTCGATCCCATCTTCTTCTCTTCATCACTATCTCTAGACTAACGTCCCTCCATCAAAACACCTGAATCCCAATGCCTCGCAGGAAAATCAACTCCGATTAACTCAACGTCTCAGGCGAACTCAAATGCACATGCAGCTCGTCACGAACTGGAATCGAATCCCAAACCTGCATGTTTGATTCGCCCAGCCAGGCAACTTCCCGTGCACTCGGTGCACGTGCACATATCGACCTCCGACCATCCCAACGACACGACACCATAGTCGAGTCACAAAATGAAACCTGATCCAAAACATCACATCGCCAAAGCCCCTCAACTCTTAGATCGGAAAACGATCGACAGCCCAACTTCCTGAAACCAGAAATACTAACATACTCCATACAACGACCCAGCACCACGATGACCAGCGACCACCTCACATGCCACCTATCAAAATCGAAAGACCATCCATTTCTCTTCCTTCCTACCCAGAATCGAAGAACTCGGTCGCGTCCCTAATCTCCAGATCAATCGTGTTCCCAGGCCATGCCAGAAACTCCTTAAACCCTAAAAACAGCAACCACCCCAAATTGAAGCCAAATTCAAGAATCATCTTCGGTAAAACTCTAGCTGATGAAGCTAGGCTCCTTTTCGACCAAAGTGCAGCACTCCTAATAAACCCGATCACCAGAAATTAATTTTTGAACGGAATTCGTTCATTCCAAAATCCCTTACAATATAGGATGTTAAAAATCACCATTCCACCTCTAAAAATCCTATTTTTACTGGAGAAACCTCCTTGCATGCTTAAATCTTTGATTCCATTTTATTGAAATTTCACCAAAATAGGATATTTACAGTAAATATTGACATAACTGAACAATACAATATGATTTCCACACAAATCAATTTTTAGCTAAAACTATATTAATAAGTAAACACCTCCTTAGATTATATCAACATTCATTATGAACTAGATGATGTGATCTAGATTTTTGAATGCTAAGATGAACCAAATTTCCACAATAACATATAACAGAGCAATTTTAAATTCTAGTTTTAAACTAAGATTTCTCACTTTATTAAAATAACAGAGACATACATATTCACAGCAAACCAAATTTTTATACCAGGTAATTTATTTCATCCATGCAAGCAGAAATCAAGGCATTCTACGATCACATCCTCATGCACACATATATAAAATGGTTCAGTTTCAAAAGATAAGTTACTCACCTTATTAAAAAGACATAGAGCTTGAAACAGAAACCTGAAAAGTTGGAAGCTGCTGCTCTTGAAAATTGAAAACTTGATTTGATTTTTTTATGAAAACTTGGTACTGAAACTTGAACACTTAAGATTTGAGAATTCTTTTAAAACTGAAGCTTGCACTTGTCCTTGATATTTGATCTGGACTGGACTTTCTGAATTGATTCTTGCTTTTGTTCAGATTCGAATTTGTGAAGAAATTTCCTTTTTGATTTGTTTACTGGTTTTTAAGTTACAGATTTTGTTCATTGATGGGTTTCTTTATCTTTTATTGAACTGATCCAAGATGAAAAAAATGGAGTAGAAAAAAATGATGATATATATATCCTTGAACAAAAGAATATAAATATAATTGAGACACTTGTTAAATTATGGAGTAAATTTATTACACTTGTATTTGCATGTAACAATAGGTTTACACCTGTAATTATAATGTATTAATGTGTTTAAATTATATATATATATATATATATATATATATATATATATTATTGTAGTTAAATTTTAGTTTTATATTAATAATATCTTAAGTGTGTTTAATAATCAAACTTCTCTTTGTTTAAATTTTATTTATTAAACTTACATTTGTAATTATGCATGCTATATTTATTTTAAATGTTTATAAAGCTTTTGTATTTATTCTATTAATTAATAATCACTTTCTTAATTTATATAAATAAAGTTTCCTTTAAGGAAAATAAGATAAAACAAATCCTATTTTAAATCCAAAATAATTTAAAGTATTTATCTTTTAAATTTCAATATGAATTCAGAATTACAATTCTAATTCAAAATTAAAAATCAACTCATAAATGTAAATATACACTTTTAAGCAAACACATCTTAAATTTGTTTTAAAAATAAAAAAATTCTATTTAAAATCTTCTTATCTATATATATTCAATCTTTATTATTTTTAGATATTTATAATTCAACTTTTGTTATAATTATAAATTCATTTATATATCCAGATATCTTTATTTATCAAATTTCATTTGTTTAATCAAATGAAATCAGTATCTCAATAGTTTAAAATTAGTTAACTACCAAATTAGCAGATGTTCGAAAATCCGGGTTATCACAAAATGAAAAGGAATGAGGAAAAATAAAAGGAGCAAAGACATACAGGGGTTTGGAACTAGAGATACTGGAACCCAGGGATGACCTCCTGAGAAACAAAGAAATACCATGACATCCATCCCAGGATGGCCTTACTAAGGATGCCTGATAAAATAATGGGCTAGTATTAGCCTTGAATTGGAAGTAGGTGCATTTTAGGTACTTGGATTCCTTCTATAGTTGGATAATCGTCCTTATAAATTTAGCATTCAGCTTCGAAAGGCCGAGTTCCATGCAAGTAGTATAGACCCCGCAAAGGAACCGGTAGCTATAGGAGTAACTGACTAGGGGCAAGCCTGTATTCATTAGGATTGAGACAAAATAAGAATGGTGGGGAATGATAAGTCCCACCTTGAGACAACCTAAAGAAAAAGTGAAGTAACCAAGAAAAGGGTCGTCAAGATGGTCAACGGCATTGGGCATTAAACAATCTCGATGTTACACCCATGTCAACAAAAAACTTAGCTCAGTCACTCTTTCTGCTTTCAAACTTACAAGTTTTGATTCTCACTACACCAGAAGCAGTTGATTTGCTGACAGAAGTGGATCCTGAAGCAGCCATCTGAAACATATGCATCTTAAGTTATTCAAATCCTTGGCATCTTTGCCCAGCACACCCTAAGATGGGAACATGACGACTGGCTCTATAGTGCCCTCTATTGGAAACTACTTGAAGACTGGCTCTCGACTAAAACTCCTAAGCTAAGTAACATGCCTTATGGTCCCAATCAATTGCTGAATTTATTGCTTAAATCCCAAGTCATAGAATTGATCCCACTTCGTGGCTTATTACCTAAATTATCACTGATTACATTATCTAAAAGTTTGCAGGCCCAATGAAGTCCACCAACGTCGATAGACCATCACTGATATGGCAACGATGGTCGATCAATGTCCAAAGATGGCCAAGAAAAGAAGATTCTGACCAAAACCAAACATTGCAACATCATCAAGCATTATCAAGCACATACATCAAGGATAGAAAAAATGAAAAGAAAAGAAAAAATATGAAAAGACTAAAAATCTCAAAGCTTGGCCACGGCAATGGTGCCTACAACGGTAGAGAAGAAGGCGGAGAGGTGGAGCTTACGTTTTTGTCGAAAAGAGCTTGCAAAATTTATGATCTTGAGAGTTTTTCAAGATTTGGATGAATGCTTTATTATTTATGGTATATGGTGGAAGAAGAGGAGATTAGGGGTATTTGAAAACCTACCCCATTATCTCAACCGTTGGATTCAAAATGCCTTCATATCTCAGCCATTTGGGTGTAATAAATGCGTCCACCATTTCACCTACATTGGAAACGTGATCTCTTAGCCGAATTTGAAAATAAGAAATGTCATAGCTAATGAAAAATTCCATGTAAGGCACCAATTAAATGCATAGTAGGAGAGTCGGTTGACGTTATCTTTGTGACTTGACAAGCCCGCCCCTGCTCACAGAGACGAGCTTGGGGAAAAAATTTGTTAATCTTTCTCATAAGTATGATTAGCATAATGATTAGGCACAGTCTGGCACAACCCAAGCTAGCGCAACAAACCTTAGCCTAGCTAGCATGTGCCTGCCTAAATCTAGTTTGGCTTCAAGCCAGTCCATCAACCCAACAATCTTCAAAGTCCACGACTGGTTGGCTAAACTAAAGATGGCTCCAATGGCCAATTCACCATACAAGACTGGCTCAAGCGCGACCCATCTTTGTCCCGACTTCAATGCATCCTACCTTCAACCAGTCTCAGGCAGTCCGTCTAATCATTTCATACCAATCGGGCACATCCCTTCCAATTTTAGCACCATTTTGGTTTCCTTGGCAAACATCGATAGTAATCACTTGTCTATTCATAGCGACCCACATCTAATCTAGCTCCAGGACGACCCATTGACTCAACATCACTCCAAGTCTGTCGTCTGTCGACACACTATAAGATGGCTTCAATAGTAAACTCATCAGGCTAGACCGGCTCGAGCATGAACCGTCTTTGACCTGGCTTCGTCAAAGCTCGTCCCATCATCTCATAGTCAGTTTGGAACATCCCTTGAAATGTCCTTTGAAGTATTAGCTGTCTTCAAGTGTTTTCAATAAACAACCAACCAACACAACCTGGAGAAAGTCACTCCTTCGCCTTGCCACAAAAACATCCAAAATTAAACAACAAGCCATACAACCAGTTGTATTAGGTACTATAGCAAAGCAGCTAAAAGCACACCTACTCCTGTAGCTCGCCGTCGGCATTTAATACACATTAAATGCAATGCATGCACATAGTATGGAGGGACAATTGGCATTCTTCTTAGCCACATATTCCATCCTTCCCTTTACAGTTACCTTTTATCAGTCAGTGCAACTAGATTGACGGCCGTACATGCTTCTTGTCTTTTTTACTTTGCAAATTTCAATCATCCAGCACGTTCACTATAAATACCCATGCTATGCTACTTCAAAAGGGTTGAGAAACTAGTATATGCTCATAATTTTCTCTCACGGTAGATCACAACGTAAGGTTATAATATTAGCAACTACTTAGTCAAAAGTGCTCTATTTCTTATTATTCTCTCATAATTCTTTGTAATTCTAAGAGAGAAATATAGCATAACGACCTAGAATTTTGGATAATTGAAATTGGGTAAATAATTGAATCTCGAGTTCTAAGCTAGATAAAAATAATTTCAAAGCTTATTTAATTTTTATTTATAAGTATTAAGATAATAAAATTATAAATTGGATTTAAAAGCGATTTGCTCGATTTTAAAAATATCTCGTTTGAATTAACATATAAAAATAGTCTTCCGGAGCACAGTCTCGGAATTTGACGAAACTAGTTCCAATGGATCCGTAATAGCGTATTATTATCAGATTTCAAATTCGTAGTGTTAAGAGTTATCGTTTGGTCATATGGAATAGAAATGGGTTGAAATTAATATCGAAAATTCAATATAATAATTAGGTTCAAAAAGCTATCTTCTCCATACGATCGAATTATGATTCGAAAGCTTTTCCATTGCGTTTGGAATAGGATTATAACATTATGAATGCATGGCGGCATGCGTTGATAGAGGTTCAAAATTTTAAGTTACTTAAATCGAGATATTTTGAAATTTTAATTAATACATTTATATTTCTAGTTAAATTTGTCTTATCTTCTACAACCTAGGATCATGAACTTTACATATTCAAACATGCGTCGCATCATCCTTCTCCTTTTTAAATGCACACATGCTAGAACAGTAAGGAGAAAATAAAAAAATCAAAGCTTTGAAAAATTATAACTCATAAAATACTCAACTAAAAAATCTTAAGCTTGTTTTAAAAAACTAGTTTTAAGCGAAGCTTCGATTTGGTGTAGTAATTGGAAGGTGCAGCATCAGTTGGTGGTGCTCGACTCTGTACAGTAACGAGCAGAGGAAATAGGGTTTCGGATGATCGCTTGGTTGATCGTCGATGTGGAGATTTGAGGGTGGAATCGTATTTGTGGTGGTGAGACGCACCGGTAAGCAAGTTTAAGAAGCGTACGACTTCCAATGGTGGAGTGCGACTTCGCACTGTAGCACACGAAGGACTTTGAGTCACAATTTGCACAGGAGGGTTTTGCGAGATGTGATGGTGATGATCGAATGTCTCTTGAGTTGGGGAGTTCAATGGAAGCGTCGCATTTTCGATCCGTTTTGTGGTGCTCTGTGTCGTTGCTAAGCGTGCATGGCTATGGTTTATTTCGTGCACTGGGAGGAACAGTGGCATTTGGGGAAGAAGGTGCTTTCTTGGGCCGGATCTGTGAATTTGGTTATGGGTTTTAAAAGTAATATTAATTTTTTTTTAATTTAATTAAATTATCAATGAACTTATCAAATGCATATCGCTCCCATACGAGGTCCATTTTGGTCAGACATTTTGCATTGCAATTGAGATGACGAGAGCTTTTCAATGAAACTGGTTTGGACGGATTTGGAGATAGTCAAGATTTGGGCTAAAATCCAACATCGTTCGGTTTTAGTTCCAAAACGGAACGTCTTAGCGACAACTGAAAATAAATGTGAGTAAATATCACTCAATTTGGTTGATTGGATTTATTTATAGCAATTAAAAATTATTTATCGATTGATTGGATGAATTGATAAATTATATTATCTGTTGGATGATATATATTATATATATTAGTATATATATTAGTAGTTGGATTGATTATTCCCGCCGATTGGAATAGATGAGACACTACTAATAGCGAATGATCCTATAATACCGCGATACCCCTCCTCGAAGGGGGATTGGTATTTTTACGTTATCTAACATCTATAGTTGCTGGAATATAGGTTGGAGGGATCCAACTGGATTCCTCAAAATGTTGAATTTAATTTCATATCTAGTGATATATGACATGTTTGAATTTCTATGATAGATTATAGTGTGATTTAGATTTATTGGATGCTATGGTAGTACTGGCCTAGATTTTGCTATTTTAAAATAACATAAATATATGTTTTGAATTTGAAAAAGGATTAAAAATGGATTTTGGAAGTAAAATATTCATATAGAGTTTTGGATTAATTGATCGGATAAAACAAATGGTTTGACTTTAAATTTGTACTTAACTATTCCATGATATTTTAAATAGAGATTTTGGAATAGTGTATCTAAAAGATTTTAAATAATAATATTCTTAAGTGATGCTTGTTTAAATAGAAAAAAGGTTTTAAAATTTTGGATTTTAAATAGATTGGGAGAATAGATCGGAATTTGGGATTAAATATAAAATTGGTTATCTTGGATCTTAAATAAGATTCTAAATTACGAATGGAAGTAGAATTGAGATTTGGTTGGTGTTGGAATATAGTTTGGATTATTTAAGAAATTGATTTACAAATGGAATTTAATTTAGAAACCGATGTGATGTGAAATTGTTGTAAACTGGAAATGAGACTATGGGATTTATTAACAATGTTTATAAATAAAGTGAAATGATTACCATTTGATAAATTGAAAATATAAATTCACGATAAGAATTTATAATGAGATGGGTAAAGTGGTTTAAAAATAAATGATAGATTTTACTTTTGGAAATGTGAAAAAAAGGGATTTATGAAATTGGGGACGTAGATCGATTGGTGATAAATCGAGAGAGATCTATAAATATTTGATTGGTTATATTTGAATTGATAAATATTTTTTTATCGAGAAGTTGAGGTTGTTTTAAAAAGAGGATTTTTTAATTATTAAACTCGGTAATTAAAAATGTTTTAGCACAAAAATATTTTAGAAAGTTGGTTATTTTAGTATTTTTAAATTGTCAAAATGAATTATAAGTTTAATAAAAAAAATCTTGTAAATCAATTAGAATTTTATTAATAAATCAGAATTAATTACTGTTTCAAAGTTATGTACCTATTTTAATTGTTTAAAAGTATATTTAAATTGTTAAATAATGTTTTCGGAAAGTAATGGTATACTTTCATGGCGGAAATCGGAAGGCAGAGAGTGCCTACTGTTAAGTTTGTATTTTTCTAGGATAATGACGTAATCATTGAGCTGCGAATCCATGGTTGATACTGCAGTGGTGCTTTCCATATTTATTTTTAAATGTTTTCAATCATTTTGAAGGGATGGTTTGTGAGCATACTTATTCCGATAAGATAAGTATATATCCTTTTGATAAAGAGATTTAATTTATTAAAACTTAAATTAAATAAAATTCAGTGATTTCAGTAGGAAATGGAACATTTGACTGAATGATTGTATGTTTGATAGTTAATAACCTCTGTCAAACCTGGACTAAAAACATAACTTTGGAAATATAGGAGAGAAACACCGGGATTATATGGTGCAGTTACCGTTGGAAGGTGCTATACTGTATGTATAAACTCGTTTCATTCTTCTAGGACGATGATAAGGAAATCCATCCACTACCGGTTAGGATATGATCTCCGATCTTATTTCCATCTGTTAATTTCCTAAAAAACTGGGGTTGATTAGTGCTTTCGATTCATTCAGACCTAGAACGGACTCGTATGGATGAATGCTTTTAGCATATTGTTATTGGTGGATAATGAGCATTCTAAGTATAAAATTACTTAAAAAGGTAATCGTAGCCTTAAGCCTCATCAACCGGAATGACTGAAAATCAGGGGAGATGTAGCAAGGCTAAATGGGTCACACCCAATTAGCGTATGTTATCGCCTTTCTAGATACCTTTGAATATATTATTAATTATGGATACGATGGTGTATGGAAAAAATGCTCTCGATAAGGGTGGAAACACCCAGGGTAGTAACATATTCGGTTCTATCCAAGTTAGGGGCAAGACCGGTCTTATGTTATAAGGGATCCTATTGAGGTCCTTGGTACATTTTTCTAGAATTTTATTATGATAGGTGATAACCCAGTGCCTAGTCATTGTATGGAAACTATTCCCTAATACTTGCCTTTACGGTTTTGGTTGTAGAGCCTAGTATGTTGGAATTTAATTAATGTAACAATTTTGGCTAATTGAATAAGTATTTGTACTTAGACACTATTATAATATCAGATGATATTGTAAGGTAAAAACCCATTGTGTTTATGTGTAGCATGGTCTTATGAGAAATCTTTATTTTTCAAAGGATTTCGATAACAGCAGTAATTCAAATTGAGTGTGTTTTCTCACGTTGGTTTTCTAGATTGACTCGGGTGTTATTTTATTATAATACTCATGTCAGACCGAGTATTAGAGATTCGTACTAGGATGCTATGGAACTCAGAAGACGAGCTAGTTGATAGAGATGTATTTCATGTACTTGGTTATATTCAGTTGTGTATGTTTGACTGTATAGTCAGCACTTGTAAGGAAAAGTTATTATAACCGTCCAGTAATCATGTGTAAATTATTGTACTTTGATGATGTTATGTATAAATAACAGTTATAATTCTTTTTGTTTAAAGACGTATTATTATCTATATTGGTCTGCTATGATTGTTAGATTCTATGATGTTGTTGTCTATTTTCTTCTACTTTTCCTTTTTGTTTCCCCTAACTATCGATTTTTTCGGCATTTGATTGTTTGGCATGTTATACAGTGAACGTATTTATGTCGATTTTCGAGGGTCGAAATTCCCGACGGTTACATTTGGTGTCAGAGTTTAAGGTTATGTGAGAACCTTGACTTTGATGGGGTAATTCATTAGAGATAGGGTCAGTAGCACCCTAGAATAAGTTTGAGTGTATTAATAGATACGAGCACGTATTTGTTAGTGAATATGGAAATATTTTATATTGTGTTGATTGATCTATTGAGTGGCTTATGGATTCTAGTCAATACGAGTAATTAACGTTATTGATAGGGATCTCTAAACACTTGAACAGAATAATTCGGCATGATATTGTTTTGATATTGTTTAAATGAAATAATTTTACCTAGATTATTTCTATATATAAAGGAATAGTTTTTCAAAAATTATTATAGTTGAATATGGTGTGCTTGGTTATTAGGAAATGACAATATTAAACTATTATCATTTATTGTTGTGGTGATTGAATAAGAATTGATATTATAGTCAACAGTTATGAAGTAATTTCATATAACAAAGGAATCATAGTTTGTAAATGTGATTTATAATTTGAAATGAAATGAAATTCCAGAGAATATTTAACTATGATTTGTTAAAAGGGTTTGAAGGCTTGGAATTTGGAAATTTAATTCCCGTTGGTATTGAACTATTTTAAAGTCTTGGAAAATAATAGTTATATTATTTGGAGTTTATTTTTGAATTGGAAATATTTAAAAGGAATTTTAAAGGAAATAAAGCTCTGAACTCAATTCAGTCGCTGGAAAAAAAAATTGTGATGACTGTATCATCATCGGCGTTCATTTTTGAGTTTCCAAGAGAGGAATGGCTACCATTGGAGTTTTTTTTTTGATAAAACTAATTTGATTTTGAACTCAAAGAAATTATTTGATATACCAATGGATTTTGGGTATATATGATTTCAAAAATGATTTGAAATACTTAGAACAAAGTTTTTAAACTCTGGAAGTTTGATTTAAACATTTTATTTGAGAATATGAGAAAATAAGTTGACAACTTATAAAATTTGAAGATTTGCAAGTTATAACGATGCTTTAGAATTGTTGAATAAGAATATAAGGAAAGTAAATTTCGAATTACTTTGAAATTTGTTCAGATTGAAATGAACTAATGAAGAAAACTAATTAAATTAAAGTAATTAGTTAATTGAATTTGGATGATAAAATTTAATATTTAAAATTGGGAGACAAATTGTGTTAAGTGAAATAAAAATCGAATTTGAATAGAAATGGGTATAAGCTTAAGTGGTGAAGTGGTAATAAAAGTAAGAACATTTGTATAAAAAGTTTATAATTGACTTAAAAAATTTGATGGAGAAATTATTAAAATTGAAGGGAAATGAAAGTTGATGTGAATAAAAAAATTGATACAACTAAGAATCAATTGGAATTTAATACGTAAATTGTACGTATATTATTTTATTCGCATGGCGATTTGATCCAGATTTGAGCATAAAGTTTCGAGATAATTTATATCAATCCGAATTAGGATTTTTCACTCGATTTTCAACGGCGAAACCTGGATATGGATTTTTGATTGATTTTGGAGTTCGCTATCATAGTATATGGCTATGCAAGGATGATGGTTTCTGATCAAGAAACCAGATCCGAGTCCGCATTAAAGTGTTCGTGTTTTCAATAAATTAATTTTGGGAAGTTGTTAAACTGATTGGGTTGGAGAAAGTTAAAGGGTTTTGGACCCTTCTTCTTACCATGGAAATTTCGAGGACGAAATTCTTTAAAGGGGGAAGAATGTAATGACCCAGAATTTTGGATAACTGAAATTGGGTAAATAACTGAATCTTGAGTTCTAAGCTAAATAAAAATAATTTCAAAGCTTATTTAATTTTTATTTATATATAAGAATTAAGATAATAAACTTTTTAAATTGGATTTAATGGTGATTTGCTTCGTTTTAAAAATATCTCGTTTGATTAACATATAAAATTAGCCTTTAGGGGCAAAGTCTCGGAATTCGATGAATTCTATTCTATTGGATCAGTAATAGTGAATTATTATCGAGTTTCAAATTTTGTAGCATTTAGAGTTATTGTTTAATTGTACGGAATAGAAACATGTTGAAATTAATATCGAAAATTCAATATAATAATTAGGTTCAAAAAGCTATTTTCTCCATATGATTGAATTAGGACTCGTAAAATTTTCCATGGAATAGAGATATAACATTATGAACGCCTGGCAGCACGCCTCGATAGCGGTTCGAAATTTTAAGTTACTTAAACCGAGATATATTGAAAATTTAATTAGAACATATATATTTCTAGTCAAACCTATCTTATCTTCTATAACCTAGGATCGTGACTTTACCAATTCAAACACACATCACATCTTCCTTCTCCTTTTAAATGCACACGAAATAGAATGGTAAGGAGAAAACAAAAAAATCAAAGCTTTGAAAAATTATAACTCATAAAATACTCAACTAAAAAATCTCAAACTTGTTTTAAAAATCTAGTTTTAAGCAAAGTTTCGATTTGGTGTAGTAACTAGAAGGTGTGACATTAGTTGGTGGTGCTCGACTCTATTCAACGATGAGTAGAGGAATTGGAGTTTGGGTTGATCGTCGATGTGGAGATATGAGGGTGGAATCGTATTCGTGGCAGTGAGGCGTACAGGTAGGCAAGTTTTGGAAGCATGCGGCTACTAATGGTGGAGTGCAACTTCGCATTATAGCACATGGAGGACCTTGAGCCAAGATTGGCATGGGAGGGTTTGGCGAGATGTGATGGTGATGGTCGAGCGTCTCTCGTGTTGGGGAGTTCGATGGAAGCGTCGGATTGTCAGTCCATGGTGTGGTGGTCCATGTCGTTGCATAAGCATGTACGACCATGGTTTCTTTTATGCACAAGGAGGAACAATGGCATTTGGGGAAGAAGGTGCTTTCTTGGCCAGGTCTGTTAATTTGGGTATGGGTTTTAAAAGCAATATTAAATTTGTGTTTAATTTATTTAAATTATCAATGAACTAATAAAATGTATATCTCTCTCATACAAGGTCCGTATTTTACGAGACTTCGCATTGCAATCGCGATGATGAGAGCTTCGCAATGAAATTAGTTTGGACGAATTTGGAGACAGTCGAGATTTGGGCTAAAATCGGGCGTTGTCCGGCTTTAGTTCGAAAACGGAACGTCTCGACAACAACCGAAAATAAATGCTAGTAAATCTCACTCAATTTGGCTGACTGGATTTATTTATAGCAATTAAAAATTATTTATTGATTGATTGGATGAATTAATAAGTTATATTATCTGTTGGATGATATATTATATAAAGTAGTATATATATTAGTAGTTGGATTGATTACTCCCACCAATTGGAGCGGATGAGAAACTATATGTCTTGCATGATAGCGGATGACACTATATTACCGCAATATCCTGCCCGAAGCAGGATTCGTATTTTTATGTTATATTACATCTTTGGTTGTAGGGAAACAGTTTGGAGGGATCCAACTGGAAAATGTTGAATTTGATTTCATATATAGTGATATATGACACGTTTGAATAATCTGTGATAGATTATAGTGTGATTTGGATTTATGGATGCAATTGTAGCACGGGCCAAGATTTTAGTATTTTATAATACCATAAATATATGTTTTGAATTTGAAAAGGGATTAAAAAGGGATTTTGGAAGTAAAATATTAATACAGAGTTTTTGATTAATTGGCCGGATAAAACAAATGGTTTGATTTTAAATTTGTACTTAACCATTTTGTGATATTTTAAATAGAGATTTTAGAATAATGTATATAAAAGATTTTTAATAATAATAATAATTCTTAAGTGGATTGTAAAAATCAAGATTTTAAATATATTGGGAGAATAGAAGGAATTTGGTAATGAACATAAAATTGTTTATTCTAGATCTTAAATAAGATTCTGAATGACGAGCGGAAATAGAACTGAGATTTGGTTGGTGTTGGAATATAGTTTGGGTTATATAATAAATTTATTTACAAATGGAATTTAATTTAGAAATCGATGTGATGTGAAACCGTTGTAAACAGGAAATGAGACTATGGGATTTATAAACAATGTTTATAAATAAAGTGATATGATTACAATTTGATAAGTTGAAGATATAAATTCACATAAGAATTTATAGTGAGATGATTTAAATAGAAATGACAGATTTTACTTTTGGAAATATGAATAAGAAGGGATTTATGAAATTGGGGACGTAAATCGATTGGTGATAAATCGGGAGAGATCTATAAATATTAGAATGGCTGTATTGGAATTGAAAAATATTTTTTTATCGAGAAGTTGAGTTTGTTTTGAAAAGAGGATTTTTTAATAATTAAACTAGGTAATTTAAAAATGTTTTAGCATAAAAATATTTTTAAATTTTCAAAATGAATTATAAGTTTTATAAACAAGTCTTGTAAATCAATTAGAATTTTATTAATAAATCAGAATTAATTAGTATTTCAAAGTTATGTAATTATTTTAATTGTTTAAAAGTATACTTAAATTATTAAGTAAGTTTTTCGAAAAGTAATGGTATACTTTCATGCCAGAAATCGGGAGGCAGAGAGTGCCTACAGTTAAGTTTGGATTCCTCTAGGACCGAGACGTAATCATTGAGCTAGAATCCATGGTTGATACAACAGTTGTGCTTTCCATATTTATTTTAAAATGTTTTCAAACGTTTTGAAGGAATGGTTTGTGAACATACTTATTCCGATAAAATAAGTATATACCCATTTGACAAATAGATTTAAGTTACTAAAAATTAAATTTAATAATACTAAGTGATTTCGATGGAAATGGAATCTTTCATGGAATGATTGCATATTTGATGGTTAAATAACCGACTATCAAACCTGGACTAAAAACATGACTTTGGAAATATCTAGGAGAAACACGGGAATTATATGGTGTAGTTACCGTGGGAAGGTGCTATACTGTGCGTATAAACTCGTTTCGTTCTTCTAGGACGATTATAAGGAAATCCGTCCACTAACGGTTAGGAGATGATATCCGATCTTATTTTTGTTTGTTATTTCCTAAAGAATCGGGGTTGAATTTACCGAAAATATCGGACAATTGTTTCGAAGAGACCAAGATCAGATAAGTTATCCAAAAACCACTTTGATCCAACGAATACATTTTTGAAGTGAAGACATGAGCATGTAATCGAAGATGGAGCGTTGAAATGCAAGGGCTAACCGCTGCTAATCCTGAGGATGATTCCAAAATGGATGTAGTTGGAATAGTGCCTTCGCTTCCGTTCAGACTTAAAACAGAATTGTATGGATGAATGCTTTCAACACATTGTCATTGGAGGACATGAGTATTCAAAGTGTAAATTCCTTAAAAATGTAATCGTAGCCTCAAGCCTCATCAGCCGGAATGACTGAAAATCAACGGAGATGCAACAAGGCTAAGTGGGTCGCACCCAATTAGGGTATGTTATCACCTTTCTAGATACACTTGGATATATTATTAATTATGGATACGGTGGTGCATGGAAAAAGAGCTCTCGATAAGGGTGGAAATACCCGAGTTGGTAACATATTCAGTTCTATCTAGGTTAGGGATAGGGCTGGTCTTGTGTTGTAGGAGATCCTGGTAAGGTCCTCGATACATTTTTTTAGAATTGTACTGTGATAGGTGGTACCGTAGTGCCTAGTCATTGTATGGAATCCATTCTTCAATACATGCCTTCACGGTTTTGGTTCTAGAGCCTAGTATGCTGGAATCTAATTAACGTAACAATTTGGGCTATTTGAATAAGTATTTGTACTTAAACACTATTATAATATGATGATCTTTTATATAAAATATTTTGGTTATTGTAAGGTAAAAAACTGTCGTGTTTGTGTGTGGTGTGGTCTTACGAGATACGTTTGTTTTTCAAAGGATTTCGATAATAGTAATAACTCAAATTGAGTGTGGTTTCTCACATTAGTTTTCCAGACTGACTCAGGTGTTATTTTATTATAATACCCGGGTCATACCGAGTATTATAGATTTAGGTTAGGATGTTATGGAGCTCAGGATGAGCTAGATGACAAAGACCTATTCCACCTACTTGGTTTTATTCCACTGTGTATGTTAGACTATGTATTAGCACTTATGAGGACAATTTATTATAACTGTCTAGTATTCATGTGTAAATTGTTGTGCTCTGATGATGTTATGTATAAATTATAGTAATAGTTCTTTTTGTATAAAGACATGTTATTATCTATTATATATTATTCAGCTACCATTGTGAGATTCTATGTTGTTGTTTTCTCTATTCTATTATCTCTTCATTTTCTTTTCCCCTTACCATCATGTTTTACGGCATTCGATTGTTTGGCATGTTATATAGTGAACATATTTACGTCACTTTTCAAGGGTCAAAAATCCCGGCCGTTACGTTAAGAAATGTTCGAAGTGGACATAGGCAAGCTTTTCGAATCACTCTACATCGTTGTGTCGTTTACGTTACTTTTCTTCCTCATTTTACATTTTATGCTTAGTGATTAGCAAATAACCTTTGCTTTGATGGACACATTGGTTTGACTTCCGGGTTGTCCAAATTATTAGTCAATGTTATCGTTTAATTTTTTGGTAAAATCCAATTTTACTATTTAAACAGTTCATGGTAGTGACGATTATTCGTGCCAATTCCCTTCGTCAAACTATATCACATTAGGATTTACGGAATTTGGTTTTGATCAAAATCCAATATTATGCATATTCAACTTGTATAATCCAAACACAAAGTCCTTGGTTCAATAATAACAATTATTATTAACTGAATGCTCTAGCCATAGAAATTGACATTGAGTTGACTGTAGTTGACCATGATACTAGCCTCATATAATCGAGGAGATGCATTCTCTATTGAATAGTCCTTGATTTCCAATGCTTTAACTTCAACCTAACTATATTCGTTCAATGGATGTCGTGCCATGATTTAACTTTAATAAAAGTAGAGTATCCATATCGAAGTTTGGAAGTATTCTCAAATTGAGAGAATTGTGTAATATCGTGACTTTGATATTCTCTGTTTGACCTTAGTTATATTAACCTATATAAAACTATTGAGTGAGTCATTCGTAGTTATCCATAACTATCAGTACGTAAGCCCTTGGTGCGCCCAAGAGTCATAAGTAATACACTGTCCAATATTGGAAGAGTGTTAAGTACTTTAGTCTCAGCAGATGTATTGATAGTCTATCTCGATACATCTTAACTAGGAATATTTAAAGTAATATGTTATTTTCATTATGATAAATTTCTCATGATCACAACAACTAATAATAACCATCACAAAACATACCATTTAAAGATTTTTTATTTGATATATAAATTAAATAAATAACTAACACAACACATTACAATAAGTATATAATAAAAAGAAAAACGGCTTTTATTTCAAATTAGATTTTATTATAGATTTAATAATTTACAATAAATTACAGAAATGCCTCTAAGCATACTCCTAACTCTATCGATCTCCCACTTTCACTTTGTGCCAAATTATAGAATCTCAATCTCTTCCCTTCAATTGGATTGCTTAGAATTAGGGTTGGCAATTAGAACCAAGAATCACAACGCAAACTGAACGGACTCAAGAAGACCCGAACCCAAATCGAACTCGATGGGTCTTGGGTTGACCGAGGGGTGAAAAGTACATAAAGACCCGATCATACCCGACTCAAAATATTTGACTAGAAAACATTGAAATATATTCTTTTTTGGTGTTATAACTCAACTGGACCTGACTCGAACCGAATCTCTAGTCAGGTCGGGTCTAGGTTTTTAAATATATAGTTTAGACCTAGCAAAACCAAACCCATCTAGAATTAAGACACATCAAATCGAGTCCCGATGTGTTGGGTCGAGTCTAATTGCCATCCCTTCTAAGAAATGATCGAGCCATGCCTTTAATGAATGGATCTACAATGTTGTCCTTTCAATCTACTCTTAAAACGATGACCTTTTTCTTTTCAGCAAGTTCTCTAATGAGATGAAACTTATAAAGAATGTACTCAGTTTACTGTGTGCTCTGGATTCCTTTGCAATCTACATCGTTGCATTTGTAACGACCCAGAATTTCTGTCATTTGAAATTCATATATTTAATTGATTTTAAATATTCAAAAGTTAAATTCATAAGCTGAATAGATTTTTATTTCGAATATCTAGATTTAATTAGATAATTAAATTATTAATTGAATATTAGAAATTACAGAAATAATTGGAAATTGGAATTAATGTGAGTAAAATGTTGTATAAAGTTGAGTCAAATCATATTTGAATTAGAATGATGTTATAGAAATTTTTAAATTGAATTAAAAGTCAAATTGTAGAAATTGAATATTTTAATATTTAATTGACAAGTAAAAATAGCCATTTTTCAAATAGCATCGGATTATAACGAAAAAAGTTTCATCAAATCCATAATGTTATATTATTGTAAGATTTCAAATTCCGTGTCAATCGGATTTACGGTTCGTCCGAGGCAAGCTAAAACGCGTAGAAATCGGTTTAAGTGAATTTTAAATTTAAATAGTCGATTTGAAAACCTATCTTTCAAATTTGATCGAATTGGCTCCGATATATATTCCATTGCGTTCGGAATAGGGGTAAAACATTATAAATGTCAGGCGGCACGCTTCGTTTCGAGTTCGGAAAAATTTCGGGTGAATAGTGTCGAGTAATTTTTCTATAAAAGGCCTCACTATTTTCTAATTTACAAAACATTAGGGTTTCTAACCCTAGCTGCCACCTAAAATTCTAATGGCCAGAAATCATTGAATTTCATTCCTTAATCTCCCTCTATCCTTAAGTAATTAGCCAAAACACTCAACTACAATGTTGAAGAGCATGACGAGATCTATAAATCCATACGGTGATGATGAACTTTCGAGCAACGATGTGACGAGGATCTTGGATTGAAGGCGCAATGTTTGCACACGTTTTTCGAGCGACATAGGCAACCGAGATCAGCCATTCTCCTGGTGGTGGCATGTTTCGAGATGAGCTTCGATTTGGTGGTGGCATGATGGGGTCTCGACGTCGTTAGTGGGTGCGGCTTGTAAATTTCGAACGGCTTCTATGGGTTTTTCGTATGTGCGTGATAAACTGAAGGAGGGGAGAAGAAAGAAGGGCACGGACCTGATTGATGAAGCATGAAATCAACGGCTAAAATTGAAGCTAGGGTTTGTTAATAAAAAATTGAAGTCATTATATTATATAATTCGTTCAAACTTTAAAATAGCATAACTTTTTGATACGAGGTCGAAAATTGACGAAACGAATTGCGTATTGACGAGCACTACGCGATGAAGCTGGATTGGACTTGATTTGAGATAGTGTGAATTTTGGGTGAATTAAACGGTCGTTTAATTTTATTCAGAATAAAACACTGAAACTGCGACTGCAAGCAAAGTGAGTACAACTCACTTTTTCTGACTCACTTATATGTTTATATAAGTGAGAAAATATTTATTATATGATGATTGATGATTGTTTGGATGATATATGATATATTGATTGATATTTGGATATATATACCTGCCTATTGGAGCAGATTAGACCTTATACGTTTCCGTATATGAGCGGATGACCCTTTGTACGCGCGTCGCGGACATTGTACACATATTCTAATATGTATATTTATTGCAGGTGACAGGTTGGAGGGATCCAACTGGATTCCTCAACAGTATTAATTTATTTACAGATATTTGCGATATATTCTGTTATCATATTGATATATGATGTTTGGATGTCGTGATTGTTGTATTTGGTGTTATTGCAGCATTGGGCCTATTTTGGAGTTTTAAAAAAAGGTTAAAGTAACGATTTCGAATTTAAAAGGATTTTAAAGTGATTTTTGAAAGTATACGTTTTATTGAATTTTGGAATTAATTCATTTTAAAGAAATAAACGTTATAAATTTTAATGTTATAAAAATTATGACTTTTGTGAAATATATATTAAGACTTAATTTTTGGAATATAGAGTTAACTATTTTGTAAAGAGTTTAAATTGGGATTTTTGAATTATTATAAATGGTTTAATATATATGATTTACAAAATTGAATTTTATAAATCAGAATGAAGGAATTATAAAGGAGTTTTGGGAATGTTAAAATGGAGTTATAATTGGATTTTATAAATAAATAAGATTTATATTTTTATGAAGTTATAAATGAATAAATTTTATAAATAAGAGAATTATAATCTATTAACTTATAATTTGGATTTTTGGCATGTAATTGAGTTATAAATGGAATTGGTTAATAAAGTGATTTTATAAGTTGAAGTTTTTATAAAACATATATGGAAATTATAAACATTGTTTTATAAATCTGAAATCAATTGAATTTGATAAGTAAATATGAAAGCTTATTAAAGGAGATATATCCATGATTTTGGACAGTGGATAATCCTTTAATTAAATATGTAGAAGTGTTGAATATGGTAAACGATTTATATTCACGATTTTGGATAGTGAATAATATATTAAAGAAATGTTTTGGGAAGTGATATTTCAAATAGGATTAAAATGATTTGAAGTTGTTTTAAAATGTGTTAAGGATCGAAACATAGATTTCAACATTCGTTTTTGAAATAGACGTTTTCGAGAAGTAAGGAAATGATGGACTATAACACTGTTGTTATAGTAAATGATTTTCGAAAGGAAATGTTTTTGTATAGTATTGGGATATATATATATCTATCTTATTTTAGAATCCTTATACTATTGATTTTGGGTTGTTGTAACGATGTTTTACGCAACATTCGTTTTGACCGGAATAAAGATGTGTTTAAAGAGAATGTTTTCCTTAAAGAATAAAATATGTACTTAATCGTGTTTTAAGTATATTGAATATTTTCCAAGTGTTGAAAATAAATAGATTTGTGAATTATTTATTATTAAATAAGTATTTGGAAATGTTTTCTAATGTAGAAATTGAAATGGTTTAGAGAATATATCTTTTTAAAGATAATTTGAAGTGAATATTGGCAAATGGTTTAAATTAATAAAAGATTAATAAAAGGGCCTAGTGATTGTATATGGTGCTGAATATTTTTTGTTTGCTTTAATAGTTAAATAACCGACTATCAAATTGCCCAAAAATTTTAGTTCCTCGACTTGATGTGGGAACTATTTAGTCGTACACTTAGTACGTAGCCTTCTATGTAGGCTTGATTATCATTTGTGTTGAGGATGTTGATTCGTATAGTGTGGGGTCATACTCCAATCTATCGATCTTCCTTCTTGGCCCGAAGGATAGCAAGTTGAAAGTTGGAAACGTGATAAGTCTATGAGACTTAGTTGTTGTGTGAGGTTGAGAAATGCTTTTGCGTTGGTGCGAAGAGACCGGGATCAGATTTATCTGAAAACCACTTCGGACCAACGTATATGCGATGATTTGCGCGGGTTGCTTATTGATATTACGGAGTTTCATAGTGGAGGACTGCTTGTTGATCATTTGGCATTAAAATCCCAATATACATCCAGTAGCCGTGGTCTCTTCATTATGAAATATCCAATGCGAGGACTATTCGCTACTAATCCTAGTGTTTCCCGACACGATATTGTAGGCAAGTACCTTCGGTTTGTCCTGTTCCTGGACAAATTGTATGGATGTTTGTCTGACATTGCATTTCTATAGATTACGTACATTGGTTTTTATAAATGTATATCAGTGGTGGCGGAGAAGGAAACTTCTCTTAGCTTAACACCCTCCTGGAGACATACGAGCTTAAGGGTTGTATTTTTGTGGAAGGAAATTAGTAGTCAACGGAAATGGCCGTGTGGCATTCTAAGTGATGTGATATGCGATTGTGAAAGGTAATCGTTACCTCGTCGGGCCTCATCAACCGAAAATGACCAAAATAGGGTTAGATGCGGCAAGGCTAAGTGGGTCATTCCCAAGTAGGATATGATCATCCTCTTCTAGATATATCTTTACACGCTATGACGTCGTGTATCTGATTATTAAGGTTTGTATGCTATGAGGGCCCTTGGTAAAGGTCGGTAACGACCGGAGGATGACATATTCGGTACCGTCTAGTTAAGAGATGGGCCGGTCTTGTGTCGGTAGAGAAACTTTGCGATGGTTTTTGGGTACATTTTTATAGAGATGTACTGCCGGAAGGTTGTCCCTTCACCTGGTCATTTGTATGGAAATCCAAAACCCACTATGAGCTGCGATTTTGTTTGTAAAGGCATAATGAATAGCCTCGAAATGCTATATGGGTAACCATTTCGACTATGGTTAATATTATTTGTATACTAGACACTAGTATCATATAAGAGGATTTGATATGAAAGAAATGCTTTAGTTATCGTAAGGTAAAAACATGTCTGTGTTTATGTGTGGGCGTATCTTACGAGATACTTTTATTTTGATAAAGGAAAAGTTTGGTAACTTAATAAATTCAGTTGAGTGTGTTTCTCACACTGGTTTACCAGACTGCTCCGGGCGTTCTTCCCTTTCAATGCTCGGTTCAGACCGAGTATATTTACAGGTTCGGATTTGGTGCTTTTGGAGCTTCAGCGGGAGAGCTGGAGATCTTCATTTCGTATACGCGTATCTGTTTTGATTATTGATTATCCGCTATGCTTAGTTGTTATTATCAGCATTTGTAAGGACATGATATTATAACTGTTCAAGCTGATAACTCTAGTTGATTGTTGAACTCTGATTGATGTATATATATACAGTTTCTGTTTTATAAAGTCATTGATATAATATTATATATTTTCCGCTGCGATGTGAGATTCTGTATTGTTCTGTTTGGTTCTATTTTCTCTCTTTCTTCTTCTCTCTTCTTCTCTCTTCTTTTCTTTCTCTTGACTTTCCTCAGTTTGTGCTTTTTCGTTCGGACATGTGTGGATTATTGTCGATTCAAAGGGTATGGATTTGCGGGTCGTCATAGCATTGTTATCACGAAATAATGTCATTTGATCTTCCATGTTGGGAATAGCCCCTGGCTCACTCATAAATTTGCACTACCAGACCACTTCTTTAGTTTCTTTATTGAGGGCGATGTACTCGACCTCCATCATGGAATTGGATGGTGTTGCTTGTTTGGAACTTTTCTAACAAACATCCCTATCATTAAAGTAAAAATATAATCTAATATAGACTTACTATCATCGATATCATTTAGAAACCTGGAGTCCGTGTACTCCATCATAAGGAGGTCTTTATTCCTATATATAAGGAATTAGTCCTTAGTGTTTCTCAAATATTTAAGTATACATTTCACAGAAGTCCAATGTTTTCTTTGGGATTAGACTGGTATCATCTTATGCATCCTAATGCATAAGCCACATATGATCTAGCACATAGCATGGAATATATTACGGAAATGATTGATGATGCGTATAGCATCCTCTTCATATGCTCTTTCTACTTATCAGTATAAGGATCATTCCTCTTAGAATGACTAATCCAGATTGCGCTAGAACATTTCTGTGCATGTAATTCTCCAAATTAAACCTTTTAAGAATGGTATCAATGAACAAGTACAGGAACAATCGCAGACCTCTTGAATCTTTCTCTATATATCTTTATAACTAGTATATAGGTAAGTTCTCCCAAATTCTTCATAGAGAAGTTCTTAGATAACCAAGCTTTTACTAATTGGAAAAATGCAATGTTGTTGCCAATCAGTAACAAATCTTCTACATATAAAACTAATAACACTATAGAACTTCTTTGTTCTTTATGATATATGCATGCTTCCTCTGTGTTCTGATAAAAATCAGACTTTTTGATTACTTTATCAAAACACTTATTTTAACTTCTTTGAGCCTACTTAAGACCATATACGCATCGTAACAACTTACCAACCTTACCTTCATATAGAATGACCTCGAAACCCTCATGCCGCAACATGCAAAAGGCCTCTTCTAATCACCATTTAGAAACACTATTTTCATGTCCTTTTCCAATATTTCATAGTTGTAAAATGCAGCAATAACAAGCATTTCTGAAATGAATTAAGCATTGCTATGGGCAAAAACGTTTTATCATATTCAATACCTTAAATTTGACAAAATCATTTCGCAACTAGCCTTGTAATTCTTCACTTGTCCATTTACATTTAGCTTTTTCTTTCAAATCCATTTGCAGCTGATGGGTTTTATCCCATTGGGTATGTCAGCAAAAGTCCATACTTTTTTTCATACATGAAATCTTTATTGATCCCTATCTCACATATCAGAGGATCATAAAATATTATTTTAAAATTCACATTAGGTCGTACCATGCTATTACTTTGGGTTATCTTGAGTAATGACGTTTTTGACGCTTAGAAATTTTATTGGATGATTTATCACTACAAACTTAAAATGGCTATAACTTTTGATGAAAACCGAATTAGGATCCGAGACCACTTCCATTGGAAATATATGATGGTTTCTCTTTTTAAAGATGATCATAATAGTGATTTAGACTTACAATTTAAGTGTAACGACCCAGAATTTCTATAAATTAAAATTCGTATATTTAATTGATTTTAAATATTAATAAGTAAAATTTATAAGTCGAATAATTTATTTTTCGAATATCTGGATTTAATTGGATAATTAAATCGATAATTTAATATGTTAAATTACTGAAATAATTGAAATTTGGGTTTAATATGATTAAAAATGATTGGTAAAATTTTATTTAATCATATTGGAGTTAGAATGATGTTATGGAACTTTTAAAATTGAATTAATAGTTAATTTGTGAAAATTGAATATCTTAATATTTAATTAACGAGTTAAGATAGCCATTTTTCAAACAGTCTCGGATTTCGACGAAACTAGTTTCATCGGATCGGTAATGTGATATTATTGTATGTTTCAAATTTCATGTCAATCGGATTTACCGTTTGTCCGGTGAATGCCAAAACGCATAGAAATTAGTTTAAATCGATTTAATTTAAATTTGATCGTTTATTTCCGTAACTCGCACAGATGATCGAATTAGCCTCCGAAAAACTTTCCATTGTGTTCGAAACGCGGGGTAAACCTTAGAAACGCCAACCGGCATGCTTCGTTTGGAGTTCGGAAAAATTTGGATGAATAGTGTTTTGGAAATTTTCTATATAAGTACCTCTAACCTCACAATTTGCAATAAAAAGAAACCCTAGGGTTTCAACAAAGCCGGCCGCCTCTATTATTATCAATGCCTAAAAACTTCTCTTCTTCTCCCCTCAATTACTCTCAATCCGTAGACAATTAGCAAGAGCTTTCAACTAACAAACTGAAGAGCACGGAGAGAGCTTCAAATCCATACGGTGGGTCGACGAATCGTCGACCAGAGACGAAGAAATTAGGCCACGTTTATGCATGGCTCGAACACGTTTTCCAATATCAGGTGACGACCGAGCTCTACACGGCTTGGGGCGTGGGTAGCTCTCGAGTTGGGCTACGCGATGGAAGTGGCTGATCGTTGTAAATGTCGTCGAAGAGGTGGCGTTAATTCGCGTTTAGGTGGCGGCTATGGGTTCTATAGGTTGCGTGCAAAACCTGGAAGGAGATGGAAGGGGGGACGGCCTGGATAATAGGGCTAGTGATCCAACGTCTCTGGTTTGCTTAGGTTATAAAATTTTAAAATAAATTGTAATTTAATTAAGTTATAATTCATATGAACTTTAAAAATCAATATCTCTTTCATACGAGGTCCGTTTTGGACGAAACCAGTTGTGTTGGAACCGTATAGACGAATACTATGCTATGGAACTAGATTGGAGTCGTTTGGAGCTAGTGAAAATTTCGAGTAAAATTAAACGCGTGTTTAATTTTATTCGAAATAAAACACGAAAACTGAATTGAAAGCGAGATGAGAACTTCTCACTCAATCGAATAGTGTCAATTTAAATTTTAAATAGTTAGATTTAAAATTTATGATTGTATGCTTGAATGATAAATTATTATCTGTTGTTGATTGAAATAGACATTATACGCCGTTATTAAGCGGAGGTTATTTATTAAAAACATATACCGCGAATATTTCACTGCAAAGTGAAATTAGTATTATTTATGTACTTGGAGTTGATTTTCCCGCGTTATATAGCGGATGAGACCCTATTGCACCGCATAATAGATGATAATATTTTATAAATCCTATATACCGCGATATTCCATATTGGAATGGAATTGGTATTGTGCTAACATCTTTCTATGCAGGGAAACAGGTTGGAGGGATCCAACTGGATTCCCCAACTATATTGATTTATTTACAGATATTGTGATATTTGTTGATTATCATATACTGATATATGATGGCTTTTCGTGATTGACTATTTGGTGTTGTTGCATCATCGGATCCATTTTTGATGTTTTAAAATAATGATTTTGGATTTTAAAAAGAATTTTAAAGTGATTTTTGAAAGTATACGTTTTATTAAATTTTGAATTGTTAAAATAAATAAAAATTATAATTTTATTGTTACAAAAGTTATATTTTTAGAAAAATAGTACTTAAGTATGATTTTGGAGTTATATAAGTTTTAAATAACGGTTTGTAAATTATTAGAAGGATTGGTTTATTTAAATTGAGATTTTTTTGAATTATTATAAACGGTTTATATAAAAGATTTCTAAGATTAATATTTATAAATTAAAAATATAGGAATTGTGAAACGAGTTTTATTAAGCGTTAAAATGAAGTATAAATGGATTTCACAAGTGAATAAAAATTTATAGATTTATAAATTGTGAAGTTATGAAATGAATAGATTTTGTAAAATAAAAGATTTATAAATAATTAACTTATAAATTGGATTTTGGGTATAAAGTTGAGTTATAAATTGAATTGATTTATAAAAGGGATTTTTATAATTGAAGTTTTTATAAATAGAAATGGAATTTATAAACATTGTTTATAAATCCGAAATCAATTGAATTTGATAGATTTAATATAGAAGATTATTAAAGGAGATATATTTGCAATTTCGGATAGAGAATTGTCCTTGAAATAAAATGTGTAGAAAGTATTGAATTTGGTTAGTGAAGTATATTCATGATTTTGGACAATGAATATATTACTAAATAAAAGGGATATGTTTAGGGAAAATGAATATTATCAAATGAAGTTAATTGTTTTAACGATGTATTAAATTGTGTTAAACATCGAAACCATAGATTTCAACATTCATTGTCGAAATAGACGTTTTCGAGAAAGAGAAGGAAATGGTAGACTATAACACTGTTGTTATAGTAAATGATTCCGAAAGGAAATGTTTTATATAGTATTGGGATTTATATATCTATCTTAATTTCGAATCTCTATACTAGTGATTTTGGGTCGTCGTAACGATGTTTTACGCAACATTCGTTTTGGCCCAAATAAGTGTGTTTGAAAGAACTTTTTCTTTAAAGAATGAAATATAAACTTGATTTCGATTTAAGTATATTGAATATTTTCTAAATGTTGAAAATAAATGGATTTGTGAATTACTTATTATTAAATATGTATGGAAATGTTTTTCGAATATGAAATGAAACGTTTTGAGAATTTATCTTTTATAGATAAATTGAAAATGAATATTAGAAATTGATTTGAAAATTGTATATTCATAGATATTTTGGACTTGTAAATTCAGTATGGAATCTATAAAAGAAAGGGAATTTGTTTAAAATAAACGTTGATTTATTTTTGAAGTGTGGGAATAAATTTATGGATATGGAACGTAAATATAAAGTAAATCGGTAAGGATTTATTTAATTGGTTTAAATGAACCATTTTGAAAAGAAAATGAATAAAGATTTGTGAATATATCCCGTATAGGGAAATGATTTGAAATTTGTTTTCAAAAGTGGTAAAGGTGAAAAGTGATTTGAAAATTTGTTTTCAAATGGTTGAAGTGTGGAAATTATATATATCTAGTAAAGATATTTTTGGAAAGTAAATAATTTGGGAAATTATTTGAAATCTGGTGATGTTGAGCATACCTATTGATAGTTAAATAACCGACTATCAATATGTACCTTTGAATAGGTATTTGTTGTGATTTGCTTGAATTTGAATGCCACACTTATTTTCAAAATAAGCACTCACTATTCGGGTTAGCCTGGAAAGGACCTTTGGGTCGTATAACCCATTCCGAATATGGATACGTCGTTATGGATTGCATTTGATGACCGGTGTTGAAGACCGAATATTTGTTAAAACTGAAGGATTACCGTCGAATGTTTCTGCATCGGTTGATCGCCGATATAGAAATTTATTACCCTTTGTGATGGGAAGTCCGGTCGTGATTAGTGAATATCCGGATTGCAAGGACTTCTTTGGAAGTTCCTTCGGTTTCGTTCGATCCCGGAACGGACTTGTATGGATGTGTGTATGACGTTACAATTTGAGATGTAAAGCTGGTTTCTATCAAATATATTTCTGTTGGTGGCGGAGAATTTATTCTCTTAGCTTAACACCCTTAGAGGTTATGTAGTTGATGGTTACTAGAGATACATTCCCAAATTGGTAATGTGGCATACGAAGTGCTGTTGAGCATATGTAATCAAAGCACAGCTTTTGTATAAAGTGTGGCTTTGTGGACAAGACTTCGTCGGACCTCACACCCCGGAAATGGTCAAAACATGAAGGATGAAGCAAGGTTATTAGGGGGTAGCGCCCCTTTAGTGTATGTCATTCCTTCTGGATAGAGGTGGTATCATGGTATGGAGCCCAGATACTTAGCCTATGTTGTTGCTGCAAATTTATTACTTTGTGGTTGTTGGAATCGAGGATCCTCGGATATAGATCGGTTACGATCGGGGAATGACATATTCGTGTCAGTAGTTATCTAGTTTGAAAGGTAACCCGGCCTAGTGTTGGCAGAGATCCGGTTAGGTTCTCGGGTCGTCTTTCCAGAGGCATACCCATGTGGCAATGGGAAGTTCCTTGGCCTGACCATTTGTTGGAAATCCAAAGAAACAGTACGATCTTGTACGGCTTTAGTTATAGAACCTATCATTCACTTATGGTGGCGCCCCACTGTTTGGATGGTAGCTATAGTAGGCATAAGTGCGAAATGCCTATGCTGGCTAAGATTTATATCTTTACTTTCGAAATGTTTTTTATACTATGCACTATTAATAATATAAAATGTTTCTTTTTAATGCATATCAAGCATCTTTGACTATCATAAGAAGAAATCTCCAACGATTCTGCGTTTGCATTGTGTATGTGTGCAGGAGGCCTTATGGTAGTCTCATTTTCTAAAAAGCATTGCGAATCTATTTTAAAATTATCCTGTTCTTTGTTTTAAAGGTAAACTGTTTTAAGTTCACACACCAGTCCCATGACTGACTCGGAGTTTATTGTTTTCCTTCCTAAACTCTGAGTGCCCACCAATTTCCACACGGGCAGTCTAGAGTCAGGTTATCAGGATATTCTAGAATTCAGGAGTTGCTGGAGGCAAGCTGGATGGCATGGCGTATTCACTAGTATATAGTATTTCTTTTCCGTTGTTTGTTGTTGTATACTCTGATGATGTAATGTAATGAGATGTAATGTAATAACTAATATAGTTCTTTGTTTAAAGATTATTCATTTATCTATTATATGTTGTTCCGCTGCGATTGTGAGATTCTGATATTGTTTTCTGTTTCTTCTTCTTTCTTCTTGTTCTTCTATCTTTTTCTTCTCCTTTAACCATAACGTACGGTTTTCCGGCATTCGATTGCTCGGCAGTTAATACAGTGGACGTACTGATGTCGATTTTCGAGCGTCGAAAAGTCTCGTCGTTACATTAAGGGATACAGTAGTTTGAAGTTAAGTAGGTTTTGGGACAACTCAATAAGTAATTGATGCTATTTGTGGTGAGCCCAATAGCCCATTTTGAGTTTGAGGGCTTATAGTGGCTGAAATAATCATTTACCATTATCCTAAAATAGATCCAAACACCAATTAACCTACTTACAACACCTTCACTAATCTCTTCCAAATCAACCCAAATCCATATATCTATAGCAGATTAGTAAGGACATTAGATAGATACTTTCAAATTTATAGCCTTAGGAAAGAAAATTTAGTACTTTGCTTTTTGTTTTTAGATTTTCCTCATTTTGTATGCAAATCTTTCATTTTTAGGTGTTTGGTGGGTGATTTATCATCTCACATTATGTTATATATGTATCTATATGTTTTGACAACTTTTAAACTCATTTTAAAGTTAAAATTATGTTTTATATTGTTTTATAACTCAACCTGAAGTAAAAATGATATTTAAATGGTTTGAAGTGTTTTTCATGTTATTTTGATATACGATTGCATCTACAAGTGTTAAGCTATGCTATAAATGTATATTTGTATGGTTTAGACGACGTTTGAATGTTAGTGATGCTTGTTTGTGTGTGGTTTATGTGCTTGATGGGTTACAAATGCTCATCGGAGAGAAATAGAATTTGTGGACGCTTCTTTGGTTGAGGGTCTTAGTGTAGAAAGAGAAGTAACATACTCTCCGATTTGATACATAAAGGATGAGAGACCCATTAATGTTGAATCGGAATTTGGCAGATCGAATCAAGAGTGTTTAGCATCATGTCATTGCGTAGGCGATGTGTGTAGGTCGAAATGTCAAGTGTAGCAATGGAATTAGTCTGAAATGGAATTGTCAAGGGTGCTATAAGATTTCGATTTTGCAGTATTATCTGGCGGATGCTCTGTTTTTGGCTTGGTTTCGTAGGAAAGTTGGCTTTAGGAGAGGAGGGGTTTGTTCTAGGTTAGGTGGTTAATGGAAAAATAGTCGAACAAGAAAGTTGGTCTAGTTGTTGCTTTAGGTCGAGCATGTGGGAAACATGGAAGGTGCTTTGGTCCAGGTGTCGAACAAAAAAGTTGGTCTGACCATCGAACAAGATAGGTTAGTTGGTTGCTTTAAGGCTTGCTTCGGGTTTTTGGTGGTGTGCCTTGGTTCGAGCTTACGGATGTCGAACATGAATTGGAAATTTTTGGTGGCTTGGGGTTTCGCATGGGCTTTCTTCGAGTTAAGCCTATGGTGACTTGGGGTTTTCCTCAATTTTGCGTGGGGTTGGAGTGGATGACTTGTGGGTATTGGATGACAACTAACATGTTGATTTTGACAACTCAAGGTCGCAAGTGACTATAGCGTCTAGTGATGGATCAAGAGGACAAGTTCCATGTGAAGGCTTGTGGAGTAGAACGAAAAGTCGTTCTACTGTCGGTATGTGCGCTAAGGTATCAATGGATAACTCTAAGGTTGTGATACTTAATTTAGGACAAGGTAGTCTATGTGTACCCTAGGGAGTCTATGTGTACTCGTATTTTGGACGTTTGTGTGTGTTCAATCCCTAGCCATCTATGTGGTCATAAGTGGAGCATCTGCAATGTTGAGTAATCAATAACCATCTATGCAGGTCATAAGAGTTATCATATACCGACGATGCTTGAGTGAGAGAAGGAAGAATGTGTGATGGTTGCAATGTTTGTTATGTTCCTGATATACTATGTTATACCTATATACCGTATATTATACTTGGTGTTGTACTCTCTATCTGAAAGTAATTTAGCATATACTATTGCAAGGTGTTAGCCCTTTGAATGCAGGGATATGACAAGTATGGTTCTACATACCCTATGTCCTTGTTACCATGTACGGTTTATATAGTATTTTGAGATGATGTATTGCTCATACCACACTGTTGTCTAACCTAAGTTTTTATGTTTTTCTTCTTATTATCTCGAGTATTCTTCAATGAGTGTATTGGGGGATAATAGGTCTAATAGCACATGGAGCTTTACAAGGTACAAGCAAGAGGCTACACTTTAATATATCTATGCTTTAGAGATTTATATTGCCTCTCCTCCACTGTGCAGTACTGTAAAGCTATGTCAGTATACGTACTTTGTGATAAATGATTGTTAGAGTTTTTCTGTATATTTTGGATGTTCTATGGGTTCTATGATTTTGATTTCTATTTCTTTTCACCCTTGACTTTGCCTTACATCGAAGGGATACTATCGCAGCACACTCTACAGGTCTTATTGGGTACAGAAGGTGTAGGACGGTCATTACATTTGGTATCGGAGCTTAGGTTACATAGTTGATCTAAGTTTATACTTGGATCCATCAAAGATAAGGAGGAGTTACCATTTAGGATGGGTCAGATGGTATATGAGAGAACATACTTTTTATATTTTGGTTTTCAAAACTATATAGTAGTATATATAGTATATAAGTCATATTACATTCACGGACATCACTCATTCCTTTTTGAGAAATAGATCATTTTTGTTGCAGCTTATAAGAATGAGCCAACAAACGAGGAATGATGCTAGGACTTCTATTTCTGTCTTAAAGCTAGAAGCAGGTGATGGGGTAGTTGTGAACTCTGATACGCAGGCTATGTTCAATAATATGATCAATAACATGCTGCAGAATTCCCAAGGAGTTCCTCCTGTTATGATTGTTGTTGGTGGGATCCAATACAGGCACTGAGGGCTGACTTTTCTAAACTGAACAAGGATTACTCTAGTTTAGGTGGCAAACTATTTCTTGGAACAGAATAAGCCATCGAAGTGTAGGATTGGTTAAACATTACGAGTTCATCTTTGAGGACTTGGAGTTGAGGGATGCGATGAAGAGGAAGCTGCCGTTTGACATCTTCAAGAATGCGCAATCGGGTGTTGGAATGCCATCAAGGTTACTACTCTTGAGAATCAGTTCACTGGGAGCAGTTTAAAGCTAGATTCGAAGAGAAGATTATAACGGCAACTCAGAACTCGACACTTTTAAGGTAAAATCGTTGATTTTGAAGCATGGAGACTGTCTATCTCTAAGTACGTGGTTGAGTATGGTACTCTTTCAAAGTATAGGATGTCATTTATTGACACTCCATTTAAAAAGGAGGAGAAATTCATTCCTCAAATGAATGACTGTCTCGGTGAGAAGATGATTGACCACATAGATGAAACTTTAAAAGCTCATGGATAGGGCTTTAAGGCATGGGAGCATGCACCCAGTCAAAGGAGGTTGCTATTCCAAAGGAGAAGTCCAAACCACAAGGTGGTTGTGGTAACAAAATAAAGTGGAACAATAATAAGAAGAATCAATTTTGAAAGGATGGTCAAAAGAAGAGCAAGTGGTGTAAAACTAACTTACGATGGATCGATTATACAAATGACAAGTATATAACTAAATTAAACAATAGTGTAATAATTAAGAAAGAATGTAAATAAGAATAATCACACCAGGGCTTTTATGCTGGTTCGGACCTCCCATCCTACGTCCAGTCCCGAAGCTCCTCTTCGGAATTTCCTTTCACCAAATAATCCTCACTTCACTCGGAGGAACAGGTTTATAATAGCAGTGTTTCTTTGTCAACTATGTGTTCTTCTATTAAACGGATTTTGACTATATAGTATAATTCAACTTCTTATATCTCTTGAATGGTTGAATACAATATTGTTCGAGAGAATATAGAAGTGTATGATCTCAGATTTACAGATTGGGCAGCAAGTAGATGATAGAACAAGAGATGATTATAAGATAGAAGTAAGTGAGTAAGTTAATCCTTTGATTCATCTTGATTCTTGTTTATATAGTTGTAGAGGGTTGCTTCTAGTAATCATGTCTCTTCCCTTTCAGTCTAGAGTCGTCACTGTTCACTGGTGAAGAGTTGCGGAGGAGACATGGAGTTGTGTCTTTTCGGAGATGACAGTTGATATTTGAATTTTTTTTCCCCGAGTCCAGTTTCAGAAGTCTAAACATTGTTTTCAGATGTCTAGAACTTATTTTTAATTTTAGTCCAGCATCTACGTTCGGACGTCTGAAGTTCTGCATTCAGACGTCTGAACCTGACAAGTGAGGTTTTTCTGGGTTCATTCTTGAGTGTTTATTTCTTCGATCTTCGTGCAACTTTGTAGATGAATTTCTTTAATACTAGTCATCGTCTTGTCAAGGTAGCAGTTTGTCTTGCTTTGTATCTATGTATGATATATATATATATATATATATATATATATATATGATTTCCATTGTACAGTTGCTATCGTCGAAATCGTAAACTTAGGTTCTAACATTTGGGAACCAACTTGCTATAACGGTAGAGAGAACGGCAATCTGAGCAGGAACTATATGAGTGAGAATAAAGTATGTTATAGCTGCAACAAGCATGGGCACTTTAAGAAGGATTGTCCAAAACCACCAAGAAATAAGCAGGTTGTGTCCGCTTATGCTTTGAACATTGTTCCACCTTCGTCGAGTGCTCCATCGGCGAAGGAGAATAGGGAAGGCCATCGCTATACAGTGTGTGCTTTCTATTTCTGATATATATATATATATATATATATATATGTACTTATTTTATTCAATATTGGCCTTCACATTCCTTATATCTAGTGATTTGTTAAATAGATTACGATTAAAACCCAAGATAGTTAACCAACTTTTGGTTATAACGAACACTATTGGAGGATCAACTAGCATGTGCATGGTTTGTCGAGACTTAACTTTATCGAGTCATGGATGTTTGTTTGTTTATGATTACATTGTATTTATTTTTGTGAGGTTTAGTATTATTTGGAGGTTGGACTGACTATAAAAATACGTAGTAACCATGGATTGTGAGAGTCCGTTGGTGACAATAAGGTCGACTATGGGTGAAAGTTGTAGTAAGGCTGCATATTTGAAGATGAGCTGATGGTTAGATTTTTGTATTCACTCGAGACCCCACACGATAATTTTTTATCTGTGCCTACAGCTAGAGAGTATATGGAGATATTAGAGGAGGTGGCCAAATTACCACCACATAAGGAGATTGAATTCCATATAGACTTGGTGAACAATGCCAGACCGATCATTATGTCATTGAGGCATATGGTGCCAAAAGAGCAGAGGCAACTAGAGGTGCAAGTGGATGACCTATTATGAAGAGGGTTCTATGTCTTTACAATGGTTTGTTTACTGTAGCCAGCACATAGACCTAAGCAATTTCTATGTCCCTAACCCACTAGTTATAATCAATAATTAGTTTTGGGTCCGTATCTTCAACTGGTCTACCTCTAGGTGCTTTGGTTATTGATGGACATAAGCGTTCGTATGTAAGTGCTATTTTGATTGCTCTTCGCCAGTCTATATAGTTAGGTCCGGTGAATGTGACTTTCAGAAGACAATATTGGTGTAGATATTTTTCTACAAATATAATTTAGTAGGTTAGGACATTTATTTCATAGAAAATGTTCTTCTAATATTTATAAGGTTAAACATATATTTCATTTTTCTAATAAGCTCTCACTTGACTTTAATGTTTCCCAAAACCTTAAGAGGAAACATAGAAATCTTTTGACTTTTCTAGTAGGTGTTAGGACTCGCATAGCTTGAGGTTCGGGCTTTGAGGAGAGCTCAGCAAGTCATAAGCCCACATGCGATGGATAACACTTTATCGGTTGTATCACATACAACTCCTAACCTTGTGGGTTTTGTCCTAATCTCATCTTTACCTTAAGGAAAGCTCAACAAATAAAGAAAGATTAATCACTAGTACCTACCATCTCGCAACGCCCTAAGTATATTGCGCATACCTTGAGGAAAGATTAACAAATATGTGCATATATCTTACCTTATCTATTATATATATAAATAATACTACACATAACATCTCTATCTTGAGGAAAGCTCAACAACTAAAGAGCATGCAAGTAATTTATTAATATATAAATGGTAGAGGACAACACTTGTATTAAAGATTTATATATTTAATATATTTAATTGAGTGGTAACGACTTATGGAATAATGTATTTTTTTTATGAAATACCCATGTGATTCAAGTGTCAAAAAAGTCTAAATTGTGACGACCCGGAATTTCTAGCAATTTAAATTGGAACAATTAATCGATTTTAAATATTTAAAGGTTAATTTTACTTGAATTCCAGATAAATATTTACTTGATAATTAAATCATTGAATAATAATTGAAAATTGGGTAAATTGTTGAATCAAAAATTTCTAAGCCTGTTTAAATAATTTGAAGGCTTATAAAATTTATGATGATGATACTGAAGATAATAGAATTGTTAGAGTTTAAATTAAAGGTGATTTGTTCAATTTTAATAATTTATCGTTTAAATAGATATTTAAAAATAGCTTCCCGAGACACAGTCTCGGAATTCGACAAAACCAGTTCCAGTGGATCCGTAATAGTTAGTTATTATCGGATTTCGATTTTCGAAGCAATCAGAGTTGTCGTTTGACCCTGGCAGCTCGAAACGCTTAGATTTATTTGGATCGATTTAATTTAATATCAATCGTTTAATTCCGTAACTCGCACATACGTTCAAATTAGCCTCCGAAACACGGTCCATTGTGATCGAAACGCGGGTAAAACCTTATGAACGTCTGTCTGTATGTCAGATTCGGAGCTAGAAATTTCACGTTTTGTTAAACGAGATATTCTGGAAAGATAATAATATTAAAATATTAGGGTCAACTCAGCCACCCTATAGCCTATACTCGAAGCCTCTTTTAGAAAAATATCACTTCGTTGTTTCCAGAGAAATAAAACCGATATTTTATTTCTATCTTCCTCTTGAATCTTAAAAAAAAATCGAAATCGAACTCAAGAAACATAAAAATAGCGACCGAGTGAAGATAAGGGGGATTCAGGTCACACTCTTACTCATTTTTTCTGAAATTGGTTTCAGCTAAAAAAAATAACAACCGAGATTCGCGAGTCATTAAGAGTGTGAATCGCGACCCATCCTCAACCTATGGATCGATCACCTTTCCAGTTTCATTCACAGAATCAATTCGCGACCCCTCTTGAATGCGTCGTGTTGCCATGCCGAGTGGTGGAATCGAAGTTGCGGTCTCAAGGTCGGCTATTGATTGAAATCGAATGCGTCTAGGCTTAAGGGTTCCGCTTTGTCGACCGAGTACTCGCGAATCAAAGAAGAGAAGGCTGCATCGTAGGTCGAACTCGATCTCAGGTTCAGAAAGGGGAGTTGGAGAAGCTCTGCAGCGGTAACGACGCGACCGTGAGGAGGAAGCTCGAGTTAGGGATTCTGGAAGAATTTGCGGTGAGATTTTTGTATTATTACTTTCAATTTTGATTTATTTAAAAAAATATAGGAAATTATAAGTAAAAGCAGAAAGATTTAAAAGGAAAAAAAGGGAGAAAATATAGAAATTTTGAATATTGAGTTTATATAAAATCAGAGTTGGGTATCGCTATGGATTGTTCATAATATTTATGCAGTTTGAAATGAAAAAAATAAAACAAATAAATATACATATACATATTTTTGAACCTATTGGTTATTTTAGAATAATATTTTATAGTGGTTAACTTGTTTGAAATTAACTTATTTAATTATTTTAAATTACTACAAGATTGTTCAAAAGGAAATTAGTTGAAATTTAATTATTCCTTAAAATTTAAATCATAAGATAAATTTAATAAGTGAATGATAATAAATTGCTCGATTTAAAACTCAAGTGTTAATAAATTTATATAATATTTATGCAAGGTCCGAATCCTGATGGAAACAAGCTGGGTTGTAGTGAATTGCAAAAATGCAAAGGTGAGTAAATCTCACTCTGATAGATTTCTATTTAGATTTAAATGGTTAAATTTAAATAATTGGTTGATTGATTTAGGTTGATTGTATGTGTGTTGATGTTCTGGTGACTTTGGTTTTGGTTGGTTCTCGAGTTAATTGTTGTTTAACTCGAAACATTTGGGTTTTAAACTTAAATCGTAAATAAGAGGATGGTTCATTTTAAAATCAATAAGGGTTAATGATTGGTGATTCATTAAATAGGTAGGATAAATTAAATGGATAATTAATTATTGATTTGGATTAATTAATTAAGTTTAAATTAATTAGGATGATCATTTGGTGGTTTAATAAGTAATTATTTAATGCAATTAATAAAATATAATTACTTTGTGTAATTAATCAAGAGATAAATTAAGATAATTAATTAAGGAGAATTAATCTATTTAATGAAGTAAATAAAAAGTAGATAATTTCAAGTGGAGATAAATAGAGTATGGTTAATACTATGGTTAAACTAATATAATTAATTCAGATTAAGATAAATTGAAATATAATTGGAAATCAATAATTTATATAATAAATGATGTAATTAAAGACTGGATTAATTAAGACTAATTTATCCATAATAAGTGACTTATCAGAAATTAAGTAAGAGAAATAATTAAGAATTAATGTAATTAATATAGTTAATAAATTGATGTAGTAATTAAGATTTTTTTTATTGATTTTGGTTAAGAATAATTAATATCGTGAAACTAATCAAGGATAATTTCTTGAATGTAATTGAAAGATAATCAATCCAGGGTGATTAATTAAGAGGAATGGATATGGAATGGTTGATTGATAAATTGATTTGAGATTAATTGATGAAAGAATCTAAGTGATTGAAGTTTTAAATTCAATTAGAATCAATTGAATTGATTTGTATGTGATTAAACTTTGTTATGGATAATTGAAGGGTATTGGATGTTTTGAATGTGTTGATATATCTTATGATGAAATGTTGAATATTTCATTTGAATAATTTGGGATGGAATAACATGAGTTCCGAAGAGGCTGGGGTTGGGTATTAGGAAATACCCGAAACCACTTCGAATTTTTATAAATTGATTTGTGAAATCAATACGATGAAAAAAAAAGATTTAAGTGAATTGGATTATTTTATCTAAGTTTGGTACTTAGAAATTGATACATGAAATAAGTGTTGTCTATAGCAATTTGTGAAATGGGATAAATTGGTTTGAGTTACCCCGGGTTTTGTATAAGTTGATTGCTTTGGTATTCCTTGTTAGTTGGGTTACTCACGCAGGTTTCCAGCCTGACCCGGGTGTTACTTTGGTGTAATGCTCGGGTCAGACCGAGTATTTCAGATTTTCAAGTAGGTACGTGCGGGAGCTCAGGAGGCAAGCTGGATGGCAAGAACACTTAGAATATTTCTGCTGTAATTATATTATTGTAATTCTGTGATAATTGTAAATATTCAGTGACTGTATATAATGTGAAACTCTGATGTATATTAAATGTAAATCGACAAATATAGTATCCTTTTGTAAACTGTTATTATTTATTATTATATTTTATCCGCTGCGAATGTGAGGTGTTTGGTGTTTCTTCTTCTTCTACTTCATTTCATAACTATCTGGGATTTTCAGGTTTGAAAATTTCGGGTCGTTACATTTGGTATCAGATTAGAAAGGTTAAGTGAGAACCTTGGCTCTGGTGGGGTTTACTCATTTGTTAGAGTCTGTAGTGCTCTAGAATGAATCGAGAACATATATATATATATATATATATATATATATATATATATATATATATGAGCGCATACTTTTTATTTTCTTATATAAAGATTTTAAATGATTTTATATAAAATATATTTTGATATATATTAAGCAATATTTCCTGTTAATAAATACTAAGGTGATTGGTTGTTAATTATTGAAATTAAAATTTAGGAGTAATATAATACAACCAAACTGAAATCTTGAATTGGAATTAAATTAAGTAAAAATAGAAATACAACCAAACTAAAATTTAGTGGATTGAAAATGGAATTTTAAATCTGGTCCAGAATTCAAAAATTTTGTTTCGAAGTAATGAAAATATTAAATAAGTATTATTTGGATAACTGGGACTTGTTGCAAACAATGGGTTGTTTGAAGTTTGATTTAGGTTCAAAACCAAGGGTGGTTTAAAATTTTAAATCATGGCTGGGAGGGCCAAGAAGAAAAAAAAATGTATATATATATATGGATATACATGATATCAAAGATAATTTGAAATAAACTCTAAGAAGTTGAGTTTTGATTTTTTCGCTGAAGTGTGATGTAAAAACCCTAAGTGATATAAGTTTTGAACTTATAAGAGGGAAAGAATTTTGAAGTTTGAAGCGGGAATTCAATTTGAGTAAGGTTGATTGGATTAAGTAAATTGGAATTTAACTTTGGGAAAGTTAAACAAATGTAGAAAAAGCAACCTGAATTGGAAATTTGAAGATGAAATTGGAATTTAACTTGGAAAGTTAAATGGTTGATTTGAATTGGGAATTTGTGTGATCTCCAAACGGGTTTGATATTTAAAAACTGAAAATGGATGGACGTTTTAGAATAAATTGGACGATACCACCCTATTGTTAATTAATATCTTTAAATTGTGAATGATATTGTATAAATAAAATAAATTTGAATAATTGAATTGTAAAATTAACTTGTTTAAGAACTGGCTTCAAACTGGAAGATAAAATTGAATAATAAATTAAATTTTGAAACAAATAAAATTGTATTGAGCTCTTATTTGAATCTTGAAATATATAAGTAAAGATAACTTAAATTGGAATTTTGAGAATTGGACTCAGAAATTAAATAGATTAAAAACCTTAAAATAAAAGTTAATTGGGTTTAAGGAGTTAAACCAACCTTTGAGAGTTTAACTCGAATTTATATAATTCGAGATAGTTTAAATTCAAGATTTAAATTGAATTAGTTCAAAATTGAATTTGGTTTGAATTAAGTGGATTGGTGATTGAAGGTGTATAAGTTTAAGAATTTAAATGGGAAATTAAATTGGATTATATTGAAATTATTTGAATTTGAATGGGTTCGATTGATAATAATTCATATTGATTGGAATAATTTGAAATTATAATATAAGTTGAACATGATTAAAATTAAATGGAATTTGTTTTAAATTGGGAAGAGAATCAAGATTGATTCGACTTGAATTGGGTTTAAATAAACTTTAATAGAAATTGAAATTATTCAAGATGGAATTGAGTCAATTATGAAAATTAGTTGGGAAGTGAACAGTTTGACTCTGGACTATTCTCAATATAAATTATTTTAATATAAACTTATTTTTCTAGTCTATTTAATATATACAACTTTTCCTTCTTAAAGCCAAATTATTTTATACTTGGTTTACAATTATTTTTGGAGCTATTTAACAATTTTTCAACTGTTTTCTAAACCAATTACTATTTTTCAACTATTTCACAAACTAAGTTCTATTTTACAACTATTTTGCAATTATTTGAAATTTCTGAAACTATTTAACTATGTTCAACTATTCTAAAATTAGTTAACTATTTTATAGCTATTTTGTAAACTAATAATTATTTTTCGACTACTTACCTATTTTTTAAATTTTCAAGCTATTTTTCTAAAAGTAAACTGGTCGGAGTTCAAACTGTTATTGAATAAATACCCAACTGAGATAAGAATTGAGGTGATAATCCAAGTGGGGATTAATGTAAATGTGAATAAGTGAATGTGAATGGAAAGGAAATTGATTTGGCTAATAATCAATGAAGTTAAATACGTAAGATGTACGTATATTATTCTATTCGCATAGTGATTTGATCCAGATTCGAGCATAGAATTTCGAGATAGTTTATCGATCTGAGTCAGAATTTTTCACTCGATTTTCGACGGCGAACCTGGATATGGATTATTGATTGGTTCTGGATGTTCTCTATCATAGTCATGGCTATGCAAGGGGAATGACAGTTTCTGATCAAGAAACCAGATCGGTGTCCGCACTAGGAAGTCGGGTGGATGATACTAGTTCGAAAGTGAAATTGTGTGATTGAGTGAGCGATTAGATTGGTATAGCGTATGGATGATATGTGTACATCATACGAATTTGAATGAATTTTATATTGGAAAGAGAAATTAAATTGAAATATTTGATTTTGATTAAACAAAGTTATATATCTTTGTTATAAAGATAAATCTTCCCTTGTTGGATTTATTGCTGGAAGGAAAAAAATATTTTTGAAGGTGTTTGAAGTATAAAAGGAATTTTATACAAGTTTGAAAAGATCCAAAGTTTTTAAAATTTTATATATCTGAATATATATATATAAAGGATCTTATGAGGAATTTATAAAAAGGTTTTGAGAACCTTTGAATGTGGAAAGGCTTTTGATTTTTGGGTAAAATCAATATTGAATTTGGAAAGCCTAGTTTGAGAATTATCGATTTTGGGATAATCGATTTTGTGTAAAGGAGCTTTGTATGATATCATACTAGGTGAATTATTTGAAGATACTATATGTGTATAGTATAAAATATTTTGATGATGGCTCTGGGGAAAAAGGCGCTCCCTTGAAATGAACTTCTCAGGAGTGCCACCGGGTGGTGCTGCCTTGAGCCCCAAGGGGGGGTTCTAAAGTTGATCATGTGTGGAGTCCGGACAAAACTAGTTCCTAAGGATTATTAGGTAGCGAAATTCGAGGGCGCTGATGCCTACAAAGGCATTTGGGTTATGCTGTGACGAAAGTGTAACTCGATGTCGCTGCGATCTACTGTGGGGACCATAGCGAAAATCGTGTGGGGACCATCGGGTTAACTGCGACCATGGATGGGGGTGATGATTTCCAGAGCATTCTTACTAAAGATATTTCCTTTATTTTCAAAAACTACTTTCGATATTTTCAATAAAATTATTTTCTACGTATTTTCGCTGGATGTTGAAAACGGGTTTACCACGTACTTATAGATTTTCAGTTCTACGCTTGATCAACGTATGACTGAATTTCTGTGAGAACAAGGATGGACTGGTTGGGACATCGAGTTATAAAAAAGGTATTTATATAAAGAGTTATTTTAATAGTATTATGTGACTTTAAAAGCATTTCTAAAATTTTGCAATAAAGATGTTGGGATTTTGGAAAATCGAAGGAAATCCAAACTGAAATTATAAAATTGAAACTCGGGAAAATTTAATGATGTGATTCTTTGTAATTTAAGGAAATCGAATATTAAATTAAAGGTGAAAGTAAACCAATCAGCTAAATAAATTATTTACTAGTGTATGTTAATAAAATTTAACTTGGGTAAACAAATGGTTGTAAATTTATAATGGAATTTGGTAATGAATTCGAATTGTAAATAGAATTTGACTTGGATTTGATAATGAATTAAATAGTGGAGATGCTATAAAAATAAAAATAAATAGAGTTGGATAGAAAAATGTGATGGTTTGAATTCCAAATAAAGTGGATATAAGAGAAGTGATTATAATAGCAATGTTTTGAGTTGCAAAACAAAACCCAAGTGAATAGAAATAAATTGAAAGTGGCCTTGTATTAATAAAATAAATTCGATAACGAATTAAGTAAGCAAATTAAAATTTTAAAACGGGTTAATTGAGTTAAATAATAAATGGATGAAGTCTGATTGAATAAAAACTAAACCAAAGTTGTGATTGGAACTGAATTATCAGACCGAACTTATGTTCGGTGGCATATTAATTTGAAGTATAAATGAGTTAAGTATGCGCTTGAATATTATTTGATAAATTGAGAAGGTGAATTAAAATTTAAGTGGATGGGCTAACTGAATTAAGTGGAATTTGATTTGATGAGAATCAAATTGAATGGAAGTGAATTTATGTTGATGTTGGAATAAATTAAAGTAATTAACTTAAGTTTAAAATTTATGGAAGTTTGGCTTCGAATAAGAGTGAAAGCCCATTAAATAAAAACTTGGATTAAATTAGTTTGGGAAATAGTTATTAATTTATAAGAATGGAATGTGCCAAGCTTAATAAATTGTTTGGCATGAATCTAATGCGGAAATAAAATGAAATGAAATGAATGGTTGGTCAATAAATTAGTAATGAAATGAAATTAAATTCAGAATGTGTTGAAATTAATTTGAAATAGTTATAAACTAAAATGGATACTTTATTAACCGAATATCGTCGAGATTGCATAACAATAATTGTTGTTTGGCGTAAACCAAAGTAATTAAATTCTATGAGTTAATAAAGATTAAATAAATTTGGTTCTGAATCATTTGAAGTGAATATGAGCTTGTTTGGATTATAAATCAATGGAATGTCAGAAATTGAGTTGTGAACCATTAAAACTTAAATGAAACGACATATGAATTGGTTGAAAAGAAATTGAATTAGCTTTAAAGCTTATAAATTGTTTATGGGAAGTGTTTGGTGCTTGATGTTTAGTAATGTATATGTTTAGCTATTGAAAGTAAGTAGAATGTTAATAAATTCTCTATATATGGGACTTACATATTTAAATTGAGTAAGTACAGGTACCTGAAGGTCGTTTGGCTGGATTGAATTGCGCTATTTGCTAAAATAAATAAGCTGCTTGCTTAAAATGCTAAATAAGGTACGCCTACGCAATAATAATAGGAAATATGAACTGTTTTTACTTTTTCCGACCGGGTGGGTCGATGTATATATATTTATATCTTTTGTCAAATTGCAAAAGCTCCTCCGTACAAAGGAGACTCTGCCAAAAATTTTCGAAAATTTTGGGAGTTAGAAAACTTTTGAAAATTTTGGGAAAATTTTGTTAACGACAAACAATTTCAAGTTGGAAATTAAAATAAATTAGTAGATGAAACCACTGTGAACCAGTTATAAATGAAAGTTAAAATTTAATGCTCAAATTAAAGATGAATTAAATTCATATGGAAATGGGAAAGACTAATTTGAAATAGATATGAAACATATATGAGGAAATGTATAAAATGATTAAAAGGTTACAATTGGATATTATTGCTTGGTAAGATATGCAGGTATTAAAAGGGGAAAGAAAATTGGATTTGATTCCAAAAGATAAATTTGTATTGCACGACAAAAAGGTACGTATTTAAATCTTTAGATGAGATTGGATTGGGCTTTTGATGTAGCCACTTGGCTTATGTTTTCTTTTTGGAATTTGGGAGCCCGTAGAGGCCTTTTGTAGTAGTACCGAGCTAGCCGCGCAAAGGAGATGCTGGCAAAAAAATTCGGAAATTTATAAAGTTAGAAAAATTTGAGAAATTTTTTGATAATTCAAATTTTGATTTTAACTTGAAATTTGAATGTTTGAGGAAAAGAGGTTGGAAAGTTAGTAAGAATGATAATGGGTCTTTTGTAAAAGATAATTGGTAAGATGTTGGACTGTTGGTTTTGGGAGAAAAAATAAACGGGTATTAGTCCATTCTTCCTAATTAGTAACTTCGGGGACGAAATTCTTTTAAGGGGGGAGGAATGTGATGACCTGGAATTTCTAGCAATTTAAATTGGAATAATTAATCGATTTTAAATATTTAAAGGTTAATTTTAACTTGAATTCCAGATAAATATTTACTTGAGAATTAAATCATTGAATAATAATTGAAAATTGGGTAAATTGTCGAATCAAAAATTTCTAAGCCTGTTTAAATAATTTGAAGGCTTATAAAATTTATAATGATGATACTGAAGATAATAGAATTGTTAGAGTTTAAATTAAAGGTGATTTGTTCAATTTTAATAATTTATCGTTTAAATCGATATTTAAAAATAGCCTCCCGAGACACAGTCTCGGAATTCGACGAAACCTGTTCCAGTGGATCTGTAATAGTTAGTTATTATCGGATTCCGATTTTCGGAGCAATCAGAGTTGTCGTTTGACCCTGGCAGCTCGAAACGCTTAGATTTATTTGGATCGATTTAATTTAATATCGATCGTTTAATTCCGTAACTCGCACATACGTTCAAATTAGCCTCCGAAACACATTCCATTGTGATCGAAACGCGGGTAAAACCTTATGAACGTCTATCGGTATGTCAGATTCGGAGTTAGAAATTTCACGTTTTGTTAAACGAGATATTCTGGAAAGATAATAATATTAAAATATAAGGGTCAACTCAGCCACCCTATAGCTTATACTTGAAGCCTCTTTTAGAAAAATATCTCTTCGTTGTTTCCAGAGAAATAAAACTGATATTTTATTTCTATCTTCCTCTTGAATCTTAAAAAAAAAATCAAAATCGAACTCAAGAAACATAAAAATAGCGACCGAGTGAAGATAAGGGGGATTCAGGTCACACTCTCACTCATTTTCTCTGAAATTGGTTTCAGCTAAAAAAATAACAACCGAGATTCGCGAGTCATTAAGAGTGCGAATCGCGACCCATCCTCAACCTATGGATCGATCTCCTTTCCAGTTTCATTCACAGAATCAATTCGCGACCCCTCTTGAATGCGTCGTGTTGCCATGCCGAGTGGTGGAATCGAAGTTGCGGTCTCAAGGTCGGCTATTGATTGAAATCGAATGCGTCTAGGCTCAAGGGTTTCGCTTTGTCGATCGAGTACTCGCGAATCAAAGAAGAGAAGGCTGCATCGTAGGTCGAACTCGATCTCAGGTTTAGAAAGGGGAGTTGGAGAAGCCCAGCAGCGGTGACGGCGCGACCGTGAGGAGGAAGCTCGAGTTAGGGATTCTGGAAGAATTTGCGGTGAGATTTTTGTAATATTACTTTCAATTTTGATTTATTTAAAAAAAATACATATAGGAAATTATAGGTAAAAGCAGAAATATTTAAAAGAAAAAAAAGGGAGAAAATATAGAAATTTTGAATGTTGAGTTTATATAAAATCAAAGTTGGGTATCGCTATGGATTGTTCATAATATTTATGCAGTTTGAAATGAAAAAAATATATATACATATATATATTTTTGAACCTATTGGTTTTTTTAGAATAATGTTTTATAGTGGTTAATTTGTTTGAAATTAACTTATTTAATTATTTTAAATTACTACAAGATTGTTCAAAAGGAAATTAGTTGAAATTTAATTATTCCTTAAAATTTAAATCATAAGTTAAATTAAATAAGTGAATGATAATAAATTGCTCGATTTAAAACTCAAGTGTTAATAAATTTATATAATATTTATGCAAGGTCCGAATCCTGATGGAAACAAGCTGGGTTGTAGTGAATTGCAAAAATGTAAAGGTGAGTAAATCTCACTCTGATGGATTTCTATTTAGATTTAAATGGTTAAATTTAAATAATTGGTTGATTGATTTGGGTTGATTGTATGTGTGTTGATGTTCTGGTGACTTTGGTTTTGGTTGATTCTCGAGTTAATTGTTGTTTAACTCGAAACATTTGGGTTTTAAACTTAAATGGTAAATAAGAGGATGGTTCATTTTAAAATCAATAAGGGTTAATGATTGGTGATTCATTAAATAGGTAGGATAAATTAAATGGATAATTAATTATTGATTTGGATTAATTAATTAAGTTTAAATTAATTAAGATGATCATTTGGTGGTTTAATAAGTAATTATTTAATGCAATTAATAAAATATAATTACTTTGTGTAATTAATCAAGAGATAAATTAAGATAATTAATTAAGGAGAATTAATCTATTTAATGAAGTAAATAAAAAGTAGATAATTTGAAGTGGAAATAAATAGAGTATGGTTAATACTGTGGTTAAATTAATATAACTAATTCAGATTAAGATAAATTGAAATATAATTGGAAATCAATAATTTATATAATAAATGATGTAATTAAAGACTGGATTAATTAAGACTAATTTATCCATAATAAGTGACTTATCAGAAATTAAGTAAGAGAAGCAATTAAGAATTAATGTAATTAATATAGTTAATAAATTGATGTAGTAATTAAGATTTTTTTTATTGGTTTTGGTTAAGAATAATTAATATCGTGAAACTAATCAAGGATAATTTCTTGAATGTGATTGAAAGATAATCAATCCAGGGTGATTAATTAAGAGGAATGGATATGGAATGGTTGATTGATAAATTGATTTGGGATTAATTGATGAAAGAATCTAAGTGATTGAAGTTTGAAATTCAATTAGAATCAATTGAATTGATTTGTATGTGATTAAACTTTGTTATGGATAATTGAAGGGTATTGGATGTTTTGAATGTTTTGATATATCTGATAATGAAGTGTTGAATATTTCATTTGAATAATTTGGGATGGAATAACATGAGTTTCGAAGAGGCTGGGGTTGGGTATTAGGAAATACCCGAAACCACTTCGAATTTTTATAAATTGATTTGTGAAATCAATACAATGAAAAAAAACGATTTAAGTGAATTGGATTATTTTATCTAAGTTTGGCACTTAGAAATTGATACGTGAAATAAGTGTTGTCTATAGCAATTTTTGAAATGGGATAAATTGGTTTGAGTTACCCCGGGTTTTGTATAAGTTGATTGCTTTGGTATTCCTTGTTAGTTGGGTTACTCACGCTGGTTTCCAGCCTGACCCGGGTGTTACATTGGTGTAATGCTCGGGTCAGACCAAGTGTTACAGATTTTCGGGTAGGTACGTGCGGGAGCTCAGGAGGCGAGCTGGATGGCAAGAACGCGTAGAATATTTCCGCTGTAATTATATTATTGTAATTCTGTGATAGTTGTAAATATTCAGTGACTGTATATAATGTGAAACTCTGATGTATATTAAATGTAATCGACAAATATAGTATCCTTTTGTAAACTGTTATTATTTATTATTATATTTTATCCACTGCGAATGTGAGGTGTTTGGTGTTTCTTCTTCTTCTACTTCTTTCTTCTTTTCATAACTATCTGGGATTTTTGGGTTTGAAAATTTCGGGTCGTTACAAAAATAATAGTATACGTACCATACGTATATATTTATTTCTTAAATTTATTTTAGGTTTATTATTGTTTCACATTTTATTGTACATTCATATTATATAAATTTAGTTCTTGTATAAAAGTTTATAATTCTAACTAAACTAAATAACAGTCTTATGTATAAACTTGTATTAATTTCATTAAGTAAATCTTGTTTCGTTAATTAATTAACTAACATTTAATTACTTTAATTTAATTGATTTTAAACATTTTAAATTGAATATGTATACTATAATTTTTATACACACAAATATCTTAATGTATATGTTATACCTCCTTCTGACCAGATAGTATATCATAACAGTTGACCAAATGTCTTTTGTGATCATCAAGGCAGGAAGCCCGAAGAGACGGTTATCTATCTCGAAGATCGGCTATAAACAAGACTATGGACGATGGTCAAGCGAATTCGAATAGAGTCCCCAATTTTTATCCCAATCAAGATGCAATCGGAATGAAGTGAAAAGGAAGGCCTCGTGAGGCTATATTTTAAATTTCAAGTCGATTCGAGTTCGTATGCTCGAGTTATGGACAAAAGAAAATTTTATATGGAACGATCCATAAAACAACATAAATCAATGATGATCGATCAATAACACAAGATCAACAACTCCATTACCCATGAAACTTTAGTAACAACAACATATTGAAGACAGGAGTCCCCGAAATTGATCGCATGTCAAAACTCACAAATATCAAAAAACATACCGATCGTACAAATTTGCCAGAACGGTCCACAGTTTCACGGAAAATGCAATATCTCACAAACGGTACGTAGGAATTGAAAAAAATTTAGAAAGCAAGTATCTTACATCATGGGGACCTACATGATCGATTGTAGCTTAATTGGATGAAGCTGGAATGACAGCACTTGATTTACTACAACTCAACTCTATGGAAAATGCGGTATTTTGCAAACGGTACGTTGGAATTGCACGAAATTTGGAGAACAAGTAGCTTACATCATGGAGCACCCCCATAATCGATCACAACTCTATTGAAGCGCATATGAATGATAGGCCCTGATCTTTGCAATGGTGTGCGATTGATCAAAAAATTGGTGGATCGGATCATGCAGATTTGGAGGTTCTTCTAGCAAAATTTCAGCCCAATCCACGCACGTCTTCACCTATAAATATAGCAGACTTGGCTCATTCAAAGGAATTTTTCAGCACTTTCCTTTATCGCTATTTATCTCTTCCTCCATTAATTTTCTAAGGCAAAAAAATATACTTGTAATCTTACAGCATAAATAAAAGATTATTGGAATGGACATTGACAGGAGTTTGCCGAACCATTATAAAACATGCGTATTTTTTACTTTTCTACAATCTATTCTATGATCTATGAATCTATATTTCTCTGTTTGGATCTAAATATTGGACATTGGTGCTTTCACTTATAAGAGGGTGTTTGTGACCATTTTTGGCACAAATAATATATATTATATTATTTAGTTATTAATATTTAGTTAATCTATTTAAACCAATTTTAATCAATTTTGACAATTATATATGTATGTATGTATGTGTGTGTGTGTGTGTATTAATTACCTAATACATTTTAAGATAATTTTACATACATTAATATATATGTTATTTAATTTAGTTCAATTAATTAACTTTTATTTTTTTATTTAACCTAACAAATTATTGACAAATTTTTAAAAATAATTATTTAATTTTTCAAAACAATTTCAAAAATTATTCTATGACATTGAAAAAAATTGCTCATTTTAAATTTAACCTTTTAAATTCAAAATATTTTCGAAAATAGATTTTGAAAAATAGCCCAAGGCCCAAATTGATTCGAGAATTTATACTAAGGATAGCTTTTGGATTGCATTCCCTTTTGGACAAGCCAGTAGCCCGGTATGGCAAATTACTTAATTAACCAAACCCAACATTCAACAATACTTTTTTGGATGGTGTTAACCGACACCTTGGCCCGGCTACAAGACGACAATTGAAGAAATTATCATTAGCACTAGACAAGATTATGACCAAGAAGAGCCAGAGGATATACGGGTTTGATGCAGTCGACATGTTTTGGCAATCAAGAGCGTTCGGCATTAGAAGGACGCTCAGCATTGAGAAACGTTCGATATTGTATATCGTTCGGCATCTATGGAACGCTCGGCATATAGAAGCACTCGGCACCAAGAACGTTCGGCGTACAAGGAACGTTCAGCATCCATGGACGTTTAGCACTACAAGTTACGTTCGGCATGACTGGATCAACTGGTATTAAAGACAGTTCGGCTTCTGGAACGCTCGGGATTCATGCTTCACTCGGCATTCCTGGACTGTTCGGCATTCTAGCCTCGTTCGGCCTGCACCCCTCACTCAACACCTTACCCCGTCCGGCACAATCTCGTTCGGCCATCACTATCGTTCGTCGTCCAGAGTCGTTCGGCACCAATGGGTGGTCGGCATGTAGAGCGTCCGGCCTCACTTCGTTCGACATAAAGATGGAGGTTCGGCATTTGGATGTTCGACGTGTTTGGGTCGGCACACAGGGCTTATTCCATATGGACCGAGATATTCAGTCACCAGGCCCACCAGGAAAGTCCAACCCATCTTTGTCTATAAATAGAAGGGCAGGGGCACACTGAAAAGGGACCTTTTTCCGGAAACACTGGGGAGACTCTGCCATTTTTTATACTCTCCTCTTTTTAGTTCAAACTTGTATTCAAGTTACTGATTTATGGATTGTATCTGTATTCACGTAATTGAGAAAGTAATAAAGATCAAACTCAAAGTGGATGTAGGCAATTACGCCGAACCACTATAAATCTGGTGTTCTCATTTTTATTGTTCTTTTTGCATTGAATTACACTATTTTTCAGTTTTAATTTACTCTCTTCATTAATCTCTCTGTATAACTCTACTCAAGGGTGTTAGTGACCAATTTTGGTGCTAACATTTTGGTGCTTTCACTGAGAATTGAATTCTCAGCTTGATTGGATCTCATCATCTACTAGTGGATTTCCATATTCGCGAGATAGATCCAATTGTTTACTAGAAAACTTCCTAATCTACTCAGATTTGAAAGAAATCTAAAGGAAGCTAATAGCCATAAGTTAATCAAGTGTTCGTGTTCTTGTAAAAGAATTGGATTCACTGACGTACGCAAGATCTAAAGGTTGGACGTTGAAGTTTGCACTCAAGTTGAATGAAGGCCGACCCTCCACCAAAGGCAATTCAGCCGATCGCCCCAGAAAAGGCGTATGCTGATCGCTCCAGAAAAGGCATATGCCGATCCATACCTCTATGTCGATCCATGCCTCTAGGCCGATCCATACCTCTATGTCGTTCCATGCCTCCAGGCCGATCCATACCTCCAGGCCGAGCGACATCCGAAGGCCGATCCACACCTCCAGGCCGATCCACACCTCCAGGCCGAACCAGACCACCAGGCCGATCCATAACTCCAGGCCGAGCCGCATTCGTATGCCGAACGACACCCAGAAATGCCGAGCGGCATTCGTATGCCGAACGACATTTAGGCCGAGCGACATTCCTATGCCGAACGACATTTAGGCCAAATAGGACCCAGGCCGAACAGGGTTTAGGCCGAACAGGATTTAGGCCGAACAGGATTTAGGACGAACAGGATCCAGGCCGAATAGGATTTAGGCCGAACATGATTTAGGCCGAACAGGATTCAGGCCGAACAGGATCCAGGCCGAACAGGATTTAGGCGGAACAGGATTTAGGCCGAACATTATTTAGGCCGAGCAAGATCCAGGCCGAGCAGGATTTAGGCCGAGTAGGATTTAGGCTGAACAGAAAGAAGGCCGAGCAAAACCAATGCCGAATGCTGCTGAATGCCGAGCGCTCTCTTATGCCAAACGCTCCTGAGTGCTGGGCGTTCCTGAATACCGAACAGTGTGGAATGCCGAGCGCTCTCGGAGGCTGAACGCTGTCTAATGCCGAGCGCTCTCTAATGCCGAACGACCCCTATTTTAAAAAAGGAACATCCTATCTACTTCCCTTACATCCCCTGATCGACCAGGGCATAGAGGATCTAGCGACAGCTTTTGAACAGCAATTAGGGAACGGACAAACAACCGCTACTCAAACGACACTCTCAAAGGGATATCATACTTATCACCCTTGAGGAGAATCGACCTCCATATATATTTTGGTAGCCAGCTAACTGGAGACTTCTACGACCATGGGTCGTTTCTATGACAAAAATGAATCTAAACCAAAGTGTGGAGGAGCGGAACAGACTAAGAAAAATAACAATGAAGGCCCGTTGGCTAAGGATGCAGATCCCAGTAGCCAAAACAAGACCTCAAAATTTAGCTCATATGCTCTTTGAAAGATTCAATTGACAACTCTACTTGAAGACTCACGACTCGGAGTGGTACTGGAAACCAACCTCGAGAGAGTACACCAAAGTCTAAAGAAAATCAGGGGAATGTTGTATATTCCCAAATGCTCACTGATCCTAACACGGGCGATTACAAACACCTCCGAGGTCTGATCGAAAAGCCGATCTGGAAAGGAAAGCTTCAATTGTGTGTACAAGTCCTATAGAATGGCGGGCAGTGAACATCCGATGCCTATTAATAAAGGGCTATGATTATCAATTGGACTGCCGACGGCCGACATCCCTTCGAAAGGAGCCAAGGGCAAAAGTCGAATAGCAAGCACACGAGGCTACTTCATCTATCAATGAGATTTATCATAATCTTCTTTGAATCATTTCCATTTCTATTTCAATTGTTCTATGAACTACGACTAACTTTAACTAAACTACTTTCAAAACGATGTAGGAGATTGTATACTCAGATTTGGTCACCAACCAATCCACGCAGACCATGATCGGACGTGTGGAGTACATCTAGATGAGAATAATTCAATCGCTCATCATCAATCATGTGCCTTTAATTTAGGGCCAAGAACTAGAGATTGAAAAGCTCATTACGATTAGAGCCCAAATATAAAGTCGACATGACTGACCATCTATTCATTGACCTCCACGTTTGACTCGGAGACCTGAACAAGGCTTGGAATTATTATGGCCTGATCGCCCACTCAAATCAAGTCATAGAACAAAGTTTGACAAAATACAGAGGCCTCTTCTGAAGCTCAGTGACGCCAAGATCTGTCTAGAGTGGACGTGATTTGATCATCTACACACCAAATCCTGCCTTCAACACAAAAGAAGGAGATACGGAGCAAATTGTAAGAGATTATGCTATCTAACCCAACACGGATGTGATCCAACCATCTGTCATATACCTCCTTCCTTGACTCGATTGGAAGAGCTATAATTACGAAGCGGACGAGAATCGATCGTCCATTTTTCAAATTTCGTCCCTTGAGCTTGGGGCAAGATCCCATTCCATGAGCAAACATGGTTCGACTGTTCATTCGACAACATTAGCCTCGATACGGTAGATGAATACAAATTAAAGAATGGAAATACGACTACTATCAACTTAAACCTCCAAGTCCCTAGAGCGCGGACTGGAGTACTCTAAGTCCCCAGAGCGCGGACAAGAGTATACATGACTTAAACCTCCAACTCCCCAGAGTGTGGACTAGAGTACTCTAAGTCCCCAGAGCGCGGACTAGAGTATAAACGGCTTAAACCTCCAAGTCCCTAGAGCGTGGACTGGAGTACTCTAAGTCCCCAGAGCGCGGACTAGAGTATAAACGACTTAAACCTCCAAGTCCCCGGAGCGTGGATTGGAGTACTCTAAGTCCCCAAAGCGCGGACTAGAGTATAAATGACTTAAACCTCCAAGTTCCCAGAGTGCGGACTGGAGTACTCTAAGTCCCCAGAGCGCGGACTAGAGTATGAACGACTCAAATCTCCAAGTCCCCAGAGTGCGGACTAGAGTATAAATGACTTAAACATCCAAGTCCCCAGAGTGTGGACTGGAGTACTCTAAGTCCCCAGAGCGCGGACTGGAGTATAAATGACCTAAATCTCCAACTCCCCATAGCGCGGACTGGAGTACTCTAAGTCCCCAGAGCGTGGACTAGAGTATAAATGACTTAAACCTCCAAGTCCCCAGAGCGCGGACTGGAGTACTCTAAGTCCCCAAAGCGCGGACTAGAGTATGAATGACTTGAACCTCCAAGTCCCCAGAGTGCGGACTGGAGTACTCTAAGTCCCCAGAGTGCGGACTCGAATATAAGCAATTCGGATCTCCTAGTTCCCTGAATATGAACTGTGACATAGATGACTTGAATTTGTCAAATCCCTGACATACGGGCTAGAATGTATTCTAAGTGCTCGAAGCACAAAATGGAAGTTCAACAACTCCCGAAGTGTTTCCGAGTTATATGAAGATGGACCGAGAAGTCTATGTTACTCACAACTGCTTGGATCAACATCACAATCACAAAGAAAACTGAACAATAAGAGTCTTTTGTAAGACGGAAAAAGGAACTAAACTTTAATGAGAAATGAGTTCCTATTACAACCCTTCCAAAGTTCGGAGTCGACATTCTATTTACAAGGACTAAGGGAAATAGATGAAAATAATTACATGACTTAAACTAACTCTCGTTGAATGAGGATAGTAATCACTTCTTGTACTTCTTCAACTCCTTTCCGGACGGCTCCTCTCCATAGCATTTACCCTTGGTACTCTTCTTTGATAGAGGGGTAGCAACTGAAGAAGTACGGAGAACTTCCATAGGCTTGGACCCGCCAGGAAGGATGACCTTCAACGGCTTGTTCAAAGGATCGTCCGAGTCCACAACTCGGGGCTCGACCTTGACCCTGACCTTCTCTTTCTCGAGCCCCTCCTTCATGCTCAATTTGGATGTGTGATTAGAGGCGCCTATAATTTCTACTTTATAACCCCCATCGGTATAGGAGGAGGTTTCGGACTTGTCTTCATCAAGCGCTCCAATCACCTGAGCGCGGACGGGAGTACTCTAAGTCCCCTGAGTGCGGACTAGAGTATAAACGACCTAAGAACCTCTACATCCCCGGAGCATGGACGGGAGTACTCTAAGTCCCCAGAGTGCGGACTAGAGTATAAACGACTTAAACCTCCAAGTCCCCAGAGTGCGGACTAGAATATGAACGACTTAAACCTCCAAGTCCCCAGAGTGCGGACTAGAGTACTCTAAGTCCCCAGAGTGCGGACTCGAGTATAAACGACACAGAAACTCTATGTCCCCAGAGTGCAGACTAAAGTGCTCCTAGTCCCCTGAGTGCGGACTAGAGTATAAACGACCTAAGAACCTCTACATCCCCGGAGTGCGTACTAGAGTGCTCTAAGTCCCCTGAGTGCGGACTAGAGTATAAACGGCTTAAAAAACCTCTACGTCCACAGAGTGCGGACTACGGTACTCTCAGTCCCCAGAGCACGGACTAGATTATAGACAACTTGAGAAAAATCTCTAAATCCCAGAAGCGGACTTGATTACTCTAAGTTCCCAGAGTGCGGATTAAAGCATAAACCGTTCGAAAAATCTCTAAGTCCCCGGAACGTGGACCGAAGCATGAACACAAATTGGGCATGAGTCAACCGGGGGGAGAATAACACCAAGTCACCAGAATGCAGAGTGGTGTATAAACATCGACAAATAGATGAGTGGATTCCGACCATTCTCTATTTCGCAAACTTCGGCCGAAAATCGACAGGAGGATTATAAACCCGCTAAGGATGGAGTTCGACCATACAACTAGTGGCCTGGCCAAATCAATGCTGGAAGCAGGGGTACAAATCACTAAAAAGCTGAATACGACAGCTCACTATAGCTCTAGCATGGCGTTCTTTATAACTTGAGGCAACGACTGCAGGGAGGACTCAATACAGAACCAATCGAAACGGCAACCAAAGCTACGAGAAACCGACTATATCATACTCAGATCGACGGTCAATACTGATCCGCACCAAGCACATATGAATGTGACTGGGATGTTTCTTGAAAAACTATGACCTCCAGAGTGTGGAAAGGAGGGTAAACCATGAATACTTGGTCAAAAATTCTCCAGCACCCTCATTCGATTCGTCAGGAGGAGTATGAAACTGGATGAGCATAACCCGACTGCATTTGTAGCCAACTTTACCCCGAGAACTGATTACAGAGCATGAACCAAAGTGGACGTAGATGACCATCCACTGTCCAAATTACGCCCTGAAACTGACGTGGCATCGAAGTATTTCTCTTGGAATGAAAAACCACGATAAAATCCGAGATAGGTGAGACCTAGTCTCCCATCGATTGACATGATCCCACGATTCAACGGGAAAGAGAGTAAAGCTAAAGTGGGCGTGGCTGGCCTTCCTACTTATCGGTATATGCCCCAGACCTGGGGGCACGAGCGAGGAGCAAGATGAATGTGAACCGACTATTCACCGATCACCTCTATGTCTTTGGAACTTAGGTGAAAACATTAACATAGCTTGGACGAGACTTAACCGTCCATGCAGTACATTTATCAACCCGAGACTGGGAGAAGACGCATGGTCATCCTAAAACTGGGTACGATATCTTAGTATTAAAACTTATATATAGTGCTTACAGTTGCTCAAGGAGACGACCGAAAGGATGCCTAGAGATTGAATCGTTGAATTGACACCTTAGCTCATGAGCAATTGACTTTCACTCCAACCCGAAGGACGGGTAAAGGATCATGAATGCATTGAATAGAAAGTGCGTTACTCAAATACACAAGCAAATTCAAACTCATAGCAAGATCCAGCTATACAGTTGCACGCCACTCGAGGCTGACCCCCACTCGACATTTCCTTCAATGCGCTTTTAAGCCTGATCTTTGGCCATTTGTTGATAATCTATTAGAGCATTCAGAGTCCTTCGCTATTAGACTTAAAAACTCATGACAAGACTCTAGGGTTCGACTAGAGAAACCATCATTATTGGTCGTCCCAACCATATTTCACATTGAATGTTATGCAAAATAATTACATCTATACTCAAAGAATCTGGGATGGCACCTGCTAAGGTGACGGTCGACATTACACTCAGCCATGGCGACCCTTTCCGGGTGCTGAATATCGGATCACAACTCAGTGTAGTGATGATAAAAGAATTAGTTGGATTTTTATGAATAAATGATGATATGTTCCCTTGGACCCATTTTGACATGCATGTGTGATTTCACCAACTATCGTGAGCCATGCATTGGATATTGACCCGAAGCTACAAAAGCTAGCGCAATGTCTGTTGACTTCATCATGAAAGCTCCACTCTTACTTTTGGGCTCACCCTATCAATGTCTTTTGCCTACTAGCTATTGCAACTGGGTATACAATGACCTGAGACATCTGATAGACTACTTAAACAGAATATCGAACAAAGCCAATTCGATATCACTTACTTCCCTCGAAGGGCTATCCAAGGACGGAAATTAGCAGGCCTTATACCCAAATTCACTACATCAGATGACTACTCGAAGGGTAGTAGAGAACCGACTGACAGATGGAAAATGTACGCAGATGGAGCATCCACTGATCAGTGTTATGGCACATAAGTCATATTAATGACTCTCGACGAACGATCGATCTGCTACGTCCTGAAACTCGATTTCCCTGCAAAACAACAATGCATGATGACAGACGATATAGTGTTTAGAAGTCGAGATGTAGACAAGGTGGACAGCTTCGTCCGCATCCAAAACTCTGACAATTGGCAAGTAGTGCCTGAGCCCTGGCTCGGGCAACATTCTTAGATCTATAGAGACGTAGATTCGAGAGATGATGATGGGGGACTTAGGGAAACGAATGCAGCACCGACTGAGCTGACAATTAACACACCAGTCAGCTGGGATGACCCGTCATGAGTCCTTAAGATTGGATCGCAACTCCACCCATCATTGGCCGAAGATCTTAATGATTTCCTCTGAGCGAACCTAGATGTGTTCGCTTGGACACATTCTGATATGTGCGGGATTTCTCCCGCTATTGCGAGTCATATGTTGAACATGGACCCTGTAAAACAAAAAAGGAGAGTCATGGACCCGGAGAGGTCCGTTGCTCTCAGAGAGGAGGTGGACAAACCCAAAGCCAATGGGTTCGTCCACGACGCCCTCTACCCTGAATGGGTTTCCAATCCCGTGCTGGTAAAGAAAGCAAATGGAAAGTGGAGAACTTGTGCTGATTACTCTGATCTGAATAAAGCATACCCGAAGGATAGTTTCCCTTTACCTAGAATCGACCAGCTCATCGACTCTACGGCCGGACACGAATTATTGTCTTTTATGGGTGCGTATTCGGGATACAATTAGATCTCGATGTATATTCCAGACTAAGAACACACCAGTTTTGTCACAGATGTGGGGCTATAGTACTATGTAGCATTGCCTTTTGGATTGAAAAACGCGGGATCAACTTATCAACGTCTGGTGAATCGAGTGTTTAAAGACCAGATTGGTAAAACGATGGAAGTCTATGTGGATGACATGCTCGTGAAGTCACGGCAGTCAAACGACCACATCCGAGACCTAGCGGAGGTGTTTGATATACTCAGCATTATGGAATGAAAATCAACCCTTTGAAGTATTCATTTGGCGTAGCGTCGGCAAAGTTTTTGGGTTTCATTGTGAATGCGCGGGGAATCGAAGCTAACCCGGAGAAGGTTCAAGCTATCCGAGACATACAAGTGCCCAGAACTATGAAGCTAGTACAAAGCTTGAATGGAATGGTGGCTGCGCTGAATCGATTCATGTCCAGAGCTACAGATAAGTGTATTCCTTTCTTCGATATGATAAAGAAAGGAAAGAGGAATTTCGAGTGGACATCCGATAGTGAGGAAGCATTCCGAGCTCTGGTAAGGCATTTGGAAAGTCCCCCAGTGCCATCGAAACCAATAGACCACGAAATGTTGTATGTGTACTTGGCAGTATCCCAGCATGCTATCAGTACGGCATTGGTCCGTGAAGAGGACCGAGTTCAAAAGCCAGTTTACTATGTTAGTAAACGTCTGATGGGGGCAGAATGAAATTAGCCCAAGATCGATAAATTAGCCTATTGCTTGGTGATTGCATCACGCAAGCTTTGCCCATATTTTCAGGCAACCCCAATCAGTGTTTACACTGATCAACCCTTGTGACAGGTACTCCAACGACCGGAAACTTCTGGAAGGATGTTAAAATGGAATATCGAGTTGAGTCATTTCGATATTACCTACCTGCAACGAAGTGCCATACGGGTGCAAACACTAGCAAACTACATTGCTGAATTCACTGTGTCAGACGACTCAAACGGCCACAATGTCATACCTCCCGTTCGATGGAAGATGAATACCGATGGGGCATCTGACGATTGTTGTTCGGGGGCTGGCATAGTTCTTGTGACTCCTGAAAACCGATCAGTTTGTTATGCTTTGAAGCTTGAATTCCCAGCAACAAATAACAAAGTCGAGTATGAAACATTGATTGTCGACTTAAGACTCATCAAAGAACTGGGAGTAAGATCGGTTGAAATCTTTTACGACTCGCAACGGGTGGTGTACCAAGTGCGGGGAGACTACCAAGCAAGAAGGTAAAGACTTGCCCCTTGTTTGGTCCGAGTTCAGGAGCTGCTAGCGAATTTCGAGTATTATGATATTTCACATGTCCCGCTTGAGAAAAATAGAGTAGCCGATTCATTGGCAAAATTTGCAAGCACTGGCGATGCGCAGCGGATGCGATTGTTTTCCGTTGAAACCTTACATACGCCGAGTATAAATATGATGGAGGTAGATTTCGTATTAGAAGCCGAAATCGATAAGGAATCATGGATGACCCCATTTAAGAAATACTTACTACATGGGGTCTTACCCGAAAGAAGGAGGAAAAGACGACATGTCACTCGTAAGGCTTCGTGATATGTAATGGAGAGCGGAATAATGTATCGAAGGGGATTCTCGGCCCCTTTACTTAGGTGCATAGCCCATGATGAGATAAAACGAGTCCTGAAGGAAGTCTATGAAGAAGAATACGACGATAGCATCAGGGGGAAAACCATGATAAAGAAAATACTCTGCTATAAGTATTACTGGCCAACTATCAATCCAGATGCGATTGATCATGCTAGACAATGCGACGAGTGCAAGATGTTTGCAAAATATCCAAGAACCTCGTCGATGGAAATTACTCAAATGGCTAGTCCATAGCCGTTTTCCACTTTGGGGCATTGAAATCATCTTCTTATTGACCCTAAAGGTGGTGCGAAATACACCATCATAACAGTTGTTTACTTCACCAAACAGGAAGACAAATAATTTTTACTCACTGTTCATAACGTCATCTGTCCTTACGACCTTCTATGATCTATTATTACTGCAAATGGACAGGTTGAAGATGTGAACAAAATCATAAAGCCTATTCTGAAGAGAAGTTTGGAAAAGGCTAGAGGAAAATGGGTGGATGAACTCCCTACAACACTATGGGCTCATAGAACTACCCATGGGTTCGTGACTGGCCGCACTTCATTCACCCTTGCTTACTGTTCTGAGATCGTCATCCATGTAAAACTTGAAGTCCGCTCTCGTCAAGTGGCTGATTACAACCCTTATCCCACAGAAAATACAAATAAGGCGTCGCAATTGAATTGCTATTAAACTAGATGGAATTAGCAACAAAGTATGAGCATATAAAACGCATCCGAGAGCCAATGCTAAGAACATGTACCCGAACATGCATGTGTACATCTGAAGAAGTTCGACTTCTCGAAATCAACATAAATTGAATTCTCGCTTGGGGTTATTAAGAAAAGACTGATCAGATAGCTGAAGCTTACTAGCACTGTAGAATCAGACACGGATTACCACTGATGATCTACAACCCTGGATTTATAAGATTGGGAATCGACCAAGCATCATGATGACCAAAGAAGGATACGACACCTTGGGAGGATAAAATTAAAGGATAATGACCGTTCAAGGAACACGATGGATTTCTTTCTAGAGATAAGGAATACTCGCTGATTCAAAGCATGTCGCGTTACTTCACACGACACACTTTGGGGGGCAAGTGTTAACCGACACCTTGGGCCGGCTACAAGACGACAATTGAAGAAATTATCATTAGCACTAGACAAGATTATGACCAAGAAGAGCCAGAGGATATACGGGTTTGATGCAGTCGACATGTTTTGGCAATCAAGAGCGTTCGGCATTAGAAGGACGCTCGGCATTGAGAAACATTCGATATTGTATATCGTTCGGCATCTATGGAACGCTCGGCATATAGAAGCACTCGGCACCAAGAACGTTCGGCGTACAAGGAACGTTCAGCATCCATGGACGTTCAGCACTACAAGTTACGTTCGGCATGACTGGATCAACTGGTATTAAAGACAGTTCGGCTTCTGGAACGCTCGGCATTCATGCTTTACTCGGCATTCTTGGACTGTTCGGCATTCCAGCCTCATTCGGCCTGCACCACTCACTCAACACCTTACCCCGTCCGGCACAATCTCGTTCGGCCATCACTATCGTTCGTCGTCTAGAGTCGTTCGGCACCAATGGTTGGTCGGCATGTAGAGCGTCCGGCCACACTTCGTTCGACATAAAGATGGAGGTTCGGCATTTGGATGTTCGACGTGTTTGGGTCGGCACACAGGGCTTATTCAATTTGGACCGAGATATTCAGTCACCAGGCCCACCAGGAAAGTCCAACCCATCTTTGTCTATAAATAGAAGGGCAGGGGCACATTGAAAAGGGACCTTTTTCCGGGAACACTGGAGAGACTCTGCCATTTTTTATACTCTCCTCTTTTTAATCCAAACTTGTATTCAAGTTACTGATTTACGGATTGTATCTGTATTCACGTAAGTTGAGAAAGTAATAAAGATCAAACTCAAAGTGGATGTAGGCAATTACGCCGAACCACTATAAATATGGTGTTCTCGTTTTTGTTGTTCTTTTTGCATTGAATTACACTATTTTTCAGTTTTAATTTACTCTCTTCATTAATCTCTCTGCATAACTCTACTCAAGGGTGTTAGTGACCAATTTTGGTGTTAACAGATGGATACCTTACTAAATGCGCAGGCTTTAAAAAATTAGCCTTAATACTTCAAATTTAGACCACATAGGCTATTGGGCTCTAATATTATTGTTGGAATAGGGCCAGTACATAGTGGGTAAAATGGATGGACTTCTTTTAGATCTCACTGAGCTATTAAGTCTAAATTAGTTTAGATTCAACTTAAATAATTTTAAATAAAAAATTATTTTATTTAATTGTTTTTTAAGACTTGATTTATTATATACAGTATATCATATATACATATGTCAAATACACACATACGTGTTAAGTGTATGTGCAACATATATGTTTATACGGTTTAATATGCCGCATATAAGTATTGAGATCTACACTAGAACAAACAGATTTGCCTATTTATATAAATATTTTTTGTCTATAATTAATTTATTATTATATACATTTACATACACACACGCGTATATATATGTGTGTGTGTGTATGTGTATGTATGTGTATGCATATAAACATTTTTATATATAATATTGTTTATTTAAAAATATTGACGAATTCCAACAATTTAAATTAATATCTGAAATGTATAAAGATTGATTTGAATTGAAAACCAAATATTGATCTAGAATAAAAATCTATTTTAAATCTAAAATTCAAATTTGAAGTGTTAATATTTTAATTATAAATATATAATCAAATATAGATATGTATGTATGTGTATATTTTAAATTTTTAAAAATATATCAATGTATATATAATTTGAAATCCATTAATAAAATATAAATATGTAAGTATAATCAATATATATAATTGATTTTTTTCTTTCAGCCAAAACCTTTATAAAAACTTTTAATTTATTTTAAATATGTGTGGATTTAAAATAATTTTTTTAATTAATGAAATCCATATAGGTTTCACAAAAAGTTCAAACTTTATTTTCGGTATGAAAATTTATATCTGTAATATATATACATAATAATTAAAAATATTTTAAAACATATATATTTTTTAAATTTAAATATTGGATTTTATTTTAAATATATACAATTTTTTAAACACATACACATACAAATGTACTTATGTGTGTGTGTGTGTATGCATAAATAAGAATTAATATATTAATTTATATGTAATGTGTGTGCACAAATCTACAAATTTAAAACTTAAAATTTTAGTTTACAATTATTTTTCCTTTCGAATATTTTTTTTAATATAGTTGAAAGGATACACATATGTACAAATATATTTTTTATTTAAATATGTGTGTGTATGTATGTTTACTTTACAACAAAAAATATGCAAATTCTTAATAATGTAAGATTTTAATCTACACATATGTATTGAAATAAATAAACACGTATATAATATCATATATATTAGACATTACCAATACCATAACCTTGATTTTGCACCTTGAATGTTGAATCCAATATCTCCATAGATCGATTTTGTACTCTTCCTTTAGAAGAGCAACAAACTGAAGAGATCGCCACACCTTTTGAAATAGATATTAATTTAATTTTATCTAGTAATGAAGAGGGAGATGGTTTATTACTTATAGCCAAGACTAGATGGAGGAGGAGTCAAAAGTAAAGTTCAATGAATGAGGATGATTGGCTTAAATAGGTAGTTAAAAAAAGTAAAAAGAGGGGATCTAGATCTCCTTGTTTTACTTACTCTCCTTACCAATTTATAGTACATATTTCTAGAAAAAATCTCCATCCTCCTCCTTGTTTGGCCTACCAAAATGATGGGCTAATGGACCCATAAATGTTTCTAAATCCAATCAATTTTTATAAATTTTAAATCCAATTTAACTATTTATCGGTATCATATATCGATATGTACGTATATAACTTTTATATATGCACTTTATTAAATACTAATTCAAAAAAATCAAATAAAATTTCGACCATGAATTTAATGTGGAAAAAATGGTGTTTATGGAATGACATAAAATATTAAAGCGTAATGATATGAATAAAAATAAAAAGGTTATTTTTCAAAAATAAATGATTTTTATGTATTTTAAATGAGTATAATTCATATTTCATAAATATTAATTAATTCAATTAATTTATGAAAACTATAATTTAATTAAATTGTGTGATAATTTAGAATATTCAACGTTGTAGTTGTATGACTCATGGATGTAAATTCGGTTAGCATTTAATATCTAACAATTCGTATATTAATGTTCACAAGTTACATTAGCTAGTGGTATGATATTTGACTGAATTTATCGCTTGTAAAATTCTATTATATGATTTGAGCAGTCTCGGGTAATCATGATTATTTACACTAATTATCTTCGTCAAAACTATATCATGTTTGGACTTACGATATTTGTTTTCGGTCAAAATTCCAATATCGTCCACATTCAACTTGTATAATCCAAACAAAAAGTCCTTGGCTCAATAATACTAACTATTATTAATCAAACTACTTTGGCAAGAAAATTTGACTTTGAGTTGAGTACAGTTGATTGTGATACTAACCCTATATAACCGAGGAGACAATTTCTCTACTAAATAGTATTTCACTATCGATGCTTCAACTCAAACCCAACTATAGTCGTTTGATGGACATTATGTCATGTTTTAACTATAATCAAAGTGGAGTGTCCATATTGAAATTTAACAGTATTCTCAAGTCGAGAGAACTGTGTAATGTCATCACTTTGATATTCTTAGTTTCCCTCAGTTATATTAACCAACAGAAAACTATTAATTGAGTCATTCCATATTTATCCAATAAATATCAATACATAACCCCTTGCCGCTCCAGCAGCTATGAGTAACACACTAACCAAAATTAGAGAGATTTATGTACAATAGTCTAAATGGATGTGTTGGTATCCAATCTTGATATATCTTGACTAGGAATACTGAAAAAATATGTTATTTTCATTATGATAAAATCCCTATGATTGCACCACATTGTAACTACTATAGCAAAACATATCGTTTGAAGCTATTCTATTAGATATACCTAAATTAAGTAAATAATTAACATAATACATTATGACAAATATATAATAAAAAAACACCTTTTATTTCGAACAAGATTTTATTACATTTTTAATAATTTATAAGGTATTACAAAATTACCCTTAGGGAATACTCCTAACTCCATCAATCTCCAACTTGCACTTAGTGCCAATTATGGAATCTCAATCCCTTTGCTCCGATTAGTTGGTTGAGGACTGACTGAGCTAGGCCTTTCGTGAATAGATCTGCAATGTTTTCCTTTGTTATACTCTCATAATGGCGACTTCTTTCTTCTCAACAACTTCCCTAATAAGGTGGAAATTTTAAAGAATGTATCTTGATTTGTTGTGTGCTTTAGGTTCCTTTGTGATCTGCATTGCAACATTATTGTTACAAATCAATGTTAGTGTATCTTCCATGTTGGGAATCACCCTTAGTTCACTCATAAATTTGCTCATTCAAACTGCTTCTTTAACTACTTCATTAAGAGTGATGTACTCAGCCTCCATCATGGATTCTACCACTATTTCTTATTTGGAATTTTTCCTACTACTAGCCCTACCATTTAAAGTAAAATCATAATTCGATATAGACTTATTATTGTCAATATCAGTTTGAAAGATGGAGTCTGTATATCCCTTCATAAGGAGGTCCCTATTCCTATATATAAGGAATAAGTCCTTAGTATTTCTAAAATACTTAAGTTTATATTTCATAGTATTCCAATGTTTTTCTCCAGGATTAGAACGGTATCGACTTATGCATCCTAATGCATAGGCCATGTAATAACCCTCCCTTTATAATACCCTAAATCAACGTCTGATGATAACATTTGACTCCTCAATACCACAAAAGAGGGTCCGTCGGGGTAAAATTCAAAAAACAAAGCACCAAACAAGGCGCAGTGATAGAATCTCATGGCCGGATGATGATATATAATATACTTAATATACATGAACATATAAGGATAAATAATATAAAAGAGACTGTACTAATGGAAGTAACTGATAAATAAATATCAATATAGAAAATCAAAATACAATATCTGATACAACAAGTCATATATTTAAATGGCGTATATGTCATGCACTAGTACAATATCAAGTATATATCCAAGGTATCGACTTCACCACCATAGTGCTCCAACTATCCTGAAAGTGTATCCCACTAGGCAACTAGCTTCCAAACTATTCATTGAGTACTTAAGAGTTGTCATGACATAAATAGTTAAGGATAAAATGCGGGTCAAATATAAAGCCTGGGGCAAGAAAAACTAACTCAAAATACTACATATCAAAACCATATACAAATAATTAGGAAACTTTAAGGAAAGCACTATCATCTCCACAGATGTGGCTCAAGGATAATATTGACTGCCTATAAACAAGTAAAACAAATCCAACTCAAAATTAGGGAATTATACCATAACATGCTATTCTCATGTAATCAACAAGTCAACACAACTAATATAATGTCATCGAAACGTAACAATACACTACTACAAATACGCATGTTGCTTCGTCTCATTTGCATCGGTTGTTACAACAACTGATGCAAATAGAAGTATTTGCATCGATTACGCTTTAACAACCGATGCATTTGGTATGTGGAAAGCAGTATATTGTAAAAAAATACAATTTGCATCGGTTATCATTGACAACCGAAGAAAATATACCGATGCAAATAATGTTAGTTGCATCAGTTTTATTTACAACCAATGCAAAAATACTATTCCCATGTTGAAAACCGCGACGAAAAGTTAGCGGTAAATTATTTCGTCTCCCTCTCGTTTTCACCGCGAACCTCTTCTTTTCGTCCTTTCGAAAACCCTAAATCCCTCTCCCCCTTTTCATCTTTCCCAAAATCATCTTCTGAGAAAAGTTATCGAAAATTGAGGAGTCACAACAGTTCTGGATCTCAAGTTGCTTGAAAATCGAATTCGCTTGGAAGTGAGATGAAGCCGCTGACCATGCTTGTTCCTGTTGTTTGGAGAGTTTAACATTGTTTTTATTCTGAGATGCTATCGAGATAAAGATTACTTTATATATGACTACTCGTGAGGATATCAAAGTCGATAAGTTCTGGAGGTGAAAGCGCTATCGGCTCTCCCGGTTTCTGTGGGACAATAGTCAAGGATCGCAGGCAGCGATAAATTGGAGTCCAAGTGTTGAAGTTCTAGAAAATCAAATTGTGTCCCGATGTCAAGTCTGTTGTGTCCGACTTTGAGTTTTTTGGATGATGAAGATGGTTAGTGCTTGTGTGATGATGAAAAATTACTCGGTCAGATATCGGTTTTGTGGAGGAAAGGTTTGGTTTGACTTAATGAAGGTGTGCGAAGTTGGTTATGATGGCGTCATGTATCAGCGATGCGCGTTGATGATAATGGTAGCCGGGAGATCAGGATGCCACCGATGGTGTTGTTGAAATATAGATATGATGATTGTAATGTGAACTCAACTTTCCAATCCCTCCTGATGCATTCAGTGATGTTTTAATCTCCCAATTCAAGAAGGTTATTAATGGAGGTATTCACTCATGAGCGATCTAGGTTGGAATTGGCTGCAGTTCGCCTTTTTATTGATGATGCTCCTTTATTTAATGTGATGACCATAAAAGTTTAAGTAATAAACAATGTGAATGGAAGTTTTTAACTTTGTTTGATTGGGCCCTTTTTTGTTTCGTAAATTCATGAATTCATAATTTGGTAGTTTTTTAATTTTCTTGATTCGATCGATACAAGGGGACAACCATGTTGTCGGTCTGTAGGTGTTGATGGCCGCAATGGTTCTTTTGAAGGCGAAGAAGGTTGCTGAGAAGAGAGATGCTCGGCACAACAGTAAGTAACCCAAATTTTTTTCGAACCAAAACTATCTTCTGCATATTTTCTGCCGTTTTATTTTTCATGAATATTTTTCTTTTGACTCAAATTGATTCAGCTACACGGTGGTAATGTCCGGATAGGTATTTTTCTTTTCTGCCGTTTAATTTACAGTTTGTAATCTATTTTCCTAATCCGTAATGTTTGTTCCTTTTACTAGATATACTTATTCGATCTGATTGGAAAATGAAGGAGCCCCATAGCTAAAATACAAACAACTTAAGTAACCAAATCAGGGTTACTTAATTGGTTACAATTGCAAGTTCTTTTGTATTTTATTAGATAATAATTTACCTACTAATGTTGTAGTTTGAAATCAGGGTCTAATATGTGTATATGTCAACTTTTATAGAAGATTAAAAAAAAATTGCAAGTGGATCACATTCTAGCTCAGTAACTAATTACAAAAAAAATGAGTCTGCACATGTATGAGGAACAAGAGACCGTGACGATTGGGAAGGGGTATGACCTACATCAATGTCATATGGTCACACGTTATGGATAAATAGACAATTCAGATGCAAAGTAAAATTTCAGAATTGGATGCACTGGTTTGCACGCTAATGGAAAATTAGGTAATATAATTTTAAATATAACCAGGTTGAAATTTTAGAAAAGCTATACTTAATTAATATGTTCGTAATATCAGATCTATTGGTAATGGAAAAATTACAGAGCTTTAATTAATCAAGTTATTTGCATCAGGTATGATAACTAAATCTGTTCCTCTTATTACTTTCACCTTCAAATTTCCAATGACTTTTCATGCGAATTCACATTCACATAATCTATAAATAAGATCAATGATATAGATGGATAACTCACTTGTCGCTTGAAACTGTATGAAGCAAAATTACTGTCCAGACTCTTTGCTAAATCAGAAGAGTTGAAAGGCATTTTGGAAGAGACCATACACAAATTTGGCTTAAAAACCCTTGTTTTTGGCACTTGGACCTATAAAAAACAATACATTTAACTTTAAAAATAAAATCTTAAGATTAGTTCAGATGCAAAGTCGATACGTTTACTTGATAAACTTGTTCTTTCCTCGTTACTTGAATCTGGCTTCTGTTTTGAAACTCCCTTAGGAAGATAAGCCTCATAAACCTTGTTTGCACATAAATTTCCCTCAACTTGGATCATGGATTCAACTTCCTCATCGGACCATTCTTCTAGCGTCACTGATAAAACATGATATTTTCCAGCCAAGTTCAGAATCAAATTAGTAATTGGAGATATGTAAGTGATGCAGTTAACCAAATATATTAATTATTATCTTAGAAATGAATAGTCTCATGGTTAGATATTGCTTTTCATACAGTCGTAAGAAGGTGGTCTTTAAGAAAGCTTATGAAATAAGCATATCATTATGTTCATTTTGCAGTTCAGTTTGTGGTAGTAATCCAAGTAGTATAATCTATTTAAGAAAAATACGTAAAATTGCACCAGAATTCGATAGAGTTTTTAAAGGTTATGAAGCTTATAAATTTGTATTTCCATATAGTCAATCGACCTTTAATTTCTGTGGATTTGAAACCAAATTCTTAATGCATATGCTTATACTTTTTTCGCTTTATGCTATTCTTAATGCATATGCTTATATTTTATTGCCAACCTACACCTTTTGGAGTAAATCAACTTTCTTTTCAAGTAATCTACATCAGATATTGTTTGGAAGATGATCGCTTATTAGAAGTTGTCAATTTTTTGGATTTAAGTGCTGGTGCTGGTTGGGAACTGCTCCAGGTTCAGTTCACATTTTTACATGATTATAGAGTTCAAATGGAAATACAATAAGATTTTACTTATTTTGCTTAGAGAGATGCCAACCTGAGCAAGAACTAGAAGGCTATATGCTATGCATAAAGCAGAAGTAACTACGAAGATAGTGAACGAGTGTTTTGAAAATTGCAGAAGAAATGAGGGAAGATGCATGGAAAACTCATGTTGATTTGCATCATCAGAGAAAGCAGCTTACACGGACACATGTTTGGTAACCTCTTTTTGTACTTACATCATCGTTTTGTGCTTTATTATCATAATTTCATCCTCTTTTAAATTAATTAGGCATCATGTACAATTGTTTGGTAACCTCTTGCAGAGTGAAAATGGCGGTATTATTTATTGTGTTGATATTTACAGTCAGCCTGATGTTGATCATCCTATGCTTAAAAATCATGCTATTCTGGTTTATTATTTCCCTTACTTTTAGTTTTTTTTACTCATAATGGTCAAGGTCATAGTTTTTTTTTTACTGTGACAGTTGGAACCTAGTGTTCTTTCAACAATGATAAAATGCAATGGTACCTATAACACTAGGCACTACAAACTTGGCAAAAATCTGGAAGTTGCCCAGAAGGAACTATCCCCATTCAGAGGCTTCTTATTAGCTCTTTCACATCCTATGCTCCAAATGGAGAGTGTTCAAATTGCAATGTTAAAGTGAATTCTATATTTAAAAATTATTTTTCAAATTCTTAAATAAATGTTTTTCATTCTATATAATCACCAGCAAACTAGTAACTTCCATAGTGCTTATGAAGTCATATGCTAGGATTAGTTCTATCTGTATTTACTTGCTATTCTAATTTAGAGAAGCTTTACTAATTGTGATGTAAATACACATGCACGTTTAGATTTCACAAGTAGAGCTTCATAAAGTAAACTATATTTTCGATTATCTTCTTAGTATGTTGTCTATTGAATTCTAGATTATTTTCGATGATGTTATGCATAGCCGAATTTCATGGAGTGATGTAACATGTGACTATTGACATTTGTTAATATTTTTAGACTATTTATAGAGAACGGCTGGTAATATGACATACGGTATGTTAACTCTCTTCTTTAAGATATGTTAATGCCAAAACTTCAATTTAAGATAAATTTCAATAAAATGGCAGAAAACTTAAGAAAATGGCTTGTTCAGAGCTGTTCAATGCAAGAGAAATTCAATGTTGGTTGCTCTGATTTAATGAGTAAATTAACATGAGTTGTTATGGCAAGAACTTTATGAGTAAATCATCACGTAAATGGTTGCTGTGGCAAAAACTTAAACTACAATACCTGCAAACTTTCAGTAAATCATCATGGAGTAAATGTATTTGTAAACTTTCAGTAATTTGTGCTACTTTGACATTTGATACATAACCAACAAACAACAAGTAGGTTGCCTCAATTCTTAAACTTTGATAGCTTAATTTTTTATTTAACATCTGCATTATATATCTCGTTTATGAAGTAGAGACAAGTTCTGTCTATAGGTAGTTAGATAAATCAATCCATTAAGCATGATGAAGTATGATCAGTGTTTGATAAATTCATCCAACTCGTTGATTTGCTAACTTATAGCCGAAATTAAATCGCCAAAAAAGTGGAATTTTTTGTAAACTTTGTTTGACTTATTTGATGCCCTAGTACTAATCAATAGTATGTACTTAACATTTGGATTACTTTTATAAACTTTGTTGTTTTATTGGTAAATACAAATTACTCTCGAAATGTTGTTTTATTTGGATTAATGTTACTTATTTTTGTAAACTTTGTTGACTTATTGGTTGACTTATTTTTTTGAAAATTTTGTTTGGGTAGGAGGAGCAAAGACATTTCATGGCAATTTGAGATTATTACAATAGCAAATGTGTCAGAAAATGAACGACATATTAGAATTTCTTATTCTATGGTGGGATCTTTAATTGGGCATCTCAACCGGTAAATTCTTATCAGTATTTGCCTCTAAGAAATCAGATTTCAGATATGAATTTTTAGAAATACGCTATTGATACTTAGCATAAACTTGTCACCTAAACTTAGCTTTTTTTTTGTGATTTCAGAAATAGGGCATTTATTTTTTTTGTTTTCTGATTGGATGAACGAAAAGTTAAATGCATTGCGAGCAGTAGATACTCCTTGGTTTTCTCAGCATTTTATTGATATGAAGATGTATAATCCTTTTTAATGTCTTTTTGATAACGATACATCATCAAGGTATGATGATAATATAAGTATGACTACAGGGCCATATGATCAAGATAGGATGATGTGATGCCAAAGAGTTATACAAGGAAAAATGGTATTGGATGCTGGAAACAGTTGCTGAAACTTGCTGGGTTAAACTAATATGGACATAGTTGCAGATATCGATGGACTGATCATTTGCATCCTCATATCAAAAGAGGGACTTTTTCTAAGGCCTAGGAGAAGCTCTATGTTGCAAGTGGTAGAAGCTGATTATGGACCTCCACTCAGTTCTTGGAAACAAGTAATTTTTACACATAATTTTACATGATTATGTCTTGTAAACCTTCTTCGGTTGCCAAAGATTATGTTTTTGATTATTGAAGCAGATGTTCCTTTTCAAAAAACTGATGCTCATGCTGAAAAAATCACAGTTTATCAAGTTTAAGGAAGTTTTGTTTCTATATTTTGTGAGGTGGAAAAGGTTTTACTGGTTTATATGAAGATTATTAATTCAAATTTGTCATATTCGTCATCTTGTGTATACGTGACAGTATATTTAAGTTCTATTCTTCAATCAATGTTGTAAATCACAGAAATCAATGTTGTAAATGAAGGTGAAAATTTGTAAACCAAAGCAGAATTTGTAAATGATAATGAAATAATCTTTTTATTTTTATTTTTTGTGTGTTTTTTTCTTTTCGTTTTTATATATAAAGATTATCAATAATGTATATATATATAGTTTATTTGAGTACTGTAATAATGGTTTCTGAGGGATTAGCTTGCATCGGTTGTTATAAAAAACCGATGCAATAGAGGGATTAGTTTGCATCGGTTTTCAACAATAACCGATGCAACAAGTTCCTTTGTTGCATCGGTTTTCATTACAACCGATGCAACATGGGGGCTGTGTTCAAGCAACCAACCATGATATTTTGCATCAGTTGTTAGTAACAACCGATGCAAAAAGCATCTTTTTGCATCGGTTTCAGAACTGATGCAAAAGTATTAAGCCTGTTGCATCGGTTGCATATGCATCGGTTGTTGAACTGATGCAAAAGGGGGGTAAACAACCGATGCAAATGGCCTGTTTTGTAGTAGTGATATACTATGACAGGGGTAAACTAATGTACCAATGCAGGAATAATATAAATATCATAATATAGTCTAACAATCATGTTCAATAATAATAATCCATCAACTAATATAACATGCACATGCATAATGATAAGAGACATATAGAAATTTTTTGATACCCATTATTGGTGATGGGTGGAGTCCGCTATAGACACCAATCAATTCAATGCTCCCTATCGAAGCATCTAAAATGTAAGACAAATACAACTACATAATGATGCTACTAACATAGCATCTTCATACCTGAAACCAAAATACAGATATCTATAACTGATACCCATCCTGAATTACCATTAGCTGCTAAAGAGACTTATTAAAAGCCACAACTAACTTGTGCACTCCCCAGAAAACCAACACCTCAAAAGAAGTTGGCATATAGGTCATGTCATAGCACCCAATCATACTACAAATTAGTAAATGGCCTACTATAGAGTGGCGTTCCAGTCTCTCTCCGTCTCTACTCTGGGATCACGTCTGCAGGTCGTGCGCCTCAGTGGTACAATGGATTCCCACACTAACGTCATTTCCTTTTGATTGTCTATACCGACATACCGGAACCATATTTAAATGCTAAACCCCACGTACACTCTTCCTACATGTGTACACAACATTGAAGTATTATCGTCTCCGTGTGGATCATTATTCTCTCTTGAGATACTTCACACTGCCTGGTTACCTTAAGTCAATCATACCAAACCAATGCATATAAATCGTCCAAACCGTGCATCTATAATTATATATATCACTTAAACCACATATTTATATATCTGTATAATATATTTCGTCCACTGTTCAGTAACTCCAAATTGGGCATATCAAACTATATGTACACTTAAATTGCATGTCGATAAATCATGTCAAATTGTCATTAGCTGCCAAAGAGACTTATTGATAGTCAAAACTATATTATAGACTCCCCTAAAAACCAACACCTCAAAAGCAGTTGGCCTTTACTTCCTGTCGCAATACTCAATAGTGCTATAGAACAATATATGACCTAGTCACTAGCGTCCCAATCTCTCTCCACTCTGCGCTGGAACCACTTCTGTAGTTTTTGCACCTTAGTTGTACAATGGATTCCTTACACCAATTGGCAACCCCAATTCAGACATACCAAAACTATGTATAAACACTCTGAACCACATATCAATGAACATATATAGAATATCCCATGCATCTCCTAGCAGCCTCAAGTCGTACATACCAGAATTATATATATAAACACATATCGTGCACATTTACATACACAAAGGAATTACACAACCAAAATAACAAATCAACCATATCAATAACAATTCTCATATTGAATGATATAAAAGATTCAATAAAAATTCATCAAACTTAAGTTACCTACCTGACAATTATATTTCTTCTTCATATTATTATTCTATAGAAGTCTTACACTTATTGTATAAATAATACACTTGCCTATCAATCATACTATAGCTTATTTTCAGTTAATTCTTCTATTTAAATTAAGTTTGGCTGTCAATAAAGCCTCAAAATGTTATATAGCTCAGGTATATAATTTCTGTACATATGCATACATACATACATACATACATATATCAAACCATTTCTTGGGGTATACAATTAATAAGTCACGTTATTACAATATTAGGTTTTTATAACCTTAATCAAACCCTATTGTAAAATACAATACTTCTTTGTAATTTCTAACTTCTCCAATCACCTTTTTGAAATTCACTAGTTGGTTAATTATTGATTTACACTATAATAAAACAATATCATGGTTAGATAAATTTCAAAGCCATTTTAATAGAAGTTTAACCTGCTTACATCTTTATTTTAGCCTTGCAGCTTATTTTAAAGGTCATACTTATAATTTTCGATTAGTACTAAAATATATAACAATATTTCTATCACCAATATAAATACAAATTAGAATTCTAGTTAATTTATAACCATGTTATAAATTAATATCAACTTCAAATAATTCTATTCAATATGGATAGAGCATAATATTTATATATACAGGATCTCAATCAATTATCTCATATATCAGCGATAAAATGTATAATAATATTTCTATCACCAATAGAACTACAAATTAGAGTTTAATTTGTTTATAACCATGTTGTAAATTAATATTAACTCTATCTAAATATATTCAATATGAATTGGCACACGATATATATAGGGTCTTAATCAATCATTTTAAATATCTACTCAAACCAATCCAATCAAATAGGGAAATAATTACTTGTGTATTATTTTACAACTAGGTAATGGTTTTTAATATATACACACACACACACATATATATAATTATAAGATTTATACTACAATATAAATTCAGAGTTATAATTTCGCTCACCTAAACTGTAATTTCTCAAGTGTTCAAATCTAGTCTAAACCTCTACCACGTTGTAGATAATCTCCTTAGGAGTGCAAAGGCGAAAACCATATCTTTATTGGACCTTGTATGCAAAAGACGTTGATTAAAAATGAAACAGGAATAAATATATTAATTAACTAAGTTAATTACCTTAATTAAGTTAATCCATCTTTTCCTCTAATGTATCCTGACACAAACATGCATGCACTCAACAAAATCTTCAACTTCTCTTCCCCTTAACTCGAGCTCCAGTCCATGAAATGCCAAACTATCTATGCTAACTCGCTTCTCTTTACACGCACTTTGCAACGGTCATGACTTCGAAAAGTTCGGCCCCTTATCCTAGAATATGACCTAGTGCCTCTGTAACAACCAGGTATATTCAACCATTCGCATTCATTATAAGTGCATAGGCAGACACTCATGCCGGAATTGAATTGCTCAAAATACCGTGTTGTAAATAAAATTTTGGCAAACCTCAGAATATACAGTAAATAAAAATCACAGATCACAGACACAGAGTATATAAAAATGCAATGGAAGAAAAAGAGATAGTAGTTCACGAAGCTACTATATAAAATATAAGATACATCAGAGTTAAATAAGATACAACAGAAGAGTAAAAGGATACATCAGGTACAAATCAGATACATCACTGAACCACTGGATACTGAAACAAAATAGATGGCTGGATCTTCAAGGAAAGCTCTAACGCCGAAGGTGAATCTTGAATGCTAACTCAATCAATCTGACCCGAGCATAAAGCAAAACACAAAACCCTCGAGTCAGGACATAAATACTTATAAATTGTAAATCAACTCAAGTGAACAGTAACAAAATGCATCAGTAACTTAAAGGATGCTTGGGACCGCCCATCCTCTAAGGATTCGTTAAACTATTTACTATGTAGTAATATACGCTATACACGGTAGTGTCTAATCAGTAAAGTATAATCATATAGAAAATAGCGTTAAGGGGATGGTGAACCTTAACGCGGTCGGATCTTTAAAACCAAAATCGTAGTGGGCTCGATATAAGGATATGACATGGCACGCGAGGTAATGCCAGGGTGGATACACCGTTTGCACTCCCGGACCGGTGGTGACGGCAAGCCAGCAGCTTCCGCCCACCTCGAACGATGCCCCCGAATCAAAGTGGCGCCACCGAATCGAATCACAATAGTAATAGAATGGTTTCCGATGGAGCATGCTCGATGAAAGGGTGCGACCCTTTGTGTAACCCGGTATAGCTCCTGTTTTAGTCATATATGCCAACTCACGGGAGTTGGGTCCACGTAATATATACCTCGAGAACGTCGCCACCATCCTACTTCATTCTGGAATCTCCACTGCATACACAGTTGTTAAATTGGTTTTCGGTATTGGCCGGCTATAAGACAATATCCGATCCCGATCTCTTTAACAACCCATCGTTATTATAACCCGTAGTTATAACTTTAAACATATTTTATACTTCAAAAGAAAATATCATTTCAACCCAAATCTTTATCAAAATAAAGATTAAATCATTTCCAAACCATTTCAATATATCAACATACCGTATCTTTCAAATTCAAATATTTATCAAAATAATTATCAAGTCATTCCAAATCTTTTTTTTATACATAAACATCATATCTTCCAAATTCAATATTTATCAAAATAATTATCAAGTCATTTCAAATCATTTTTAATACATAAACATCACATCTTTCAAACTTCATTTTCAAATCGTTTAATTTCAAAATATCATAACTTTCAAAACTTCATCTTCGAATCATTTAATATATACCAGAATATCATATCTTTCAAAACTTCATTTCAAATCATTTCAATATATCATATCTTAGCATCTTTAAATTCAAAGATAACATTCAATTATTATCATCTCAAATCACCTTTAAATAATTTATATTCCATCGATTTAATTCAATAAAAAATCATTTTAAAAGTGTAATTATTATACTTCCAAATCAAGTATTCAATTTCCAAAGTTCCAAACCATTCTGAGTTCGTTTACTAAGTCAAAAACCATAATTATTACAATTTCAGCATTTCACAGCATATAGAAAAACTATTATAAGTTATACTTGAAAACACTTTAATTCAGTAGAGACAGCATTTAAAACTGCTGTTAAAACTCAGTTTTTAGTTGAATTATAGTTCAAAACAGAAAAGACAGCATTTCAGAAGTGCTGCGGTAGTTCAAATTTCAAAACAAGGTTTAAATTGATTTCAGCAAAGACTGTAGACCACAACAGCATTTTACAGGAATGCTATAATAAACCTGAGTCCAAATATTAGCCTATGAGTTCAGTTACAACAACTACAGCATTACAGACCTGCTGTAATAGCTCATTTTTCATAGTTTTAGTTCAATTCAGAAACCATAGCATTTCTGAATGCCATTAAAAGTAAATGCCAGGTTTTAGTGTATTTCCAACAATTTAATAACTTCAATTTAAAACAAATAAACATTTTTAAAAATCATCTTTTTAACATTTAAGATGTTCATTAACATATCATTTGACATATTATTTTTATACATTAAATTTCTTATAAATAAATCCAAATTTCAATAATTCCACTTATTAGTTCAAGTGTCTAATTTTCTTTCTTCACTTTTCAACAAATAAACTTAACACTTCAGATTTATATTACCATTTTACAAATTTAACTAAGTTTCCAAATTATTTAATTAATTTAAATCTTTAGTTAAAACTCAAATTTCACATTTTGAAGTCAAGTTATATTTTAAAATTTCACTTTTCAACAATCATTTATTCAACCACTTAAATTTATAGAAAAATCAATAATTCTTTAATAAATCACTTAAATTCAAATATAAATCAATTTACCATATTTACCATTTTCCAAATATAATTAAAGTCTATTTTATTCATATAACTTAAATATCATTTTTAGTCAAAATTCCAAATTTTCAAACATAAGTTATATTTCAAAAATCCAGTTAAACCATTCCTAAATTACATTTATAACACATAAAAAAATCAAAATTTATTTATTTTAAAACCTTTATAAATCAAATTTCATATATTTTATATTTTTAAAATACTTAAAAATATTCAAAACACTTTATAGAATAACAACGGGTCTGTATATAGTTTTCTAACCTAGTTTAAGTGATACAGATATGTATCATTTCAATTCGCAGTTTAAAAATAAAAATCCGGGTTCTATCATTTAAAACCCGCAATCCCAAGTCAAAATGAATAATTTAAAAACCATTCGGGCCTATCATTTCAGCCCATAACGAATTTTATTCTAACAGGGAACTTGCAGTGTGATCATATACAGAAATAATATAAACAATGTCAATATCGTAATATACAGTCATATATCAGATGTCAGGTGAAAATTAACAGTTTAACATGGTAATAACATGGCATAACATATCATATGATCATCATTAACTTGCATAAACATTTTATATTACTAAATACTTGTCATCAATTCACTTTCCATAAGTATAAATGTCAGAGTGAGAAAGACTCACCTTTTCGAAGCTAGAGACCAAAACAACAAACACAAGAGGGATTCCAAAAGCACGACAAACATGATTTGAATTGAATGAATGGAAAGCCTTGATAATGATCTTGTATACAACAAATAAACAAGACCATATAAACATATGCATACAATACGAAACAACATTGAAACTGATTGAAATAAAAACAACAAATGGACAAGATGATTTTACCATGCCTCAATCACTTCAATGCTTGGCCTAAGGGACACTTATGCTCGGCTATGATGATGCTTTGGCCCAGGTATGGCATCATATAGGTCAGGTTTGGATAGGGTTTGGGTCTGGTTTGGACCTAGAAGGTACGGCTACATGGCAAGAGCAAGGTGGAGGTTACAAGGCATGAGAATACAAAGGGTTTAGGCAAACAAGTGGGTTTTTGGTGCACATATGAGTTCGGCCTTGACTGATGTGGGCTTGTCTATTCATGCTACAGGTCAGATCAATGCTGGAGTGGTGCGTGGTGATCAGGTCAGTGGTGGTGGCGGCGGCTATGGTGGGGGTTTGAGTGGTGGATGAAGGAAATGAGGCAACAACGGTCAAAAACATTGTTTTTAGGCATGTAGGTTGCAATTTGAAGGGTTTGGCCACCATAGATGGCTCGGCCATGGTCATGGCTGGTGAAATAGATGGTGTTGGAGGCATGGAAGAGATGTAGGAGTTTGTGGCTGCGGCTATGGAGAAGAGGCCGATCCAAACTAGAAGAGAAATAAAGCAAAATTTAGAGAAAACAAGGAGAAAAGAAGAATTTACCTATTTTTTTGCAAGAATGGAGGCCATGATTTTTTTTAGGGTTTTGGAGCTTGAAAATTTGTGAATAATATAAGGGAGTCGGCTGCAAAGGATGAGGAAAGGAATGGCTAAGATAAATTGATGTATTAATTGAAAAATAAACGGATAAAACGCCTTTACGTTTCGGGCTTTTAAAAGCTCTTAACTTCCTAAACCTTTTGCATTTCCTTTTCTTTTTAATTTTATAAAAACAAAATAAACTCAGAAATGTTATTTAAAACCGAAACTAAGTAAGAATAAAATAAAATAAATAATTTATTTTAAGTAAAATAGAAAAAGGAAATAAGAAATTGCTTAAAAATAGCAACATTGACATAAAAATTACAAGAAAATCTCCAATGACTTTGAAAAATTTATTACTTCATAAAAAAATATTATAACACAAAATTTGAATTAAAAATGGTTTTAAAACATTTTAAAGGTAAAATAATAATTTAATTTTTATTAAATAGAATTTTAAATAAAGAAAAATGCAGTAAATACCAAACTAGGCTTTATAAATTGAAATAAATTCAAATAAACTTTAGAAAATTATATTATCATTTTAAAAATACTTAAAAGTCAAAATATACATAATATAACATATTATCACATATTAAAATAAAATATAACAAAGAAGAAGTAATTTATACAATTTAAAATAGTCATTGTTAAATAACCCTATATACGCACAATATTGTAAAGGGTATAACTTTCACAATTTACATCCGATTTCAACGAAACAAAAAGTGGTGTTCTTAGAATTTTATGTACTTTCATAATAAAAGAAAAAAAATTAAATTTTCAAAATTTTAAAATTTTGAGTTAAAAGTCACAGTTTGACTATTTTGACCAAAATCAGCATTTCAGGCAAATATTCAACTTACACAAGTTTGGAATTATAACTCATATAAAATCAAGATTTATATTTAAATAATAAAATTTAATCATTCCAAATAAGTAAAAAAGTTTTTAAATCAAAATTTTATATTAAAATAATTAAAATATACAATAAAATAATTACAAAATACAGGGTTGTTACACTCTCCCCTACTCAAAACTTTTCGTCCCCGAAAAGGAACGAGGTACGGGAAAGCACAGAAAAAATAGAATGAGACAAGATTTAGACAAGGTAACAAGAAGATTGAGATTATACCTAGTAACTGTTGTTATAGGTAAGTTTAACAAGGTGGAGGTGATCAAATCAAGAACACAAGCACGAAAAGATCCTTTAAAATCTGATTCACCCTTTTCCGTTTGACCGACGGTCTGTGGATGGTAAGCAGTGCTCAGATCCAGATGAGTACCCAAGATTTTCAAAGATTATAGAAAGATTTCTAAACAGACTGGTGTAAGCAATAGCCTTCCCATTCTGTAACAAGATAAGAGAAATGAGGACAACCAAAAGATAGTTTGAAAAACAAAATAAGATGATAAATTTGAAATCATAATGCTTTGAAATCATAATACTTTGAAATCATAACAATTTAGAGATCTTATCATTTGGAAATCATACTACTAAAATCATAACACTTATAAAATAATCTTCATTTAAACCATTTAAATTCAAGGTCAAATAATATTCATTTCAAAGATGTAATATTTCTAAGTTCATTCATTCAATTATTAAATTTTCATTTTTCAAGACATCTCTATTACATAAATAAAATATTTATCATAGCAAATATAATAATCAAATTTCCCTACACATTTATTCATTTAGACATCAATTAAACTATGAATTCAAGTTAAATAAACTTTATTACAAAATGTCCAATTCAAATGTATTTTATTTTATCTATTCAAAGATACATTTTTTTTTATACACATATTCATTTTAGGAAATGACCTTTATTAAATTTCCTAGGTTAGACTTAAGGTTCCATATTAAATCAAATTTGATTTTTCAGTTATTTAAATAAAATTCCTTAAATTTTCTTTTTCTCTTTTTACCTCTGTAAATCTTTTATATCTAAAATTAAAGTGTATAACATTTATTATAACCACTCAAATTTTATTTATAAAATCTTTTTATATTGTATATTATCCAATTACATATTCAACTTCTGAGAATTAAGGTAAGTTATATTGGAATGAAATTGTGTGTTATACAAATAAAACTTTCAAATTCAATTATCTCAAGTTTGAATCATTTATCCAAAATTTTAAATTTTTTTTATAATTGAAATTATTCTTTAAGATAGAGTTTAAGAATTTAATTTCTGATTCCATTCAAACCATTTAGAGATAAGTAATAATATATACATAATATATCAAATCAAATTTCAATCATATATTTATATATATGTTATAAATCAAATCATATTTTAGAAATTCAAATCAATTTAGTTCCCAAAACAAAGCTGTAGCAAGACTACAGAACAGTCTCTTCACATCGAAACTCGAAAATGAACGTCGATGATGCTACAGTCATCACCGAAGTTATTTTCCAGCGACAAAAGAGAAGAGTACTAATTTAAACTTTAAAATTCTTTGGAAACAAATTTCTGTTTGAAAATACTTTAAATAATATATTCCATTTAAAACTTTTTAAACAAAAGGTTTGAAACTATCGGAAGTTAAATTCTCAAATTTCTTTTTCTAAATTCATTTAAGTTCCCAAATCAATTTATAAACAATTATTTATAAATTCATTTATAGAACAATAAATGATAAATCAAGTATTATCATTTCAAATTATCAATTTGAATCATTTCATTAAGTTCCATAAACTTATATCAAAATTTATTTCATTAACCAAAACAAAATTTAAAATAATATTGTGTCAGTTTGTTCTGTCAAAGTGTTTTAGAAATCCTATCGATAGCGTTAATCAGACGAATCGATCGGGAACCCAAATCAACATCAACAACTCAAACAACACAATATATAAAAAAATATAGATTGACAAATACAATTCAAAAATGTTGGAGAAAAAGTTGGAAGCAAAAGACAAGATGATTAAATACAGAGTAGGGAGGCGGATAAGCTAAAATAAATCGCGGGCAACCTTAATCGGGTCAACCGTGACTTAAAGTATAAGATCGAAGTGGATTTTCTGGGGTAAATCTACATTCGACCTCAAGAGATAGAGTTTGGGATAATAGGAGATACTAGCATCTAAACCGAGGATATAAAATCTTTGGTAAATCGATGCTATTGTAAAGGAGTTTCACCCCTTTCACAAGAAAATTTTTGAGATTGGCGGGACCTCCAATTCACTATAAAGATCATTCGAAGTGGAGTTATGGGATACTCCAGAATCAAATGAAGATGAGTAGCGGGGAATAAGAATGGATTTTGGAACCGCAGGGAACGTTCCAAAATTCAAAGGAATCGAGTCAAAAGAAAGAGATTCAACTCGAATGAAAGTGATTCTGTAAATACATCTACTCCATATGCTGAGTTTTTCCTAGAGCTACCAAAGCTCTGATACCAACTGTAACAACCAGGTATTTTCAACCATTCGCATCCATTATAAGTGCATAGGCAGACACTCATGCCGGAATTGAATTGCTCAAAATACCGTGTCGTAAATAAAATTTTGGCAAACCTCAGAATATACAGTAAATAAAATCACAGATCACAGACACAGAGTATATAAAAATGCAGCGGAAGAAAAAGAGATAGTAGTTCATGAAGCTACTATATAAAATATAAGATACATCAGAGTTAAATAAGATACAACAGAAGAGTAACAGGATACATCAGGTACAAATCAGATACATCACTGAACCACTGGATACTGAAACAAAATAGATGGCTGGATCTTCAAGGAAAGCTCCAACGCCGAAGGTGAATCTTGAATGCTAACTCAATTAATCTGACCCAAGCGTAAAGCAAAACACAAAACCCTCGAGTCAGGACATAAATACTTATAAACTGTAAATCAACTCAAGTGAACAGTAACAAAATGCATCAGTAACTTAAAGGAAGCTTGGGACCCCCATCCTCTAAGGATCCGTTAAACTATTTACTATGTAGTAATATACGCTATATACGGTAGTGTCTAATCGGTAAAGTATAATCATATAGAAAATAGCGTTAAGGGGATGGTGAACCTTAACGCAGTCGGATCTTTAAAACCAAAATCGTAGTGGGCTCGATTTAAGGATATGACACGGCCCACGAGGCAATGCCAGGGTGGATACACTGTTTGCACTCTCGGACCGGTGGTGACGGCAAGCCAGCAGCTTCCGCCCACCTCGAACAATACCCCCGAATCAAAGTGGCGCCACCGAATCGAATCACAACAGTAATAGAATGGTTTCCGATGGAGCATGCTCGATGAAAGGGTGCGACCCTTTGTGTAGCCCGGTATAGCTCCTGTTTTAGTCATATATGCCAACTCACGGGAGTTGGGTCCACGTAATATATACCTCGAGAACATCGCCACCATCCTACTTCATTCTGGAATCTCCACCGCGTACACAGTTGTTAAAGTGGTTTTCGGTATTGGCCGGCTATAAGACAATATCCGATCCCGGTCTCTTTAACAACCCATCGTTATTATAATCCGTAGTTATAACTTTAAACATACTTTATACTTCAAAAGAAAATATCATTTCAACCCAAATATTTATCAAAATAAAGATTAAATCATTTCCAAACCATTTCAATATATCAACATACCGTATCTTTCAAATTCAAATATTTATCAAAATAATTATCAAGTCATTTCAAATCATTTTTTTTATACATAAACATCATATCTTCCAAATTCAATATTTATCAAAATAATTATCAAGTCATTTCAAATCATTTTTAATACATAAACATTAATCTTTCAAACTTCATTTTCAAATCGTTTAATTTCAAAATATCATAACTTTCAAAACTTCATCTTCGAATCATTTAATATATACTAGAATATCATATCTTTCAAAACTTCATTTCAAATCATTTCAATATATCATATCTTAGCATCTTTAAATTCAAAGATAACATTCAATTATTATCATCTCAAATCACCTTTAAATAATTTATATTCATCGATTTAATTCAATAAAAAATCATTTTAAAAGTGTACTTATTATACTTCCAAATCAAGTATTCAATTTCCAAAGTTCCAAACCATTCTGAGTTCGTTTACTAAGTCAAAAACCATAATTATTACAATTTCAGCATTTCACAGCATATAGAAAAACTGTTATAAGTTATACTTGAAAATACTTTAATTCAACAGAGACCGCATTTAAAACTGCTGTTAAAACTCAGTTTTTAGTTGAATTATAGTTCAAAACAGAAAAGACAGCATTTCAGAAGTGCTGCGGTAGTTCAGATTTCAAAATAAGGTTTAAATTGATTTCAGCAAAGACTGCAGACCACAACAGCATTTTACAGGAATGTTGTAATAAACCTGAGTCCAAATATTAGCCTATGAGTTCAGTTACAACAACTACAGCATTACAGACCTGCTGTAATAGCTCATTTTTCATAGTTTTAGTTCAATTCAGAAACCATAGCATTTCTGAATGCTATTAAAAGTAAATGCCAGGTTTTAGTGTATTTCCAACAATTTAATAACTTTAATTTAAAACAAATAAACATTTTTAAAAATCATCTTTTTAACATTTAAGATGTTCATTAACATATCATTTGACATATTATTTTTATACAATAAATTTCTTATAAATAAATCCAAATTTCAATAATTCCACTTATTAGTTCAAGTGTCTAATTTTCTTTCTTCACTTTTCAACAAATAAACTTAACATTTCAGATTTATATTACCATTTCACAAATTTAACTAAATTTCCAAATTATTTAATTAATTTAAATCTTTAGTTAAAACTCAAATTTCACATTTTCAAGTCAAGTTATATTTTAAAATTTCACTTTTCAACAGTCATTTATTCAACCACTTAAATTTATAGAAAAATCAATAATTCTTTAATAAATCACTTAAATTCAAATATAAATCAATTTACCATATTTACCATTTTCCAAATATAATTAAAGTCTATTTTATTCATATAACTTAAATATCATTTTTAGTCAAAATTCCAAATTTTCAAACATAAGTTATATTTCAAAAATCCAGTTAAACCATTCCTAAATTACATTTTTAACACATAAAAAAATCAAAATTTATTTATTTTAAAACCTTTCTGAATCAAATTTCATATATTTTATATTTTTAAAATACTTAAAAATATTCAAAACACTTTATAGAATAACAACGTGTCTGTATATAGTTTTCTAACCTAGTTTAAGTGATAAGGATATGTATCGTTTCAATTCGCAGTTTAAAAATAAAAATCCGGGTTTTATCATTTCAAACCCGCAATCCCAAGTCAAAATGAAAAATTTAAAAACCATTCAGGCCTATCATTTCAGCCCATAACGAATTTTATTCTAACAGGGAACTTGCAGTGTGATCATATACAGAAATATTATAAACAATGTCAACATCGTAATATACAGTCATATATCAGATGTCAGGTGAAAATTAACAGTTTAACATGGTAATAACATGGCATAACATATCATATGATCATCATTAACTTGCATAAACATTTGATATTACTAAATACTTGTCATCAATTCACTTTCCATAAGTATAAATGTCAGAGTGAGAATGACTCACCTTTTCGAAGCTAGAGACCAAAATAACAAACACAAGAGCGATTCCAAAAGCACGACAAACACGATTTGAATTGAATGAATGGAAAGCCTTGATAATGATCTTATATACAACAAATAAACAAGACCATATAAACATATGCATACAATACAAAACAACATTGAAACTGATTGAAATAAAAACAACAAATGGACAAGATGATTTTACCATGCCTCAATCACTTCAATGCTTGGCCTAAGGGACACTCATGCTCGGCTATGATGATGCTTTGGCCCAGGTATGGCATCATATAGGTCAGGTTTGGATAGGGTTTGGGTCTGGTTTGGACCTAGAAGGTACGGCTACATGGCAAGAGCAAGGTGGAGGTTACAAGGCATGAGAATACAAAGGGTTAAGGCAAACAAGTGGGTTTTTGGTGCACATATGGGTTCAGCCTTTACCGATGTGGGCTTGGCTATTCATGCTACAGGTCAGATCAATGCTGGAGTGGTGCGTGGTGATCAGGTCAGTGGTGGTGGCGGCGGCTATGGTGGTGGTTTGAGTGGTGGATGAAGGAAATGAGGCAACAACGGTCAAAAACATTGTTTTTAGGCATGTAGGTTGCAATTTGAAGGGTTTGGCCACCATAGATGGCTCGGCCATGGTCATGGCTGGTGGAGTAGATGGTGTTGGAGGCATGGAAGAGACGTAGGAGTTTGTGGCTGCGGCTATGGAGAAGAGGCCGATCCAAACTAGAAGAGAAACAAAGCAAAATTTAGAGAAAACAAGGAGAAAAGAAGAATTTACCTAATTTTTTTGCAAGAATGGAGGCCATGATTTTTTTAGGGTTGTGGAGCTTGAAAATTCGTGAATAATATGAGGGAGTCGGCTGCAAAGGATGAGGAAAGGAATGGATAAGATAAATTGATGTATTAGTTGAAAAAGAAACGGATAAAACGCCTTCACGTTTCAGGCTTTTAAAACCTCTTAACTTTCTAAACCTTTTGCATTTCCTTTTCTTTGTAATTTTATAAAAACAAAATAAACTCAGAAATGTTATTTAAAACCGAAACTAAGTAAGAATAAAATAAAATAAATAATTTATTTTAAGTAAAATAGAAAAAGGAAATAAGAAATTGCTTAAAAATAGCAACCCTGACATAAAAATTACAAGAAAATCTCCAATGACTTTGGATACTTCATAAAAAAATATTATAACATAAAATTGGAATTAAAAATGGTTTTAAAACATTTTAAAGGTAAAATAATAATTTAATTTTTATTAAATAGAATTTTAAATAAAGAAAAATACAGTAAATACCAAACTAGGCTTTATAAATTAAAATAAATTCAAATTAACTTTTGAAAAATTATATTATCATTTTAAAAATACTTAAAAGTCAAAATATACATAATATAACATATTATCACATATTAAAATAAAATATAACAAAGAAGAATTAATTTATACAATTTAAAATAGTCATTGTTAAATAACCCTATATACGCACAATATTGTAAAGGGTATAACTTTCACAATTTACATCCGATTTCAACGAAACGAAAAGTGGTGTTCTTAGAATTTTATGTACTTTCATAATAAAAGAAAAAAAATTAAATTTTCAAACTTTTAAAATTTTAAGTTAAAAGTCATAGTTTGACTATTTTGACCAAAATCAGCATTTCAGGCAAATATTCAACTTACACAAGTTTGGAATTATAACTCATATAAAATCAAGATTTATATTTAAATAATAAAATTCAATCATTCCAAATAAGTAAAATAAGTTTTTAAATCAAAATTTTATATTAAAATAATTAAAATATACAATAAAATAATTACAAAATACAGGGTTGTTACAGCCTCTCCTGGTCGCCTCGAAATATTGCACTTAGCATTGGATGACGGAGTTTAAGAGATTTGCGTGGGAAGGTGCAAATCGCTATGATGAACATATCCATGCTCCTCATTTTTCCTATCGCCTCCTCTAGCTCCACCAAATCTGAACCCTAGCCGGCGACTATACAAGTCGGCCATGGCTAATCAATGATGCACCCACTTAAGATACCAAAGATTCGAAGCTCTCCCCTCCTCAAGTATAGCGGATCCAGCATCGGATTCTTTAAATGCTCGAAGCTCCAGATTTAATTAAAAAAACGAAAAAGCAGCCTTTTATGCTTACTACGTGAGGAGGATAATGAAGAAAGAGATAAAAATAAAATATCTTAGTGGGATGTGCTTATATAATATACTATATATTATATTTACCTTTAAATAAATTGCAACACCTTTCGAGCTCTTACGATCACATAATACATCAGATTTTCATGAAACTCATCAATGCACATCTTCTTATTTTTGGTTTTGATAGTAAGATTTCATCACTATCCAAGATAGTGCTCCAGAATGACAATTTCACAAGTTTCGAGACAGTCCTGCCCACCAAATAATTCGATTCCCTAAATTCTCAACCCATTCATCTTGAAAATAAAGTTTTTCCCAACCAAGCTGTCGGTCGAGATCCCATTAAACTCGACTACATACATATTTTTACAAAATATGTATAGCAATACGTAAATTGTAAAAATTTCATGACCCCAAATATAGCAATATTAATACTCATATTAATTCACAACATCGATTCTGACTCAACGAAAGTCGTGCAAAGTCCTAATTTGCCCGTTTGCAAAAAATTGGATTTTCAATTAATTAACGATTCAATATTTAAATCAATTGTTCAAATATCATCTAGTCATTAAAAATGTGGGTTGTTACATCTTCCCCTCTTAAAAGATTTTCATCCCCAAAATTCCTATAAGTTTGACAATGCAACCCGACTGACCAAAGCATAAAATACGACTCCTAACCCTTAGGACTCTAAAGCTCCTTTTGTTTTGGAAAAATTCGACAGCACTACCTAGCATGACTAGCTCTGAAAAAATTCTTAATACAATATATATATATATATATATATATTTGTGTGTGTGTCTTATATCCAAGCCATCCCATATCTGGAGCATCTCATTTTTGAGGACGTACAAGCATATTATCCACACCATCTGCACTACAGATCTTACGTGCCTCTTTCATAGCAAGAGTATGCCATTTAGATGCAAATCCAAGCAAATAAGCATCCTAATTGTGCATAACAGTTTCCGTTTTCCTATTCATGTACTCAACAAAGAGGGTTAAACATAATTACAACGTTAAACTATGAATTTAAACATGCTAAATCATATATAGCAATCGTCTCAAATAAATATATTATATCAAATCATGCAAAAAGCATCTCAAATAAACACGTTTTAACAAACCAAGCAACGAGCATCTCTGATAAACATGTTACTGTTGAAAACAACAGGCATATTTGCAAAATAAAAGAAACCACAAAGCAAGCTTTACACTATGCTTTCTTGCATTTTAACAAAACAATACGGAAAACAAAATTTCCTTTAGTAATTACCAATACAAAGCTCCATCAAACATGGGCAAGCTTAACCCTGTCAATCCAAAACCATATAGCCCTATTCTAAAAAATAAATAGACCCCTGATGTCTAAAGCCACATCGGTTCACTTCTACTTCCTCTAGTCAACTCATCATGACGACATCACTAGAATTGCAAACTTATACAAAAAGACAATCAGTAAACCATGGTAGAAAAAAATCAATCAAAAAAAATTAAACAATCAATCTATAATCAACCAACGACTAGCAGTCAACAAATCAAAATTATCAATCCATCAAAAAAAAAATAATCAAACAACAATCATGCAGAGCAAGCAACAACAATAAATCAACAAAATAAAAACCAATCAACAACACATGACAACAAACTATAGCAAGCAACAACAAGCAATAAAACTATCAAACAAAAAAATAAAATATAATAAAGAGTTTATACTGACATACAAGATGACCAACAATAGTCAAAACATGCATGTCAAACTATAAAACCCAATGAGTCTGGCCGACCTCCAAGATGGAAAAAATGCTTAAGTGATTGAACTCCTCCCAAATACAATACATTGAAAAATATTACACATCCCTCTATGAAAAAGAAAACTTTTATGATAAGCTAGAACATTGAGCCTCAAATCTCTCGAATAAATCAAGCAAACTAAACCTTAAATTTTCCTTGCCTTTCGAACAGAACTCATAAAACTTTATTAGTTGAACTGTCGTTAAATGACGATTAACAAATGCTTAGGTCCCTTCAGGTTCAAACTTACCACAATCGTACAAATTTAATAAGGATGACATACTAAGTGTACTACAATGCTTTTCCATGCAAGTATCACATCATCAGTTAGAAGATTATCCAAATCGTCAAAAAACTAGTCAACAAGTCCTTCCGTAAACTATCTCAAGCTATGTTAATTATACTATATTTATAACTATACAATGAATAAAGATCATCCAAAATAATATTCGTTGCACGATCCAATCCTTCGAGTTGCTCGTGTAGTTTCTTTGTTAAACTAGGGTCGTCCACCTGGCTTCGCTCATGTGAACTCTAATCATGTTCCTTGGTCCGACCATTGAAATTTCCTCACACGACAAGAGTCACACTATGGAAATATCATAGTCATCTCAAGAACAGCCCCCACACTACTCAAAATTTAGTCAAAAGGTTAAATTGGTTAAGATACTCCTTCACTGAGAAGCTACCCTACTGTCGATGGAGGAAATAGTTAAGCTACACGTCCCCTTTGATCTCAAAAGAAAATCGAGACTCAAAGCAACATTTACAATCGATCGAAGCCATGGCCTACTCGCCAACCTCTTCTACTCTATACCCCCAAGGTCTACACCACCTCTAACACCTACCGCGGCAGCCAAGATGTTTGCAGACGATGAAACATCCCTTGTGGTATTCTGATAGTTTCTAAACCAATTGGCATCTCAAACTGCCTATCTTCAGTTGCTCGTGCACCCCATCAGCTTATATAGATAGCCTAAAATGAAGATGCATTAGCTACTTGAGACTGAATGGATCAAAATTCAGGAGATAAGTAGTGTATGCAGTATTATATAGTAAAAAAATGCAAGTATGGTATCTAAACATATGTACATCTACCGGGCTAGTTAACTCAAATTGGTCTACTTATTCCCAAGTATTGAGCCCAAGCTCTGATACCATTTATGACGACCGGCCCTTTATAACATCCCGAGTCAACTTCTAATGTCAATTTTTGACTCCTAAATACCATAAAAGACAGTCTATTAGGGTAAAATAAAAAACAAAGCACCAAACCTTGGTGCAATGGTAGAATCTCACAATGGAATGATAATTTATAATATATGAAATATATATGAACATAACAGGATAACCAATATATAAAAGGATGTATTGATGGAAGTAACAGATAAATAAATATCAGTATAAAAAATCATAATACAATATCTGATACAATAAGTCTCATATATAAATAGCATATATGTCATATACTACTAAAATAGCAAGTATATATTCATGGTATCGGCTTCTCCTCCAAAGTGCTCAAATTTCCCTAAAATCATACCTCTAAAGCACCTAACTTCCAAATTACTCAATCACCTAAGAGTTCTGATGAAATAAATAAATAAATAACTAAATAAATAGGGACAAAATGCGGGTTAGACATGAAGCCTGGTGTGAGGGGAACTAACTCAAAATACTATTTATCAAAACCACATACAAATAAAATAGAAACTTCAAAGGCACAGCTGCTCCTCTCTATAAGCGAGGCTCAGGGACAATCCGAACTACCCATAAACAAGTAAAGTAAACCTAACTCAAAAGTAGGGAATCATACCATGACATACCCTTCTCTTGTAATCAATGTTTCAACATAAGTAATATAATGTGATTGAAACATAACAACATACTATGATAGGGGTAACCCAATGTACCAATGCAAGAGTAATATAAACATCACAATGTAAGTCTAACACACAATGTTCAATAATAATAGTCAACTAACCAATATAAATGCGTAATCATAATGAAAAGAGGCACACAGAAAAAAAGTTCATACCTATCATTGCCGATGGATGGAGTTCGCTACAGAAACCAATTGATTCAATGCTCTCTATCAAAGCATCTAAAATGCAAAAAAAATACAGCGATATAACAATGCTACTAGCATAGCATCTCCATACCCAAAACCAAAATACGAATATTTATAATTGATACCAGTCCCAAATTGTCATTAGCTAATAAAGAGGCCTAAGAGCCATTACTAAATTGTAGATTCCCCTAAAAAACAACACCTCAAAAGAAGTTGGCTTGAAGGTCCTGTTGCTGCACCCGATCATACTATGGAACAATATATGACCGAGTGTAGTTAAAGCGCTTAGCGGCTCCATAGTGGTGGAGGTGTATAAGGTTATAGCAAGGATATAGTGGAAAATAGCGAAGGTGCAAAAAGCTTTGTTGGAGATTAAACCAAATATTTAAAGTTAATTTATTCTCATTCTCACATCATTTGTATAGGAATAGAAATATTGTTAACTCTTATATTATAAAATCGAGGAATGACATGATTTATGCAGTTCATATTTAGTGACTATAATAGATTTCTAACTTATAATGAGTACTGATGCCTTGAAATTTGTTCTTACCCTAACTTTTTGATTGTTTTCAAAAAGAACAGGTCAAATCAACATTTTTATGTAAATGTTGTTAATACGGATGTTAAAAAGCCTTAATTTAATAGGTAAAGTGGAAAACAGTGGGGTTTAAAGTGGATCTACTGTTTAATTGCGCTATACTAAATACAGAGAAGTCGAAGAGCACATGCTATAGCGAGCATTTGTGTTCCTAATGTTAATGGTCTTGGGCTGGAAGTTTTAATAGAGTGTCGTTAATCCAAGTTGAGTATACATACAAGGGTTTCGAAGAAGCATAGGGATATGAAGAGGGTATTTTGGTGGAAAGGGATGAAGAGGGATATCTCAATCTTGTCAGTCGATGTGCAATTGTTAGCAAATCAAAAGTGATCACCGAAGGACTGTTAGGCTACTGCAACCACAGGAGATTCCAAATTGGAAATGGGAGCAAGTGTCAATGGATTTTATTGATGGGTTACCTAGATCAAGGAAAGGAAATGAAGGTGTTTAGGTCATTTTGGATGGCTAATCAAGAGTGCCCGTTTTATTCCAGTAAAGCCGATGAGGACTACAATGAATTTAGTAGAGATTTGTATAAGATAGATTGTATGATTACATGGAATTCCAATGAGCGTTGTAGACGATCGTGATCCAATCTTTATCAGCCAGTTTTGGAAAGCGTTATAAGCAACTTTGGGAACAAAGCTAAGTTTGAGCATAGCATACCATCCTCAAACCAATGGTCAAACAGAAAGAGTTAACCATATCTTGGAGGATCTGTTAAGAGCGTGTAACTTAGACTTTGGAGGATCGTGGGAGGATCATCTGCACTTGGTGGAATTCTCTTACAACAACTATAAAGCAAGCATTGACATGGAACCCTATGAAGCTCTTTATAGACGGCCATGCAAGTCACCAGCATGGTGGGTGGAGACCAAGGATCGAATAATGCTTGGACCTGCTATGATTCGGGAGCTACGAAGAAGGTTGTAGTGATCAAGAGAAGGATGATAGAAACTCAAGATCGATAGAATAGTTATGCAAATAGGAGGTGAAGGGATTTGGAATTTGTGCTCGGAGACTTTGTGTTTGTGGAGATTTTTCTAATTAGAGGAGCTGCTCGATTTGGGAGAGCAGGAAAATTGGCGCCTAGATTGTTGGACCTTTTCAAACTCTTGAGAAGATTGGACCGCTTGCATACAGAGTTGAGTTGCCAGAGAGGTTGTTGGGAGTTCATAATGTTTTTCATGTATCCCATTTGAGAAAATATGTGCATGACCCATCACTGATTGTAAAGTCATCTGTTCAAGAGGATTTGGAGGTGGAACCAAACTTGATCATGATTTGACATACGCCTCACATTATGGATCGAGACGCGAACTAATTGCATAATAAGTTCATCAGATTGGTTAAGGTTCAGTGGAGTGAGGATTCCTGAGATTGTACTTGGAAGATGGAACATGGCATGGGGGAAGCTTATCTAGAGTTGGTGCTAGATAGTTGTTTGCTTATTGTATGGATTGTGTACTCATTGTTTGTGACGTATTCATGTGTCCTTTTATATGTGTTTCATCATTAATAATATATGCCTTCTTGGGTTATTTTGGTTATCTTTTTGTGTGTTAATTTCAGGACAAAATTGTTTTAAGGGAAGGGAGAATATAACAACCCGTGATTTATTCACTTTAAACATGAATATTTTATATTTTTAAATAATTAACTTATGGATTTTATAGCTTAAATAAACCTCTTTTAAATAATAAGTGGTGAAGGGGAGTTTTTTAAAATTTGTTTACAAAAATAATTAGTTCGAAGAAAAATCAAAAACGTGATCGAAAATCAATTTTCAAATTTTCAACTTTTCATCATCTAAAAATTGTCAAAAAAACGTTGTGTATGCTAGAGTAGATATGCACATGCTTATAGAAATGACATATGAAAATGGTTAGAGTTAAAATGGGTTTGAATATTTACTTAGGTAAATAAATTGACTTTTCATTTAAAATTTAAAAAAAGGAGAAAAGATGTGTAAAAGGAAACATCTTACCATGGAAAGAAGTGATGTGATGTGATGAGAGGGGTGTGGTTTGGGTGATTGCGTGTAGGATGGGATGAGAGAGGAGTGAGATGGCAACATTTTGTGGAGGGTAAATGAATATGGGGCAAATGGGTAATTTCTCCATTTTATTTTATATAAAAACAATTTCTTTTTCTTCAACTTCTCTTTTGAATTCACTTCCTTCTTTTTTTTCCAAAAACATCTTTTTTTTCAAGCTCTTATTTCCATTCATGGCTTCTCAAAGTTTCTGAAATTTTAGAATTCATTCTTCTCTCTTTAAAACTAAAAACTAGTCTCCAAAATCATCTCCATTCTTCTCTACACGTCTTGTACTTCAAAAAAAAAAACCAAGACCCACCTCAGATCATCATAGCCGAACCACTTCACCCTTGGGCCAATCCCATTTAGCCACTTTAGGCTTACAAAAATCCAACTTTTACAAAAAATAAAACCAATTTCCAATGTCGATACAAGGTGTGGTAATAATTTGACTTGTTTCGATTGATTTTTGGCGAGTAAAGCTCATTTTTCTAACCAAAGTTTTAAACTTTATATTGTTGATCATAATTGTTTTTGGTTGTTTGGTTGGAAAGTAATGTTGTTTGTGTTTTATATACATGTATTTATATGTAACGTTATGGACATGGAAATGAAGTCCAAATGTCAAGTGAAGTTGAAAGTGATGATTTTTACTTTGTGAATGGATGTTATTGCATATATATCAATGTATGAACTTAAGTTATGATGTTGAATGTTAAAATGAAAGTTGGCACTTGGATTTATTTTGTTGCGACGTCGAGATCCCTTATGCCTTAACCTTTTTTACTTATTTATTTTCTAGAAAAGTTTTGTAAAGTTTTCAAAACTTTACTTTTTTTTTCCAAAACTTTATACAATGATTACAAAGTAAGTTAAAATATAAAAGGTAAGGGTTTTAAGGCTATTTGATATATGAAACATGTTTTAAGGTTATGTGTAACATCCCCCTACTTGGATGCCTTAAACTAAAGGTTACGAATGATGTAGTTGTCCATAATTATTACTCCTCGGCAACCAAATACGGCGGTGTTAGATTCATTGATACACAAAAAAATATGAATATGAAAAAAAATAAACTTCAACCAATATCACATTTCCATATCAAAAAGTTTCCACTTCATTACATAATCCCAAATTCGCAAATCACCTTTAGAGAAAATATATTTATTCCAATATACGCCAAGAGCGACATATAAAGATGCCCCATTGGTAGATCAGAGTATATACAGGTAATATAACAACTTTGCCATTACAACCAACATAGCGAAATCAAAAGAAAAGAGAAATATAAATAGTTATCATGCCTCTTGCACATTCCGAAAGCTTATTCGTCTTAAGAGGTACACAAAAACATCAGCTCAAAAACTACTCAAAATCAATTGAGTACCCGAGAGTTTAAGGGGAAAACATAAACTTCGAGTCAGACATAAAGCCTGGTATGAATAATAATCTACTATCTCAAATCATTTAGATATCTAGTGAGACCACGCCGCTTGGCGAAATGGGTTTACCCTCATTAGTATCCCAAAACCTTTTATAAAACTATATACTGTGCTCCTGCATCCATAATGGTTAAAACAATTCAAAACAGTATAATACGATGATATGCAGAACAAATGAATTAATTCTGGACCCATCCCCATTCATTTTAGACTATCTGTCTCAATAATAGTTTTCAGGGTTACTATTAACTTAATAGTTTTCATGGGCTGACTAATAACTGGTTAAACATTCAAGGATTCCCTATTCAATTGTACGTAGTTTTCATGGGCTAAGTATGAACCTATTGGCCCCTACCAATATCTTTTCCTAGACACGGTTTTCATGGGCTTACTGAGAACCTATTGGCCCCTGCCAATTTCTTTTACATCTTAGCATCCTATTTTCTGGTCTTCCTGACCACCTGGATCAATTCTACTCATTCAGGAGTTTAATCAGTTTATATTCACTACTGGGTTAACCTATTTAGTTCTCTTAACCTTTATCCCCAAAATGCAGTTATGGGTCCATTATAAAGTGAATATATTCATATTTGAAGAAGCAACATAACAATATAGCAATATCACTCTTGTGGGCTTAAAATAAAACATGGCTAATCCCTTTAACCTGTTACTTTATCAAAGATAGCGTCTTATTAAAAACATTATAAAAACTCCTTTAATATAGCCATGTATTTTTCCTTTAAAATAGAGTTCGGGTTATAAAACCTTTCAATACCTTCGAAACCTAGCTTTCGACTTCATAGGATGGCCTCCTTCGAAAGCCTTAAAATCTATCTTCAAAATATTAGGGTCCTGCCTTTTCATACTTTAAAATATACCTTTCGAAACCTTTCGAATATATTTAAGTATCAATGTTAACCTTTAGAAGCTTTACTTCGAAACCAGTTGAAAGTACCCATCTTGGCATTCTTGGAAGTAACCCTTTTGAAATTATTGAAAGTAACCCTTTCGAAAGCATAAGATTTATACTAGAAACATTATTTGGGTCAAAGTGAAAGGCGAAAGCATTTGTTTCGAAACCATCCTTTATCATATAAAAATATTGGGGGAAACTTGATGGCATCGGCACCTTCTCTTACGAAAGCATAAAACATCTAGGTAAAACATTTTAAGGTTGGTGTCGAAATCCTTTTCGAAACCATCACCTTCGAAACCCCTAACCCCTTTTGGAAGCTACTTGAAGTGGCTCTAACTTATAAAACAAAGTATCCTTTTGAAAGCATTGATATCTTCAACACCATCGGAACGTTAAAGAATGGCAACAGGGTATCGACTATGTTGGAACCCCTTCTTTTAAAATATTCTTTTATAGGTAAAGGAACCTAGTCGAAAGCAATAATAAGTTAATGGCAACTATTTCAAAACCAAATGTTTTGACTCTATCGAAGGCTAAATCAAAACAAAGGCAGGCGCTTCTTCTTCTTTTAAAAAAACCAAGGTTACAACTCCTTCGAAAGTTATGCTTTCGACATCTTACCTTCCAGCTATCTCCAATCCACTACGTACCATTATGGTGATACCTTGTGTATTGGTTTCGGCACAGTTGGTTTCGACAAGGATGAAGGCATAAGCTTCTATGTCGAAATGTGCTTTCTAAAGCAGGCGGAACCTATTTTCAGAGCATATCCAGTTTAGTTCTTTATAAAGCAAACCTTTCTCCAACTAACCTACCATGTATCAACACTAGATTGGTTGCTTTAACTTTTTCATATTCTTTTTCAAAAATAACAGCCGCTAATCCAGATCTAAACCATGGTTAAGTCAATCAATTAAGGCTTTCCAATTTTTGCAAAGAAGTCCCTCTTATAAAACAATTTATTTTGCATAGCAAATCACATTGAAAAAAATCCCCAAAAATTCTAGAAATTCACTTTAATCATGTTATCTAACTTATCAAAATTCTAGACTCAAATTCTTAATATATTCTCCGAATAAATTCATAAACCCAAACAAACATATTTCCTTTAAAAATTCATAATTATCTTTTCATAGCTTGGAAAATTATAAAAATCGAAACCCAACTCCATAATCATGTTTCTCATAATATAAAATTTTCCCATGGCACCTAATCATCATTTAATCTTGGTTTTGACCTAAAACTATACAAAAACTCCTTTAAATAATCTTGTTTAAATCAAATGAATCTTAAATCAAGCATATCATCATCTAATATACAATAAAAACAAATTTACTCTTAAATTCGAAAATATATGATTTGAAAAGAATAGACATGGAAATATTATTCACCTTGATCTCGACAATGAGATTGATTTCCCCTACGCTTGATTCTCTAGCTTTTAGTTTGATTTCCTCTTAATGGTCGATCGTTCCTTCTCTTGTGTTTTAGATTTTAAAATGACATGAATGGAAGGAAAATAGTGGGAATGAAAATATATAAAAGGGAAGTTATGGATGGCAATTTCCAATAAAACCCTTATGTAATTTGTTTAACTTAAAAATCCTTCTTTAGCCCATTAATTATCATATTAGGCTCGGCCATAATTTATTAACTCAAGTCCTAATCCTCTTATTACTTACATTTACATTATTTTATTTTATTTATCTAATTAAATATGCTGAATAATGTTATCAAAGATTAAGGGTGTCACATTATGGTATCCATAGCGATAGTCGCTATGGATGCAGTTCGTAAAACGAACACTATTTTGTAGGCAGAACAAAGTACTATTATTTTGCATTGGCAAGCTGGTTTTATAGTGGCCATACCGCTTACAAATCAAAATAGGTGTAAGGAAAAGATGCCTTAGCAACTATCGAATAAAAAAATTAAATGCATAATAGGAGTTAGACAACGTGCCTAAACTACTAATACAAAAGGAAACTGGTCCTCCTACTCAGAGGAGGATATATACTCATCCTCAAACGAGTCAGACACACTAACACTAACATACCCACTAAAAAGCAAAGCAACTTTAGGGTCGAAGACCTTTAATGCACTGTCGAAAATGTAAATCCTAACCCAAGTCTCATCCTATAAGATCTCACTATTATGATCACCACATTTGCCATCCGCAGTCAAGTCAGACAATGCGGAATAGCGAATTTGTCGCGGTTCATGGGCCCAGGTCTTCTCTTCAGAATACCAGTCAAAGAGGGAGGTTATAGAGCTAGAGCTAGAGGTATATGAAACAGAGGAGGTGGTAGCACCTACATAGGAATTTGGAAATGAGTGTTTGGGAACCAAGCACCTTCATAACTTTTGGAAGAGGAATCTTCTTCGTGATAGGGAGCTTCACAACAATTTCCTCAATGATAGGCTGAGGCATAGCAACAAGGGTGCGCTTATAAGAAGAAATAAGATGCCCAAAAGAACTACAATTTGCGCATAATGGTGGTTTCATTTATAACTAACGGTAACTAAAGCAACAAGACCACGAGCTGGTTCAACTGGTAATATAGATGGTAATATTCTATCAAGCTTAATCTCAATTAAAGCTCTAGCATATCCTAATCTGTCTTTTCTTACCATAGCTTCATCAAAACAAATTAACTCTCCGATAAGGTTAGCCAACCAATCAATTCCAACCATAGATCAAAAAATAGAAGATATGTTTGAGAAAGGGACTTAAAAAGAGATAGTGAGTACCTATTTCCGAGTAGTGTCTACCGATGGACTCCATTGCGTAATAATAAATGGCTTTCCCAGAATAATAATTAGATTTGATTCAAGGATACGAAGTCTATCCTCTAGACAATAGAATGCAAAATAGAACAATAATTATCAAAACGCATGGAAATCTTCCCTTTCAATCTCCAAATATTACTTAGGTGAGATTTCACAACTGTAAAAGGAACGTTTTCATCATGGAAGAAACCTACAAGTTGCTCGTGCCGAAATAGTTTACCGGCATCAACTACCTCAAGAGGAGGGATATTGATACTATCTTCAGTCTTTAGATCAATATATCTTGGTATGTAAACTCCAGTGTTACGAGGTTTATTAGTAAGAAAGGAGGACCAAGACGGCAAGAAGAGCCTGGGACAGCATTTGAAAGCAGAGCATGGATATGTTTTGGGGAACTAGATATCCCATTGTGTTTTCCTAGCAGAGACTGGACTGCGATACCAAGAGAAACAATAGTAGCTCCTTCATAGAAGTTATGATTTATAGGCGAAATTCCAGAATTAGCTATCAGAGCAGCATTCAACATTGGATTGTCTGACATAAAACCACTTATAGGAGCATTTATAGCAGTCAACACAAAAACACTTTAAATAGTAGAAAGTAATATATCATTTCAAGCCTTGGCTCAGTTATCACTTGGAATATTAACAAACTAACAATAGAAGTGGAAGGAATCATAATCCAACTATGACTGATGCCATCAAAGGCTGAGATTTAAAATCGACCTGAGATTTTTCACACGAATCCAAATTGATTACAGAAGGAGAGGAAGCACGGTGCACTGAAACCTTGTAAATCCGATCCAACCTCGTTTGAGAGGCTGGACTATCGAAGGCGGCCACAAATGTTTTGTGTAAACTAAAAGTGTTTTCACTTTAAATATTTTTGAAAAGTATTTCAAACATATTATAAGCATTAAAAAGGTAATTATTATTACTTAACTAAGTAAGGGTTTAATGATTATTTAATTAATTAATTAAGTAAAGATGATTAGTATTAGATGATTAGTTAAGTAAAGGTAATTGGAACTTAATTATTAATTTAGTAAGATAATTATAATTAGTTAATTAAGTAAAGGTTAATTATTAATTTTTTAAGTGAAGGTTAATTATTTAATTAATTATTATTTAAGTAAGGCTTGATTGTCAATTAATTATTAACTAAGTAAGGTTTAATTATTAATCAATTATTAATCAGGTAGGGTTTAATTATTAATTAATTTAAGATTTAACTAAGATTTAATCATTAATTAAATTAAGATTTAATTAAGATTTAATTATTATTAAATAAAGGGTTTAAACTTATTATTAATTAATTAAATGAAGTTTTAAATTTTTAATCACTTTATTTCCAAGGATCGGATTTATTAAAAAGCAACTTTCTTTTACAAAGATTGGTTTAAATACAAGGGATCTCTTTAACTGTGCGATTAAGTAGCCAAAAAAATATGAGTAACTTATACTAAAATGTTGACACATTTTATTGGAAGTAAGTAATCATGTATTTAGCACCAAAAGCCGATGAGTAGGCTTTCCTCTATCCATGAGATCTAAAACTTGATTTTTCTAGGCGGGGAATAAACAAGTCAAAATGTCGAAAATGTGATAGATATAAGAGAGTTAATTTTGAAAAATGGGTGATGATAAATGAAGTATGCGAAAGATATTCAATCGTATACTTAGCACCAAATTCTGAGGTATGGAAACTCGTCTCTATCCCAAGAAGTAAGAATGTACGTCGAGTCAAGGTTACTTTACTAACTTATCCGACTTCATTATTAATCAACGGAAGTATTGTTTGAAATTGGAAAGTAGGGACAAGTGTAGGATGTCTCATCTTTTATATGCAAATCTATACACACCATAGATAATGGATTTGTCCTCTATCGATAACATGGCCCTATTAAAATTATCGAATATCAGTTCGAAAATATCGAGATCAGATAACATATATTATCCAAAAACCACTTTGAACCAATGTAAATGTTAGAATTGAAAAAAATTTGGAAGATGCTAGAAGCGAAGATGGATGTGACGCCCCGCCTCTATGCTCACGCTAGCCAAGGACACCACTGGGTAATGCCGTCGACTAGCACGAAGAATAAGGCTGTTGAGGAGCGACCATTCGTGTAATTGTTCTATGCGAGTATCGATATGCCAGATAGAAGTTCACATACTTCATTTAAAGAGGAAATCCGACATATCAAGTACAAAATCAAAGCTACTACATCGTGGCTAAGTGGTCTTTGGAAACAAATATAAAATAAGCATAACACAAATCAGTCACAGATAGAAGTGTACATCAGAGTAGTGGTCATGCAAGATCCACAATATCACAAAAGAATAGATGCAAGTTCGAGACAAAAGAATATGTATACATCAAGCAATCTCTATCTCGAATGTATAATAACAAAAACTACTAAACTAGAGCAGTTAGCCAAAAATCTAAAGATGGTCCCAGATAAGAAGTCAAACAGAAGCACCTGTAACATCTCGGTCTGGCCCAAGTATTATTTAATAAGAAAATAATAAACGGATCAACCTAGCTATAAATATCAGATAAAATGAGATAGGATACGAGATATAACAAAAATGTATGATATTAATAGTGCCATACTGTGATAAGTATACATTTAATAACAACAAAAATCATACAATATCTCTAGAAATCTCAAACACACAAAAGAATGTCATATTCTTTATTTTATTCACCAAACCATAAATATTGACAATCATAACAATGTCAATCGCAAAAATTAGTGAAACACAAATTCTAGATATCATCAATTAGGAATCCAGAAATCACAAAGGGGTAGGCCTATCACAAACGGGAGTGTGAAAACTCACCAACACGTGCACCACAAATGGATCGCTAACCTATGGTTGCTAACCATAGAGCCGGTGCAACGACGTAGTACAATAACGATATGCCCGAGGAACCAGAAAGTCGAATAATTCAAAACAACGATGTAGTACAATAACGGTACGTTCGATGAGCCGAACTCCATAAAAGAACATGGGTCGCAAGCCCATAAAAATGAGTCGAAACTCCAAAGAACCTATAGGTCGTTAGCCTATAAAAGAAATAAGACGAAGCTCAATAGAATAAGGTATAGTCCCCTATGTGGACAAGGAGATATCACATATTGCTAGTCTAAATCACAATATGATCATCATTGATCAATAAAAAGTATCGATTACACTAAGCTTGTAAGTAAATGAGATTAGCTTCATGTCCCATAACCACTGGCTTAACTTAAATATTTACAAACAAATTGTAGATTTCCACTCGAAGATTGTCACAAGATTTTCAATCGAACGAGTCTAAGAGTTAACCGATGAAGTAAACGCAAGCGTTTCATACAGCTTGTTTTGCTAAGTCATTTAATTGGATTTCTCAAACAAACGAGGAAAAGGTTTGTATATACTAATAGATTGGAAAACGATTTTATAAACGAGCTTTGTATTAAAATAGAGTTGAAAACATCTTTTTGAAAGGGTTTGAATATTTACTATTAGTATGGAAACCTTTGTATTTCAAAAGTTACAAATCACAAAAATGATTGTAAAAACAATCAATCACCAAAAATTCACATAAGAAGACGTGAATCAAACCCATACAAATCGATATCGAATCCATCAAAGTGGATGTTCCCAAAAATCCTGAAAAAGGAGTTATCAAAGTCAACAAAAGTAATAACAACTAACCAGATCCACAAGAATCGATTTAAAATTGGAAGTCCACACCAAAAAAGGCAATTTGGCTAAGACAGTAGGTTCAGTTGACTGAACACAGAGGTCAGTCGACTGATATAGAACCTAAAAACTTTCAGTTTCCAGGTTCTGTCGACTGAACCCTGTGGTTATTCGATTGATACTGGCACTAGAATTTTTCCGGTTCCAAGTTCAATCGACTGGCCTTAAAATTCAGTCGACTGACCTTACAGTTCAGTCGACTGAACTATCAAATGCAGTATTTCCAGCCTAGCCCCAAGAAGGGCAAAACAAAATCCTAACCGGACGCGATAGAACGAGCAACGGAGGCTGGGGATTTATGCCAAGCGACAACCATGCCCTATAAGCTCTTCGACACATCCCAAAAACATGTTCAAACAATCAAAGATAGGATTTTAAAGATTTTTGACTTCAAACTCCAAAATTGGAATATTCATCAAACCAATTCAATTCAAAGGCAAATAGATAAGGAATAGATGTTAGGAATTACTACCTAACAACTATCAAAGATATAGACATAGATGTGAGCTCAAAAACTCACCTTGTAACCCAAAAACAATGAAGGAGAAGCTTTTAAAATAAGGCAGTTCTCTTCACTACACCTCAAGAATCTTCAACCTATTATCAAATGTGAAGTTTTTCTAAGTTAGCTTATAGGAATTTTTGAAATTTTAAGAGGTAGAAGTCTTTGCTATCGAAGTCTTTGCTATCGAAGTTGTTTGCTTCCCTTTCTTGTTGGGATAAGGACCTTTGAACTTAATAGTCCTTTTCTTGTTGTTGTTGAAGTTCGATTTAGCACCTACAACTTCAACATCACTTTCTTTATCTGCCTCCTCAAGTCGAAGAGCGATATCAACAGGCTGATCAAAAGAAACATCCAATTTCAGAAGTAAAGGCTTTTTGAGATTCTTATTCAACCCATAGACAAACCTCTTATTTTTCTTCAATGGGGTATTAATGTATTCGACCCCATATTTAGAGAGGGATTCAAAAGATGTGACGTAATCCGTCATAGAAGATTCACCTTGAACAAGGTCAATAAAGCGATGGGCCAAAATCACTTTTTCAGCTTCTGGCACAAACTTCAATTCAAATCTTTCCCGAAACTGCTCCCAAGTAAGATCCGCCTCGATAATCTCAGAAACCAAAAGCTCATACCAATCTAATGCTCTTTCTTGGAGCATGCTAGAGCCACTTGGACTCGGTGGAGATCAAAAAGATTCATGCGAGAAAAGATGCGATCATATGTTCTAAGCCAAGCTTGGACTTCTATGACGCTTTTGGAACCCTTGAATGGCTTTCCACCCAAATTGGTATAATCACTGCACATTTGTGCAAACCCAAATTTAGGGTGAGTAGGCTCTGGAATAGGACTGACAACTTGAGCATTCTTTACAAGATCTAAAAGTTGCTGGTCAGACATAAATGTTCCATCCTGAAGAGTAGCACTGGATTGATCGGCGCTGGGACGGCCTATTCTAACTATCTCTCTTCTTTAAGAAAGAAAGAAAGAAGAATAAAAGGATATTCTCAGAATGAATATTAAACAATCATGATTGATAAAACAAGGCATCATAAAAGAAAATAGGATAGAACGGGTCCTAAAACTCAGATAAATCCTAAGGCATGATTCCTAAGAGAGACTTAGGACAATGATTCTTGCTATAATATTCTATATTGTTTCGAAGTTTGGCTCCGATACCAAGCTGTGATGCCCCATATCTATACTCATGCTATCCAAGTAATGTCGTCGACTAGCACGAAGAATAAGGCTGTTGAGGAGCGACCATTCGTGTAATTGTTCTGTGCGAGTATCGATATGCCAGATAGAAGTTCACATACTTCATTTAAAGAGGAAATCCGACATATCAAGTACAAACTCAAAGCTACTACATAGTGGCTAAGTGGTCTTTGGAAACAAATATAAAATAAGCATAACACAAATCAGTCACAGATATCCATATCACAAACGCGGAAACAGATATGAATATAACACATAGAAGTGTACATCAGAGTAATGGTCATGCAAGATCCACAATATCACAAAAGAATAGATACAAGTTCGAGACAAAAGAATATGTATACATCAAGCAGTCTCTATCTCGAATGTATAATAACAAAAACTACTAAACTAGAGCAGTTAGCCAAAAGTCAAAAGATGCTCCCAAATAAGAAGTCAAACAGAAGCACCTGTAACATCTCGATCTGACCCAAGTATTATTTAATAAGAAGATAATAAATGGATCGGTCTAGCTATAAATATCAGATAAAATGAGATAGGATAAGAGATATAACAAAAATGTATGATATTAATAATGTCATGCTGTAATAAGTATACATTTAATAACAACAAAAATCATACAATATCTCTAGAAATCTCAAACACACAAAAGAATGTCATATTCTTTATTTTATTCACCAAACCATAAATATTGACAATCATATCAATGCCAATCACAAAAATTGGTGAAACACAAATTCTAGAAATCATCAATTAGGAATTCAGAAATCACAAAGGCGGAGGCCTATCACAAACGGGTCGCTAAGCTATGGTCGCTAACCATAGAGCCGGTGCAACGACATAGTACAATAACGGTACGCCCGAAGAACCTGAAACTCGAATAATTCGAAACAACAACGTAGCACAATAACGGTAAGTCTGATGAGCCGAACTCCATAAAAGAACATGGGTCGCAAGCCAATAAAAATGAGTCGAAACCCCAAAGAACCCATAGGTCGTTAGCCTATAAAAGAAATGAGAAGAAGCTCAATAGAACGAGGTATAGTCCCCTACGTGGACAAGGAGACATCGGATATCGCTAGTCTAAATCACAAGATGATAATCATTGATCAGTAAAAAGTGTCGATTACACTAAGCTAGTAAATAAATGAGTTTAGCTTCGTGTCCTATAACCACTAGCTTAACTTAAATATTTACAAACAAATTATAGATTTCCACTCGAAGATTGTAATAAGATTTTAAATCAAACGAGTCTAAGAATTAACCGACAAAGTAAACACAAGCGTTTCATACCGCTTGTTTTGCTAAGTCGTTTAATTGGAATTCTCGAATGAATGAGGAAAAGGTTTGTATATACTAATAGATTGGAAAATGATTTTATAAATGAGGTTTGTATTAAAATAGAGTTGAATACCTCTTTGTGAAAGGGTTTGAATATTTACTACTAGTATAGAAACCTTTGAATTTCAAAAGTGAAAAATCACAAAAATGATTGTAAAAACAATTAATCACTAAAAATTCACATACGAAGACGTGAATCAAATCCATAGAAATCGATACCGAATCCATCAAAGTGGATATTCCCAAAAATCCTAAAAAAGGAGTTATCAAAGTCAACAAAAGTGGTAACAACTAACCGGATCCACAAGAAATGCTTTAAAATTGGAAGTCCATACCAAAAAAGGGCAATTTGGTTGAGACAGGAGGTTCAGTCGACTAAACACAGAGGTCAGCCGACTGATACACAACCTGAAAACTTTCAGTTTTCAGATTCAGTCGACTGAACCCTATGGTCAGTCGAATGATACTGGCATTGGAATTTTTCTGGTTCCAGATTCAGTCGACTGAACCCTGTGGTCAGTCGACTGAACCCTGTGGTCAGTCGACTGAACCTCCTGTCTCAACCAATTCAAAGATATGAATTGCTCTTCGACACATCCCAAAACCATGTTCAAACAATCAAAGATAGGATTTTAAATATTTTTGACTTCAAACTCCAAAATTGGAATATTCATCAAACCAATTCAATTCAAAAACAAATAGATAAAGAATAGATGTTAGGAATTACTACCTAACAACTATCAAAGATATAGACATAGATGTGAGTTCAAAAACTCACCTTGTAACCCAAAACAATGAAGGAGAAGCTTTTAGAACAAGGCAAGATCAATTCCACTTCACTACACCTCAAGAGTCTTCAACCTATTATAAAAGGTGAAGTTTTTCCTAAGTTAGGTTATAGGAATTTCTAAAATTTGAAGAGGGATTGAGATGGAGAAGATGGAGAGGATTCTTTTACCTAAACTTCTCTTGGATTTTGGACTTGAATTAGAGTTTCCTAAGAAAACTAGGGCTTAGGAATTTCTAATTTCCAATCTTTTCCACCATTTTTCTCTTGAGCTTGAGTGTTAGGAAATGAGGAATGAAATGAATGAAGAGGAGTTGGGCTAGAGTATTTGGTAAAGGAGTTGGCTTCTCATATTGGGTTAGTGGGCTGAAACCCAAACCCAAAGCCCTGAATGAAAATGTCAAAATTTTACTCAACTCCAAACATATCGATGTTTATACTCAAAAAGGATGCAAACGTCGTTTTGGACTCAATGGAAGGGGCCTCAAGTCCTAATTCGACTGTTTGCAAAAGTAGCATTTTTGACTTTAATCCGACTAACGATGCTATATTTAAATAAAATATTTAAATACACAATCGTAAAATATGCGGGTTGTCACAGACTCTCCGCCTTAAAGAAATTGCGTCCTCGCAATTCTTAAGAAGAAAACAAAGAGTAACAACTATAAAAGCGTACCAACACAAAAGGAAATTTGACGTAAGAAGTTCACCTCTAAGGAGAACGAGAGAGTAAGTCTGGATGCATTCACTCGATGAATTCTCTGGATTCCCAAGAGCAATCCTTAGGATTTAAGGACCATTGAACTTTCATAAGCGGAACATCTTTATTTCGAAGACGTTTAACCTCTGTAGCAATGATACGAATAGGATGTTGCTCATAAGTCAAATTAGGAGACACTTCAATCTCTTTAACAACACTGGCCTCAAGAATAGAATTGGAATCTTTAAGGCATTTCCGTAACTGAAAAACGTGAAAAACGTCATGAATAGCAGAAAATTGAGCCTATAATAAAAGGCGATAAGCCACGGAATCAATAAGTTCGGTGATGGGAAATGGACCAATATATCGAGACACTAATTTTCCTGATCGACTAAAACGCACAACACCCTTCGTAGGTGAAACACGAATAAACACCAAATCTCCCATAGAAAATTCTACTTTCCTTCTTCGGTTATCGACATAGGATTTTTGTCTAATTTGAGCTTCTTTCATCCTATGACGAATAAGATCAATCTTTTTTATGGAATCACGAATAAAATCTGGACCTAAAAACAGCTTCTCACCGGCCTCAAGCCAACAAGAAGGAGATCGGCATGGCCTTCCATAGAGTGCGTCAAAAGGTGCCATACTAATACTAGATTGGAAGCTATTATTATAGGAAAACTCAACAAGAGAAATATGGTCTTCCCAACTTCCACCAAAATCAAGAACACATGGAAGAAGATCTTTAAGAGTTTGATTCACACGCTCGGTTTGTCCATCGGATTGAGGATGATAAGCGGTGCTAAAATTAAACTTCGTTCTCAAAGCTTTTTGAAGGCTCTTCCAAAATTCACTAGTAAATAATGGATCACGATCGCTAATAATAGAAGTAGGAACTCCATGCAATTTAACAATTTCTTTAACATGAAGTTTGGCTAAAAGAGGTACGGTTCGATTAGACAGAATGGGAATAAAATGGACAGATTTTGTAAGTCTATCCACAATCACCCATAAACTGTCATGGCCCAAACGAGAACGGGGAAGTCCGTCAGTAAAGTCCATGAAGACTTGATCCCACTTCCAAATTGTAATGTCCAAAGGTTGCAATAACCCACCGGGCCTTTGATGCTCGTCATTTATGAGTTGGCAGGTCATGCAACGCTTAATGAAGTAAGCAATATCAGATTTCATTCCATCCGACTAATAAAGTCGCTTCATATCCACATGCACTTACTACTACCGAGATGAATGGTAAATTAAGAACGATGAGAATTATCTAAAACATCTTTACGAAGATTACCAATATTCGACACGACAAGTCTACCAAATTTTCGAATACCGCCACGAGCATCGATTTCAAAGTCTTTCAAATCATCAATATTACCATCCCGAAAATTTTGGCTAAGAAGAACCAATTCAGGATCATGCTCTTGAGCTTCAAGAATGCGGTCTAAAAGAGAAGGATGAGCCTCAAGGCTACATATAACAAGAGATGAATATGAATTGGGTTCAAGATCTTGAATCTCACAAGTGGACAAAACCTCAAGATCATTCCATTTGAATATCATCGTAGAAACAACCACTTATTGCTTACGACTTACGATTTTCCTTTCCAGGAGTATAATGGATATCAAGATCATAAGATGCTACGAACTCGTTCCAACATTGTTGATGCAAATTAAGTTCCTTTTGAGAAAATAAATACTTCAAAGATTTATGATCGGTATAGAGAACAAATTTCTCTCCCAAAAGATAATGGTGCAAAATTCTAAGGGCGAAAACAATAACCGCGACCACTAAATCATCAGTGGTGTATCTAGTCTCGGCAGGCTTTAGTTGCCTAGAAGCATAAGCAATAACACGTTCCCTTTGCATGAGAACGGCTCTCAAACCAACACGACTATCATCGGTATAAACAATAAAGTCTTGGTTCCCTTCGGGAATCACAAGAATAGGAGCATCGGAAAGGAGTTCTTTTAGTCTTTGAAAAGAAGCTTCACATTTGTCTGACCAAATATACTTAACTCCCTTCTTTGTCAAACTAGTAAGAGACATGGAAATTTCAGAAAAGTCCTTTACGAACCGAAAAAATAGCCCGCCAATCCAAGGAAGCTACAAATTTCCGTCACACTTTCCGGTCTCTTCCAATTTTGAATCGCTTCAATCTCTGAAGGATCCATGGAAATTCCAGATTCAGAAATAATGTGTCCGAGAAATTTCACACGAGATTGCTAAAAGTGGCACTTAGAAAATTTTGCTTTCAATTGATTGCGCCTAAGAGTTTCCAATATAAACCAAAGATGTTTATCATGCTCTTCCTCGGTGTTAGGATAAATAAGAATATCAATCATAAAGATGAGAACAAATCGATTGAGGAAGTCTTTGAAAACTCGATCATAAGGTCAACGAAATAAGCTTAAACCAAATGGCATAACAAGCCATTCATAAGATCCATAACGAGTACGGAATGATGTCAAAGGAATGTTGTCCTCTACAATACGAAGCAGATGAAAACTGGTCGCTAAGTCTAACTATGAAAAGACTCTAGCACCACTCAGTTGATCGAAAAGATCACCAATCCAAGGTAAAGGATATTTATTCTTGATGGTGAGATAATTAATCTTACGGTAGTCAACACAAAGCCTAAGTGTACCATCGGATTTCTTTACAAAAATAGCTGAAGCTCCCTAAGAAGAGGAAACTAGAACGAATAAACTGCTTCGTTTCCAATTCGGATAATTGTTTATGCATCTCCTCATTTTCTTTATTAGACATACGATAAGGAGGATGACTTATAGGTAGAGCTCCAGGGGTTAGATTAATTCTGAACTCGATTGCTCGCTTAGGAGGTAATCCTAAGACGGGCTCATATATGTCGAGAAATTCACGAACAACGTGAATGAGGGAAATGATATCTTCCACATCATCATTATCGTCATCATGAGGGTTTAGAGAATATAAGGATGCTGCCAAATTGGAATCTGAATCTTTGAGAACAACATAAATCTGCTTAACAGATTGAGGATGTCGAAGATGAATAGTCCTCTCAGGACATTGGATGTGGCTTCATAACGGTTAAGCCAATCCATTCCCAAAATCATTCCGAAACCTAAGTAACGCATGACATGCAAATCGGCTTGGAAAGAATAATCAAACAAAATAATCTCGACATCTTTATAAAGAAAACTGAGTGTTGCAGATCCACCAACCAGATTCGCAATTCTCAAAGAAGTCATCAAAGCCATAAAACTTAAAGAAAAAATATCAACAAGTTCTTTTGATATAAAAGAATGGGATGCACCCGTATCAAAAAGAACTCGAATAGGATGATTACGAAACATAATAATTCCATCAAGGATATAATGAGAAATACCTTGACCACGATAAGTGTCACTAGGGGATTGCACAACATTTAGCTTTCCCTCGTTCTTTCTTTGAAGTTTGGAACATGAAGATAAATGATGACCCGAACTTTTGCGATGACTACCAAAGAGAGGTTTCGGACATCTGTTAGCATAATGGTCCTTAGATCCACAATTGTAGCATTGCCAATGACTAGAGGTAGAAGTCTTTGCTATCGAAGTTGCTTGCTTCCCTTTCTTGTTGGGATAAGGACCTTTGAACTTAATAGTCCTTTTCTTATTGTTGTTGAAGTTCGATTTAGCACCTACAACTTCAACATCACTTTCTTTATCTGCCTCCTCAAGTCGAAGAGCGATATCAACAGGCTGATCAAAAGAAACATCCAATTTCAGAAGTAAAGGCTTTTTGAGGTTCTTATTCAACCCATAGACAAACCTCTTATTTTTCTTCAATGGGGTATTAATGTATTCGACCCCATATTTAGAGAGGGATTCAAAAGATGTGACGTAATCCTTCATAGAAGATTCACCTTGAACAAGGTCAATAAAGCGATGGGCCAAAATCACTTTTTCAGCTTCTGGCACAAACTTCAATTCAAATCTTTCCCGAAACTGCTCCCAAGTAAGATCCGCCTCGATAATCTCAGAAACCAAAAGCTCATACCAATCTAATGCTCTTTCTTGGAGCATGCTAGAGCCACTTGGACTCGGTGGAGATCAAAAAGATTCATGCGAGAAAAGATGCGATCATATGTTCTAAGCCAAGCTTGGACTTCTATGACGCTTTTGGAACCCTTGAATGGCTTTCCACCCAAATTGGTATAATCACTGCACATTTGTGCAAACCCAAATTTAGGGTGAGTAGGCTCTGGAATAGGACCGACAACTTGAGCATTCTTTACAAGATCTAAAAGGTGCTGGTCAGACATAAATGTTCCATCCTGAAGAGTAGCACTGGATTGATCGGCGCTGGGACGGCCTATTCTAACTATCTCTCTTCTTTAAGAAAGAAAGAAAGAAGAATAAAAGGATATTCTCAGAATGAATATTAAACAATCATGATTGATAAAACAAGGCATCATAAAAGAAAATAGGATAGAACGGGTCCTAAAACTCGGATAAATCCTAAGGCATGATTCCTAAGAGAGACTTAGGACAATGATTCTTGCTATAATATTCTATAATGTTTCGAAGTTTGGCTCCGATACCAAGCTGTGATGCCCCATATCTATACTCATGCTAGCCAAGTAATGTCGTCGACTAGCACGAAGAATAAGGCTGTTGAGGAGCGACCATTCGTGTAATTGTTCTATGCGAGTATCGATATGCCAGATAGAAGTTCACATACTTCATTTAAAGAGGAAATCCGACATATCAAGTACAAAATCAAAGCTACTACATAGTGGCTAAGTGGTCTTTGGAAACAAATATAAAATAAGCATAACACAAATCAGTCACAGATATCCATATCACAAAAGCGGAAACAGATATGAATATAACACATAGAAGTGTACATCAGAGTAATGGTCATGCAAGATCCACAATATCACAAAAGAATAGATACAAGTTCGAGACAAAAGAATATGTATACATCAAGCAATCTCTATCTCGAATGTATAATAACAAAAACTACTAAACTAGAGCAGTTAGCCAAAAATCTAAAGATGGTCCCAGATAAGAAGTCAAACAGAAGCACCTGTAACATCTCGGTCTGGCCCAAGTATTATTTAATAAGAAAATAATAAACGGATCAGCCTAGCTATAAATATCAGATAAAATGAGATAGGATACGAGATATAACAAAAATGTATGATATTAATAGTGCCATACTGTGATAAGTATACATTTAATAACAACAAAAATCATACAATATCTCTAGAAATCTCAAACACACAAAAGAATGTCATATTCTTTATTTTATTCACCAAACCATAAATATTGACAATCATAACAATGTCAATCGCAAAAATTAGTGAAACACAAATTCTAGATATCATCAATTAGGAATCCAGAAATCACAAAGGGGTAGGCCTATCACAAACGGGAGTGTGAAAACTCACCAACACGTGCACCACAAATGGATCGCTAACCTATGGTTGCTAACCATAGAGCCAGTGCAACGACGTAGTACAATAAAGATATGCCCGAGGAACCAGAAAGTCGAATAATTCAAAACAACGATGTAGTACAATAACGGTACGTTCGATGAGCCAAACTCCATAAAAGAACATGGGTCGCAAGCCCATAAAAATGAGTCGAAACTCCAAAGAACCTATAGGTCGTTAGCCTATAAAAGAAATAAGACGAAGCTCAATAGAATAAGGTATAGTCCCATATGTGGACAAGGAGACATCACATATTGCTAGTCTAAATCACAGGATGATCATCATTGATCAATAAAAAGTGTCGATTACACTAAGCTTGTAAGTAAATGAGATTAGCTTCATGTCCCATAACCACTGGCTTAACTTAAATATTTACAAACAAATTGTAGATTTCCACTCGAAGATTGTCACAAGATTTTCAATCGAACTAGTCTAAGTGTTAACCGACGAAGTAAACGCAAGCATTTCATACAGCTTGTTTTGCTAAGTCATTTAATTGGATTTCTCAAACGAACGAGGAAAAGGTTTGTATATACTAATAGATTGGAAAACGATTTTATAAACGAGCTTTGTATTAAAATAGAGTTGAAAACATCTTTTTGAAAGGGTTTGAATATTTACTATTAGTATGGAAACCTTTGTATTTCAAAAGTTACAAATCACAAAAATGATTGTAAAAACAATCAATCACCAAAAATTCACATACGAAGACGTGAATCAAACCCATACAAATCGATATCGAATCCATCAAAGTGGATGTTCCCAAAAATCCTGAAAAAGGAGTTATCAAAGTCAACAAAAGTAATAACAACTAACCAGATCCACAAGAATCGATTTAAAATTGGAAGTCCACACCAAAAAAGGCAATTTGGCTAAGACAGCAGGTTCAGTTGACTGAACATAGAGGTCAGTCGACTGATATAGAACCTAAAAACTTTCAGTTTCCAGGTTCTGTCGACTGAACCCTGTGGTTATTCGATTGATACTGGCACTAGAATTTTTCCGGTTCTAAGTTCAATCGACTGGCCTTAAAATTCAGTCGACTGACCTTACAGTTCAGTCGACTGAACTATCAAATGCAGTATTTCCAGCCTAGCCCCAAGAAGGGCAAAACAAAATCCTAACCGGACGCGATAGAACGAGCAACGGAGGCTGGGGATTTATGCCAAGCGACAACCATGCCCTATAAGCTCTTCGACACATCCCAAAAACATGTTCAAACAATCAAAGATAGGATTTTAAAGATTTTTGACTTCAAACTCCAAAATTGGAATATTCATCAAACCAATTCAATTCAAAGGCAAATAGATAAGGAATAGATGTTAGGAATTACTACCTAACAACTATCAAAGATATAGACATAGATGTGAGCTCAAAAACTCACCTTGTAACCCAAAAACAATGAAGGAGAAGCTTTTAAAACAAGGCAGTTCTTTTCACTACACCTCAAGAATCTTCAACCTATTATCAAAGGTGAAGTTTTTCTAAGTTAGGTTATAGGAATTTTTGAAATTTTAAGAGTGATTGAGATGGAGAAGACGAGAGTATGCTTACCTAAGCTTCTCTTGGATTTTGGACTTGAATTAGAGTTCTCTAAGAAAACTAGGGCTTAGGAATTTCTAATTTTCAATCTTTTCCCCCATTTTTCTCTTGAGCTTGAGTGTTAGGAAATGAGGAATGAAATGAATGATGAGGACTAGGGCTAGAGTATTTGGTAAAGGAGTTTGGTTATCATATTAGGTTAGTGGGCTGAAACCCAAACCCAAAGCCCTAAATGAAAATGTCAAAATTTTACTCAACTCCAAACATATCGATGTTTATACACAAAAAGGTCGCAAACATCATTTTGGACTCAGTGGAAGGGGTCTTGAATCCTAATTCGACTACTTGCAAAAAGTAGCATTTCGGACTTTAATCCGACTAATGATGCTATATTTAAATAAAATATTTAAATATACAATCGTAAAATATGGGGGTTGTTACAATGGAGAACTTTGAAGTACAAGAGCTACTTGCTACTAATCATGTGGGTAATTCGAAAATGGATGTAGTAGAAGTAGTCCTTTTAGTTTGTTCATATCCTGAATAACTTGTATGGATGAATGCTAGCATTGCATTGTCGCCTATAAGGTAGTGCTAGCATTCCAAGTAGGATTGCTAAAGAAAAGGTAAAGTGTGTCCTTAAGCCTAACAGCGGGAAATGGCTAAAACATGGGATTTGAGGTAGATCTATATGGGTCGCACTCATTAAGGTATAGTCATCAGCCGATCTAGATCGATAATTTCAGATTATGTATGCTAATATCCTGGGAATGTTTGTTGATCACAACAGGGGTGGTGATATATTCGGTACTATCCAGTAAAAGGTAGGCTGGTCTTGTTTTGGAAGGAGGCCCATGTGAGGCCCTTAGTACATTTTATCTAAAGGTGCACTATGGAATGTGGTACCCCAATAGCCTTGTCACTGTATGGAATGCATTTTCCAATAAGTGCCTTAATAGACTTAGTTGTATACCTATTATGCTGGAAAGTAATTAATGTAATCATTTCGGCTATGAGTCGATATTTAATTTAAACCCTAAACATTACCATAATATCATTGGATTTTCTATATAAAGGTTTTTGTTAATCATAAGGTAAAAACCCGTATGTGTTTATGTGCAGCGTGGTCTTACGAGATACCTTTATTTTTAAAGGGTTTATAAGTACAATAATTTACTTGTTTGGAGTTTTCTCACACCAAATCGATGTATGACCTAGGGTTTTTCTTTCTTTCCCTAAAAATCTTGGGTACTCAAATTTATATGAGTAGCCAAGTAGTCTAGGTTATCATGGATGCATTTTTGAAGGAGCACGTAGTTGGTGGCTTCGACGTTAGCTAATTATCTATTTATTTTTTTTGTACGTGTATGTTTTGTACCAACATTGTGGGGGCAGGCACTTATAATTCTCCCTGGCTGAAGTTGGTATTTGTGTAACTCTAATATTCATTTTGGGAATGATGCTATGTATTATCTTATGTTGACTATATATTTTTTTTCGTTGCAATATGGTATTCTATGTTTTCTTCATCTTGTCCTTTCCTTATATTTTTACCCCAACAACTTGTCTTTTGGACATTTAGATAATCGGCACATGAATATCGTGAATGTACTAAGTGTTTCTTTAAGAGTAAGAAAGGTAGATTATTACATGTGGTATCAGAGCTTAGGTTGAGCGAACACCTGGCCTTAGTTGCGGTTAACTCATTAGAGATAAGATTAGTAATACCCTAGAATGAGTTTAGTCCATAAGAGCGCGTATTTGTAGTTTTATTCTTATACATTCGAGTTATTTAGATCTACTTTGATATGTTTGATTAGTATTCCTTTTTCCTTACGATCGTCTCTTCTAAGAATTCTAAAGTTATCTTACTATACCCTGTAGTAAGAATGAGCAATATAACAAGATGAGGCAGAGGAGCTAGTAGCACCATAAGCACTAATGATTGAGCTTTGAATGTCGAAAAAGTTAGAATAGTTAAAGAGGCAGCATCAATGCAACTGCGTGTGAACTTTGTAGCCCTGTGCAACGATTATACTAATCTGGGAGGAAAGCCGTTAATTGTATGAAATCCATCATCGAAGTTCAAGCATTACTTCATTCTTGTAAGACGACTTTCAAGGGCTAGATATTTCAGATGAGCAGAAGTGTCTCTTGGCATCCTAATACTTGCAAAAGGGAGCTGCGACATAGTGGGACTCTGTTATAACGAATGTTTCGAAGGACGATTTTTCTTGGACTAGATTTAAGGAGGTGTTTGAAGACCAATTCATGCCTACTTTAGGAAAGACACGCACGTATAGGAATTTCTTGGACCTTAAGTATGGATATTTTTTGGTAACTGAATATAAAACAAGTTTAATTAGCTATTATGATTTGGCCTGGAGTTGATTAATAACCCTCCCATGAAAAGTGAGAAGTTTGTGATGGGAATGATAGAGGGATTTCACGAGAAGATGACTGCCATCTGAAGGGATCATTTGTCGATCTGGTAGATATGGCTTTGATGCATGAAGTTCTAGAGAAGAAGAAGCCAACAGCAACACCTACCTATAATAGCGGTAACTCAAACAACAGGAATTTCAACTCACAATGGAAGAAGTAGTGGAAGGGAAAATCGAGAGGAAACCAAGGGAATAAGTTCAAGAATGTAAAGTGTTATCAGTGTAAGAAGAACGGCCATCTAGCTAGGTATTGTAAATATTCTGAAGCTTCAAAGAAGCAAGGAGGACCCATCACTCCAATGGTTCAAAAGTCGCTTTGTTACAACTGCAGCAACCTAGGCATATAGTGAAGGATTGCCCGCTGGTAAAGAAGGGATAACAAGTCAAAGTTTATGCTATCAAGGATGAACCTTTCACCTTGGCAAATGTTAAAGGAAAGGTATTTCTTGAAGGTACTTTAATGATTAGTGGTATTTTTGTTAGAGTATTGCATAATACCGGGATTCCTATAGTTTTATTTCATTAGAATCGGTAGGAAAATTGCAACATTCCCCAAGAATTGTAGACACCCCTATTTGTGTGTCTAACCCCATAGGAGGTAAGATTAACTTGTGCACGATTTGTGAAGATGTGAAAATTACCTACCTTACCGACCATTTTTCCTGTAACCTATTTGTCTTGGATTTTAACAGGTTCGATGTTATACTTGGTATGGATTAGTTGTTGGAAAATAAAGCTGTTCTAGGTTATGTTGGAAGAACGATATCTTTAAAAACCAATTTGAGGAACTTTGTTAAAAGTGTCATGTGATAATCTAGACAAATGTATGAGTAGTTTCGTTTATGCCTTAGAATCATCCCAAGAAGAGTTAGGGTCGATAAACATTGTTAAGAATTTTCTTGATGTGTTTGAAGAAGTTAACAGTATATCTCCACATCGTGAGAACGAGATTCGTCTTGACTTAGTTCCATGTCAAAACCTGTTATTCAACCTATATGTAAGATGGCTCCAAGAGAGAAGATGGAGTTGAGGGATCGGACCAATGATTTTTTGAAAAGAGGACTGATTAGCTCAAGTCATTCTAGTTGGGAAGAAGCTACTGTTTTGTGGATTATTAGGAGTTAAACAAGCAGGCCATTTGGAATAAGTATTTCTTACCCCGTATAGATGACTATTTTGACCAACTTCACAGTGCTCGAGTATTTTCCCAAATGGACCTTCCAATAGAATTTCATCAGTTAAGGGTAGCGTAGAATAGTATACCCTTAACTGGATTTAGAGGGCCAGAATTTTTCTTTGAGTGGTTGGTTATGCCTTTTCAGCTAACCTATGCACCTTTTTATTTTGTAGATCTGATGAATCGTGTTGTGGAGATGTTCTTAATTGTTCATTGGTCTTTATCGACGATATCCTTATCTACTCTAAGGCCAACGAAGAACATAAACACCATTTGGAAGTGGTGTTAGAAATGTTAATGAAACACATTCTTTAGGAAAAAATTCTAAGTGTCATTTTTGGTAGTCAGAAGTAAGATTCCTAGGACATGTTGTGTCGGAAGATGGCATTTCAGTTGATCCAGCAATGGCAGCGCCTGTTCAAGAAATGAAGACACCATAAACTCCTACAGAAGTCAAAAGTTTCTTAGGCCTGGTTGGATTTTATAAGAGATTCATCTAGGACTACATCAAGATTGCCTCACACCTAACCAAGTTGACGAAGAAGGATGAGATGTTCATTTGGACCTCAAAGTGTGAGGAAGTATTTGTCAAAAAGAAGAGATTGACTAGCGCTCAGGTCCTAGCTATTCTGGATGGAAGAGGACGGTTGACTATATATATACAGATACTTGTGGAGTAGGATTAGGCGCAGTTTTGACGTAGCACGGGAGAGTGGTTGCTTGTGCTAGCAGGAAGTTGAATCCCTATGAGAAGAATTATGCAATACATGATTTAGAGTTGTTTGCTATTGTGTTTACATTGAAGATGTGGAGACATTATTATTTGGGTGAAAAGTTCAAGTTCTTAATGGATCATAAGTCCCTGAAGTATCTTTTTATGCAAAAAGATTTGAACATGAGGCAACAACAATGGTTGGAATTTCTAGCGGCCTACGACTTAGATATTCTATATATGCCAGGAAAATCAAATGTGGTAGTAGATGCTCTAAGTAGGAATGCAGTCTTGGCTCTTTTGGAAGTTACTCGGACTCTTCTGGAGAGGGTTGCAAGTAAAAAAGGGAAGATAGGCGCTTGTTAGAACTCATCTAGGATATAGAGGAAGTTCATGGTTCAAGTTTTGAGATGGATCGCCATGGAATTTTGCGTATGAATAGGAGGGTATGTATTCCTAATGTTGATGGTCTTATGCAAGAAGTTTTAGCGGAGTGTCATTAATCCAAGTTGAGTATACATCCTGGGGTTACGAAGATGCTAGGGATATGAAGAGGGCATTCTGGTGGAAATGGATGCGGAGGGATATCTCAATCTATGTCAGCCAATGTGCGAACGGTTAGAAAATCAAAGGCGATCACCAAAGGGTTTTATTGATGGATTTTATTGATGGGTTTTATACAACCACTGGAGATTCCAAGTTAGAAATGGGAGCAAGTGGTAATGGATTTTATTGATGGGTTTCCTAGATCAAGGAAAGGAAATAATGGTGTTTTGGGTCGTTGTGGATCGACTAACTAAGAGTTCCCATTTTATTCCAGTAAAGCCAATGAGGACTATAGCTACTTTGGTAGAAATTTATATAAGAGATATTATCTGATTACATGGAATTCCAGTGATCATTGTAAGTGAATGGGATCCAATCTTTACCGGCCATATTTGGAAAGCATTATAAGCAGATTTGGGAACAAAGCAAAGTTTGAGCACAACGTACCATCCTCAAACTGATGGGAAACGAAAAAAGTTAACCGAACCTTGGAAGATCTGTTGAGAGCATGTATCTTGGATTTTAGAGGAGTGTGGGAGGATCATCCGCACTTGGTTGAATTCTCTTACAACAATAGCTATCAAGCAAGCATTGGTATGGCACCTTATGAAGCTCATTATGGATGGCCATGCAAGCCCGTAGCATGATGGGTGGAGATGGGGGATCGACTAGTGCTTGGACCTGATATGTTCGTGAGACTATGAAGAAGGTTATAGTGATCATGAGGATGATGAAAGAAGCTCAAGATCGACAAAAGAGTTATGCAGATCGAAGGCGAAGGGATTCGGAATTTGCAATCGAAACTTTATGTTTTTTAAGATTTCGCCGATTAGAGGAGTTTTTTTATTTTGGAGAGTAGGGAAGTTGGCTCTAAGATATGTTGGACCTTTTCGAATTGTTGAGAGGATTGGTCCGCTTGCATATAAAATTGAGTTGCCAAGAGGTTGTCGAATTTTATAATATTTTCCATGTATCCTATTTTGGATGTATGTGCATGACCCATCGCTGATTCTGGAACCATCTGTTCCAAAGGATTTGGTTGTGGAACCAAACTTGACCATGATTAGACATTTAGCTTGCATTATGGATCGAGACGCGAAGCAATTGCGTAATAAGGTCGTGAGATTGGTTAAGTTTCAGTGTAGTGAGGATTCCCGAGATTGTACTTAGGAGACATAAGATAGCATAAGGGACGCTTATCCCGAGTTGGTGCTAGAATATTTGTTTTCTTGTTGTATGGATTTTGTACTCGCTATTTATGATGTAGTTGCTTAGCATGTGCATTTAGTATCCATTACATCATTAACAATATATGCCTTCTTGGGTTATTTTTGGTTATCGTTTTGTGTGTTAATTTCGGGGTGAAATTATTTTAAGGGGAGGGAGAATATAATGACCTTTAATTTAATCATTTAAACATGAATATTTAATATATTTTTAAATTATTAACTTTGGATTTTATAGATCAAATAAATCTCTTTTAAATAATAACTAGTGATAGAAAAGTTGTTTTAAAAATTGGTTTATAAAAATAATTAGTTCGGAGAAAAATTGAAAATGTGACAGAAAATCGTTTATCGGATTTTCAACTTTCATTGTCCAAAAGTTTTCGGAAAACTTTGTGTACACTAGATTAGATATACACACAATTATATAAATAACATATGAAAATGGTTAGATTTAAAATAGGTCTAATATTTACTTAGTTAAATAAGTTAAGTTGGCTTTTCTTTTAAAATAAAATAAAAAGGAGAAAAGATGTGTAAAAGGAAACATCTTATAATGGAAAGAAGCGATGTGATGTAATAAGGGGTGTGTGATTTGGGTGGTTGCATGTAGGATGGGGGGAGAGAGGAGTGAGGTGACAACATTTTGTGGAGGATAAATGAATAAGGGCAAAAGGGTAATTTCTCTATTTTATTTTATATAGAAACAAATTATTTTTTTTCCACTTCTCATTTTAATTCACTTCCTTCTTTTTCTCTTTAAAACTAAAAACTTGTCTCCAAAATCACCTTCATTCTTCTCCACACCTCTTGTACTTCAAAAAAAAAACCCAAGACCCACCTCAAATCATCAAGGCCGAGCCACTCCACCCTAGGGCCAAACCCGTTTAGCCACTTTAGGCTTCAAAAAAATCCAATTTTTACAAAGAAAACCCAAGTTCTATTGTCGATACAAGGAGTGGTGGTAGTTTGACATGTTTCGGTTAAATTTTGGTGAGTAAAGCTCATCTTTTTGACCTAAGTTTTTGAACTTTATATTGTTGATTATAATTATTGTTAGCTGTTTTGTTGGAAACTAATGTTGTTTGTGGTTTACATATATGTGCTTATACGTGATGTTAGTTATGGACTTGAAAATGAAGTTGAAATGTTACGTAATGTTGAAAGTGATGATCTTTACTTTATGAACGGATCTATCGCATTTGTATAAATGTATGAGCTTATGTTATGATGTTTATGCTAAAATGAAAGTTAGCACTTGGATTTATTTTGTTGTGACATCGGGATCCCTTGTGTATTAACCTTGTTTACTTATTTATTTTCTAGAAAAGCTTTAAAAAGTTTTCTAAATATTACTTTTGATTCCAAACCTTTGTACAAAGTTTACAGAGTAAGTTAAGTATAAAAGGTAAAGGTTTTAAGGCTATTTGATATATAAAACAAGTTTTAGGATTATGATATCCATAGTGATAGTCTCTATGGATGCAATTCGTAAAACGACTACCTTCCGTGTAAACTAAAAGTGTTTTCACTTTAAATAATTTTTTGAAAATATTTCAAAAAAATTATAATTATTAAAAAGTTAATTATTTATTATAAGGTTTTAATGATTAATTAATTAGTTAGTTAGTTAAAGATAATTAGTACTAATTATTAGTTAAGTAAAAGTAATTAGTAATTCTTTATTAATTAAATAAGATAATTATAATTAGTTAACTAAGTAAGATAATTATAATTAGTTAATTAAGTAAAGGTTAATTATTTATTTATTTATTAAATAAAGGTTGATTATTTAATCAATTATTATTTAAGTAAGGTTTAATTGTTAATTAAGGTTTAATTATTAATAAATTATTAATCAAGTAGGGTTTAATTATTACTTGATTATTAATTAAACTAAGGTTTAATTATTATTAAATAAAGGGTTTGAACTTATTTCAATTAATTAAATAAAGTTTTAAATTTTTAGTCATTTTATTTCCAAGGATCAGATTTGTTTAAAAGTAACTTTCTTTTACAAAGAATGGTTTAAATACAAGGGATCTCTTTGTTTGTGCCATTAAATAGCCAAACAAATATGAATAAGTTATACTAAAGCATTGACACGTTTTATTAGAAATAAGTAATGCTGTATTTAGCACTAAAGCTGATGTGTAGGCTTTTCTCTATCTGTGAGAACTTGAACTTGATTTTCTAGGAGAGGGATAGAGAAGTCGAAATGTCAAAAACATGATAGATATAAGAGAGTTAATTTCGATAAATGGGTCATGATAAATTAAGTATATGGAAGATATTTCATCATATGCTTAATGCCAAATTCTGAGGTATGGAAACATGCCACTGTCCCAAGAAGTAAGAATGTATGTCGAGTAAAGGTTAGTTTTCTAACTTGTCTGACTTCATTGTTAATCAAGCGATAGTGCTGTTTGAAATCGAAAAGTGGGGATAAGTATAGGATGTCTTATTTTTCATATGCAAATCTATACAAATCCTAGATAGTGGATTCATTCTCTATCGATAACTTGACCCTTCTAAAATTATCGAATGTTAGTTCAAAGAAACAGGGATTGAATAACATGAATTATTCGAAAACCACTTCGAACCAATGTAAACCTTCAAATTGGAAAACATCCGAAAGATGAGGGAATCGAAGACGAAGATCTTTGAAGTGCAAAGGCTACTTGCTGCTAATCCTGAGAATGATTCCAAAATGGGTGAAGTAGAAGTAGTTCCTTCGGTTTGCTCATATCTTGAACTACCTATATAAATGAATGCTAGTATTGCATTATCGCCTGGAAGGCATTGTTAGCATTCCAAGTGGGATTGCAAAAGAAAGGTAAAGCGTAGCCTCAAGCCTCATAACCAAAAATGACTAAAGCAGCGATATGCAGCAGTGTTATATGAGTCACACACATTAGGGTATAGTCATCACCTGATCTAGAACAATGTTTTCGGATTATGTAGGCTAGTGACCCGGGTACAGTTGTTAGTCACAGCCGGGAAAGTGATATATTCAAGGGTATACAGTAAAAGGTAGGCCTGTCCTATGTTGGCAAGAGGTCCTTGTGAGTCCCTCGGTACATTTTTATCTAGAGGTGTATTGTGACAGGCTGTACCCTAATAACCTTGTCACTATATGAAATCCATTTTCCAATAAGTGACTTTACGGACTTAGTTGTATACCTATTATGCTGGAACGTACTTAATGTAACCATTTCGGCTATGATTCAATATTTACTTTAAATCCTAGACATTACCATAATATCATTGGATTTTCTATAGAAAGGTTTTGGTTTGTAAGATAAAAACCCTTCTATGTTCATGTGCATCATTGTCTTATGAGATACCTTTATTTTTAAAAGGTTTATAAGCATAATAATTCAGCTGTTTGGAGTTTACTCACCCCAGACCCATAGTTGACCTGGATTTTTTTCTTTCTTTACCTATAAACTCTTGGGTATTCAAATTTATATGAGTAGCCAAGTAGTCTAAATTCTCATGGATGCATTTTGGGAGGAGCATGGAGGTGGCTTTAACTTTAGTTAATTATCTATTTATTTCCATTGTATGTGTATATTTTATATCAGCATTGTAGAGGTAGGCAGTTATAATTGTCTCCGCATGAAATTGGTATTTGTGTAACTGATATTCATTTTGGGAATGATGTTATGTATTACCTTATGTTGATTATATATATGTTTCCATTGCGATGTGGGATTCTGCATTTTCTTCTTCTCATTTTCTTTTCTTTCTACCACCAACGACTTGTCTTTTGGACACCAAGATGATGGCACATGAACACCATGAATATATTAAGTGTCATCTTTGAGAGTAAGAAAGGCGAATTGTTACATATATAACCTACATAAACTGTATGCTGGTCTTTATATATATATATATATATATATATATATATATATATATATATATATATATATATATGACTAGACCAACTATATTGAACTAATAAACACATATCGTGCACATTTACATACATGATGGAAATACACAACCAAAGTAACAAATCTATCATCCTAATATCAACAATAGTTCATATAAGCAAACATATAAACAATTCAATATAAAAGGCATCATACTTAAGTAACCAATCGGACAATTTTATACCTGCTTCATGGTATTTTATAGAAGTCTTACGCTAATTGTATAAAATAATGCACTTGCCTATCAACCATAATATAGCGTATTTTTAGTTAATTCTTCTATCTAAATTTAGTTTAGTAATCAACAAAGCCTTAAAACATTATATATATCATGTATATAATTTTTAAACATATGTACACACATAATCTCAAACTGTTTCTTAGGGTCTAAAGTTGATAAGTCACATTATTACAATACTCTAGATTTTATAACCATAATCAAACCCTATTAAATAATACGATACTTCTTGGTTTTTAACTGCTTCAATCACTTTCATAGAATTTCATTAGTTGGTTAATTATTTATTTACACTATAATAAAGCAATATCAACATTAGATAAACTTCATATTCATTTTAATACAGGTTTAACATGCCCAAATCATTATTTTAGATTTACAACTTATTTTAAAGGTTATACTTCTAGTTTCCAATTAGCACTAAAATATGTAATAATGTTTCTATTCCTGGTATAACTACAAATTAGAGTTCTAATTAATTTATAAACATGTTATAAATTAATATTAACTCCATCTAATCATATTCAATATGAATAGAAAATGATATTTATATATACAGGATCTCAATAAATTATCCTATATATCAGTAATAACATATATAATAATATTTCTATAACTAATATAACTATGAATTAGAGTTTAATTAATTTATAACCATATTATAAATTAATACCAACTATATCTAACTCCATTCAATAAGAAATGGCACACAATATATATAACCACATAAACGGGATCTTAATCAGCATCTTGAATATCTACTCAAACCAATCCAATTAAATGAGGAGATAATTGCTTATATATATTATTTTACCTCTCCTATTTTTTAATATATATATAATTACAGGGATTCACATTAGAATATAAATTCATAATTATAATTCTGCTCGCTTAAACTGTAATTTCTCAAGTGTTTGGATCTAGTTCAAAATTCTACCATATCATAGATAATCTCCCTACGAGTCCAACAGCGAAAAATGTGTCTCGATAAGACCTCATAAGCATATGATACTAATTAAATATGAAAGGGATTAAATAGAATAATTTAATTAATTAACTACCTTAATTAAGTTAATCCTTTTCTCCCCTGGTGTGTCCTGACACAAACGTGCACAACACTCAACAAAGTCCACAACTACTCTCCTCCCTAACTCGAGCTCTAACCCATAAAATGTCGAACCGTCTACGCCAACGTGCTTCTCTTTGCACGCACTTTGTAAGATCACAACTTCGAAAAGTCTAGCCCCTTATCCTATAATGCAACCTTGTGCCTCCTTTGCTTTCCTAGAAATGTTGCACTTAGCATAGAACGATAGGAATTCAAGAGGTTTGAGTGGATGGGTGCACATCGCTATGGCAAACATAATTATGCTCCCTATTTCACCTATTACCTCATCTTGCTCCACCAAATCTAAATGCTATCCGACGGTTAATGTCGCACCCACTAACGATGTTGATGATTCAATGCACTCCCTTCGCTTGGTCCAATGGATCCAACATTGGCCTATATCGATGCCTGAAGCTCCAAATTTGATTCAAAGGGGCGGTGGCCTTCTACGCTTACTGCGTGAGGAGGATAACGAAGAAAGAGATGGGGAAATAAAATATCTCAATGGGATGTGCTTATATAGTATATTATATTTTATATTTAATTCTTCAAATAAATCATCACATGTTTCGAGCTCGTACGATCACACGTCACATCGTACCGCCACTATACTTGTCGGCACACATCACCTTATTTTTCTGGTTCCAATGGGATAAATTTTGTCGCTATCCAAGATAGTGTCTAAAATGGTAATTTTATGCATTTCAAGGTGGTTCTGCCAATCGAATTATTCAATTCTCTAAATTCTTGAACCATTCATCATGCAATGTCATCCTCATCCTAGAAATCGAAGACGTCAGTCGAGATCCCATTGGACTAGGCTACATTCGTATTTTTACAAAATACGTGTAATAGTACGTACATCGTAAAAATGTCATGACCCAAAATATAATGATGTTTATACTCATATTAATCCACAACATCGATTCTAACTCAACAAAAGCCGTTTCGAGTCCTATGTCGACAGTATGTAGGAAAAAAAATCAAATTTTGGAACTTTCAATTAGTTTGCAATTCAACATTTAAATTAATTATTAAAATATCTATTCATTAAAAATGCAGGTTGTTATAAGCCACATGTGGTCTTGTACATAGCATGGCGTATGTTATGAAACTGATTATTGACATATGGTATCCTCTTCATATGCTCTTTCTCCTCACTGGTATGAGGAGCAACCTTCTTAGAAAAGATGATTCTAGACTGCATTAAAACATTTCTATGGTTGGAATTCTCCATATTCAACCTTTTTAGTATGGTATCTATGTAAAGAACTGGGATAATCCCAGCAGCTTCTTAGATCTATCTCCTTAGATCTTTATACCGAGTATATAGGTTAGTTCTCCGAAATCCTTGATAGAGAAATTCTTCAATAACCAATCTTTTACTGATCATAATAATGCAATGTCATTGCCAATCGGTAAAAAATTATCGACGTTTAAAACTAAGAATGCTATAGCACTTCTTTTTTCTTTTCGACATACGCTAATAAAAGCCAAAATGTTTGATTAATTTATCAAAACAATTATTCTAATTTCTTGAAGCTTGTTTAAGACCATATTGTTAGGAATTGAGATGTTGGTTTGGAAGACAACAACCTTTTTAACTTATCTTGATATAAAATATTACTAACACTGTTGTCTAGGTAGATATGTATATACCGGATATATATATATGTATGTATATGCAGGTATTGATAACTGAAGACTAATCAGTATAAAGACTCAAAACTCAAGATTGAAGACTCTAGATTATCAAGATCAAGAGTTCAAGATATGTGTCTAGTTATTGTTAAAACTTCATAATATCATGGAAATATTCATTCCGAATTTCAATTGGGATGGACCCATTTCTACCTTCTTAATGGCTTATAAACCCATGACAAGTAGCTTACGAACCTACGACAAGTGGCTTACAAACCCATGAACATCCTGGTTTTGCACAAGTTCTCGAGTCCTGATGTGATGAGATAGTCTACAGGAAGAAGCTTGCAAAACTACTTCAAAATGATTTTCAAAATGTTTCTAGCTTTAAAAAATTATCTTTTCAAATGATTTTCACAAAGATGCTTTAGCCTTAAAATATTCTTTGTTTTTGTTATTAAATAAACTCTAGTTTTAAACTTCATTTCTACTCCAAAATCATTTTATCTTGTTTTCTTTTCAATACCATTTTCAAAACAAATTTTACATTGTTTCTAACATAGGGATGTTGACATCATGGGATACCCCATGTCGACATGGTGGCCGTTAAATTCAATAGTTTCAATTTTCAAAAGAAGTGCCTATTCGTTTAAATCTCTTCACGAATGGTTATGAACGTTGGTGCTTTAAAAAAAAAATTCACAAACGAATTTTTTAACTAACTAATTTCTAAATTTCTTCACTCCTTCTCCACAAATCCATATTCTAAAATTTTCATATTTTTAAGATCGTGCCGAAATTCTACCAAATTCTCAAGTGAATCAAATTAAAAATCTCATTCTTGACTGATTCTCTGTCCTCTCTCGAAGATCAAAGTGCTATTCCGAGTTATAGGATCAATTTGTAATCAAAAGTTTATCGAGTCTCTCTATAAGGTGTGGTTGTGCCTTGAAATCTATTGGGTGATCTTAGTCTCATAAATCAAGAGAGTTTCCACCGGACTCATGAGACAGGAGGGTACCTCAAGGCCTTTAGAAATTGAGGATTGTAATCTCGATATTGGTATAATACAAATCTGTATTAGGTGTTTGCCTTGGTATAGGACTGGATGTAGGGTAACTCCGAACCAGTATAAAATCCAGTGTGTTCTTTCCTTTTACTGCTTTTTATTTACTTTCTGCATCTGTGTTGGATGTGTGATTGTTCTGTGATTAAGTTCCACATTTTTTTATATCATAATTTTTAAATTAGTCCATATAAGTCTTAGAATCCATTAAACACTATTCGTCCCCTTCCCCCCCCCCCCCCCGTCTAGTGTTAAATTAACCTTAAGATCCTTAATCCGTTGTCTCTTTCAATTGGTATCAGAGCATTGGTTTTCATAGTTTTCATAATCTGAAACTTGAAAATTGTTCTAATGGCTACCAACACTGGTAATGTCAACTCTAGCACTAGTTCTGTTATCACTAACACTAGTTCATTTGTAGGTCAGTCTACTGTCAGACCACCAATTTTCAATGGCGGTAATTATGCATATTGGGTTTGTAGAATGAAAATTTATTTATAATCAGTAGGATTAGACACTTGGAATATCACACAAACTGAGTATGTTGAACCAACTACAAATTTTGCCTAGTGGACTGCTGAGCATAAAGGTGTTGCACAAAATAACTCAAAGGCCAAGATTATTATTTTGTTCATTAGATGGGAATGAGTTTAATAGAGTGTCTGTTTGTATGTCTGCATTTGAAATCTGAAAAACTTTACAAGTTACTCACGAAGGAACAAGCAAATTTAAACAGACTAAAATTTTCATATTAACTAATCAGTTTCAATTGTTTAAAATGCATGCAAATGAGTTCATTTCCGACATGTACTGTCGATTTCAAGATATTGTTCACTCACTAATTGCACTGGGAAAAAGCTTTTCGATGGAAGACCAACTCAGAAAAATTCTAAATTCACTCACTCCAGAATGGGATCAAAAGACACTTGCAATCGAGAAGCAAATGATATCAGTCTAATGAAAATAGAAGAATTGATTGGGAATCTGATGTCTTATGAAGTTCAACTGCAAGGACGAAGACAAAACAAGACTACAGAAAAGAAGTCATTAGCATTCAATGCAACAGCTAAAGATTCGGAACCACACAGTGATGAGGAGGTTGCTTTCATGATAAGAAACTTTCAAAAATTCCTAAAATATTGAAAAATCAATAATTACAAAAGAAATGATCAAAGGAATTCTATAAATAATACGGAGAACGACAACAATGATAGATGCTACAATTGCAATAAAGTCATGCATCATAGAAAAGATTGTCCATATCCAGATAAACAGTTGTTCCCTCCAAACACTGACTCGTCAAGGAAAAGAAAGAAAGCATACACAGCAACTCTTGATGACTCAAAATCATCATCCAGTGACAATGAAAAGAAGACAGATAATTCAAATCTGTGTTTCACTGCAATTCATGAATAAGATGACGATGAGAGTATGGATCTAAAAATAGGTACACATTTAGATTATTTTTAATTTTTCTTGTTTGAATGGATGTTTGCTTGTTTACTTGATTCTTTTAAATTCCTTGAATTTTAAATTCAAATTTATCCCTTGAAATTTGAATTTTAAATTCAAAAATAATATTATTTTAATAATATTTTAAATATTAAATTATTAATATTAAAGTATTATTATATTTAATGTTATCACAGGAATTATATAATAAGAATATAGGATATAATATATATATTTATTAGAAATTAGGAATAGAAACTTGTCCTTTGATTCAACAGGCACATGTTGACATACCCGGCTACCCCATGTCGGCATGCCCCTCAGAATTTGATTTCAAAATTTGAATTCGAATTTTTTAATTTTCCTCCACCTTTTCACCAACTTCAATGCTCTGGAAAGATGCCTCTTGACCAGAGAACATGTCTATAGAATATCTATTCAATTCACTCTCTTTATCATCACTTTTCACTTTTATTTCAAATTTCAAATTTGTCTTCAACTCCTCTCAAACTTCTTAAATGGCCTCTTTAAGCACTCCTAACACCATTAGGCTTCCAAAATCTATCAAAAACATTTTTTTAATGACCCGAAAGCTATCAAAGCTTACATCACTATGTAAACTTTGGTAAAATTCATACGGAAAATTTGCTATTTTTGAAGATTTTTCTTCTTATGAAATTGAAAATCTTTTTTAACAATATCCTATTCTTAGTTTATAGATAACAAACAAAATGATTTTTTATGCTATCCAAATCTTGTTAAGATGTTTTATGCGAATTTGAATTGTGGTTCTTATGATGGGGAAGAAGGACAAATTTGGAGTAGCATTAAAGGAATACAAATTGTTTTGGATTGTGAAATTTTGGGAAATATTTTGGGATGCAAGTATACCGGAATAAACCTCTCAGAATTTCATATAAATGAAAATGATCGAGAGATATTTCATCACATCTTTGAAGGGGATGACAATTTTGAATTCAAAATCGCCATTTTCGTCCTAAAGCAAGAATTATTAATCTTCTTATCCCACACACTCTTATATCGAGATCGGGAAACTACAACAACCTGACTTTGAAAGTTTGCAAAGCTATTTTTGCAATCTTAGAAATTATGATATTAATTGGACTCGAGTTATTTTGGATGAGCTAAGGCCCAAGAATTTTACTATGGGTGAAAACACATTATATCATGGAATTTATCTCACTCGGATTTTTAATTACTTTGGAGTTGATTTCAAAAGAGAAGAATTTATAACTAGAAAAGTGTTCAACCATGGAAACATTTCGCTTATGCAAATTCCATTAGTGTTTCAACCGTATGAAACACTTACAGAAAAAGAAGAAAGGCTTGCTCATGAAGAGATGGAAGAAATGGTGGAAGAAGAAGAAGGAGAAGAGGAAGAGGAAGGAATGGAAATTGAAGAGGAGGAAGAGGAAGATCAAGAAACTTCCTTAGAGAGTATTGAATATCCTACTAATCCAGCTAATCCATTCAATAAGACCATTTTCAATAATCAAAGAATTATAGTGGAAAATCAAAAGACACTTAAAAGATCAATGAGTAAGAAAATGGACAAGATTTCCACTAAAATCGACAAGTTCTTTGGAAAAAATTAGTATAAAGCTTGGACTATCATCTTCATCATCTAATTAGTTTTAGTTCATGTTATCTTAAGTTCTATCTTTTTATTTTCTTTATTTTAGTTAATATTATATTATCTTATGTAATGTTGACCAGAATTATTAATGAAATCTTTCATTTCCTGTTACTCAACTTCATTTGTCTCTGTAATTTCTTGTTTTTATATTATGCAAATTTTAGTTGCATAGATTTATTCATAATATTCAAAACAAAGAAAATTGTCACTTTAGGCAGAGGCATGTCGACATCTACCATCCCCCCATGTCGACATACAATGGGAAAAAAATAGTTAATCTTTCAAATTTTAATTTCATGTAACCAACTTGTGTATATTCATCTTAAACGACTTTCTACCCCTATTTATAACTGTTTCTTCCAGAAAAATTTATCAAACTTCATTTCTAATCACTCCCTTTCATAGTTCTTCCTATTTCTTGAATTATGGCTTCTCCGATTAAGAATCTAAATGATAGTCTTGAAGAAACTCTCACTTCCTTCAAGAATATTCTTACACTTATACTTCGTAATCAGCGCCACTTAGAATTGAGTCAAATCCAGATGATCAAGGAGCAAGAATGATATTTCGACACCCTTCGTTGGGTGATCTCAGCCTTAGCAAGGACGACCTCGAAGGAAATCTACCAGTCACTCTCGACAAAGATAAAGAAGAATGGGATGCCATCATAGCAGACCCTATCTTTGGGGAAGATGGATGGGATGAAGTACCAAGGAACATCTAGTCATTCTGTATGTTATTTATTTGATTTGATTGGTATGTTTTAAACTTGATTAACTTAACTTATTTGGTATGGTTTGTATATATGTTTGGATTGATTAATTACTGTAAATATGATTGGCTGATGATTGATTTACTTTTTGGATTACACCTATGATCACAATTCATACTTATGATCGGACTTAGCACTTATTACACTTATATATGGATTACTCTATTTTATCATGGTTGATTATCTTATATCAAGTTTAGGGAATTTATTAGTTAGAAGTTTTTGTTGATGACAAAGGGGGAGAAGTTATAAATTAGTAGTTGGCTTGGAGTAAGGGGGAGTTATGATTGGAATAAGGGGGAGTCATAGAGTAAGGGGGAGTTATGGTATAGGAGTTATGGTATGATAAGTATATTTTATAAATACAGGTTGTCATCATCAAAAATGAGGGAGATTGTTAGGAACTGAGATGTTGGTTTTGATGACAACAACCTTTTTAGTTTATCTTATTATAAAATATTATAAAATATTACTAACACCGTTGTCTAGATAGATGTGTGTGTGTGCATGCAGGTATTGATTACTGAAGACTGATCATTATAAGGACTCTATACTCAAGATTGAAGACTCTAGAGTATCAACATTTCAAGATATGTGTCTAGTTTTTGTTAAAACTTCTAATAGCATGGAAATCTTCATTTCGAATTTCATTTGGGATGGAACACACTTCTACCTTCTTAGTGGCTTATAAACCCATGATGAGTAGCTTACAAACCTATGACAAGTGGCTTACAAACCCACGAACATCCTGGCTTTGTACAAGTTCTTGAGTCCTGATGTGATGAGATATTCTACAGGAAGAAGCTTACAAAACTACTTTAAAATGATTTTCAAAACTGCTTTTCAAAATGTGATAAGCTTTAAAAAATTATCTTTTCAAATGATTTTCAAAAAGATGTTTTAGCCTTAAAATATTCTTCATTTTTGTTTTCAAATAAACTCTAGTTTTAAACTTTGTTTTTACTCCAGAATAATATTTTCTTGGTTTCCTTTCAGTGCCATTTTCAAAACAAACTTTACATTGTTTTTAACATAGGGATGTTGACATCATGGGATACCCCATATCGACATGGTGGCCGTTAAATTCAAAAGTTTCAATTTCAAAAGAAGTGTCTATTCGTTTAAATCTCTTCACGAATGGTTATGACCGTTGGTGCTTTATAAATAGCCTTCACAATGAATTTGTTAACTAATTAATTTCTTATTTTCTTTACTCCTTCTCCACAAATCCATATTCTAAAATTTTCATATTTTTAAGACCGCCCCGAAATTCAGTCGAATTCTCAAGTGAATCAAATTAGAATCTCATTCTTGTTTGATTCTCTGACCTCTCTCGAAGATCAAAGAGCTATTCGGAGTTATAGGACCAATTTGTAATCAAAAGTTTATTGAGTCTCTCTATAAGGTGTGGTTGTGCCTGGAAATCAATTGGGTGATCTTGAGTCCTGTAAATCAAGAGAGTTTGCCCCAGACTCGTGAGACAGGAGGTTACCTCAAGGCCTTTAGAAATTGAGGATTGTAATTTCGACTTTGGTATAATAAAAATTTGTATGAGGTGGTTTCCTTGGTACAAGACTGGATGTAGGGTAACTCCAAACCAGTAAAAAATCCAGTGTGTTCTTTCCTTTTTACTTCTTTTTATTTACTTTCTGTATCTGTGTTTGATTTTGTGATTGTTCTATGATTAAGTTCTGCATTTATTTATATCATAATTTTTAAATTAGTCCATATAAGTCTTAGAATCCATTAAACACTATTCACCCCCTCCATTCTAGTGTTAAATTAGCCTTAGGATCCTTAATCCGTTGTCTCTTTTACATATATGGATCTTAATAACTTGCAAGCCCTGCCCTCACTTTCATTGATCTCGAAACCATCAGCCTCTGAAATGTAAACGATCTTTTCTAAATCGCATTCAAAACGCCATTTTCATGTCCATTTTCCATATTCATAGTCATAGAGTGCAACGATATATAGCATTTCCAATTAAACTTAAGCATTGCTACAGGCGAAAATGTTTTGTCATAATCAACACCTTGAATTTGATGAAATCCTTTCGCAACTACCTTGCTTCATAAGTCTCCACTCATCCATTTATATTTAACTTTGTATTGAGAATCCAATTGTAGCCGATGGGTTCTATCCCTTTGAGCATGTTAGCCAAAGTTCATACTTTGTTTTCATACATGGAATCAATTTTTGTAACGACCCGGAATTTTGATTATTTGGTTTTGAATGTTTAATTTATTTTTAAATATTGAAATTGAAGTATTGATTGATTTTGAATATGGAGATTTTGGGTGAATTGGTGAATTTGATTTAAATTTCAAATATAGCATTTATCGTAAAACGAAAATAGTGAAATTTAATATTTGGAATAGTGTAAATAATTGAATTTGTGATTTAATATGAATCAAAATGGTTTGTAATATGAATATAAATTCTATTTGTTATAATTGAGTTGGTATGTTTTTAAAATCGGAATTTCAAGTGATTTCACCAATTTTTGAAATCGTTGATTTAATTTGACGCATTAAAATAGCAATCCAGGGTACAGTCTCGGCTTCGAAAATAGTTTCATTGGATCTGTAATAGTGTATTATTATCGGATTTCAAATTTTGTAGCGTTTGGACTTACAGTTTGGTCGTACAAGGTAGCAACACGTTGTAATTAATATCGGAAATTTAATATTATAATTGGATTTAAAAAGCTATCTTCTATATACGATCGAATTAGGTTCCAAAACTTGTTCCATTGTGTTCAGAATAGGGGTAAAACATTATAAACGCCAGGTGGCAAGCCTCAATTGGAGTTCAGGAAAAACTTGTGCGTGAATAGTAATTTTTAATTGGCTATAAACAGAAGCTACCCTCTCCCAGTAGAAACCTTAGCCTTAAACTATAGCCGCTACCGCCAGATTTTTCGACGGCTGAAAATGGCCAATCTTATTTCCCTAATATCTCATAATCTATCCACTTTCACGATGAGGATTCTACATGAAAGTCGAAGAGCTCGTCAAGTTATACGAGATGAACGGCTATGATGGAATTTTATGGGATGGATCAACGGCGATTTGGGTTTGAACGTCATGCATTCAAGCATGAATATCAAGGCAAGAGGAGGCCGAGCTCAACCAGATTGGGGGCAGAGGAGCAGCAGGGGTAGGAGCACGCATCGTAGGTCTCTGATCGGCAAATAGTCGAGAAATGGTGGAGCGGCAATCAAATGTCGCGTATAATGGTGGGTTCGTGAATTAGCCTAAAGCATGAACGAAGGAGGAGGAAGAGTACAGGCCATAATCTAAGAAGAAGGGAAGAATGGCCCGGATTGATTGAGGGTGATTAAATAAAAAAATTGTAAAGTATTTATTTGAAAATCATATAGACTTATAAATATTATAACTTTGTCATACGAGATCGAAATCGGATGAAACAAGCGGCGATGGAATCGTTGCAATGAACACAACATTTTAGAAGTGATTTGGAGATGATTAGAAACAGCTAAAATTTTAGGTTTAATCGAACGTCGTTCGATTTGATTTCAAATTGCAATGTTGGCAAATTGAAACTCAAAGTGAGTTAAACTCACTCATTTGTTTAGTCAGCATTGTTTTTTTAGCAAATAAAATTTATTATGCTGTTTGGATTGTTGAAAATTAGTGGTTGTGAAATTATTTCAGGATGAAGATATAGTATCTTAAAATGCTGTTAGATTGGTTGAACCGGATCTAGGGTCACGATACAGAATTTCGAATTGCAATTAAACTGTTTATGTTTATTTTTAATTTTATTTCCAGTATTTAATCATATATGTGTGAAATTGATAAATGGATTGTTTTTGGAATTACGTTGTTAATTACAACGTAAATAATTGGAATATATCAGTGTTATCTATTTGGCCAAATAAACACGGTGGAAACGTAAATGAAAAAAAGGTTTTATTTTGAAGTCATTTGATTAGTAGAATCCATCCCTGTTCTGTTATTAGATTAAATTGGACACTATTCGAGTGCCACTTGTTTTATACTAGATGATTGATGTGTTAACAATCAATTGTTAATTATGGATAGACATATATATATATGCTTGTTATTATGTAAATGCATGTAATTTAACTTGTAAAGTTAAATAGAAATTAAATGGTAACTTATTAAGTACTATTGTGATCGTTAAGCCTCTTTCTGAATATGGAAGATTATGGTTTCTGTTTAACTTCAAATTTTAAAATTTGAAGTAAAAGATTTAATTTAATAATTATTATACAAATTATTTTGTTTGAATTTTTATTTACAAATGTTTTGTAAAATCATTTATTTAGTAAAGTTAATTATGTTTTAAAATTGATTATTTAATTGATTTTGTTTAAAGATAACAAATTATTTATTATTATTAGTTATTTAGAACTAGAAAATTATTTCAGTAATAATACAATTCAAAAGTTAATTAATTTTACTTAAAGGTTGATTTAGTTTATTTTATTAAATTTTGAAATATTAAAGGTTAAATGATTACATTATTAATAAATGTTTTAAAAGTATTTTTATGTTATCAAAAATGGTTAAGATATTTTTATGACGTTAAAATCTTATCTATTATAATTATATACAGAATTTTTTATAAAGGAAACCTTTTTGTAAAAGAATTTTATTAAAGAAGTTTATAAATTTGGAAGAGGATTGAAATTTGAACAGAAAAGTTTTACAAATAATTTTAGATTATAAAAAGAATATTTTCCTAAATTAAACTTGGAAATTTATATAGAAGCCTTATAAATAGTTTTGAGATATTTATAAAATGAAGAGATTTTGGAAAGTAATGGTATATTTTCATAGCATGATTCAAAGGGCAGAGATTGCCGACAATTTGTTATGGATTCGCTGGGATATCCACATAACCATTATGCAAATAGCGATCTATGATTGATTGCATGGCGGAAATCGAGATTCAGAGATTGCCTAAGTTAAGTTTGGTTTTTCTAGGATAGTAACGCAACCATCGAACTACGATCCATGGTCGATATCAAATGGTACTTCCATATTTATTTTTATGAGTTTTCAAGTATTTTTTAAAGAAAGGATTTGTGAATATACTTATTCAAATGAAATAAATATATGCCTATTTTAAATGAGGAATTCAAATTTATCAAAATTTAATTAAAAGGGCTTAGTGATTTCAGTGGGAAATGTAATCATTTTTTGAATGTTTGTTATTTGATAGACAAATAACAGACTATCAAATATTGGCCTAAATATGCAATCCTTCTTAATTTTGGTGGTAGAGAAACGATTTCCTACTTAACACTGAAGAGTTTTATATCCGGTAATATCTAGGAGAAACACGGGAATTATATGGTACCGTTACCATGGTGCTATACTGTACGTATAAACTCGTTGTTCTTCTAGGATAAATGATAAGGGGATCCGTCCACTTAAACGGTTAAGGGGTGATCCCCGCTCTTATGTATTGTCAAATTATATCCTATGGAACCGATTTTGAGCATTCTGAAAAATCGATGAATGGTTTATGGAGCGCCTGGGAAGCGGGAGACTGTACTCGTAAGAGATGACTCGGAACCGTTATTACCACTCCAAAACCATATACGGTTCTATAGAGGAGTTTCGTGTTATATTGAGATTGTTGAAATCCATGTGTGATTCTAAGATCTATTTGAGATGTGGGAATCTGTATGAGATTCCAAGGCCATTGTGTTGTGGGAATCCGTATGCGATTCTGCGATCTATTTTTACAGTAGTGCATAAGCTGGAATGCCGGACGTAGCCTCATCAGCGGAAATGACTAAAACCAGAGATATTAGGTATGGCCAGGAGGGTTGGCAAACTCATAGGGTGTAATCGACTCCTTTTTCTAGCAATACCGATACCTACAGTTGTTTTTGGCCTGCTGGAGCGATGCATTCGGTCTAGCAAGGCCCATTATGTTTTTCCTATAATATCCCGGCTAGACGGGTATGATGCTTTGGAAGGATAACCATGATCCTTGTGCAGGAGGATCGTTCTCGAAGTACTAAGGACATCTCCATTGAATCCTAAACAATTAGCGAATGAGCCTTATCAAGTTTTGATTTTATACTAGTACTTTTGTTATGTACACAGTACGAGCATCACAGCTACTTGATTATTATTATTTTGACCCTTAGACATAATTATAATATCACTGGATTTTCTATAGAAATGTTTTGGTGAATGTAAGGAAAAAACCCAACCGTATTTATGTGCGGCGTGGTCATATGATATCTTTATTTTGAAAAGGTTTTACAACTTAATAAATCAAATTGAGTGTGTTTTCTCACGCTAGTTTACCAGACTGATCCATGTGTTATTATTTTATAATAATGCTCAAGTCAGACCGAGTATATTACAGATTTAGATTGGTTTGCTTTAGAGTTCGGGAGACGAGCTGGAGACTAAGACATATTCTCGTACTTGTTTTATTCCACTGCAGTGTTTGTTTGATAATTATCAGCAATTGTGAGGATACGCTATTATAACTATCTCGGTTGTTAATTATTATTTGTGTACTCTGATTTGAGGTATGTGTATTACAGTTTTGATTTGCATAAAGAGCTGTTAATGTTATATATTATTCGTTCTGCTGTGATATTCTGTATTTGTTTTGTTTCTTCTACCTTCTTTCTTTTCCCCTAACAATTTGTCACTTCGACACTCGATTGTTCGACATGCTATACAATGAAGGTAATGATGTCGATTTTCGAGGGTCGAAAAGTCAGTCGTCACACAAGGTATCAGAGCTTAGGTTGGCGATATACCAAGGCTTTATTGGGGATTACTCATTAGAGATAGAGTCGGTAGTACTCTAGAATGAGCCTAAGTTTATTAATAGATATGGGCTCATATTTATTAGTGAATATAAAAATGTTTTATATTGTGTTGACTTATTGGTTGAGTGTTTATGAATTCTGCTCGGTACGGGAAGTATAACCGTATTGATAGGGGTTTCTAAACTCTTAAACAAGGTAAACCGACATGGTATTGTTTTGTAGAGGGTAAATGAAATAATTTTACCCAAACTATATTTTGATATAAAATAAACAATTTCATGAAATTATTATAGTATAATTGAAATGTTTGGTTGTTAATATTATAATCAAAATAAGATTATAAAAATTGAATTGGTTTATATAACCAAATAGAGATTGTAAGTATGATTACACATATAAGTTGTAACTAAAAGTGGATTTAAACCAGAATTTGGAAACTTAAATTCCAAAAATTTTGGAAAATGTTTTAAATGAATTTGAATTAAGTATTTGGGAATTTTTAAAATCTTAGAGATTTTGGAAATGTTCTCCAAAGTGGTTTGTGATGAATAATGAAGTATTATTTTGGAGATATTTCTGAGTTGAAATTGTTTTAAAATGGGTTTTGGAAGTAAGAAAGAACTGAACTCACTTTAGTCGCAGGAAAATAATTCTGGTGATGACAGCCGCATCATCAGTGTTCGTTTTCAAGTTTCTAAGTGACGGATTGCTACCGTAGTGATTGGATATGATTATTTGTTTTGGACTTGTTTGGTAAACAAGTTTTGTTTCAGAAATTCCAAATGGGAATTGTTTTGGGAAAAACCAAGTTGTTTTAAAATTCTGAAAGTATGATTTAATATTAAAAAAATGGATATATGTATATTTATGATTTCAAAATGATTTGAAATAAAACCGAGTAATTGAATTCTGGGATGTCCATCTAAATGATTTGTGAAGTCAGGAGAAAATCGTTTATTGAACTTGTAATTTAGAGTTGATACAGATAAGAAAGGAAAGTATGGATTTTAATCCAAGAATTAAAGTTTAACTTGAGTAAGTTAAAACGAATAATATGGGTTGAAATTTAACCCAAGATAATTTAAATAAAACTGAATTGGATTCAAATTGAATTGAATATAAAGTTTGAAATGTAAAATGATTATATAACTATAAGCTATGATTATTGAATGGAATGGATACACTTAAGCTATAAAGTGATATATATAATCCAGAGTCATGATTATATGATGTGAATGGACTCAAGTAAGCAATAGGAGATTTTCAGTAAATAAGTTCTTGAACTTATCAATTGAGAAATGCAATGGTAAAACCAAAGTGAAAATGGTTTGATATTGTGGTAAAGAAATGGAAATTCAAAATTTTGAATTATAAATGGAGGGTGAATTGGAATTGAGTAAATTTAATATAAATCACTTGAAAAGTGAGGTAATGAAGTGAACTCCTGAAATGAATCAAATGAAATTGATAGTGATTGAAATGAATTAATGGGATGATTACCAAGTGATATAGTATAAATTGGATATACTAAGTAACTGAAAGCGAATAAATTAAATAAGAATAAATTTAAAATGAAATGAAATTTGATTTCAATGGAAACTTAACTTAAGTGATCATTTATGAAATGATTCATAAATAAATTAACATGGATTAGAATGTTGTTTAATATAAAATGAAGTGAACAAAGTTTAGTCAATAACATGAATGTGAATCGACGGAAAATAGATAAATTGATTTAGAATCAATTTAAATGGATAAATTGAAGCTTAATAAATTGGATTTGTATATATTGAAGGTGCATATGAATGGAATGCAAAAGAATTGATTGTGAATCAATTTAAAATTGAATAAATGGTATGAAAATCAATTTGAAAGTTATGATTGAATATTTGAACCCTGTAATTGCATATGCATTCTAAAATACATGATATGACATGTTTGCTTTACGAAACTTGTATTTAGATTGGTTAAATAAGTGTAATATTATGAAAAAAAATTCATGGTTATGAAACTTATGTGTTTTATTTGAGTAAGTACAAGTATAGGTAGTTGTTTGGATAGATTTTGGTTGCGTAGTTGCATATATATTAAGCGAACTCATTTAATAACGCTAATATAAGGTACGCTTACGCATTAAAAGAGAAAATGAGATAAATATTGATATATATTGTGTTTCCGACCGTGTGGGTAAATGTATATTATACTTATCATATTTGTGTTATTGTAAAAGGCTCTCTGTACAGGAGAGACTCTACAAAAAAATTGAAAATTAGGTGTTAGAAAATTTTTGAAAAATTTTGTCAACTAAATTTTATTTGAAATTACAGCTTCAAATAATGGAATTTGATGAATAAATAGGAATTAGTGGATTTGGGTAGGAATAAAAGACTTAGAAAATGGTAATAGTATAATTTTAACTAAATGGGTTTTGAAAAGAAATGGGTTTGGAGCATTTTTCCTACCTTAGCAATTTCGAAGACGAAATTCTTTTAAGGGAGAGGAATTTAATGACCCAGAATTTTGGTCGTATGGTTTTGAACGTTTAATTTATTTTTAAATGTTGAAATTGAAATTTTAATTGATTTTCAATATGGAGATTTTGATTAAATTGGTGAATTTGATTTAAATTTCAAATACAGCAATTTATCGTAATACGAAAATACTGAAATTTAATATTTGGAATAGTGTAAATAACTGAATTTATGATTTAATATGAATCAAAGTGATTTCTAATATGATTATAAATTCTATTTTAATTATAATTGAGTTAGTAAGTTTTTAAAACCGGAATTTCAAGTGATTTCACCAAATTTTGAAATCGTCGATTTAAATGGACGCGTTAAAATAGTGATCCGAGGCACAGTCTCGCAATTGGATGAAAACAGTTCCGTTGGATCCATAATAGTGTATTATTATCGGATATCAAATTTTGTAGCGTTTGGACTTATCTTTTGGTCATATGGGATAGAAACACGTTGAAATTAATATCGGAAATTTAATATTATAATTGGGTTTAAAAAACTATCTTCTCCATACGATCAAATTAATATATGAAACTTTTTCCATTGTGTTCGAAATAGAGGTAAAACATTATAAACGCTAGGCGGCACGCCTCGATTGGAGATTGGGAAAAAATAATGCGTGAATAATAATTTTTAATTGGCTATAAATAGAAGCTACCCTCTCCCACTGGAAATCCTAGCTTTAAACTAAGCCACCGCCACCAGATTTTCAATGGCCGAAAATGGCCAATTTTCTTTTCCCAATATCTCATCATCCATCCACTTTCACGATGAAGCTTCTACATGAAAGTAAAAGCGCTTGTCGTGCTCTACGAGATGAATGACTATGATCGAATTTTATGAGATGGATCGACGGTGGTTTGGGTTTGAACGTTGTGCGTTCAAGCACGAATCTCGAGGCAGGGAGAAGGTCGAGCTCAACCATGTTGGGGACGGAGGAACAGCAGGGATAGGTGCACATGTCGAAGGTCTCTAATTGGCAAATAGTCGAGAAATGGTGGAGTGGCAATTGAACATCGTGTATGATGATGAGTTCATGAAGGAGGCTGAAGCACGAACGAAGGAGGAAGGAGAGTAGTGGCCATGATCTGAGAAGAAGGGATGAACAGCCCTGATTTGATTGAGGGCGATGAAATAAAAAAAAATGTAAATTAGTTATTTAAAAATGGTATAAACTTATAAATATCATAATTTTGACATGCGAGGTTGAAATCAGACGAAACAAGCGGCGTTGGAATCGTGGCGATGAGCACTACATTCTAGACTGATTTAGAGATGATTGGAAATAGCTAAATTTTAAGTAAAATCGAACGTCGTTCTATTTGATTTAAAATTGGAATGTTGGCAAATTGAAACTCAAGGTGGGTTATACTCACACATTTGGTTAATCAGTAATAATTTTGTTAGTAAATAAAATTTATTATGCTGTTTGGATTGTTGAAAATTGATGGTTATGAAATTAATTTAGGATGACGATATAGTATCCTGAAATGCTATTAGATTGGCTGAACTGGATCTAAGGTCACGATATAGAATTGCGAATTGCTGCTAAACTGTTTATGTTTATTTTTAAGCTTATTTCCAGTATCTAATCATATATGTGTGAAATTGATTAATGGATTGTTTTTGGAATTACGTTATTAATTATAACTTCAATGAATTGGAATATATTGGTATTATCTATTTGGCCAAATAAATACCATGGTAAAGTAAATGAAAAAAAGGTTTTATTGTGAATGACATTTGGTTAGCAGAATCCATCCATGTTCTATTATTAGATTAAATTGGACATTATTTGAGTGCCAGTTGATTCATACTAGATGATTGATGTGTTAATAATTGATTGTTAATTATGGATTGACTTACATATATGCCTGTTATTATGTAAACGCATGTAATTTAACTTGTAAAGTTAAACTGAAATAAAACGGTAGCTTGTAAAGTACCACTATGATCGTTAAGCCTCTTTCTGAATTTGAAAGGTTATGACTTCTGTATAACTTCAAATTTTAAAATTTGAAGTAAAAGATTTTATTTAATAATTATTATACGAATTGGTTTTTTTAAATTTTTATGTACAACTTTTTGTAAAATCGTTTATTTAGTAAAGTTAATTATGTTTTAAAATTAATTGTTTAACTGATTTTATTTAAAGATAATAAATTATTTATTATTATTAGTTATTTAGAATTAGAAAATTATTTCAGTAATAATACAGTTCAAAAGTTGATTAATTTTACTTAAAGGTTAATTTAGTTTATTTTATTAAATTTTGAAATGTTAATGATTAAATGATTATATTATTAATAAATGTTTTAAAAGTATTTTTATATTATCAAAAATGGTTAAGATATTTTTGTGACGTTTAAAATCTTATCTATTATAATTATATACTAAATTGTTTATAAAAGGAAACCTTTTTTTAAAAGAATTTTGTTAAAGAAGTTTTGACCGTCGTACCATCGAACGAATTTAAATTAAAAAATAACAGCAAGCGCACGGTGTACGAATGTAGCACGTGGCGAATACGGGTCGATCCACAGGGAATTGATGATTTAAATTTCCTACTCAATCAAATTATACCAAAGTCGAGAGTGTATTTAAGCTAGAAAATGAGAAAATGAACTAACTAACAAAAAGAAAAGAAATGCAAATATGAGAGTTTAATGTCAATTTAGAGAATAAATCCACTCTCTAGATCATGTAGTTCAACACATGAAATCATGATCTCTCTTTTATGTTCGTTAGTGTTTTAATTGATGTGTTTATCATAAGTATGACATATTTGAGCTATTAATTAGCCAACATAAGTCATCAAACTATAACACACCCCTTAAAACACTTACTAACTTTCATGAAACTTGACAAAGAAAATGAAAATGAAATCTATTTTAAGTATGGCCTATTAACTATTGATTAGAAACATAGACCATCAAATTTTAATTTCAAATCACTTTCTTATGCCATAATCATATATTGATGAAGAGGCATTTGTGTTAGTGATTGTTTAAGCATAGCTTATTTGGTGTCAACAATATAGACTATCAAATTTAAGGCAAAAACCAACAAATAAAACCACTTCTATCATCATCATTAAGCACAAAAAGAGAGCACGAATTAACAAAATGTTGAAGCTACATTAATTAGAGAGCTTCATTACCCCTAAATTGAAGGGGTTTAGCTTCTCATATTTGTCATTTTATTAACAAATGTAGCTAACAACATGAAAGCAAAATGAAGAGGAAAAAGAGAGCAAAATGAAAAGAAAAATTATTCTACTTGCATAAAAGAGAAGAGATCTACACTACAACATAAAAGTAAATGAACATGAAAGGAAAGATCATGTATTAAATTGCATAAAAAAAAGATTACATAAAATAAAAATGGCTAAGTAGCCATGTAAAGAGAAAGAGGAGCTTTCATTTTATTTTTGATCTAAACTAAAGAGAAGGAGGCCTAAGAGAGACTAAGAGAAGAGAGATAGATACATGAAACATATGGGTATTTATACATGTATGAAACCCTAATTCATATTTTTGGGGAATGCCCAAAATGCCTCTTAGGAAGTGTGGAGGCCAAGTAACCATTAACATGTCTTAATCCCACATTAAGTGTACATGAAACCATTAACTCCAAAAGCATGTGCTTTAGCCTTTAATTTGTACATTAAGGTAGGTGGGTGAGTGGGGTCCTCCATGATCTTCACTTTGAATTATTTCCATCTTCATTCCTTTATATTCTTTGTGCATGCATATTTCTTCATGAAACCACTCCTATTTGAGACCAAATTCCTACAAAAATATATAAAAATAATTCAATTAATTTTTCTCAAAGAAATATATGCACACAAATGACCTTTTTGCCCCTATATGAAGATGGATATGTGATAATTTGGAATTAATATGAATTTTGGTTAAAACAAGTTAAAATACCCAATATGATCATTTATTTAATTTAAATAGAATAAATATGGTGGTAAAAATATGCACATTTACGTGCACATCAAGTTTATAAATTTGGAAGAAGTTTGAAAGTTGAAAAGGAAAGTTTTACAAATGGTTTGAGATTATAAAAGAATATTTTCCTAAATTAAACTTGGAAATTCATATAGAAGCCTTATAGATAATTTTAAGACATTTATAAAATAAAATGATTTTGGAAAGTAATCGTATATTTCATAGCGTAACTCGAAGGGCAGAGATTATCAACGGTTTGTTAGGATTCGCTAGGATAGCCACGTAACCATTGCGTAAACTACGATCTATGATCGATTTCATGGAGGAAATCAAGAGGTCGAGATTGCCTAAGTTAACTTTGGTTTTTTTGTGATAGAGACGCTGTAATATCTCAGAATTTTTAACAATATCAATTTAATAATCTGTATTAAAATTAAATTGATATTGATATTCTTGTTAATAATAATTCAGTTTGATTTAATAATCTTTTTCAATAAGTATTTAATTGTTTATTTTGTATTTTAAAAATAATAAATTGGTTTCTATTTATAATATAAATATATGGTTTATATTGTAAATAGATTAGTATTGTTTTAATTTTAATAAATAAAGCATATTTTTCTAATTCTAATATTTTAGTAATTTGAGAATTTGTTTTTATTTAATAATAGCTTTTCAAAGTTATAAAATAAATGATCTTGGTTTAAATTAATAAATGAATCATGATTTAAAATTCTAATATGTACATTAATAATTTGGAAATTTGGTTTAATTAAATATTATGTTTTCAAAACTATTTAATAAATAAATATATGATTTTTTTTAAATTGTTAAGACAAATGTTTGAATATTTAAAATAGTTTTAGCTTGAGTTTTAAATTTAATTAAATTGACAAAAGAGTTTTATAGCTTGATTAAATAAGTAACTTATTAATAAAAGGATAATTTCTTTTACTATTATTTTATTTTAATAATAAGTCATTTCTAAAAATAATATCAATAGTGTATTGTTTTACAAATAGGTTTTAAATAAAATTTGCAATTGTTATTTCAAATTAAATTTATATTTATAACTTGATTTTTAAATGATTGACTTTAAATTTAATTTGAATTTAAATTCCAAACATAAATTATAAAAAAATTTAATTTCCATATGTGTAAGCTTTATTTATAAGTACAAATTGTTTTTAGTTCAAGTTTATATACATATTAAACTAACAAATAAAAATTTAGCTTAATACATATTTTAAATTGTAAATCAAATGCAAATTACTCTAAATAAAAGGACAAGTGTTATAAGATTAAACATTAAGTTGAAAAATGTTGTAATTTTTACAAGTGTCGATTTGGTTTTAATTTTCTTTTATTAAATAAAATCTGAAATAACCTATATAAGAACATTTTTTATCCCTATCTTTCTTTCTTTTTCATTTCTTAACCAAAGAGATTTGCAACTTGTTTTTTCTCAAATTTGAAACATGAAAACCCAAATCAGTAAAACATTCTTCTAGCTCAAAACAAAATCTGTAGCCTGCAAAACAATTTTTTTTTATCAAAACTGGATGTTCAAAATCCCTGTGCAAATCTAAAATTTGTAGCTTGCATGTTCAAACCCAGAAATTATGATCAATACCAAATTAAAACCCCTCACTATCTAAATCAGTAAGCCTCTTCAAAATCAAACTTGTATCTTCAAACAAACCTGCACTTGCTATTATTTTTTAAAAAAAAAGAGAGTCTACACACCTTTAGAAGAAAAAAAAACCAGAGCAACTGCATTTTACTGTAAACTGAAGAAATAGGATTTTTGCATGCACCTCGGAATTTAGCATCTGCAAAAGAAAAGTCTGCAAACCCAAGTTTTAAAATTCAAATTCAAGTTGAATCTGGGAATCAAGTTTCCCTGCAATGTCTTCAGCTACTAAATTTCAAAGGCTTTCCAAGATTTGAAGCTCTATTTTGCATCTCCAATAAAATTTGTGAGTAACTTTTTAAATTTAAAAGTTTAAAAATAGGTTGCATGATTATACTGAAATGGAATAGAACTGTTTGTGTTTAAGTAATTGATGATGTGGAACTTAGTTGTGTGCAACTGTATGGCCTGATCTGTTTGATTTTTTTCCAAGAAAAAGTTTTTACACTTACCCTTTTAATTAGTTTTCTATTATAATGAAATTTTTAAAGTAAAGTTGTTTTATTTTCTTAAGTTAATATTCGAAAAAAAATTCAAGTAAGTTGAAATATGAGTATTGACTCTGGAAACACAGAAAATATCAGTGCATGCTAAATTTTAACCAAAATTAAAACTTGTTAATTTTGTAATTTAGTTCCATAAATCTAAAGCATTAACTATAACTTGATTTTTAGATCAAGAATTAAGATTTTAGGGTGTTAGATGAAGTTGCAGTTGGGTTTTTAACTGATATACAAATTCTAATGATTTTTGAATTGGGGAATCTTGAGTTTCTTCTGGGTGATAGTGAAGGAATAGGAGAAGGATGGAAAAATCATGGATGGTGATAAATTATCGGAGAGGTTGTAAATTTGAAGATTCATTTTTTAAAACCTAGTTATAAAGTGGTTTAAAGAATCAAGCATTTCGATCTGAATAAGTGACCGAGTGTTGTGATATTTTGGGATTTGGTAGTTGGTGTGTGGTTGAAGTGGAGGCCGGAGGGGGTTGACTCTCAGGTGGTCGGAGCAATGCAAATTTGTCATTGACAGGTTTGGGGAAAAACCTCAGTGTTGTTTCCAGGTTGGGAAATTTTGGGGTCCGCTTGTTTTTCGAAGATGATAGTTCGATCTGATGATCGCAACTTGGTATTGGAGTGTTTTTGGATAATGTACGATCATCTCTGATGACCAGAGGAGGTTAGGGTCGCCGTGCATATGCACGGTGATGTAGTTTCTGATGATAGGGTTGGGTAAGTTTGGTAGCAGGGGAGTTTTGAGTTTTGCCCGAAGCTGTAAGGCATTTGGCTCGGGGAGGTTAGGTAGAGAACTCGGAGCAGTTTGTATAAGTCTCGGGTTGATCTGTTTGTTTCAGGTTTTTAAAACCTGTAACTCTGTGTTTTTAAATTTTTTTAAAAACCTGTAGCATTTGGGTTTTATATTTTGTAAACCTGAGGCATTTAGATGTAAAGAAAAGTTTAACAAAATTTTAAATTCAAAGATTGAGTTTTTGAAATCCAAGTTAAATTTAAATCTTAGATTTTAAATAAAAATAAAGTTTTAAACTTTAAACTTGTTTTAACCACTTTATTTTGGTAAAAGTATTTTGAACTTTTTAAAAAAAATGAAGTTTTGTTAAAATATGAGCAAGTTTTAAATTCAATTTAAAATCTGGAAATTTAAAAATGAATTTCAGTTTTTAAAAATTAGAAGAAGATTTAAATTTAAAGATTTAAACTAAATATAAATTGAAGTTATTGAAATGTTAAAAGTTATAAATTGTTCAAACTTTGATAAGTTTAAATTATTTTCATTTTAAAATTTGTATTTAAAATGAAATTTGGAAGCAAGTTCAAAAAAGTACTTTATTTAAAATAAAATTTGTTTTTAAGTACAAATTAGAAATGTTTTATCTTAAAATTAATCAAGATTAATGTTTTGAAATTAATTTAATTAATGGAGTAATTAAGGAATGGTTAATTAATTTAATTAATTAATGATTTGGAATTAATAAGTATTGATTTAGGATTAAGCAATTTATAATTAAGATCATTAACTAGATTATTTAGTTAATGATTAAAGAATTGTTAATTAAGTAATTAAGCTTTAATCAAGATTAATTTATTTAAATAATTAAGGATTAATTAAATTTCAGTTAATTCTTAATTAATTAAATAATTAGACTTTAAATTATAGATAATTAAAGATAATTTAATTTGTAATTAATCTAAGTTAATTACTTAATGAAAGTAATTGGAGAATGGTAAATGAAGGTCGTTAACCAGGATTAATTAATGTGGTTAATTTTTAATAATTAATTAGATTAATTAATTTAATAATAATCATTTGTGAATTGTTGAGTATAATTACTTAATGACGTGATTAAGAAATTAATTACTTAATGTAATAAATTTAGTTAAATGTGATTGTTTATTTTAATTAATTAAGTTTGATTAATTTTAAACCACTTGGGTTTCTAAAGATAATTACTTATGTAATTTATGGATTGAAAATTACTTGGTGAAGTAATTGATTGATAATTACAGATTGTAATTAATTGGAGATGTTTAAGAATGAAGTAATTTAGAGTACAATTACCTAGAAATTTATCAAGGGATTAATTAAGGAATCGCTAAGGAATAATTGATTTATTTTAATAAGGTAATTAAGTTAGTTAGTTACTGAATGTGATTTATCTGGAAGGATTAATAATTATGGATTAATTACTTAAGGTGACTAATTTAGGAAGATAATTAATTAAATTACATTAAGGATCATTAATTATTATAATTAATGATGTAATTAAAGTTGATTAATTATGATTAATTAATTAATAAGAAGTAATTAAAGGTGATTAATTAATGTAATTAATTAATGATTAAGGTAATTAATTAAAGTCAATTAATTAATTAAAGTAATTAAAGGTTAATTACTGTTTTTGGTTAAGAATAATTAATTTGTGAAATTAATTAAGGATAATTACTTGAATGTAATTAAGGATAAATAATCAAGGGTGATTAATTAAGGTGATTAAATTTGAGTGATTAATTAATTGATTGTAATCAATTAAATGGTTAAGTAAGCAAGATTTATATTAGTGAATTAATTAATTTAATTCATTTTAAATTAATTAAAGATGAAGTAATTAATTTAATTCATTTTAAATTAATTAGAGGTGGAGATAGTTAATTTAATTCATTTTAAATTAATTATATTGTGATGAAATAAATCATTGCTTATATATGAATGGATGGCATTGATTGTCTTGGATGCTTTGTGATTTCAAAAATGAGATAAGTAATGTTGTGTATGAATGCTTGGTTTCATTGTGATGATAGCATAGATTATCTATTGTGATGGTGATATATGGATTATCAATTTTGATATTGATAATGTGGATCATCTGTTTATTTTGATAATGTTGATTATCAATTGTGATTTGTGAGTTATCTATCCGTGTGTATATAGATAATTGAATTGTTTTAAACTTTAAAACAACTTGGACATAAAAGACACGCTTTGGATTTCGATGAGACCAGGATCGGCTTTCCATATTTGGATATCCGAAAACCACATCGATCCAAATTAACAATAGGTCATGAATCTCTTGTAAAGAGTGAAGATTCGAGGTGTAAGGACTATTCGTCGGTATAACTCTAGGGTGATTCCGTGATGAGTTTGACGAAAATAGTACTTACAGGTTCGAGATGGTGATTTAGAGTGCAAGGGCTATGGTCGTTGACTCTGAGGGTGATTCCAATTATGAGTGCAATGAGATAGTGCCTTCGGCTTCGTTCGAACCCGGAACAAACTTGTATGGATCGAATGCTTTCAGAACATCGTCAGGTGGACGATGAGCATTCTAAGTGATGTGTTCATAAAGGTAATCGTGGCCTCAAGCCTCATCAACCGGGAATGGCTAAAACAGGAGAGGTGCAGCAAGGCTTCGTTGGTAGCCCCCACTGTAGAGTGAGATTTACCCCTGTCTAGAGGTCCTTTTTATTTCGGCTGTGTGGACAGTTGTTGAGCTCCAACTGTCGGGGTTGTCTTGTTCGGAACTGTTCAGTAAGGAATGGTTCCGGCCTTGTGTTGCAGGGGAGCGGGCATACTGTAACGCCCCACTCCGAGACCCACTCTAGTAAAGAGTATTACGGAGTAATACCGTCTACTAGAACGGAGAATAGAGTATAATGGAAGCGACCATGTGTAATCAAGCTATAACTAACCACTGAATACGTCGAATAGGTGGTTTTCTTTTCTAAAGTGGTTCGACATATCCAATAGATATTTATAACGAAATTACAATGGCTAAGGAAAATAGGTTCAGAACAAGCATAATACTAAATGATAACATCATCATCACAGAATCACATAACAGATATAACATCCCGGAACAATACATCATCAATACAGATCCAAATACTATAAGTGGGTACAAAGCCACTGCTCACATATGTGAGTCAAAAATATGTACATATCGAAGTCCGAATAAAACAGAGTAGCGGAATAGTGGACAAATAAAACCGCTATCTATCAGCATAGCAGATGATGTCCAAGCAGAAGCACATAAGCTAAGTCCAGAGACCTAACCTGAAACAACTCGGTCTGACCCGAGCGAAAACACTCGGGTCAGGCTAGCTAAATAATCAGTAATAACTGAGATATATATAATAATGCAGTACATAAATAAAACAATACTTCTCCAAAGAGAAGAGTAATATGGACTACATGAATATAATGACGATCCCTAATCATCAATAAACAGTAAAAATCTCCAAAGAGAATACAAACACCAAAGTGTTAAATAAATAAAATCGCCTCATATCATCGGCGTAGCCAAAGCTATATAAAGTTGCTCATAGGTAATAATCCCAAAAGTGACCAGAGTCTAAAATCAATGCCCAAGCAAAGATCGATGCTCCAAAGAGCAATAGGGATATAGTAAAAAGTCAATGACATCAAATACTGAAAAACAGTGTCCAGAGACACTGTGAATCCACAAGGTAATCGCACTTACATCGTATGGTTCCATAGAACCAACACCGAATGGCGATACTCGAATGGATAATAAAAATCATCAGATAATACAAATATTGCACGTGCACCGACCAGAGTCGTTGTTGCCAAGTACTGTAGAGTTGTGATCGATCACTCGCACAGATGCGGAACGCGCGAAACGGCAAGATCCTTCCTAGAAGGATAAAGGCCCAGAGGCACATGCCGAATAAAAACTGCTCCATAGAGCAGGTGTCCAGAGACGTTTGCCCAGAGGCGTGGTGACCCAGAGGTCCAGTACTGGCCGCCCAGAGGCTAATGTGCCACTAACTTCTTGGAGAGGAACCCGTAAAGTGTTAACAATGAGTCACATACCCCACGTTCGCACTAAACGGTTTCCTAACCAATAGCAAGCTCACACTCCAAACAATAAAAATTCCACCTCATATCATCGGTAGACTAGACCCAAAGGTCAAAACGATCAATCGAATAGGTCGGGGATTAACCGAAAAGAAAATACACACGGTTTCCATAGGCCGGATATTTCCTAACCGTTTAAGCACCTTTCCACTTCGCTCGACGTGCTAAAAGTGAGTGTGAGATTTTTATTATAGAAAATAATGGTGTAAAACGGATTTGTAATTGATTTCGAAATCACTTTTAAAATGGTCTTTTGAAAAGTCTCCTATTATGGAGTAATTAATTTAATAATTAAAAATAATATTATATAATAATTTTCAAAAGCCATTTTGGAGTGAAAAATCCTTTTAAATCCTTTTTATAAAGCCCGTGTATGAAATCCAGAGACAAATCTCAAAGAAATCGACGATAACCAGAAAATCATCAAAAATATTCGAAAACCAGAAAATCATCAAAAATATTCTAAGTGTTTGAAACCATTCAAAAACTGCTGCGAACACAAGTTCGGCAATTTATTTGGACCAGCAAACTATGTCCAAATGGCATGAAAACTGGGAGGCATATAGTCCAACATCCCTACTTTAAGATGCATAAAGAATTTCTGGATTCCGAGTTGAGACGAAGTGGCAGCGATGTCTCAAAGTTGAACCCAGAGAAAGATTCATACTGTTTTCCAACAGCGACCAGAGTCTAACTTTGGCACGAAAATCGAAGTACCAAACGAACTCCAATGTTGCCCAAATTTTCCAGGGATGGAGTTCGGAACTCCCCCTTTCCAACGAGACCAAAAACGTCGAATTCCGACTTGGTATGCGATCAGGGCGGCATCACGAAGTGGAGGCAGAAAACTGGTAAACACAGTTGATTTTTTTTTTTTTTTTTTTGGACGCGGGCCCGGCCCGCGTCAGTCCGCCCCAGCCCACCAGCCCAGGCGGGCTGGGCGAGCAGTAGCCCCAGCCCGCCTGGGCTGGGGAGCACCTAGCCCACGCGGGCTGGGTTTATTTCCCAGCCCACGCAGGCTGGGAAGCACCCAGCCCACGCGGGCTGGGTGTATCTGCCCAGCCCACGCGGGCTGGGTTTATTTCCAAGCCCACGCGGGCTGGGTGTATATCTGCCCCAGCCCGCCTGGGCTGGGGTTCAATAGATATGGCCAGCCCATGGTGGGCTGGCCTGCTTCTGGCTAGCCCAGCTGGGCTAGCCTCACCAGGGCAGAGCGTGGGTGCAACCCAGATCTTTTCTGGTGCACCCAGATCATCAATTCAGCCCCATTTCAGCCTGCACACAATTCCAGCCAGCAATCTTTTGCATTTTTTTGACATTTAGGGGTGTTTTTTTCAATTTTGGGCATCAAAATTTTCACTAATAACAATCACTAATCATCATATAATGATTATTACACTAAATTAAAGGAAATCAAGGCCAAATCTTAGCATTACAACTAGCATTAATTACTAATCCATAGTAATTACCTTAATGAAGAAAAGTATCAAATGGTTTGAGTGCACAATATGAAGCAATCCAAACTCCTCAACCCCAAAGCAATGATCAAGATGCTTCATGGACCCAAAATCAACAAAGAAAACAAAATAATAATTACTACAAGATGATAGAGATAAATGGGGATTAAGAAGGAGGATTAGAGAATAGGAGAGATTGCATTACCTTTCTTCTTCTCTTTTCTTTTTCTTTTAGGATTAAACTAATTTATGAAGAGAAGGAGATGGAGCTTCTAAATGGAGGCCATTAATTTTGTTTAGATCTAGGTTTTAGGAATTTATGAAGAGGAGGAGGGTTAGGGTTTATGAGAGGGGTTTGAGATATTAAATAGAAGTGGGTTGGTTAATGGGTTATGGTAAGAGGGTTTAGAAACCCATTAGGACTTAGTTTATTTTCTAAGTTATCATGCGAACAAAAATCCTAATAAGCATTCTAGTTTTAATTAAAACCATGTAATTATCTCATTTGGCCCATTAACCCATAATCACTTTTTATTTAAAAATTCCCCATTTCAACCCAAAATATTTTAATTTGCAAACTAATTGCAAATTTAAATTCCCAAAAATTTGTTTAGCCCCCCATTTAACTTAAAATCATAATTTTTAACTTATCATTCGGTAATTGCAATCTCAGGGTTGTTACAGACTCCCCCCCTTAAGAAAATTGCGTCCCCGCAATTCCTTAAATATAGAAGTCGTCTATAACATCTAATCCACACAAGGAATACAGAAGATAAAATATAGATGCTCACCCATGTCAGAAGATGAAAGAAAACCAGGATAAGTACGCTCGATGAATTCTCTGGTCTCCCAAGTGCAGTCCTTAGGATTAGACGACCATTGAATCTTCACAAGCGGAACCTCTTTGTTTCGAAGACGTCTGATCTCCGAATCAAGCACACGAAGAGGTTGCTGCTCTATAGACAGATCGGGTGAGATCTCCAAATCGGGTATGATGTGAGGCTCGATAATAGAATCAGGATTGCGCACACACTTGCGAAGCTGAGAAACATGGAACACATCATGTATTCCAGAGAAATGAGCAGGTAGAGCCACTCTATAAGCAACAGGGCCGATGCGTTCCGTAATAGGAAAGGGTCCAACATAGCGAGGAGCCAACTTCCCTGTAGAGCTGAAACGCACAACCCCCTTCATAGGAGAAATCCGAATAAAGACAGAATCGCCAATGGAGAACTCAAGATGCTTCCTACGGTTGTCCGCGTAGGATTTCTGGCGGTCCTGTGCCTCTCTCATTCTCTGACGGATAAGAACAATCTTTTCCGAAAATTCCCGAACTGAATCTGGACCAAGAATAAGCTTCTCGCCAGATTCTAACCAACAAGCAGGAGAGCGACATGGCCTTCCGTATAGAGCCTCGAAAGGTGCCATACCAATACTAGACTGATAGTTGTTGTTGTAGGAGAACTCTACAAATGGTAAGTGATCCTCCCAACTACCTCCGAAATCCAGAATACAACAGCGCAAAAGATCCTCCAAAACACGATTCACCCTCTCCGTCTGACCGTCGGTCTAAGGATGATAAGCAGTCGAGAGATTCAGCTTTGTACCCAAAACGGACTGTAGGCACTTCCAAAAGTGACTAGTAAAGATAGTGTCTCGATCACAGACGATAGAGCTAGGAATGCCATGAAGTCGAACGACTTCCTTTACATATAGCTTGGCAAGCTGAGGAGCAGTCCGAGTGGACTTAATAGGAATAAAGTGAGCCGCTTTGGTCAAGAGATCAACAATAACCCAGATAGAAGTATGGCCTGACCTCGATCGAGGCAGACCGTCAATAAAATCCATGGATATATGATCCCATTTCCATAATGGAATCTCTAGCAGCTGAAGAAGACCAGATGGACGCTGATGCTCGGCTTTGATCTGTTGACAAGTCATGCAACGGCTTACATAACTTGCAACATCTCTCTTTAAACCCTCCCAATAATATAGCCGGCACATATCGGCATACATCTTACTCGAACCGGGATGAATAGTGTACTTAGAGCGATGACACTCGTCTAGAATGTCACGCCTAAGTGATAAATCAGATGGTACAACAATACGGTTCTTCCTACGAAGACACCGATGAAAATCAAGAGAATAATCCAGCAATGTCTCATCACTAGATCCCGACTCGAGAAGGTGAATAAGATGCAATAAGTCTGGATCCTGCCGCTGAGCATGGGCAATGCGATCCAATAAGACAGGACGAGCTTCCAAGCTGAATAATAAGACCGGAGAATCAGATGGTGGAGCTCAATCTCTAATATCACATAAAGATAGAGTCTCAAGAACATCCCACTCGGCAATCATCATAGAAACTACCGCCGAGTGCTTGCGACTGAGCGCATCTGCAACTCGATTACCCTTGCCAGGGGTATACTGAATATCTAAATCATATGAGGCGAGAAACTCAAGCCATCGCTGCTGCCTCATATTGAGATCCCTCTGACTGAATAGATACTTCAGTGACTTGTGATCGGTGTAAAGAGTGAAGCGTTCGCCTAATAGAAAGTGACGCCACGTCTTCAAGGCAAAGACGATAGCTGCTAACTCAAGATCATGAGTAGGATAGCGAACCTCATTCGGACGCAGTTGCCTGGAAGCATAAGCAACTACCCGATCCTTCTGCATAAGCACAGCACCAAGCCCGCTACCACAAGCATCAGTGTAAACAACCAGATCCTGGTTACTCTCAGGAACCACAAGAATAGGAGCATGAGTGAGAAGTTCCTTCAATCGCTGAAAAGAAGCTTCACACTTATCAGACCAAATAAAGCGAACACCCTTACGAGTCAGCGTCGTAAGGGGAAGTGCAACTCGAGAGAAATCCTTGACAAACCGACGGTAATAACCCGCCAGACCAAGGAAACTGCGAATATCATGAACGTTCTCGGGCTGCTTCCAATTCTGAATAGCTTCGATCTTGGCAGGATCGACAGAAACACCCTCCGATGATACAATATGGCCCAAGAACTTGACCTTGCTCTCCCAGAAATGGCACTTGGAGAGCTTGGCCTTAAGCTGATGCTGACGAAGAGTATCCAAGACAATCCGCAAATGATGAGCATGCTCTGCCTCGGATCTAGAGTAAATAAGAATATCGTCGATGAATACCAAAAACGAATCTATCGATGTATTCCCGGAATACTCGATTCATAAGATCGACGAAGAAAGCCGGTGCGTTCGTCAAGCCGAATGGCATGACCAACCACTCAAAAGAACCATAACGAGTGCGGAAAGCGGTAAGAGGAATGCTACCTTCCGCAACTCGAAGCTGATGAAATCCGGTGGCAAGGTCGAGCTGTGAAAAGACCTTTGCACCGCTCAACTGATCAAACATATCGTCTATCCGTGGCAATGGATAACGATTTCTGATGGTCAACTCATTAAGCTTGCGATAGTCAATGCAAAGCCTAAGAGAGCCATCGGGCTTCTTAACGAAGACCACAGCAGCACCCCATGGCGAAGAACTGGACCGAATGAGCTGCTTCGCCTCAAGCTCTACTAACTGCTTCCTGAGTTCCTCATTCTCTTTAGTAGACATCCTCGTGGGAGGACGCCCAACTGGGTGGGAGCCTGGAATGAGATCGATGCGGAACTCAATGGCCCGCTTTGGCGGCAGGCCAGATACTGGCTCGAATATATCGGGGAAATCCCGAACGACAGGAATACGAGATATGTCCAAATCCTCATCTCGTGAATCAAAAGAAAATAAAGTAACATCAGAAATCCCAACATCCTGAAGAGCAATAGCTAATGGAGCGGACGAGTCAGGATGACGAAGAAATAATATCCGCTCCGAACAAATAATTTTGGCATCGTGCTGAGCGAGCCAATCCATGCCAAGAATCATATCAAATCCCAAATACTCCATAACATGCAGATTCGCACGGAAAGAAAATCCACAAAGATCAATATCAACATTCTCACAAAGCAAGCTAAGGGTCGTGGATCCGCCGATGGGATTCACAATCCTTAGGGAAGAAACCAGACAAGTAACATCCAAGGATAAAGCATCTACTAGCTCCTTTGATACGAATGAGTGAGAGGCACCCGTATCAAAGAGAACTCTACAAGATCTACCATGAAATAAAATAGAACCTTCGAGAACGGAAGGATGCGTATCTCGAGGCCGAGCTGAAGATGCAGGAGCCTTGGCAGCATTAAGCTTGCCAGGCTTGGCACTAGCTGGAGCAATAGGATAAGTGGAGATCCTGTGTCCCTCCTTCTTGCAAAAAGTACAATAGAGAGGTTTTGGACACTCTCGAATAAAGTGATCTGGAGAACCGCAGTTGAAGCATTTCCTCGGAGGACGGGTTCCACTAGGCTGTGACTGAATCTGAGGCTGAGTCTGAGGCTGAGCCTGGACAGCAGAACTGCCAGTCTTCATCTTCTTGTTCCAAGGCTTGTTCTTCGGAAATGGACCCCGCTTCTGGTTGGGGTTTTTGGAACCCCCACGATCATCATCACTATGCTCCATCTCGACTGACTCAAGATGTAGGGCTGCATCGACTAGCTTCTCGAATGAGAGCTCAAGCTGTAGCATAAGATGCCTCTTCAGATATTTCTTCAAGCCCTCAACAAATTTGAGGTTCCTCTTATAAGGAGTAGCAATAAACTCAAGGCCGTACTTGGACAGGGCCTCGAAGGAAGAGACATAGTCGGATACGGAGGACTTCCCCTGCTTGAGATCAAGAAAGCGGCGAGCAAGGGAGTTCTTCTCTGACTCTGGGATGAATTTGAGCTCAAATCTCTGACGAAACTGAGCCCAAGTAAGTGTGGTCTCATCGACCTCGGCAATAAGTAGTTCGTACCAATCCAGGGCACGACTCAGAAGCTGACTAGAAGCAAAAAGAACACGGTCATGATCCGGGATATCCATACGAGTGAAAATGCGCTCGCATATCCGAATCCAAGCCTGGACCTCTAAGACATTCTCGGAGCCACTGAACGGCTTCCCTCCGAGATGGGTAAAATCACTGCAGAGACGAGCAAAAACAGACATGCGCGGAGTATCAACAACTGGGGCCGTAGACTGAGAATGAGACTGAGAATTCCGAACCAGCTCCATGATCTGGTCGGTAGTCATGAACACGCCCCCTGGATGAGTGTTGCTGGACTGCCCAGCAGCACTAGTCTGACGTGTGGTTCTCCCTCTTCCCCTTCCAGACAACTGAAAGTCAAACGGGAATTAGAGTTAGACCTGATTCAATGATTGATACTTAATTAAGGAATACTACGGAATATAATAAATTCCTACACATATTCCTAACTTGTCTATCAATAAGCATAAGGAAGGGATTTGATTTAATTCGGATCCAATTAAAATGTATTGTACTAAGTGTATCCGTTCTGTGTTTGTTATGCTTAATTCTGAACCTCGGCCCTGATAACAAACTGTAACGCCCCACTCCGAGACCCACTCTAGTAAAGAGTATTACGGAGTAATACCGTCTACTAGAACGGAGAATAGAGTATAATGGAAGCGACCATGTGTAATCAAGCTATAACTAACCACTGAATACGTCGAATAGGTGGTTTTCTTTTCTAAAGTGGTTCGACATATCCAATAGATATTTATAACGAAATTACAATGGCTAAGGAAAATAGGTTCAGAACAAGCATAATACTAAATGATAACATCATCATCACAGAATCACATAACAGATATAACATCCCAGAACAATACATCATCAATACAGATCCAAATACTATAAGTGGGTACAAAGCCACTGCTCACATATGTGAGTCAAAAATATGTACATATCGAAGTCCGAATAAAACAGAGTAGCGGAATAGTGGACAAATAAAAGCACTATCTATCAGCATAGCAGATGATGTCCAAGCAGAAGCACATAAGCTAAGTCCAGAGACCTAACCTGAAACAACTCGGTCTGACCCGAGCGAAAACACTCGGGTCAGGCTAGCTAAATAATCAGTAATAACTGAGATATATATAATAATGCAGTACATAAATAAAACAATACTTCTCCAAAGAGAAGAGTAATATGGACTACATGAATATAATGACGATCCCTAATCATCAATAAACAGTAAAAATCTCCAAAGAGAATACAAACACCAAAGTGTTAAATAAATAAAATCGCCTCATATCATCGGCGTAGCCAAAGCTATATAAAGTTGCTCATAGGTAATAATCCCAAAAGTGACCAGAGTCTAAAATCAATGCCCAAGCAAAGATCGATGCTCCAAAGAGCAATAGGGATATACTAAAAAGTCAATGACATCAAATACTGAAAAACAGTGTCCAGAGACACTGTGAATCCACAAGGTAATCGCACTTACATCGTATGGTTCCATAGAACCAACACCGAATGGCGATACTCGAATGGATAATAAAAATCATCAGATAATACAAATATTGCACGTGCACCGACCAGAGTCGTTGTTGCCAAGTACTGTAGAGTTGTGATCGATCACTCGCACAGATGCGGAACGCGCGAAACGGCAAGATCCTTCCCAGAAGGATAAAGGCCCAGAGGCACATGCCGAATAAAAACTGCTCCATAGAGCAGGTGTCCAGAGACGTTTTCCCAGAGGCGTGGTGACCCAGAGGTCCAGTACTGGCCGCCCAGAGGCTAATGTGCCACTAACTTCTTGGAGAGGAACCCGTAAAGTGTTAACAATGAGTCCCATACCCCACGTTCGCACTAAACGGTTTCCTAACCAATAGCAAGCTCACACTCCAAACAATAAAAAGTCCACCTCATATCATCGGTAGACTAGACCCAAAGGTCAAAACGATCAATCGAATAGGTCGGGGATTAACCGGAAAGAAAATACACACGGTTTCCATAGGCCGGATATTTCCTAACCGTTTAAGCACCTTTCCACTTCGCTCGACGTGCTAAAAGTGAGTGTGAGATTTTTATTATAGAAAATAATGGTGTAAAACGGATTTGTAATTGATTTCGAAATCACTTTTAAAATGGTCTTTTGAAAAGTCTCCTATTATGGAGTAATTAATTTAATAATTAAAAATAATATTATATAATAATTTTCAAAAGCCATTTTGGAGTGAAAAATCCTTTTAAATCCTTTTTATAAAGCCCGTGTACGAAATCCAGAGACAAATCTCAAAGAAATCGACGATAACCAGAAAATCATCAAAAATATTCGAAAACCAGAAAATCATCAAAAATATTCTAAGTGTTTGAAACCATTCAAAAGCTGCTGCGAACCCAAGTTCGGCAATTTATTTGGACCAGCAAACTGTGTCCAAATGGCATGAAAACTGGTAGGCATATAGTCCAACATCCCTACTTTAAGATGCAAAAAGAATTTCTGGATTCCGAGTTGAGACAAAGTGGCAGCGATGTCTCAAAGTTGAACCCAGAGAAAGATTCATACTGTTTTCCAACAGCGACCAGAGTCTAACTTTGGCACGAAAATCGAAGTACCAAACGAACTCCAATGTTGCCCAAATTTTCCAGAGACGGAGTTCGGAACTTCTCCTTTCCAACGAGACCAAAAACGTCGAATTCCGACTTGGTATGCGATCAGGGCGGCATCACGAAGTGGAGGCAGAAAACTGGTAAACACAGTTGATTTTTTTTTATTTTTATTTTTTTGGACGCGGGCCCGGCCCGCGTCAGTCCGCCCCAGCCCGCCAGCCCAGGCGGGCTGGGCGAGCAGCAGCCCCAGCCCGCCTGGGCTGGGGAGCACCCAGCCCACGCGGGCTGGGTTTATTTCCCAGCCCACGCGGGCTGGGAAGCACCCAGCCCACGCGGGCTGGGTGTATCTGCCCAGCCCACGCGGGCTGGGTTTATTTCCCAGCCCACGCGGGCTGGGTGTATATCTGCCCCAGCCCGCCTGGGCTGGGGTTCAATAGATATGGCCAGCCCATGGTGGGCTGGCCTGCTTCTGGCTAGCCCAGCTGGGCTAGCCTCACCAGGGCAGAGCGTGGGTGCAACCCAGATCATCAATTCAGCCCTATTTCAGCCTTCACACAATTCCAGCCAGCAATCTTTTGCATTTTTTTGACATTTAGGGGTGTTTTTTTCAATTTTGGGCATCAAAATTTTCACTAATAACAATCACTAATCATCATATAATGATTATTACACTAAATTAAAGGAAATCAAGGCCAAATCTTAGCATTACAACTAGCATTAATTACTAATCCATAGTAATTACCTTAATGAAGAAAAGTATCAAATGGTTTGAGTGCACAATATGAAGCAAGCCAAACTCCTCAACCCCAAAGCAATGATCAATATGCTTCATGGACCCAAAATCAACAAAGAAAACAAAATAATAATTACTACAAGATGATAGAGATAAATGGGGATTAAGAAGGAGGATTAGAGAATAGGAGAGATTGCATTACCTTTCTTCTTCTCTTTTCTTTTTCTTTTAGGATTAAACTAATTTATGAAGAGAAGGAGATGGAGCTTCTAAATGGAGGCCATTAATTTTGTTTAGATCTAGGTTTTAGGAATTTATGAAGAGGAGGAGGGTTAGGGTTTATGAGAGGGGTTTGAGATATTAAATAGAAGTGGGTTGGTTAATGGGTTATGGTAAGAGGGTTTAGAAACCCATTAGGACTTAGTTTATTTTCTAAGTTATCATGTGAACAAAAATCCTAATAAGCATTCTAGTTTTAATTAAAACCATGTAATTATCTCATTTGGCCCATTAACCCATAATCACTTTTTATTTAAAAATTCCCCATTTCAACCCAAAATATTTTAATTTGCAAACTAATTGCAAATTTAAATTCCCAAAAATTTGTTTAGCCCCCCATTTAACTTAAAATCATAATTTTTAACTTATCATTCGGTAATTGCAATCTCAGGGTTGTTACACGTACTCCTCGGTATGTTGATCTAGGCCTCGTACTGTGACGGGCGGTACCCCAGTAGCCCTGCCATTGTATGGAATCCAAAATCCAATAAGTGCTAACGGTTTTGATTGTATTACCCACTTTTGTGGCTAGTAGCTGGAATTTAATCATTTAACAATTTCGGCTATTTCATATTTATTTGAAAATCCTAGACCCTATTATAATATCACTGGATTTCCTATCAAATGTTTTGGTTAGCGTAAGGTAAAAAAAAATTCTATGTTTATGTGTGGGAAGTCTTACGTGATACCTTTTTTTCAAAAGGTTTTGAAAATTAAGCAACCTTAACCTGTTACTCACACCAGACCCATGTCTGACCCGGAGTTTATCTTCTGTTTTCTTAAACTCTTGAGTACTCAAATTTTTACGAGTAGCCAAGGGATTCAGGTTAGCTTTGACGAATATTGGGGAAGCAATGGATCAGGAGGCTTCTGAGAGTAGATATAAAATTTTCCGCTGTGTTGGTTTCTCTGAGTAGTTCTCTTGTATTGTTTTGAGTTGTATAACTAGACAGGTGTTTATAACTGTCTAGTATGTGTTTGTGTAATCTGTGTAACTCTGATGGTGATGGTAAACTATGTAATATTTATGTTATTAATATAATTTATTTGTTCCGTTGTTTAGATTCTGTGTTGTTTCTTCTTTCTCTTCTTTCTTTTCTCTTTTCTATCCCTTTCTTTCTTATTAATGATGCGCCATTCTTTGGAGACGGATGGCGGGTCATTACAATGGTATCAGAGCGAGGTTGAGTGAATACCTTGGCTCTGTAGTGGTGTCTATCTTGAGAGAGCGTATTTGTAATTTTTAATATAAATATAAATATATTTATTTCTACCTATCTGTTGGGTCACCTGTTCAGGTTTTCCAATATAAGTTATAAAGGTAGAGGGGGTAGTAGTGTGTGTAACACGACTACCATTGATTGGAGTTCGAATGTTTGAGGTTGGAAGTGCATCTATCGAGACTGTAGACCTAATACCGTCTCGAGTAAATTTAGCGGTGATGAAGGACTTCATCAATCTCTTAAGGAAACCTGTTAAGGTTCAGAGTCTATTTTTGAAGTCGAATGAGTAGAGTTTGGATCTGTTGGCTAGGCAGAAGCGAGTAATGGTATTTTGGATACCTTAGGAAGTAGTAGCTGCGTGATGAGACGCAGTGACTATGGATGTTCCCGAAGATGTTTACTTTGGAACAAGTTTAAGGTAGTGAGTCTGCTTCGGTGTTATGGCTGTGTTCAGCTGGAGTTTATGTTGCTTTGAGATCCGAGTCTCTCGAAGAGCTTTGGATTAGGAAGTCTTTAGCATCTGTAGCAGCAGTGCAGCTTGGAGTGTTCTCTGTGTTGGCAGGAAGTTTTTTTTTGGCTTAGCAGTTTCTGAAGTGGAGTTCAGAAGCAGCAGAGTGGACCCGTTTCTTCGATGGATTGACGGGTTAAGTGTAAGTTGTTCTGTTGAAAAGGGTAGAACAGTTTTTTCATTGGAATTAGTCTGAGTTGATCGCAAAAGTGACTTGCGATTGTCTAAGTGTTCTCTTGGGTTATTTGAGTTTCTGTGGATGTCTTCAGGGAGTCAGAGGTTTGCCCACATCTGGAGATTTAGTTTCCTTATCAACTGGGATTCCAGGAGTGCTACCAGTAGCTCAGCTTAATAGAAGAATGGTCCCAAGAGATTGAGTTGGTGTAGCAGCTCAAGTTTTTGTGGAATTTCTGAGTTTCTTATGGATCTGTTGAACCATATCTCTGGGGTGTGTTGTTCAGTGGTGCTCGTGTTCTTCTTCGGCATTCTCTTCTACTTCGGATCAAAGTTGAGCAACGGAAGCAGTTGGGAAGTGTATCTGCTTTTTTTTTCCGAACAGGAGAAGTGAGTTGTTGTCTTCTGATGTTTGAGGAGTAGAGTTTGTGTACCTGGATCTGGGTTGATCTTGAGGAGATCATTTTGTTGAGATGATTGGTCTTGTTTGTTTCTAGAGACATCAGCAAAGGTTGAGCTGAACGAGAAGGTTGTAGGCAACCCTGGATCGTCTGGAGAGTTTTGTAGATAAGAGTCGGAGGAATTTGGATTCCAGAATTGGAGACTTGATTGTGGATAAGTTTTTTTTCCGATCAAAAAGGAGCTATAAGATTGAGTAAGGTTGGAAGGCTAGCTCTGAAGTGTTTTGGATCTTTTCTGTGATCTTGAAGGTTAAGTGATTGATCTACCGGATGGAATTGCCAGTTTGGATAACTGGGATTCGGTGAGTTTCACGTATCTCTGAGGGAGTACGTGTATGATCTATCTCTGGTTGTGGAACCAGCAGTTTAGGAGTTTTGGTTGTTGAGTCAGACTCGTTTGTAGTCTAATATCTTGTCTAGTGTTATAGATATAGATAAATAGGAGATTTGTAGCTTCATAGTATTGATTGTTTGATTCTCCAGAGTGAGTATCTCGGTATATATATACTTGGGGAAACTCGAAGAAATTCTATCTAGAATTTTGTTTGGATAATTAGATTTGTTTGATTAGATGAATTGGCTGCTATGGTTGTTAGCATATGTTTGATATATGCTTATGTTTTAAAATTAATTCTTTAATGAGATTATTAAATTACCTTTGTTTTAAATTTCGGGGACAAAATTCTTCTAGGAGGGAAGATTGTAATATCCTTGAAATTTTAACAATATCAATTTAATAATCTGTATTAAAATTAAATTGATATTGATACTCTTGTTAATAATAATTCAGTTTGATTTAATAATCTTTTTCAATAAGTATTTAATTGGTCTCTATTTATAATATAAATATATGGTTTATATTGTAAATACATTAGTATTGTTTTAATTTTAATAAATAAAGCATATTTTTCTAATTCTAATAGTTTAGTAATTTGAGAATTTATTTTTATTTAATAATAGCTTTTCAAAGTTATAAAATAAATGATCTTGGTTTAAATTAATAAATGAATCATGATTTAAAATTCTAGTATATACATTAATAATTTGGAAATTTGTTTTAATTAAATATTAAGTTTTCAAAACTATTTAATAAATAAATATATGATTTTTTTTAAAATTGTTAAGACAAATGTTTGAATATTTAAAATAGTTTTAGCTTGAGTTTTAAATTTAATTAAATAGACAAAAGAGTTTTATAGCTTAATTAAATAAGTTACTTATTAATAAAAGGATAATCTCTTTTACAATTATTTTATTTTAATAATAAGTTATTTCTAAAAATAATATCAATAGTGTATTGTTTTACAAACAGGTTTTGAATAAAATTTGCAATTGTTATTTCAAATTAAATTTATATTTATAACTTGATTTTTAAATGATTGACTTTGAATTTAATTTGAATTTAAATTCCAAAGTTTAAATTTTAATTGTTTTAATTTCCATATGTATAAGCTTTATTTATAAGTACAAATTGTTTTTAGTTCTTTCATAAGTTTATATACATATTAAACTACAAATTAAAATTTAGCTTAATACATATGTTAACTTGTAAATCAAATGCAAATTACTCTAAATAAAAGGACAAGTGTCATAAGATTAAACATTAAGTTGACAAATGTTGTAATTTTTACAAGTGTCAATTTGGTTTTAATTTTCTTTTATTAAATAAAATCTGAAATAACCTATATTAGAACATTTTTTATCCCTATCTTTCTTTCTTTTTCATTTCTTAACCAAAGAGATCTGCAACTTGTTTTTCCTCACATTTGAAACATGAAAACCCAAATCAGTAAAACATTCTTCTAGCTCAAAACAAAATCTGTAGCATGCAAAACAGTTTTTTTTTTAATCAAAACTGCATGTTCAAAATCCCTGTGCAAATCTAAAATTTGTAGCTTTCATGTTCAAACCCAGAAATTATGATCAATACCAAATTAAAACACCTCACTATCTAAATCAGTAGGCCTCTTCAAAATCAAACTTGTATCTTCAAACAAACCTGCACTTGCTATTTTTTTTTTAAAAAGAGAGTCTGCACGCCTTCAAGAAAAAAAACCAGAGCAACTGCATTTTTCTGCAAACTGAAGAAATAGGATTTTTGCATGCCCTTGGGAATTTAGCATCTAAAAAAGAAAAGTCTGCAAACCCAAGTTTTAAAATTCAAATTCAAATTGAATCTGGGAATCAAGTTTCCCTACAATGTCTTCAGCAACTAAATTTCAAAGGCTTTCCAAGATTTGAAGCTCTATTTTGCATCTCCAATAAAATTTGTAAGTAACTTTTTAAATTTAAAAGTTTAAAAATAGGTTGCATGATTATACTGAAATGGAATAGAACTGTTTGTGTTTAAGTAATTGATGATGTGAAACTTAGTTGTGTGCATGTTGTTTTCTCTGTATGGCCTGATCTGTTTGATTTTTTTTCCAGGCAAAAGTTTTTACACTTACCCTTTTAATTAGTTTTCTGTTATAATGAAATTTTTAAAGTAAAGCTGTTTTATTTTCTTAAGTTAATATTCAAAAAGAAAATTCAAGTAAGTTGAAATATGAGTATTGACTCTGGAAACACAGAAAATATCGGTGCATGCTAAATTTTAACCAAATTTAAAACTTGTTAATTTTGTAATTTAGTTCCATAAATCTAAAGCATTAACTATAACTTGATTTTTAGATCAAGAATTAGGATTTTAAGGTGTTAGATGAAGTTGCAGTTGGGTTTTTAACTGATATTGAATTTTTAGCAAATTCTAATGATTTTTGAATTGGGGAATCTTGAGTTTCTTCTGGGTGATAGTGAAGGAATAGGAGAAGGTTGGAAAAATCATGGATGGTGATAAATTATCGGAGAGGTTGTAAATTTGAAGATTCATTTTTTAAAACCTAGTTATAAAGTGGTTTAAAGAATCAAGCATTTCGATCTGAATAAGTGACCGAGTGTTGTGATATTTTGTGATTTGGTAGTTGGTGTGTGGTTGAAGTGGAGGCCGGAGGGGGTTGACTCTCAAGTGGTCGGAGCAATGCAAATTTGTCGTTGACAGGTTTGGGGAAAAACCTGAGTGTTGTTTCCAGGTTGGGAAATTTTGGGGTCCGGTCAACTTGGTATTGGAGTGTTTTTGGATAACGTGCGATCATCTCCGATGATCAGAGGAGGTTGGGGTCGCCGTGCATATGCACGGTGATGTAGTTTCTGATGATAGGGTTGGGTAAGTTTGGTAGCATGGGAGTTTTGAGTTTTGCCCGAAGCAGAAAGGCATTTGGCTCGGGAGGTTAGGTAGAGAACTCGAAGCAGTTTGTATAAGTCTCGGGTTGATCTGTTTGTTTCAGGTTTTTAAAACCTGTAACTCTGTGTTTTAAAAAAAAATTAAAACCTGTAGCATTTGGGTTTTAAATTTTGTAAACCTGAGGCATTTAGATGTAAAGAAAAGTTTAACAAAATTTTAAATTCAAAGATTTAGTTTTTGAAATCCAAGTTAAATTTAAATCTCAGATTTTAAATAAAAATAAAGTTTTAAACTTGTTTTAACCACTTTATTTTGGTAGAAGTAGTTTAAACTTTTTAAAAAAATGAAGTTTTGTTAAAATATGAGCAAGTTTTAAATTCAATTTAAAATCTGGAAATTTAAAAATGAATTTCGGTTTTTAAAAATTAAAAGAAGATTTAAATTTAAAGATTTAAACTAAATATAAATTGAAGTTATTGAAATGTTAAAAGTTATAAATTGTTTAAACTTTGATAAGTTTAAATTATTTTCATTTTAAAACTTGTATTTAAAATGAAATTTGGAAGCATGTTCAAAAAAGTACTTTGTTTAAAATAAAATTTGTTTTTAAATATAAATTAGAAATGTTTTATCTTAAAATTAATCAAGATTAATGTTTTGAAATTAATTAATTAATGGAGTAATGAAGGAATGGTTAATTAATTTAATTAATTAATGATTTGGAATTAATAAGTATTGATTTAGGATTAAGCAATTTATAATTAAGATCATTAATTAGATTATTTAATTAATGATTAGAGAACTATTAATTAAGTAATTAAGCTTTAATCAAGATTAATTTGTTCAAATAATTAAGGATTAATTAAATTTCAGTTAAATCTTAATTAATTAAATAATTATACTTTTAAATTATAGATAATTAAAGATAATTTAATTTGTAATTAATCTAAGTTAATTACTTAATGAAAATAATTGGAGAATGGTAAATGAAGGTCATTAACCAGGATTAATTAATGTGGTTAATTTTTAATAATTAATTAGATTAATTAATTTAATAATAATCATTTGTGAATTGTTGAGTATAATTACTTAATGAAGTAATTAAGAAATTAATTACTTAATGTAATTAATTTAGTTAAATGTGGTTTTTTATTTTAATTAATTAAGTTTGATTAATTTTGAACCACTTGGGTTTTTAAAGATAATTACTTATGTAATTTATGGATTGAAAATTACTTGGTGAAGTAATTGATTGATAATTACAGATTGTAATTAATTGGAGATGTTTAAGAATGAAGTAATTTAGAGTATAATTACCTAGAAATTTATCAAGGGATTAATTAAGGAATCGACTAAGGAATAATTGATTTATTTTAATGAGGTAATTAAGTTAGTTAATTACTGAATGTAATTTATCTGGAAGGATTAATAATTATGGATTAACTACTTAAGGTGATTAATTTAGAAAGATAATTAATTAAATTAAATTAAGGATCATTAATTATTATAATTAATGATGTAATTAAAGTTGATTAATTATGGTTAATTAATTAATAATAAGTAATTAAAGGTAATTAATTAATGTAATTAATTAAGGATTAAGGTAATTAATTATAATTAATTAATTAATTAAAGTAATTAAAGGTTAATTACTGTTTTTGGTTAAGAATAATTAATTTGTGAAATTAATTAAGGATAATTACTTGAATGTAATTAAGGATAATTAATCAAGGGTGTTTAATTAAGGTGATTAAATTTGAGTGATTAATTAATTGATTGTAATCAATTAAATGGTTAAGCAAGAAAGATTTATATTAGTGAAGTAATTAATTTAATTCATTTTAAATCAATTAAAGATTAAGTAATTAATATAATTCATTTCAAATTAATTAGAGGTAGAGATAGTTAATTTAATTCATTTTAAATTAATTATATTGTGATGAAATAAATCATTGCTTATATATGAATGGATGGCATTGATTGTCTTGGATGTTTTGTGATCTCAGAAATGAGATAAGTAATGCTGTGTGTGAATGCTTGGTTGCATTGTGCTGTGATAATAACATAGATTATCTATTGTGATGGTGATATATGGATTATCTATTTTGATATTGATAATGCGGATTATCTGTTTATTTTGATAATGTTGATTATCAATTGTGATTTGTGAGTTATCTATCTATGTGTATATAGATAATTGAATTGTTTTAAACTTTAAAACAACTTGGACTTAAAAGACACGCTTTTGATTTCGATGAGACCGGGATCGGCTTTCCATATTTGGATATCCGAAAACCACATCGATCCAAATTAACGATAAGTCGTGAATCTCTGTGAAGAGTGAAGACTCGAGGTGTTAGGACTATTCGTCGGTATAACTCTGGGGTGATTCCGTAATGAGTTTGACGAAAATAGTACTTACAGGTTCGAGATGGTGATTTAGAGTGCAAGGGCTATGGTCATTGACTCTGAGGGTGATTCCAATAATGAGTTCAACGAGATAGTGCCTTCGGTTTTGTTCGAACCCGGAATGAACTTGTATGGATCGAATGCTTTCAGAACATCGTCAGGTGGACAATGAGCATTCTAATTGATGTGTTCACTAAAGGTAATCGTAGGCTCAAGCCTCATCAACTGGGAATGGCTAAAACGGGGGAGGTGCAGCAAGGCTTCATGGGTATCCCCCACTGGAGAGTGAGATTTACCCCTGTCTAGAGGTCCTTTTTATTTCGGCTGTGTGGACAGTTGTTGAGCTCCAACTGTCGGGGTTGTCTTGTTCGAAACTATTCAGTAAGGAATGGTTCCAGCCTTGTGTTGCAGGGGAGCGGGCATACTCCTCGGTTCGTTGATCTAGGCCACGTACTATGACGGACGGTACCCCAGTAGCCCTGCCATTGTATGGAATCCAAAATCTAATAAGTGCCAACGGTTTTGATTGTATTACCCACTTTTGTGGCTAGTAGCTGGAATTTAATCATGTAACAATTTCGGTTATTTCATATTTATTTGAAAACCCTAGACCCTATTATAATATCACTGGATTTCCTATCAAATGTTTTGGTTAGCGTAAGGTAAAAACTTTTCCATGTTTATGTGTGGGAAGTCTTACGTGATACCTTTCCTTTCAACAGGTTTTGAAAATGAAGCAACCTTAACCTGTTACTCACACCAGACCCATGTCTGAACCGGAGTTTATCTTCTGTTTTCTTAAACTCTTGGGTACTCAAATTTTTACGAATAGCCAAGGGATTCAAGTTAGCTTTGACGAATATTGGGGAAGCAATGGAGCAGGAGGCTTCTGCGAGTAGATATAAAATTTCCCACTGTGTTGGTTTCTCTGAGTAGTTCTCTTGTATTGTTTTGAGTTGTATAACTAAACAGGTGTTTATAACTGTCTAGTATGTGTTTGTGTAATCTGTGTAACTCTGATGGTGATGGTAAACTATGTAATATTTATGTTATTAATATAATTTATTTGTTCCGCTGTTTAGATTCTGTGTTGTTTCTTCTTTCTCTTCTTTCTTTTCTCTTTTCTATCCCTTTCTTTCTTATTAATGATGCGTCATTCTGTGGAGACGGATGGCGGGTCATTACAGACGCAATCATCAAGCAGCGATGAAAGATACTTCCATATCTATTTTAATGTGTTTTCAAGTATTTTTGAAAGAAATGATTTGTGAATATACTTATTCAGATGAAAAAAAATGCTTATTTTAAATGAGGAATTCAAATTTATCAAAATTTAACTAAAGGGGCTTTGTGATTTCAGTGGGAAATGTAATCGTTGTTTGAATGTTTGTTATTTGATAGTTAAATAACCGACTATCAAATCTTAGCCCAAATATGTAATCCTTCTTAATTTTGGTGGTAGGGAAACGATTTCCTACTTAACACTGAAGGGTTTTAACTTTGGAAATATCTAGGGGAAACACGGGAATTATATGGTACAACTACCGTCGGTGGTGCAATACTATACGCATAAACTCGTTGTTCTTCTAGGATAAATGAGAAGGAGATAATCTACTTAAACGGTTAGGGGTGATCCCCACTCTTATGTATTATCGGATTATTTCCTGAAAAACCGGTTTTGAGCATTCCGAAAAATCGACGAATGGTTTATGGAGCGCCTAGGAAGTGGAAGAGTGTACCCGTAAGAGATGACATAGAACTGTTACCACTCCAAAACCATATACGGTTCTATGGAGGATTTTCATGTTATATTGAGATTGTTGAAATCCATGTGTGGTTTTAAGATCTATTTGAGATGTGGGAATCTTTATGCGATTCCATGGCCATTGCGGTGTGAGAATCCATTTGCGATTCCGTGATCTATTTTTGGAGTAGTGCGTAAGCTTAAATGCCAGACGTAGCCCCATCAGCAGAAATGACTATAACCAGAGATGGAAGGCATGGCCAGTAGGGTTGAAAACCCATAGGGTGTAATCGGCTCCTTTTTCTAACAACACTGAAACCTTCAGTTGTTTTTGGCATGCCGGAGGGATGCACTCAGTCTTAGCAAGACCTGTTATGTTTTTTCTATAATACCCGGCTAGACTGGTATGATGCTTCGAAAGGATAACATTGACCCTTGTGCAGGAGGACCGTCCTCGAAGTACTAAGGGCACCTCTATGGAATCTTACACAATTAGCGAACGAGCCTTATTGAGTTTTGATTTTATACTAGTATTGTTGTGATGTACACAGCACGAGCATCACAGCTACTTGAATATTATTATTTTGACCCTTGGACGATATTATAATATCGCTGAATTTTCTATAGAAATGGTTTGGTGATCGTAAGGTAAAAACCTTATTGTGTTTATGTGCAGCACAATCTTACGATATCTTTATTTTGAAAAGGTCTTATAACTTAATGAATCAAATTAAGTGTGTTTTCTCACGCTGGTTTACCACAGTAATCCTTCTGTTATTATTTTATAATAATGCTCAGGTAAGACCGAGCAATTTACAGATTTAGATTGGATTGCATTGGAGCTCATGAGACGAGCTGGAGACTAAGATGTATTCTTGTACTTGTTTTATTCCGCTGCATTGTTGTGTGATAATTATCAGCAATTGTGAGGGTAGGCTGTTATAACTATCTAGACTGTTAATTATTAATTTGTGTACTCTGATTTGAGGCATGTATATTACAGTTTTGTTTGTGTAAAGAGCTGTTAATCTATACTATACTATTATTATTGAGTTAGATTTCAAGAGCACACAGGCCTCCTTCATATTTTGGGAAATGAACAGACATATTTAATTTCTTGCTATTACAAACTTTGAAATGTGATAATTTTCTGTACATTAATTGGATTTAAGGATCGTTTTCACTGTAAAATCTCAAATTTAATATGCTTTCCAATGATATCCATTGTTGATAGCTAAAAATAAAATTTTTTAAAATCATAATTTTATGTAGCAGTTTTAACTGCATTTATATAATCCAATTATTTTGTGTCAACGCTATGTAACGCGTTGCTATAACAGCATTATTATGATGATCATAAACATTACATAGTAGTTTTACCTAGATTATTATAATGTATTTATTATCTTTTAACATATTTGAAAGGGATATTTTTTTGAATTGTACAATTATGGTTGCCTTTGAATATTGTAAGTGCATTTGTAATAAAGTAATAATTTTGATTGTGTTTGATAGTTTATTCAAACTTAGTGCAGTAACATTTAACCCCATCAAAAAATGGTGTAATAATTTATAAGCATTTTCTGAATTAATTTAACTACATTATCGTTTTTTATTGCATTTACTATTGATGATTTTGACTATATTTGATAATTTTATTCAATTTTAAAACAGTTATAAATTAATGAAATTAAGAAAACGCAATTATAATTTACCAGCAATTTTGGGTAAATTTAACTATATTTGAAGATTTTTAACCACATTTATGTCATGTAGTAATAAATTTGGTTACATTTCAGGAATTTATTCAATCTCAATACAATTAAAATTTAACTACATTAATAAAAGCAGTTATGATTTAATGACAATTTTGAAATATGCATGGTAGAAATTGAATATTTCAACTATATTTATGTGATGCAGTAATAATTTTGGTTGTACACGATGATTTATTCGAGTTTATTGTAGTTAAATTTAAATGCTTTAAGCAAAAGCGGTTATTATTTTGCAATATTTTAGGAATTAAGCAATTATTGTTGCATCTGAATATTTTAACTGCATTTGTGTGATACAATACTAATTTAGCTATAATAATGACTTTGTCTGATGTTAACGATAATAATATAACCGCGTTATGAAAATATAATTGAAAAATGAATTTTGCTTTTTGATAGCTTGAGATGATTAAATGGCGACTTCACATAATTAATGCTGATTCAACCATGCAGCTCAGCGTTTAATACATTGCTTCCAGGTTTGATAACATAATTTGGCTAAGTTTACTCAATTTCATTTACAATTAGGATGATCAATAATATAATAAGCATATAAGTGTTGTATTCGGGCTTAAGGTAGATGCACAGTTTAAGTGCTAGGTCAAAACATGTGATGTAGTGAGAATAATGTTGATAACAACCTAAATGAGTTTATTTTTTATTTTTTACAGTAAATTCTAAAATCACTTGCACCACCATTGTCGGAAAACTTCTAAAAAACAATTGATGAATGTATCTTTGTATAGATGATCATGTAGTCATAGTTTGATTATTAGATATAGTTAGCTAGGTCAGACGAGCAGCGAGAGAATTTAGTAATAATGCTGCATCAATGACACTTTTGCCTTTTTGGCTGCAGGTACAAATACCTTCAATGGTTAAAATAATTGACTGATGTAATGCATCTATTAAGGCCAAGAAAACGTCACCTATTTGCGCTCAAGCCCAATATCATACATGCGTTGCTGGCAGTTATTTCTGAGGCTGAAAAATGAATAGACTTTTCACAATTGTTCTCTTCTGTATGTTCTGGATATTTCCAAATATTGGTTACTACGACCAGCTGTATGCCGTGTTTTGTACCCTGCATCGACAAAGATCAGATTCAGTGAACAATAGTAATTTATATTGGAACCCATGTTATTTTCTTATTGCATCATCATTTCTATTTCAACTGAATCTTCTGTTTTACTACTTATCTCTGTACTACATCTGTTGCTTTTTCCATTTTTCCCCTCCCTTTTTTTAGCTGTTGACAAATACTTTTCCTGACTGTTTACAAATTTTGTCCTATTACTATATTTCTCCCCATTGCAAAAAGCTTTTGTTACTCTTATTTAATTGAATTGAACTGCACTGTGTCTTTGTATCTGCAGTTCACAGCGAATACTTCAACTATATCTATGCACATTGAAGCAGCTGTGTAATTGCAAAAGCAACAACATTGACGTTATATGCCATAGTGAATATATCTATGCATTAGCGGATAAATTTTAAAAACATTATCCTCTAAATAGTCTGTGAACTTTAACATATTCATTATAATTGTTTTGTTCGATTTTAATTGTGTTTATCATAACCAAATATATCTATGTATTCTTTACCCTACCAAATTTTTATTCGTGATATAACACTATCGTTCAATAAGGTTTTTTCATTACCAACATATTAAATTTCTTACAATTGGATATGACCTATGCAACAACAATATTTTTTCAACATCCGTGTGCGAAGCACGGGTTCGCACTAGTATTATATATTATTCATTCCATTGTGAGATTCTGTATTTGTTTGGTTTCTTCTTTCTTCTACCTTGTTTCTTTTCCCCTAACAAGATGTCTTTCCGGCACTCAATTGTTCGGCATGCTATACAGTGAACGTATTGATGTCGATTTGCGAGGGTCTAAAAATCAGATCGTCACAATTTTGGATTTCATAGATCCAAGCAAAAATGCCGAGTCTTTATTCTACAGTGCTTATTGTAATGATAGAGGAGTGTCGTCTTCTAAGATGCATTACTCTTTTTTACCATCTATGAAAAATCATAGTATCTATCTAGTGTGTCGGCCCTGTTAAACTTAATACGTTGTGTGCTTTCATATGTTAGTGAATTTGGTTCTCCCACTAGTTCAGCCTCTATTTTAGTTTCTTGGATCTCATCCAAGTCTACAACTTTCATAAATATTATTAATTTAAAACAATTATAAGGTAATTAATCATGTGGTATTTTGGAATATTCAACATTACAGTTATGCGACTCATAGGTGTAAATTCAGTCGATGATTAATATCGAACAATTCAAATATTAACATTCACATGTCACCTTTGCTAATGGTATGACAATTTGATTTAATTTACCGCTTTTACAATTTTAGTAAAATCCAAATTTACTATTTTAAACAGTCCGTGATAGTGACGATTATTTACACCAATTATCTTCATCAAATTACATCATATTAGGACTTATAGGATTTGGTTTGGATCAAAATTACAATATCATCAACATTCAACTTATATAATCCAAATACAAAGTCATTAGTTCAATAATAACAATTATTAGTAACCTGCTCCGGTAAGAGACTTTAATTTTGAGTTGACCATAGTTGAGCATGATACTAACCTTGTATAACTGAGAAGATGAATTCTCTGTTGAATAGTGTCCATATGTAACGATCTCGAATTTTTAACCAAATATAATATAATGATTTATTTAAATCATTGGAATTAAATTGTAAATTTAGTGATGAATTGATTTGAAAATTCCAGAATAAATTAAAATATGTGTTTAATTCCAGATATATTGTAAAAAGAATTTCTTTATCTGGGAATCCTAAAAAAAATAGATTGTGAAAGGAAATTTGAAAATTGAAATTCAAGAATAAATTCTAATATACGTATATGCATAAATATTTATTTATTTATTTACATAAATATTTATTTAAAGATATAACAGTTTGAAAATGAATAAAAGGATTTAATACTTTCTTTTAAAAAATTATATATACATAAGGAAATACTTTTTTAATTTATAATAACATAATGGTTTAAATTAAAGTTTATAAAGTTTAAAATACATACACCGATGTGAATATAAACATATGTTAGGATATGAAAATATGAATGCTTAAAGTTTTAAAAACAAAATTGATAAAATAAATTAAGTAGGGGTTTAAACATAATTTTAATTGTTTTAAACAAGTGTAAACCATGTGATGAGGACTTAAACACAATTTAGGTTACAAAAGACATTTGTAGGAAAATCAAAATGTGTATAGACAAGTGTTAACATATTTTAACAAGTGGCAACAAATTTTACTTTTAATTTTATAAAATATGTATAGGTGAAAATCCTTATGTTTTCTCAGATCTTCTCAGAACAAACCTGGAAAAAAATGAAACAATTCCAAACTAAAACCTAAAACAAATATTTCAGGTTCAAAAGATCCTCACACTAAAAAAATCAAAACCTGAAGCTAAAACTTCAATCTGGAAAACCTTTGTAAAGCAAATTCAAAAGAAATCAAAACCAGATCAGATTTAACTTATAAACATCAAGTGTTAGATGCAAATTCAACAATCTCAGATCAAAGATCTAATCATCTCTGATAAGCAAGTCCTCACAAATTTTCTCAAAGCCTGGAAACAAATCTGGAAAACCATATTTCAATCTTCAATATGGAATCAAAGCAAAGCCAGTCCAGTTTCAAGTTAATAACAAATCTTTAACAAATCTTCAACCTGTAAAGCTTGAAGCAAGTATCAACCTCAGTTCCAAGATCAAACTCCAGGAAATCAATTTCCAGTTCCAGATTTAAATATGCCTTCTTCCAGGAATGGTGAGCAACACTAACCTATATCCTTCGATAATATATTAATGCTTAAAGTATAATGGAAATGTTTGGTAAAATTGCTTGCATGCCTGTGTGAATGTATGTATGATGATATATCTTTGGACAGATATTTACTCTGTCATACTAACAGGTTTGAAATTTTAGTTCAAAAATTCAAACCATCCTACCCAAACAATTTTAGACCTTCATCCCAGAAATAAAAGTGTTTGTAATTGTATAACATTATTTTTAAAAATAAATTGGAACGAAAATATTGAGTAAAACTTTTGAAAATAGAAAAATACTGTGATGAACTAAATATAGGTTGAAAATCAATGAACTAAATTTCATGTTTGAGTTCCATAATCAGGTTTGTGTTAACAAATGATGATTTTTAAAAGCAATTTCATGATTTTTAAGCCTATATTTGTCGAGATATCTCAAGATAATCGATTTTGGTTCATTCGTCAAATTCCAACGAACATCAACGAATTTTGAGTTGTGCCTCTGGGCGGAGATAGCTTGAAGGATGTAGATCATTAGAAAAATAGTTAGAGAATTTGTAGATGATCGTGGATGGCAAACAGGGTTGATTTAGGGTTTAACAATCTGGTTTGGTAAACGTTGCATTGGAGAGCGTAGCGCAGTCGAGGGTGAATCGGACTTGGCAAGTCTAGAGGGAATCGAGGCTAGGGGTCATATCGAAGCTCTAGTCAGATCTGCAAGGATGATGGTGGTCAGAATCGGTTTGTCGAGTCATTTTAGTTGATCGGGGTTTTTTGGGTTCCCGGTGGTTAATGGGCTCGATTTTAAATCCAGTCGAAATGGATTCAACTGGGTGGTTGGAATAGCCATGCAGGTCATCGATGATGTGTTGGGGGAGTGGCGATGGTCGGAGGGCGGTCAGGTAGTTGTGCACATGCACAAATTTTCACCTGTATCGGGTGGATGTTAGGGTGTTTGGGAGGTTGGGGAGTTCTCGTGTTCGAGCTCGGGGAACTGAAGCAATGTCTTGAGTAATTGATGGGAAGAATGGTCTTGGGCTCGAGTTGTTCGGGGCTTCAGTGCTTTAGCCCGGGTTTCCGAAAATGATGACAGGATTTTTAATTTAAAATATAATCATTTTTAAAAAGTTTTAAATTTAATCTAGTTAAATCATTTTCTAATCAATGCTTTTCAATTAAACTTGTTTTATTTAAGTTAGAAATTAGTTAAAAGTTTAAAATATTCTTTTAATTTTAACTAAGTTTAAAAGAGTTTTATTCTATTTATATAACCTTTGTTTTTGAAAATAAACTTAATATTTTGATTAAGTAAATGATTAAAAAGGATAAGGTGTTTTAATCTTTAATTGAACTTAAAGAGTTTAAGTTAAATGATATGATTATGTTAATTCATTTTAAAGGTTAATTACTTGATTCATTTAAGGATAATTAATTAATGTGATTAATTAATTAATGTAATCAATTAATTTAAGGTTAATTAATTTATAATTATGGATTAATTAATTATTGTAATTAATTAATGAAAATTAATTAATGAAAGCAATTAATGGTAATTAATTGCTTAAAGATAATTACTTAATTAAAAGTAATTAATTAATGATTAAAGGTGGATTAATCAAGTGATTAAAATTAATTTAAGATTAGGGATAATCACTTATCGTAATTAATTAAGGATAATTAATTTAATGGTTATTAATTAATTAAGTGTTAATTAATTAATTAAAGATAATTAATTAGATGGTGAATTAAATAATTAAAGGTTAATTTTTTAATAATTAAACGTTGATTAATCATAATTAAAGGTTAATTAATTTATTGTTAATGGTTAATTAATAGATGATTAAAGAATAATTAATCAAAATGATTTGTAATTTATTAATGTTAATTAACCACGATTAGTAATTCATAAGTAACTAATCTGATTTAAATTAATCAGACAAGTAAATGATCTTACTTATGAATGTTTGGATTGAATTGGATGCTTTGAATTGTGTGGTATCCCTGATATATGATGTTCTGTGATATGATTAAGCTGTGAAATGTAACTTATTATCTGTGATGAATGTAATGTATTTATCTGCGATGTACCTATGTTATTTATCTATGATCTGTGAATAAAGATAAGTGTTATAGTTTATACCGCTTATCAAATATATTGCGGTATTTGGATTCGTGCTGATTGATAATGTTGCACTTTTATTGTGTAAAATCCCTAGACCACACTTATACACACACAAATATGGATTGCATGAGGAAATTGGTTAAGTCACAGATTTTTGAAATGGTTTTAAAAATGAATTTTGAATTCAAACGGTTTTGGGAAATAGAATTGGGTTAAATATGAAAAGTTTTTGGAAAGAAGTTTTAAAAAGATACAAGTTATTTTGAATAACTTGATAAAGTTTTGAAATTTAAATAATTTGATTTAAATTTGAATTCAAGATTTGAAATTGAATTCTATGTTTGGAAATTGTTTAAAAAGGTTACATAATTTAGAAATGTGTTTTTAAACCACTTTAAAAGCATTGTTTTGGAAAATTTGAATCTAATCCAAGTTTTGTACTTGAAGAGCTTTAACTTGTGCAAATGTAATTGGGTTTTTCCAAAACGAAAACTACTTGTTTTCAAATAATAAATAGCTTTCATATTTGGAAGGATTTCTAATTTGTGTTGAAAGTTTCAAGTTTGAAATGGAATAGAAATAGTTTTGAAAGCTATGAATTAATCTTTGTGAAAAATTATTGAATCTTGTTTTGAAATTTAAGAGAATCTTAAAGGTGTATCTTTTGTATAAAAGATTTGAAATGAAATTGTTTGGAAACCTTTAAAAGAGTCTTTGTGAAATATTTGTGAAACTTTGTTTTCAAACAAAAGAGGATCTCAAAGATATATCTTGTTTAAATATTGTAAATGAATCTTTGTGAAAGATTAGTGAACTTTGCGAAGTGAATCTTTTTGTTAAGAGGTTAAAATGGTAATTTGTTTAACCATTTGATAGAAAAGTTTTGGGTAAAAGGTGTGACTTAACTAGAATCCCATTATCCATATGTTTTAAAATATTGCGCTCACTATTCGGTTTAGCCGGGAGAGGATTTTGTGTCAAATAACCCATTCCGAATAGTGATACGACGAAATGGATAGCAATTGAAGACGGTGATGAAGACCGGGTGTCTTCGAGAATGATAGGATAACCTGTCGAATGACTCTGCACTGAGTTGCTCCGGTATAGAGATCTCCATATGTGATGAGGAGTCCAATTGGGATTGTGGATACCCGGATTGCAACGGCTTCTTCCTTCGTTGGATGAAGTGCCTTCGGTTCCGTTCGAACCCGGAACGGACTTGTATGGTTGTATGTCTGACATTACACTTTGAGATATAAAACTGATCTCTATCAAATGCATTTTTGTTTGGTGGCGGAGAATTTATTCTCTTAGCTTAACGCACTTCTCTGAGGCGTACGAGCTCAGAGGTTATGTAATTGATGTTATCAGTGATATACTCCCAATTTGGTAGTGTGGCATGCTGAGTGCTGCTGTGTTTTGTGATCATTTGTTGATCAAAGCATGGCTTTTGTGTAAAGCGTAGCTTTGTGGACGAGACTGCATCAGGACCTCACACCCCGGAAATGGTCGAAACAGGAACGGTGCGGCATGGTTATGAGGGTCGCACCCTTTAGGGTGTGTCATTCCCTTCTAGAAAAGGGTGGTATCATGGTATGGAGCCCAGATACTTAACTCATGTGGTCACTGCAAATCTATTACTTTGTGATTGCTTTGTGGTTGTTGGTGTAGAGGTACCTCGGATAAAGGTCTTAAACGACCGGGGGATGGCATGCTCGTTTAGTAGTTACCTAGTAATAGAGGTAACCCAACCTTGTGTTGGTAGAGAGCTGGTTAAGTTCTCGAGACGTCCCTCCAGAGGCGTACCCATGTGGCAGTAGGAAGTTCCTTAGCCTGACCATTTGTTGGAAATCCAATCACCAATACGCGCCTTGTACAGTTTTAATTGTATAACGTGCCATTTACTTTTGGTGGCTTCCCACTGTTTAGATGGTAGCTATAGAAGGCATACAATAATGGTTGTATGCTGGCTAAGATTAATATTGTACTTTTAAAAGTTTTTCTGCACTATGCACTAATAATAATATCAAATGGTTTTCGCGTATTAAGCATTTTTTATTATCATAAGGAGAAATCTCCTCCAATTCTGCGTTTGCATTATATGTGCGGCGGGAGGCCTTATGGTAGTTTTATTATCTAAAAAGCATTGCGGATTTCAATGTTTAAAATTCTTTGTTGTCTGTTTTAAAGATAAACTATTTTGTTTGCTCATACCTGTGATGTCCTGGGATTTTGGCAATACTTATTTAATAATTTCCATTATAATTTATTTTAAAATATGTTATATTGATTTAAAAATCTAATTAACCAAATATTATATATTCAAAACTAATAATTAATCTAATTTAACCAAATGTTATATTTTCAAAACTCAATAACAATGATAATTTAATTTGAAATGTTTATTCTTTTCAAATTATAATAATAATATATATGTGTAATTAATAATAATTGATCTTTTTAAGTTAATAAAAATATTCTATTTGAAATATATATATGTATACATTGTAAAAAGGAAATTGGTTCAATTTAAATTTAATAAAAATATTTTCAAATTATAATATATATATATATATGTATGTTTATATATTGTGATTTGGAGTTCTGTTTTAAAATTCCAATAATTTTTGAAGTTAATATTTAAAATGTTCTATTTATAATGAATATTTATATTTGGATATTTATTGTAAATAGAAAATAATGGATTAAACTTAAACAGAAAATATGTTTTCAAATTTATAATGTACATACGTTTTTATAGTGTTTTGGAAGTTTTTGATTTAATTTAATAAAAATGCTTTTCAAAAGTAATTTAAAATTAATTTTTATTTATAAAAACACTTAAAGGAAAATTTATTTTTATTAAAAAACGAATAATAGCTTTGAAATGGTACATTGTTATAAAGTTTAAATTGTTTTCTTTTAAATTGGTTTTTGAAAATAAATTTAGCTTTTATATATAATATCAATGTTAGATAAAATAACTTTAGTTTAAAACTTTTAAAATAAAATTTAAATGAATGTGTACTTTCTTCTTTTAAAACTTATCCTTAGAAATAGAGTTTTAAATAATTATAAATTTAACACAAAGTTATAAATACATTTCATAGTTATATATATTAAAAACATGAGTATTAAATTAATATGGAAATTAAGGTTTAATTTATTTTTAAACAAGTAATTAATGTAATAAATCACCTCTTCATAACACTTGGAAATATAATAACTTAGGAATTACACTTGTTTACAAATTAATAAAGGGATTTGACATGCGTAAATAAATAGTTTATTCATGTAACAAGTGGCATCTTTATTTTAAAAGGAAAGTTTTGTTTTTATTAAAGTTTAAAAAAGAGAAAGGATCTGTTTGTTTATTTTCTTCAGCTAAACTTCTTTAAATTTTTCTTCAACTAAAAAAAAGAAGAGAAAACCAAATGATAGAAGATTCAAACTGAAATCCATAAACAAATTCAAAACTGCAACTCAGATCCAAGTATTCAACCTGAAAAATGGCTTCAAGCTCAACTGGAAATCAGCATGCAAATTCAACTATTTGCAAGATCTACAGCAATCAACTTTTAGCTAATTCAATTTGAAGATTCAATCAACAGTAAATTAAAATGCAGTAATACAGAGTGTTCTCTGCTCCTAATTTGGTGAGTAAATTCCTTTTTTAAAAATAGTTTTAACATCTTTATTCCTTTGTTCTGCGGAATGACTGATATAGTATATATGAAATCAATGCTTGCATGTTGGATTTAATGATCGAATGCATGTTTAATCAGCTGTTGAAAAACCTGTAGTTATGAAGTTTTAAAATTCTGTTCTTTCATGTTCCAGTATAAAGAAAAAAATTTATCTTCTAAGTTGATCACTAATATTCATTGATCATTGAAGATAATTTGGTTATAACAAGGAAATCTTGTTATTAAAAAATAAATATAAAAATTTATATTGAAAAAAATACTGTAAATGATAATTTACAGTGGAATGTCAAATTTTGAAGAAAATCAACCTTAATAATTTAGATTTCAGTTCATATGATCTTAATGGTTGTTCAAATTCATGAATTTTAAAATGAATATTGTAATTTTTAAGATGGTGGTTGAAGAGAAATTGGGGGTTTTATGAATTTGGGTTTTTGGTCATTCACTGACGATCGGCGTCAGAGAGGATGTTGAGTTTCGGCATGGAGGTGGCCATGGTTCCTGGCGAGGCAGGAAAAATAGTGAGTGAGGCTATCATTATTCGTGGCGATGGGGGTACGGCATAGTAGGGTTTGTTTCTGCTTTCGGTATGGTTCTAATTCGAGTACAATTTCGTCGTCGTTGATGCTTGTGGGCGAATCGCACGAGGGTTAAAGGACGGTGGGGTTCGTGACGCGTGTGTGGGCGACGCAGTGGGATCTCCAGTAAGGGATGGTTCCGGCCTTGTGTTGCAGGGGAGTTAGGGTGGCTCCTCGGTACGGTGATCTAGGCCACGTACTGTGACGAGCGGTACCCCAGTAGCCCTGCCATTGTATGGAATCCAAAATCCAATAAGTGCATGTACGGTTTTGATTGTGTCCAACTATGTTGGAACGTGAGATGTAAGCATTCCAGCTATTTCTGTATTTTATTTTGAAAACCCTAGACCCTATTATAATATCACTGAATTTCCTATCAAATGTTTTGGTTAGCGTATGGTAAAAACTTACCCATGTTTATTTGTGGGGAGTCTTACGTGATACCTTTGTTTTCAAAGGATTTTCTAAAGTTAAGCAACTTTTAACCGTTTACTCACACCAGACCCCTGTCTGACCCGAGTGCTTATTTTCTGTTTTATTAAACTCTTGGGTACTCATATTACGTATGAGTAGTCAAGTGATTTAGGTTTGCTTTGACGAATTCTGGAGGAGATATGGAGCAGGTGGCTTCAGCGTGTAGATATATATATATAGTGGTTCCGCTGTGTTTGAGTTGTTTCTGTTTCTGTTATGTACTTGAGTTGTAATATCTAGACACGTGTTATAACTGTCTAGTTTTGTGTAGTTTGAGCTGTATAACTCTGATGTATGTGATACTATGTAATATTTTATTTGATTAATATAATTTATTCGTTCCGCTGTGAGATTCTGATGTTGTTTGGTTCTTTCTTTTCTATCTTTTCTCTTTTCTATCCCTTTCTTTCTTCTTAATGATGCGACTTTCTATGTCATGAAAGGCGGGTCGTTACATTGTGGTATCAGAGCACTAGGTTGAGCGAATACCTAGACTCTGGAGTGGTGTCTTTCTTAAGAGAGCGTATTTGTAATTTTGACTATATATATATATATATATATATATATATATATATTATTCCTACCTATTTTGTTGGGTTACCTGTTCGGGTTTGCCAACAATAGTTCTAGAAGTAGGAGAGATAGTGGTGTGTATAGCATGACTATCAATGGAAGAAGTCTCGAGTATTTGAGGTTGGGAGAGTATCTGCCAGGACACTTTTGAGTATCTTGAGTAAGTTTGGCAGCTGGGTATATGGATTTCATCGATCTCTGAAGGAAATCTTTTAAAGATTCGGAGTTTATCTTTGAAGTATAAGTTTGGATTAAGCTCGTGCGAGCGGAAGAATTTGGATCAGTTGGAAGAGCTAAAGCAAGTAATGGTATTTTGGCAACCATAGGAAGAAGTCTTATCTGTATTGAAGAGGGAGACTCAGTTCAGCTAGGTGTTTGTGCTTGGTCTGAAGCCCGAGTTTCTTGAGAGGTTTTTGCTCATCTTGAAGGCTCTATTGTGGAAGTGGCAGATATAGTTTTGGGATTCAAGGAGCTTTTGGATAGGAGGTCTGTGGTAGCAAGGGCAGCTCAGAGGTGTTGAATGTGCTGTCAGGAAGATCTTTTGGCTCAGCAGTATCCTAGAGGTGGAATTCGAAAGCAGTTGTGTGGTACGTTTCTTCGATGGTTCAGAAGTCTTTTGAGATTCTTCTGTCAGTAGATCAGGCAAAATGGTGAAGGCTTGTCCATTTCTTCTGGAAGCTCATCTAGGGAAGATGTGTGTGGTTGAGGTGGACCATCAGTTTCTTCTTTTGGAGGGCTTAAGTTGTTCTATTATGTAAGAGAGAATAGTTTCTTTGGAATCCGAACTGGGTATTATCGCAAAAGCGACTTGCGGTGGTTCGGAAGTTCTTTTAGTAATCTTTGCTTTAGTTAGAGGCATCTCTAAAGATGTCGGAGCTATCGAAGTGGTTTGTGACTTTTTGAATATCTTCGAGGAAGTCAAAGGAGTTTGTCCGCATCAGGAGATGGAATTCGGTTCCAATTTGGTTCTTGAATTTTCTGGTGGTTTGGCTTAGTAGAGAGAAGACTCCAGGAGAGAGGATTTTGGTGAGCGATCAGGATTGATTGGATCTAGTTTTCCATTTGGATTTTGATGAACAATATTTCTTGTTGAGTTGATCAAGTTTATGCTTGTGTTCATCAAAAGCATTCTCATCTTCTTCGGATCAGAGTTGTGCAGTGGAAGCATGGTGGCAGCTATCCCAGAATAGAAGCAACTTAGGTTCATCGAAAGATTTGTGTTTTCTTGGATTTAAGGTTTTCTTCAGGAAGTTCTTTCGGGATCTGAAGGCTTAGATGTCAGGAGCATCTGTTCTGTTTTTCGGGATATGGGAAGCAAGTTTGAAGTTCATGATGCTTGTATGGTAGATTAGTGTTTTGGATTTCGATGGATTTTGGGAGAATCATCTTGTTGAGTAGAATCAGGAGGTCATATCATTCTTGATCTAGTTTTTATTTGTGAAGCATCTGTGAAGTTTGGTTGATCAGGAAGGTTGAGGGCAGTCCAGGATCAGCAGAGGTTGCGGTCAAGAGACGAAGAGATTCGGAATTCAAAGTCGGAAATTTAATTTTTAGATAAGTTTTCTTCGATCATAAGAGCAATGAAATTGGATAAGATAGGAAGCTAGCTCAAGAGTGTATTGAGAATCTTTCTATATTCTCTTAAGGATAAGTATTTGATCTATCACTGGTTTAGAACCAGCAGATCATGGAGATTTGGAAGTTGATCGGATTGTCTGTGATCCAGTATCCTATTTAGATTGTAGATCTGGATATATAAGAGTTTTAGATCTGAGTAGAGCAGCTAGTTTAGATTATGTAGGACGAGTAACCCGGTATTTGTACCTGGGAAACTCAAGGAATTCTGTGCAGAATTTTGTATGGATAGTTAGAATTGATTATTTGAATTAGATGTTATGGTTTCTAGTATGTTTGATAGAATTTGTTGCTATTTTAAAATTAAAATATTTATGGAATTATTAAATTATCTTTGCTCTTAATTTCGGGGACGAAATTCTTTTAAGGGGGAAGGAATGTGATGTCTCGGGATTTTGGCAATACTTATTTAATAATTTCCATTTATAATTTATTTTAAAATATGTTATATTGATTTAAAAATCTAATTTAACCAGATATTATATATTCAAAACTAATAGTTAATCTAATTTAACCAGATGTTATATTTTCAAAACTCAATAATAATGATAATTTAATTTGAAATGTTTATTCTTTTCAAATTATAATAATAATATATATGTGTAATTAATAATAATTGATCTTTTTAAGTTAATAAAAATATTCTATTTGAAATATATATATTTGTATACATTGTAAAAAGGAAATTGGTTCAATTTAAATTTAATAAAAATATTTTCAAATTATAATATATATATATATATATATATATATATATATATATATATATATATGTTTATATATTGTGATTTGGAGTTCTGTTTTAAAATTCCAATAATTTCTGAAGTTAATATTTAAAATGTTCTATTTATAATGAATATTTATATTTGGATATTTATTGTAAACAGAAAATAATGGATTAAACTTAAACAGAAAATATGTTTTCAAATTTATAATGTACATATGTTTTTATAGTGATTTGGAAGTTTTTGATTTAATTTAATAAAAATGCTTTTCAAAAGTAATTTAAAATTAATTTTTATTTATAAAACACTTAAAGGAAATTTTATTTTTATTAAAAAAAGAATAATAGCTTGGAAATGGTACATTGTTATAAAGTTTAAATTGTTTCCTTTTAAATTGCTTTTGAAAATAAATTTAGCTTTTATATATAATATCAATGTTAGATAAAATAGCTTTAGTTTAAAACTTTTAAAATCAAATTTAAATGAATGTATACTTTCTTCTTTTAAACTTATCCTTAGAAATAGAGTTTTAAATAATTATAAATTTAACACAAAGTTATAAATACATTTCATAGTTATATATATATATATATATTAAAAACATGAGTATTAAATTAATATGGTAATTAAGGTTTAATTTATTTTTAAACAAGTAATTAATGTAATAAATCACCTCTTCATAACACTTGGCAATATAATAACTTAGGAATTACACTTGTATACAAATTAATTAAGGGATTTGACATGTGTAAATAAATAGTTTATTCATGTAACAAGTGGCAACTTCATTTTAAAAAGAAAGTTTTGTTTTTATTAAAGTTTAAAAAAGAGAAAGGATCTGTTTGTTTCTTTTCTTCAGCTAAATTTCTTTAAGTTTTTCTTCAACTAAAAAAAAGAAGAGAAAATCAAATGATAGAAGATTCAAACTGAAATCCAGAAACAAATTCAAAACTGCAACTCAGATCCAAGTATTCAACCTGAAAAATGGCTTCAAGCTCAACTGGAAATCGGCATGCAAATTCAACTATTAGCAAGATCTACAGCAATCAACTTTTAGCTAATTCAATTTGAAGATTCAATCAACAGTAAATTATAATGCAGTAATACATAGTGTTCTCTGCTCCTAATTTGGTGAGTAAATTCCTTTTTTAAAAACAGTTTTAAAATCTTTATTCGTTTGTTCTGTGGAATGACTGATATCGTATATATGAAATCAATGCTTGCATGTTGGATTTAATCATTGAATGCATGTTTAATTAGCTGTTGAAAAACTTGTAGTTATGAAGTTTTAAAATTCTGTTCTTTCATGTTCGAGTATAAAGAAAAAAATTTATCTTCTAAGTTGATCACTAATATTCATTGATCATTGAAGATAATTTGGTTATAACAAGAAATCTTGTTATTAAAAAATAAATATAAAAATTTATATTGAACAAAAATACTGTAAATGATCATTTACATTGGAATGTCAAATTTTGAAGAAAATCAACCTTAATAATTTAGATTTCTGTTCATATGATCTGAATGGCTGTTCAAATTCATGAATTTTAAAATGATTATCGTAATTTTTATGATGGTGGTTGAAGAGAAATTGGGGTTTTATGAATTTGGGTTTTTGGTCATTCACTGACGATCGGCGTCAGAGAGGATGTTGAGTTTCGGCATGGAGGTGGCCATGGTTCCTGGCGAGGCAGGAAAAATAGTGAGTGAGGCTATCATTATTCGTGGCGATGGGGGTACGGCATAGTAGGGTTTGTTTCTGCTTTCGGTATGGTTCAAAATCGAGTACAATTTCGTCGTTGTTGATGATTGCGGGCGAATCGCACGAGGGGGAAAGGACGGTGGGGTTCGTGATGCGTGTGTGGGCGACGTGGTGGGACCTCTGGTGGTAGGTTTCGCCGTTGGCGGCGATATTCTTGGTCCTGTTCTTTTCGAACTGAAGGTGCTGAAGCACATTTTCTTGAATCAGTGGAATTTTGCTTATCCAAGGGGACGAAGCAGTTGAAGGGGTCAGAGGCGACTTGTAGGGAATGTCGGCGATGGTCGCCGTCGACCCTTCCCAGCGTGCACGTGCGCGAAGTGGATGCTGTGCATACGGGTGTTGTTTTGGGAAGAAGGAGTTGGCTGGGTGTTTTCTCGTGTTGTCTCGCGTATGTCTCATGTTGATACCGCGTGTAACTCGAAGGGTTAGGAAGATTGTTTGCGTGAGTTTGGTTTCGAGTAAGTTGGGTTTCCAGGAGTTTTATCCTGATTAATTTTTTAAACGGCATGTTGAAATTGCTGAAGTTAAAAGCAAAGTAAATTTTTAAATAAGGTTTTTAAATAGTTTTAATATGAAATGTTTCAATCTAAAACTTTGTGTTTTTACAAATTTAAGTTAATCTTCTTTTTAAAAATAGTTTGTTTTTAAAAAAGTTTAATATTAACTGGGTTTATACTTTATAAAATGAAGTTTCAAAGTTGAAAACAAATTGATGTTAAACAAAGTGTTTAAAATTAGTTGAATAAAGAATGAATGTTTTGAATTTAAAAGGATTTTAGTTTTAAAGTTTGGATTTTATAATTTAAACTTTTGTTTAAAATAGTTTGTTTTCAATTTTTTTTTTGTTAATGATATAATAATGTTTTCAAATAAATTGTATTTGAAGTAATTTAAATAAGGTAAGGTATTTAATAATGATGAATTAAAAGATGATGTTTTAATGCAAACCCAATACAAGTTTTTGGATTTTAAATTTAATTTTAAAATAATTGATTGAGGTTAATAAAATGTTTGGTTTATCTTAATTAAGTATTTATTTATAAAGGTAATTAAAGTAAATTACTTAATTTACTTAAATGATTAATGTAAGTAATTAAATTAAGGTAAATTAGTTGAGTAATTAATTAAGTGTAATTAATTACTTAATTAAAAATTAATTAATCAAGTTTAATTAATTAAGAAATAATTAGTTAATAAGTAATTAAGAAGTTAATTACTTAATGATTAAGAAGAATTATTTAAACACAATTACTTAATGAAGTAATTGAAGCAATTAATTACTTAGAGTAATTAATTAAGTTATTATGGTTAATTTTAGTTAATTAATTAAAAGAATTACTTAGTGATGGGATTAAGTATAATTACTTAATGTAATTAAAAATGTGTAATTACTTAGTGAGGTAATTAATGAATAATTACTGAATGTAATTAATTGAGGAATTTACTGGATGGATAGTAATTAAAGAGGTATAATTACTTAAGGGAAGTAATTAAGGATAATTACTCAGTGTAATTAAAGAATTGATTAATGTAATTAATCAAGGTGATGGTTTAATTGGTGAAGTAATTAAGGAAGTTAATTACTGATTGTGATAAATCAGGTTTGATTAATAATTGTAATTAAGTTTATAATTAATAATTAAATGTAATTTTGAGAAAGATTGATCAATAAAGTATTTATAGGATCATTAATTTATGTAATTAATGAATAATTAATTGTTTAATTAATTAATAAATGTGATTAATTATGAGATAATTAATCAATGAAGTGTGAAAGAAGTAATAATTAATTAATGTAATTAATTAAGGTTTTTGTAATTAATTATTGTTAATTAATTAATTAGGAATTAATTAAGATTTATTTAATGATTAAAGATAAATTAATCTGTGTAATTAATTTAAAAGGCTAATTACATAGTGTAATTAAAGAATAATTAATCTAGGTGACTAATTAAGAATATGATTGAAGGATAATTTATCTGTAATTGAAGATTAATTAATTGGATTATAAAGATGATTAAAGAGTGATTAATTAATTAATTGTAATTAATTAATGATTGTTTAAGCAGGATTAGTTGTCCAATTCTCAAGTAATTAATTTAATTTAAGGTGATTAAATTAATTATAAAGGAATTTATTATGCCTGTTTGTGTATGATTGTTGTGGAATATCTGGATTGGTTGATATCTATTGGATGATATGTTGTGATATTCTTTGATATGATATTTGATATATCAATGATAAATGTGTGGTATTTATCTGTGAATGATGCTGTGTGAATTCAATGTTTAAATTGAACTAATTTGTCAAACTTAAATCACTTGGACATTAAGATGGCGTTTGGATTCGATGAGACCGGGGTTGGGTTTCCAAATTTGGAATTCCGAATACCACATCGATCCAAGTTAAATGTTAGGTCATGAATCCAATGGGAGTGCAAGTGAAGACTCGAGGTGTAAGAACTATTCGTCAGTATAACTCTGGGGGTGATTCCAAGATGAGTTTGATGGAAATAGTACTTACAGGTTCGAGATGGTGATTCAGAGTGCAAGGGCTATTGTCGTTAACTTTGAGGGTGATTCCAAAACGAGTGTAACGAGATAGTGCCTTCGGTTTCGTTCGAACCCGAAACGAACTTGTATGGATTGAATGCTTTCAGAACATCGTCAGGTGGACGATGAGCATTCTAAGATTGATATGTCCTATAAAGGTAATCGTAGCCTCAAGCCTCATCAACTGGGAATGGCTAAAACAGGGGAGGTGCAGCAAGGCTAAGTGGGTCATGCCCAAGTAGGACGAGATTTACCCCTGTCTAGAGGTCCCTTTATATTATTTCGGTTGTGTGGGGCGGTTGATCATGACAACTGCCGGGGTGGTCTTGTTCGAGACTGTCCAGTAAGGGATGGTTCCGGCCTTGTGTTGCAGGGGAGTTAGGGTGGCTCCTCGATACGGTGATCTAGGCCACGTACTGTGACGAGCGGTACCCCAGTAGCCCTGCCATTGTATGGAATCCAAAATCCAATAAGTGCCTGTACGGTTTTGATTGTGTCCAACTATGTTGGAACGTGAGATGTAAGCATTCCAGCTATTTCTGTATTTTATTTTGAAAACCCTAGACCTTATTATAATGTCACTGAATTTCCTATCAAATGTTTTGGTTAGCGTATGGTAAAAACTTACCCGTGTTTATTTGTGGGGAGTCTTACGTGATACCTTTGTTTTCAAAGGATTTTCTAAAGTTAAGCAACTTTTAACCGTTTACTCACACCAGACCCCTGTCTAACCCGAGTGTTTATTTTCCGTTTTATTTAACTCTTGGGTACTCATATTATGTATGAGTAGTCAAGTGATTCAGGTTTGCTTTGACGAATTCTGGAGGAGATATGGAGCAGGTGGCTTCAGCATGTAGATATATATATGGTGGTTCCGTTGTGTTTGAGTTGTTTCTGTTTCTGTTATGTACTTGAGTTGTAATATCTAGACAGGTGTTATAACTGTCTAGTTTTGTGTAGTTTGAGCTGTATAACTCTGATGTATGTGATACTATGTAATATTTTATTTGATTAATATAATTTATTCGTTCCGCTGTGAGATTCTGATGTTGTTTAGTTCTTTCTTTTCTATCTTTTCTCTTTTCTATCCCTTTCTTTCTTCTTAATGATGCGTCTTTCTATGTTATGAAAGGCAGGTCGTTACAATACCAGTCCCATGACTGACCTGGAGTTTATTGTTCCCTTCCTAAACTCTGGGTGCCCACAATTTTCCACACGGACAGTCTATAGTTGGGTTTTTTTCAGGTAATAGTTGTAGATTCGATAGTCTTCTTTAGTCTTTAGATGATTGACCTTGCTTAAGTCCTACCTGATTGTTGCTTTGAGCTTTTGGTCCAAGCTAACTTCGGTTTGGAGCTTTGGAGCATTTGAGATGGAGTTGCAGATTTTGGATTCACTCTTTATCGAAGATCATATTGGAGTTATTTCTCCCATTGTATCTTTTCCGTTGTTGTCATTGTCTCTGATATTGTCGTATCATATTGTATCGGCTATTGTATTCATTATTGTACCAACGATATTATTTTTTTCTTCAGCTTTGTTGTTGTACTTAATGTGTTATAAGCTTCGGCGAGCCAGATTCGGCGTTTGACTCTGCGGCATTCGAGTACAAGTGAAGTACGGGTGCCGATTTTCGAAGGTCGAATCAGGGTCGTTTCACCATATTGAAGTTTAATCGTATTTTAAAGTACATAGAACCATGTAATATCATCACTTCGATATTCTCCGTTTGACCTTAATTATATTAATATTAACCAATGGTAAACTATCGGGTGAGTCATGCCATATTTATTTAATAGCTATTAGTATGTAACACTTTGGTGCCCCTCAGCAGCCTTGATAATACACTGCCCAACACTTGAAGAGCATCAAATACTCTAGTCTAAACGGATGTATTGATATCCTATTTTTATACATCTTAAGTAGCAATATTTAAAACAATATGTTATTTTCAATTTAATAAATTGTCACGACCCGAATTCAGCGTTCGAAAATCGACACACGTACTTCACTTGTACTCGAATGCCGCAGATTCAACCTTTGAAATCCAATTCGCGCCGGAGCTTATAACACATTAAGTATAACAACACAGCGGAAGAAAAACAATATTTATATTAATATATAACATCGATACAACACATTGATACAATCGATATCAATATCAGAAATACAAGATAACAGCGGAAGAAATAACACAACTGGATGGTCAAGACTTTGCAACCATTGACAGTGGAAAGATAACCCCAATAGAATTTCCAATTGAGAAAGCGAGGATCCAATAGAATGCATCTCCATTGCCAAAGCTCCAAGGACTCCAATCCAAAAGCTCAAACCACCATCACAATGAACTAAGCAACCTTGATCCAAATGCGATTACCAAAATCTAAAGGCCGGATGCTATCGAATCTACACCTACTATTTGATTATTTGAAAATCCCAACTCTAGGCTGCCCATGTGGAAAATTGTGGTCACCCAGAGTTTAGAAAGGGAACAATAAACTCCAGGTCAGTATGGGACTGGTGTGAGCAAACAAAACAGTTTTCTTTAAAACAAAACAAACAAAAGAATTTAAAAAGAAATCCGCAATGTTTTTTGGAAAATGAAACTACCATAAGACCTCCCGCTGCACACACAATGCAAACGCAGAATTAGAGGAGATTTCTCCTTATGATAATCAAACATGCTTGATATGCAAAATTCTTTTGATATTATTTTTAGTGCATAGTGCAGAAAACCTTACGAAAGTATAATATTAATCTTAGCCAGCATAGACACTTCGTACTATGCCTACTATAGCTACCATCTAAACAGTGGGTCACCAACATAAGTAAATGGAAGGTTATATGACTAAAACCATACAAGGCGCTTATTGATGATTAGATTTCCAACAAATGGTCAGGCAAAGGAACTTCCAGGGCTATATGGGTACGCCTCTGGAGGGGCTCCCCCGAGAACCTAACCAGATCTCTGCCAACACAAGGTCGGGTTACCTCCGTAACTAGGTAACTACTGCCACGAGTATGTCATCCCTCGGTCGTTACCAACCTTTATCCGAGAGCTCTCAACACCAAAAAACACAAAGCAATAAGCTTGCAGCAACCACATTGGTTAAATATATGGGCTTCATACCTTAATACCGCCTTTTACCTAGAAAAAATGGACATATCCTCAGGGGGCGCTACCCCCAAATAACATTGTAACAACCCGCATATTTATCGATTTTATATTTAAATATTTTATTTAAATATTTTATCGTTCGTCGAATTTTGGTCCGAAAAGCAACTTTTTGCAAACAGTCGAATTGGGACTCGAGACCACCCCCATTGAGTTCAAAATGACGTTTGCGACCTTTTTGAGTATAAACTTCGATATGTTTGGAGATAGTAGAATTTTGACCTTTTTCACTTAGGGCTTTGGTTTGGGCTGAGCCCAATAACCCCACTTAACTCAGTTCCAACCCTCTCCTCTTCATTCACTTCTTTTTCTATTTTCCTAACACTCAAGCTCAAGCAAAAATGGGGAAAGAGAAAAAGAATTAGGAAATCCTAAGCCCTAGTTTCCATTAGCAAATCCATCTTCTAGCTCCAAACTCAAGAGAACCCATTGGTAAGCTTCCTCTTCTTCTTCTCCAACTCATTCTCTCTTTGAATTTCAGAAATTTCCTAAACCTAACTTAGGGAATATTCTTCTTTTAAGCTTAGATTCAAGCTTCTAGTGTGAGATTGAAGTGTGGTTGATTTCCATTTGCTTTCAAGCTTCTTCTTCATTGATTTGGGTTCAAAGGTGAGATTTTTAATCTCACATCTATGCTTATAATTCTCTTCTATTGTTAGGTATGAATTCCTAACACTTATTCATGTGCATTTGCTTTTGATTTGGATTGCTTTTTGTGAATATTCCAATTTTTAGTGTTTTGAGTTCAATTCGTTAAAAATCCTAACTTTGATGTTTGAACATGTTTTTGGTGATGCATCGAGGAGCATATAGGGCCGGGTAGTCGATTGGCATAAACCCTTAGCGCCGTTGCTCGCGCGATTGCAATTTGGTCAGGATTTGCACCTCCTTTGTAATAGGGTAGGAAGTGCAAGTATACAGGTTCGGCCGACCGAGCCCCCTGGGCCGGTTGACCGACCTGTAGTCCAGGCACTTCCTGCCTCTGTTTGGAAGTGCTGGTTACAGGCTTCGGCCGACTGAGCCCCCTGGGCCGGTCGACCGACCTGGTGCCCCGAGCACTTCCAACCTCTGGTTCGGTCGACCGACTCAGGGAGTCCGGTCGACCGACCTGCTACTATTTGCCAGATTAACCTATATTGCTAATTCGTTTGAATATCCAACTTTAATCGATTCGTGTTGTCTCCCTTTTGTTGTCATTTATTATCGACTTTGATGACCTTTTCTTTGGGAATTTTAGATATATCCACTTTGATGGATTTTATATCGATTTCTTTGGATTTTATTCACGTCTTCGAATGTGAATTTTTATGCCCGATTGTTTCTACAATCACTTCTATGATTTGTCACTTTAAAATATAAAGGTTTTCTATACTAGTAGTAAATATCAAAACTCTTTCTTCAAATGATTTCAACACTATTTTATTACAAAGCTCGTTTTCTTAAACCGTTTTCCAATCTATTAGTATATACAAGCCTTTACCTCACTCGTATGAGAAATCTAATTAAACGACTTAGTAAAACAAGTGGTATGAAACGCTTGCGTTTACTTCGTCGGTTAATTCTTGGACTTGTTCGATTGAATCTCTTGTGACAATTTTCTAGTGGAGATCTACAATTTGTTCGTAAATATTTAAGTTAAGCTAGTGGTTATGGGACATGAAGCTAAGCTCATATATTTACTAGCTTACTGTAATCGACACTTCTCTTTGATCATGACGATCATTTTTTGTTTAGACTAGCATTGTGCAATGTCTTTGTCATTTGGTTCATCGGATGTCCCGCTGTACGACGTCGTTGTTCCCTTTGATTGTGATTTGGTTCATCGGATGTCCCGCTGTACGACGTCGTTGTTCCCTTTGATTGTGATTTCTGGATTTCGTGTGTTGAATTCTGGAATTTATGTTTCACCAACTTTTACGATCGGCATGAATATATATGTCATTTATTGTGGCTTGGTGAATAAAATTAGGAGTATGACATCCTTTTTATTGTGATATTGATTAATCTCTTGTTGATTTTCAATTACTTATTTATCACAGCTTGGCATTGTGATTATTATATGTTTAGTCATATCTCTTATTATATATCACTTCATCTGATATTTATAGCTAGACTGATCCGTTTATTATTTTCTTCTTAAACAATACTCGGGTCAGACTGAGATTTTACAGGTGCTTCTTCTTGGCTACTTATCGGACTTTCATCTGATCTTTTGGTTAACTACTTTAGTTTAGTAGTTTTTGTTGTATACATTTGAGATACAGACTATATGATGTATACTTATTCTTTTGTCTAGCACTTGTATCTATTCCTTTGTATTATTGTGGATCTTATTTGACCACTACTCTGATAAACACTTTCATGTGTTATATTCATATCTATTTCCGCCTTTGTGATATGAATTGTCTGTGACTGATTTATGTTATGTTTACTTCTATATTTTTTTCCGAAGATATTATAGCCACTGTGTAGTAGCTTTGAGTTTGTGTCGGCATGTCGGATTTCCACTTGAAAAGAATTGCATGCTATACTATCTGACATATCGATGCTCGCACAAAGCAATTACACGGATGGTCGCTCCTCAACAGCCTTATTCTCCGTGCTAGTTGACAGCATTCACCGTAATGTTCTTGCCTAGCGTGGGTATAGAGGTGAGGCATCACAGCTTGGTATCAGAGCCAAACTTCGGAACAATATGGAATATTATAACAAGGATCATCGTCCTAAGTCTTTCTTAGGAGTCGTGCTTTAGGATTTAATTCGAGTCTTCATACCGATTCATCCTATTTTGTTTATGATTCCTTGTTTTATCTATCAAGATTGCTTGATATTCATTTGTGAATAACCTTCTTCTTCTTCCTTCTTTCTTTCTTAAGGAAGAGAATTGGTTAGACCAGGCCTCCCCAGCGCCGGTCAATCTAGTGCTACTTCCCAAGATGGAGTTTTTATGTCTGCTCAACAACTTTTGGATCTTGTAAAGAATCAAGAGTTTATCTATGCTTTGAGTAAGAACCCCGAAATGGTTCTACCTTTGAAACTTGAAGTTTCTTTCAATCAGCTTGTGGATGTTACTCTTCTTCATGGAGAGGTTGGTAAAGGAAGTGTTTGTGATATTGGGACTTCCAAGAAGAGGCATATTAAGTTCAAGAGCCTTAATCCCAATAAGAGAGTGAAGCAAACTACTTTTTTAGCAAAGACTCCAATCCCTAATCGTGGAGGATGCTACAATTGTAATTCTAAGGAACACTATGCGAATATGTGTCCAAAATCCCATTCTTGTCGCTATTGCAAGAAACCGGGTCATCTTTTATCTGCATGTCCCAAACTTTTGAATAAGGACATGAGAAAGCTAAATATTATGCAAACCCCTAGCAACACTTCTCTTGGTCAAGGTATTTTCATTCAATCCTTGATGGCATTGTTTTATTTTGTGAACTTCTTATTTGAGTTCTTTTTGATATGGGTTCCATCTCACTATTTTATATCAAAAGAACTTGTTGATTCTTTTTCTTTGAAAATATTTTGGGTTTGACGACTTCTTTGAGAATTGCGAATCTGGATGGTAGGTCCGCAACACTCAATTTGCTTTCTATTGATGTCGAAACTGCTTTATGTGGTTTTTCTTTCCGAGCCGATATTTTTACTTAGGCTCCGGAATTGATTTGTGCGATAGGATTGGCTTAATCATTAATGAAGCCTATATCCTATTTTCTCGAGTGGACTATTCATCTTTGACATTTTCAATCTGTTAAGCAGATTTCTATTTTTCCTTTATGATTTTGATTCCAACTTGATGGCATCATTTTATTCCTTAAGCCCACTTATAAAGAAAGTGTTATTTCTCTCATTCATGTAGTTAGAGAAATTTTCCGGTATTTTTGAGCTTGTCTTAGGATTATCACATAAGTAATCTTTTGTGTCGTGCTAAGGTCTTTTCAGTTTGACCTTACCACCGGTTTTCATTTGCTATGAGTTGCGGAAGTTAGCATTCCACTTACTGCATTCCGCGCTCGTTATGATTCTTATGAATGACTTATTATGTCATTCAATTTGTCCATCTTATTTCATCCATTTTATAAATTGAATATTCTATGAATATTTCGATGAGACCATTCTTGTATTTATTGATTTTGGATGAAAATAGTAATTTAAAATTTTGCATATCTTTTTCATAAGATTTATTTATAAGTAAAAACTGGATTTTGTTCTTGAAACGAACAAAGAATATTCTTAAAACTTTTTAAGAGATTTATTTATCCTATAAAAGATGATTTTGTGATTGTATTGCCCGTTGAGTGCTTTAAGAATTTTGGTCGATGCGCTTGATCAACGTTATCGATAGGAATTTCCTAAACGCTTTGATGAGACAGTCAGACACAATAAATTGACTTGTAAAAATGTAAATTTTTCTAGAAAGATTTTTACATTAAGATAAATGTAATTTGAAAGTTTAAACTTTTCAGGAAAGAAGATTATTTAAAAGAAATTCTTTCTTTTTAATACTCTTATTCTTGTGATTCCTGGAGGGGAACCAAGACTTTGCTTTTGATTCATTGGATGTACCGTTTGTACTACATCAATGACTTTGCTTTTGATTCATTGGATGTACCGTTGTACTACATCAATATCTTTCCTTTTGATTCATTGGATGTACCGTTGTACTACATCAATGTCTTTGCTATTTGATACATTAGATGTACCGTTGTACTACATCAATGTCTTTGCTATTAGATTCAGTGGATGTACCGTTGTACTACATCAATGTCTTTCCTTTTGATTCATTGGATGTACCGTTGTACTACATCAATGTCTTTGCTATTTGATTCATTGGATGTACCGTTGTACTACATCAATGTCTTTGCTATTTGATTCATTGGATGTACCGTTGTACTACATCAATGTCTTTGCTATTTGATTCATTGGATGTACCGTTGTACTACATCAATGTCTTTGCTACTTGATTCATTGGATGTACCGTTGTACTACATCAATGTCTTTGCTAGTTGATTCATTGGATGTACCGTTGTACTACATCAATGTCTTTGCTATTTGATTCATTGGATGTACCGTTTGTACTACATCAATGTCTTTGCTATTCTATTCATTGGATGTACCGTTTGTACTACATCAATGTCTTTGCTTTGGTTCATTGGGCGTACCGTTTTTGTACTACGCTGATGTCCCAAATTATTTGAGTTTCTAGTTCCTCGGGAGTACCGTTTTTGTACTACGCCGTTGCACCGGCTCAATTTTCTCCTATTCTTGACGTTCCCCACGTCTTTTATCTACGGAAATGCCTTAGGGATTCCGGTTTTCATTCTTGAGCCCGGTGATATTGTGGAAATTGAAGTTTCACCAGATTTGATTTTTGAGCAACATCCTATTCGAATTATTGCTTCGGAGCTCAAACGACTTCGAAATAAAGATATTCTTCTTGTGAGAGTTCAATGGTTCTCAAAACCTTGGGATTACTCTTGGGAATCTAGAGAATTCATCGAGTGATCCCGTTCTTGCTAACTCTTTCGTGCTCTTTATGGTGAACTTCTTATTTCAATTTTCTTTTGTGTTGATATGCTTCCATGGTTGTTACTTCTTATTTTCCTCTTAAGTATTGCGAGGACGCAATTTCTTTAAGGAGGGGAGTCTGTAACAACCCGCATATTTATCGATTTTATATTTAAATATTTTATTTAAATATTTTATCGTTCGTCGGATTTTGGTCCGAAAAGCTACTTTTTGCAAACAGTCGAATTGGGACTCGAGACCACCCCCATTGAGTTCAAAATGACGTTTGCGACCTTTTTGAGTATAAACTTCGATATGTTTGGAGATAGTAGAATTTTGACCTTTTTCACTTAGGGCTTTGGTTTGGGCTGAGCCCAATAACCCCGCTTAACTCAGTTCCAACCCTCTCCTCTTCATCCACCTTTTTTTCTATTTTCCTAACACTCAAGCTCAAGCAAAAATGGGGGAAGAGAAAAAGAATTAGGAAATCCTAAGCCCTAGTTTCCATTAGCAAATCCATCTTCTAGCTCCGAACTCAAGAGAACCCATTGGTAAGCTTCCTCTTCTTCTTCTCCAACTCATTCTCTCTTTGAATTTCAAAAATTTCCTAAACCTAACTTAGGGAATGTTCTTCTTTTAAGCTTAGATTCAAGCTTCTAGTGTGAGATTGAAGTGTGGTTGATTTCCATTTGCTTTCAAGCTTCTTCTTCATTGATTTGGGTTCAAAGGTGAGATTTTTAATCTCACATCTATGCTTATAATTCTCTTCTATTGTTAGGTATGAATTCCTAACACTTATTCATGTGCATTTGCTTTTGATTTGGATTGCTTTTTGTGAATATTCCAATTTTTAGTGTTTTGAGTTCAATTCGTTAAAAATCCTAACTTTGATGTTTGAACATGTTTTTGGTGATGCATCGAGGAGCATATAGGGCCGGGTAGTCGATTGGCATAAACCCTTAGCGTCGTTGCTCGCGCGATTGCAATTTGGTCGGGATTTGCACCTCCTTTGTAATAGGGTAGGAAGTGCAAGTATACAGGTTCGGCCGACCGAGCCCCCTGGGCCGGTCGACCGACCTGTAGTCCAGGCACTTCCTGCCTCTGTTTGGAAGTGCTGGTTACAGGCTTCGGCCGACCGAGCCCTCTGGGCCGGTCGACCGACTTGGTGCCCCGAGCACTTCCAACCTCTGGTTCGGTCGACCGACTCAGGGAGTCCGGTCGACCGACCTGCTACTATTTGCCAGATTAGCCTATATTGCTAATTCGTTTGAATATCCAACTTTAATCGATTCGTGTTGTCTCCCTTTTGTTGTCATTTATTATCGACTTTGATGACCTTTTCTTTGGGAATTTTAGATATATCCACTTTGATGGATTTTATATCGATTTCTTTGGATTTTATTCACGTCTTCGAATGTGAATTTTTATGCCCGATTGTTTCTACAATCACTTCTATGATTTGTCACTTTAAAATATAAAGGTTTTCTATACTAGTAGTAAATATCAAAACTCTTTCTTCAAATGATTTCAACACTATTTTATTACAAAGCTCGTTTTCTTAAACCGTTTTCCAATCTATTAGTATATACAAGCCTTTACCTCACTCGTATGAGAAATCTAATTAAACGACTTAGTAAAACAAGTGGTATGAAACGCTTGCGTTTACTTCGTCGGTTAATTCTTGGACTTGTTCGATTGAATCTCTTGTGATAATTTTCTAGTGGAGATCTACAATTTGTTCGTAAATATTTAAGTTAAGCTAGTGGTTATGGGACATGAAGCTAAGCTCATATATTTACTAGCTTACTGTAATCGACACTTCTCTTTGATCATGACGATCATTTTTTGTTTAGACTAGCATTGTGCAATGTCTTTGTCATTTGGTTCATCGGATGTCCCGCTGTACGACGTCGTTGTTCCCTTTGATTGTGATTTGGTTCATCGGATGTCCCGCTGTACGACGTCGTTGTTCCCTTTAATTGTGATTTCTGGATTTCGTGTGTTGAATTCTGGAATTTATGTTTCACCAACTTTTACGATCGGCATGAATATATATGTCATTTATTGTGGCTTGGTGAATGAAATTAGGAGTATGACATCATTTTTATTGTGATATTGATTAATCTCTTGTTGATTTTCAATTACTTATTTATCACAGCTTGGCATTGTGATTATTATATGTTTAGTCATATCTCTTATTATATATCACTTCATCTGATATTTATAGCTAGACTGATCCGCTTATTATTTTCTTCTTAAACAATACTCGGGTCAGACTGAGATTTTACAGGTGCTTCTTCTTGGCTACTTATCGGACTTTCATCTGATCTTTTGGTTAACTACTTTAGTTTAGTAGTTTTTGTTGTATACATTTGAGATACATACTCTATGATGTATACTTATTCTTTTGTCTAGCACTTGTATCTATTCCTTTGTATTATTGTGGATCTTATTTGACCACTACTCTGATAAACACTTTCATGTGTTATATTCATATCTATTTCCGCCTTTGTGATATGAATTGTCTGTGACTGATTTATGTTATGTTTACTTCTATATTTTTTTCCGAAGATATTATAGCCACTGTGTAGTAGCTTTGAGTTTGTGTCGGCATGTCGGATTTCCACTTGAAAAGAATTGCATGCTATACTATCTGACATATCGATGCTCGCACAAAGCAATTACACGGATGGTCGCTCCTCAACAGCCTTATTCTCCGTGCTAGTTGACAGCATCCACCGTAATGTTCTTGCCTAGCGTGGGTATAGAGGTGGGGCGTCACAAACATTGCTGCAACGATTCCTGTTTCGACCATTACCAGATTGTGAGGTTCGACGAAGTCACGTCCACAAAGTTATGCTTTACACAAAAGCCATGCTTTGATCAACAAATGATCAGCAGCACTTTGTATGCCACGTTACCAAATTGTGAATGTATCACTAGTAACCATCAACAACATAACCTCTGAGCTTGTACGTCTCAGAGAAGGGTGTTAAGCTAAGAAATAAAATCTCTGCCACCAAGCAGTACTGTATTTTATAGAAACCAGCTTTACATCTCAAAGTGTAATGTCAGACACACATCTGTACAAGTCTGTTCCGGGTTCGAACAGAACCGAAGGCACTTCACAAAGAAGCCCTTGCAATCCGCGTATTCGCAATCCTGATCGGACTCCCCATCACGTATGTAGATCTCTATACCGGCGCGACTCAGTGCAGAGACATTCGACGGGTAATCCTTTTCTTCTCGAAAATATCCGGTCTTCACCGTCGGTCTTCAATTGTTATCCATTACGTCATATCATTATTCAGAATGAGTTTTATGACATAAAGTCATCTCCCGGCTAAACCGAATAATGAGCGCTTAATTTAAAAAGCATATGGATATTAGGATCTTAGTTAAGTCACAACTTTTAATCCCTAAAACCTTTCTTCAAATGGTTTAAACAAATTACCATTTTCAAATCTTTAAACAAAAAGATTTACTTCACAAAGTTCAGCAATCTTTCACAAATATTAATTCATAGCCTTTCAAAACAATTTCCCTTTCAAATTGGATTAACTCATCCAATGTTTAAATCAAAGAGTCAATTCATAGCTTTCAAAACCCTTTCCATAGATTCATTCACAATTTTCAAAACAATTCCATTTTGAACTTGAAATTCTTTCAACACAAATTGAAAATCTTTCTTTATATGAAAGCTATTATTATTTGAAAACAAAGAGTTTTCGTTTTGGGAAAATCCGATCAAATATGCACAAGTTATAACCTTTAAAATATAAACTTGGGTTAAATTTAAATTCCTAAATAATACATTTAAAATGGTTTAAAACCCATATAAATACATTATATAACTTGTTAAACCATGATTCAAATCTTGAATTCAAATTCAAATCAAACTATTTAAATTTCAAAACTTTATCAAGTTATTCAAGATAACTTTTATCTTTAAAACTCATTTTCAAAACTTTTCATATTTAAGCCAAATTTCATTTACAAAACCATTTGGATTCAAAATTCAACTTTCAAAACCATTTTATTATTTTGAATTAAATTCAAAAATATTTGTGACTTAACCAATTCCTCGTAAAATCCATATTTTTGTGTGTATAGAGTAGTCCAGGGGTTTTACACAATACTACAACATCATCAATCATCACAATCCACGCAGAAATATTGATAAGCGGTATAATCCTATAACGCTTATCTTAATTCACAGATTCACAGATAGATAATATAAATTCATCATAGATAAATAAATTGCATTCATTACAGCTCAAATCAAAACAATTCATATCACAAAGCATCACATATTAGAGATATTAAACAGTTAATATTCAGTTGAATCCAAACATCCATAAGTCAGATTAATTAATCATCTGATTAATTTAAATCAGATAATTACTTATGAATAAATTACTAATCCTGGTTAATTAACATTAATTAATTACAAACCATTTTAATTAATTATCCTTTAATCTTTTACTAATTAACCTTTAATAATAAATTAATTAACCTTTAATTATTAATTAACTAACCTTTAATAAATTATCCTTTAATTAATTATCCTTAATTAATTACATAAATTAATCAATCCTCGATTAATTATCATTCCTCAATCACCTTCATTAAATAATTAATTATCCTCAAATTAATTACCTTAATTAATTAATCACATTAATTATCCTTTGATTAATTATTCTTTAATCACTTGATTTATCAACCTTTAATCATTAATTAATTATCCTTTAATTACTTTCATTAATTAATTATCTTTAAGTAATTAATTTCGCTTAGTTACTTATATTAATTAATCTAAATTAATTAATTATCCTTACAAGTGATTACACAAAGTAACTATCCCCTAATTACATCAAGTAATAATCTCTTTTTAAATCATCCTTGGAAATTAAATCAACATATGAATTTAACTCAAAATACTTAAGTTGATAATTATATACCACTTAAATATACCATTCAAATTTATTTCAAAATAAACTTAAGAATTTATATAAAAATAAGGATATATATTTAAAACATTTTAAACTTATATAAATAATTTAATAATTCATTTAAAATAATTTATTTAACTAACTTAAAGTTTAAATAAGAAATGATTTAAGAATATAGTTTAATTTAAACTTGTTTTAAAAAAGCTTATGAAATTTAAATTTTCGAGGCTGTCGTGAACCCAGGACCAACATTAAAATACCCGAGCCAGCTATCAAATTTCCCGAACCAAATCTCGGGCCACCTCCCCTTCTTCTCTTCCTTTTCCTTTTTTTAAACTTTTTTTAATTTAAATTTGTTAAACCCACACACGTTCGTTTTGAACACCAACCCGAGCCATCAACTAGTTTTTCTCGAGTACAAACCCGAGACATCTTCTTCCTCCCAGCATCAAACCAAACCTGATGCACACTGACACCACGTGCACCTACACCAGTAATCATGGCGACTTCCACCATCAATGCCATCGCCGTCATGATGATGATCATCTACCTTAACAATTCGGCCACGCAGATTTGCCGATAATGACTCCAATCGAAATTAAGTCGATAGATTGAAAACTAGAACTAACCAATTGACCGAAACACCCTACCGACGACGAACTCCACCATCTGGGACCACACCAATCGACCCAAAGCTATATCACACCCTAACACATCGATCCCCCCCCCCAATCTCATTGATTCCGATCCACCATGGACGTCTCAGGAATCCATTTTCTTACATCGTCTTAAACTAGGTTAAAAACCCTAAACGTTGACGTACCGACCACCACGGTGGTGGATGATTCCCCCCACCATTTTTTCCGACACCACTGACCTCCTCGCCAACTCCTCCCATGATCCCGTGGTCCAAACACCCTATGATCACCAGAATTTCGTTAAAACCCAATTTGCGTTCAACTAGGAAATTCTCATGATTCACTAAGTTAAAAATCATGATTTTTCTTTTAAAAATCATAATTCCCAAAGGTAAAACATATTATATAAGTGAATCAAGAATTTTCGGTACTTAAATTTCGACATTTATTTGAGTTTACTATATTTCTTTTCCCCAGTAAAATTATCTTCGAAATTATTTTAAAAATATTTTCAGAAGTTAGATTTTGATCATATGAACATAGTTTGTTTAGATCTTGAAGCCTAGAATGGATCAAAGAAAGGAATATTGATTTTTTTTTTTAACAGGTTTAATTTTTATGAACCTGGAACAGAGATGGAAACTTGTACAACAGTTATGCACAAGCATATCTACACACACACACACACACACACACACATATATATAATTTGTATATATGCAAGCAAATTCACAACTTTACTTCATAGACTTATCACATGCTAACTTAAGATATAGCAAATTAGAGAGTTTACTCACCTTAGAAATGAAGACAGAGGACAACAAAGCATGGAAAAGGATTTCAAAATCAGGAAATGAATCTTTATTTTGATCTGTGCTTTAACATTGTTGATCTTGCCTTTGCATGCTTCAGACTCGAGTCAAGTTAAAGTTATTTGAGTTGAACTTTGATTGTTGTTCTTGAATTTGAATATGAATGCTTTAAATTACCCAGGTTGATCATTGAGATGATCTGCTACTTTGAGTATGATCTTTGTTGAGTTGATTTGCTAGCTTTTCATGTGTGAAATCGTTTTGATTTGAAATTTATTTATTAATGTTGCTTTTATTCTGCTTCAGGTTTGTAGCTTATTTCCAAGTTTAAAATTTTGATTGCCAGGTTTTGGATTTCATTTTCCGTTTTAAATTTTTTTGCTTTGATCTTTATTATACTTGTTTTAAGTTTTCAGATTTGAGATGTTCAAACTGAGAATGAACATTAAGAAACCTAGTTACACTTTCTTAAATATATTTTTATAAAATTCAAATTAAAAGAGAAAAACACTTGCTTGCCACTTGTTCATTAATTTTTACACTTGTTCATTTGCTTGCATAACCATTTTACAAATGTCTATGGTTATTCAAATTGTGTTTAAGTCCTTAACTTTATTTAATTTATAGATTTAGTTTTATATATGTATGTATGTATGTATGTATGTATGTATGTATGTATGTATGTATGTATGTATTTCCTATTATATAATATTAATGCATTTCAAGTTATAAATATTTATAACTTTAAAGAACTTAATTTAAAATCTGCTTATACTTCGATAAATAAATAAACACATAGATCATATATATAAGTTTCTTAAAATATAGATTTTAACTTTAAAATAGCTTTTGAAAAGTATCATACTAATTTCAAAATAAAATTTTCCAAACTTATACACATATACAAAATTTGGAAACAAATTTTATTAAAAACATATATATTTATTTTTAAATTCCAAATCAAAATTCTATTCACAATTTATTGAATTTTCAAATCATTCCTTTATTTACAATCTTTTGATATATATATATCCATTCCAAATTTTTAAATTAACCCACAATTAAATTTATAATTAATATATTATTCAAAATATTCATTTCTAAATTTCCAATTAGAAATTCTATTTAAAATCATATTTATATACATTTATATTAATAAACAACAAATATCTATTTAATTTGGAAAATGCCAAATTAATTCACAATTTAATTTCAAAAATTAAATTAATTACCATTTTAAATTTTGATTAAAAACAGGGATGCTACATAAATTTCACATGATTACAAATCCTTGTAATTAATATCAAAAACATATTGTTTAATAATTTTCTATTAAATACACTTAAATTAAATAATTAATTTACATAACACATTATGATAAGATATAATAGAAAGAAAAGCACTTTTTATTTCTAATGAGATTTTATATAGATTTAATAATTTAAAATAAATTATAGAATTTCACCTAGGTCGTATTCCTAACTCTATTAATTTAGGCATCTAATATATATATAGGCACTGCTTAGGCACTTACTGAGCCCTGATGCCTCATAAGCATCTGCAAGCTAGTTTCAACCGGTTTTGTCTCCTTGCATGCTTCTAAGTGTTATACGTCTAGTATACCAAAACAGAGACTAATCAATAATAAACTTGTATCACAAGTTTACATCTCAGATTTCCTCTACTTTGGAATTCTGTATTAGTTATTTTAACAATAAGTATGTTGTAATTAATTACAACAACTAACAGCTATAGCAATAATAACTATAGCAATAAATCAAATGTTACACTATTTAAAGAAATAGCACAACACAGAAACGAAAAACAATGTATATATATATATATATCAACTAGAAATCTAACCGGTTGAAGAAGGAAATTTCGTCTGAGGCTTGTCGTAACAATTTCCTTAAGACTTTATTCAAAGTCTCCTAAGATACAACAGATGTGACCTGCTCGAGATTGTGATGTGTACGATCTTCTGTGTGATATGCAAAAGCATACAGATTGTAGATATTAAGAAACGAAGAAGAAGAAGAGAAAATTCGGAATTAAATTGAGTGAGGAAAGTGAACAGGTTTCCTCCTTATTTATAACCGAATTTCCAATGGCTACACCCATTGAGAAAAGTAGCATCCCTTCATTTTCAATGCCAAAAAGAGTTACTGTTCGCAACAGTCATGCCTCTTTGTTTGCAACGGCCGAAAACTGTTGCGGTTTGCAACAGTCATGCCTCTTCGTTTGCAACGGCCGAAAATTGTTAATGTTCGCAACAATCGTATCTCAATTTACTAGTCGCTTCTATTTGAATTTAAATAGTAGAAAACTGTTCGCTTTTGTACAGCAAAAATATAACACGGTCCACTCTTATTGGATCCGCACCCGACCTGGCCCGGTTCAGTCGGTCGAATGAGCGGGCGGCGCACGTGCGTGTGTTAATCCATGACCATATAGGTCCTCCTCCTTGCACAAAATTACCTGACCTTAAGGGCCAATATAGGGATTGAGAGTATACTATATAAATCAGAAAATTGACTTATTTTTGGCGATGTGGGATATATCTCATTCACTCTTTTTTTTGAGAATTCAAACAATCCCCCACATGAATGACAATATATGTCTCTCCCACATAAAGTGTAATATCACACAGTTCACATGAAAATAATGCTATATCGAGGATAGGTGGACATTTCACTTTGAACCTTCCCTAGTTAAAACTTATCGGATATACTTGGCTAATCGGTGAATTATTTCATCTAGAACCGTCAGCCGTTATTGTATAACCAGACAATAAGCTTTACAAAGCATTATTTTCCTTCACATCCAATCTCTTGGTTGTGTTCATTTTGGTCCTGAACAATTTTTGGTTCTGCGAGTTTTTGTAGAAAATATAAGCCTTTAATATTCTCATGGAGCCGAACCAGCTCACACTAACATAGATGATCGGAACCATTAAGAGTATCCTATATATATCCCACTTGTTATATTCAAGATATGGTCATCATTAAAAAACATAGTTTTAACCTTTAAATACTTCTGTAGGCATGCATTTATATTGTGCACCATAGGAATGGAGTTGGACTATGTCCAAGCAAATGCATTACGTCTTGAGTTACTCGGAACTGGTTTGCCTATTGATCCTAGTCTGTGGATCTCTAGTCGCTAGGATAGGTTTCCGTATAAGATAACTCTTGGTGGTTTAAGCTTTTAAACCCATTCCCCTCGATGCGCAGTCAATTTTCTCTCTTGATAAACCTTTAGTAAATGGATCCGATAGGTTATAATTTGTTCTCACATAATCTATGGAAATAGTTCCATTTGAGAGTAACTGCCTAACTGTGTTATGGCGTCGATGAATGTGTCGTGACTTTCCATTATACACAAAGTTGTGCACTCTGCTTAGCGCAGCTTGGTTATCACAGTGTATGCATATGGTCGGTACAGGTTTAGGCCAAAATGGAACATCTTTTAAAAAATGATGAAGCCATTCTGCTTCTTCGCCTGCTTTATCTAAAGCGATAAACTCTGATTCCATAGTGGATCGAGCTATGCATGTTTGTTTAGTAGATTTACATGACACTACTGCCCCTGTTAAGGTAAATACATAACCACTCATTGATTTTTCTTCCTCTGAATTAGCAATCCAGTTTGCATCACTATATCCTTGCAGGATATTTTCCATAATGTAAGGAATAATTTGTGGTATTTTTTAAATATCCAAGCACTCTCATTAGTGCTTTTCAGTATTCCTTTCCTGGATTGCTTGTATACCTGCTCAGTCGACTTACTACATAAGCTATATCTGGTCTTGTGCAATTCATGAGATACATGAGACATCCTATTACACGAGAGTATTCCAATTTTATTACACTCTCATTAGTGTTTTTATGCAGTACTTCTGATGGATTAAAAGGTGTTCTTGCACATTTAATTCCAAAATTTTGAAATTTTTCAATCACTTTGTCTACATAGTGTGACTGAGATAATTCAATTTCATTAGGTGTTCTTATTATTTTGATTCCTAAAATAACGTCTACAACTCCTAAGTCTTTCATATCAAAATTGCTAATTAACATCTTCTTTGTGGTCTCTATTATCTGAGTATTTAGACCAAATATTAACATATCATCTACATATAAACTTATCATCATATATGATTGTCCAATTTGTTTATAATAAACACACTTATCGCATTCATTGATACGAAAATCATTTCTCATCATGACACTATCAAATTTTGCGTGCCATTGTTTTAGAGCTTGTTTTAGTCCGTATAATGATTTTACTATTTTACAGACTTTGTTTTCATTTCCTTTGGAAACAAAACCATCAGGTTGCTCCATGTAGATCTCCTCATCAAGATCTCCATTTAAGAATGCTGTCTTTACATCCATTTTATGAATTTCTAGAGTATAGATCGATGCAATTGCTATTGGCATTCTTATAGAGGTTATTCGTGTTACCGGCGAATATGTATCAAAGAAGTCTACTCCTTCTTTTTGACGATATCATTTGGCTACTAATCTGGCTTTATACTTATCGATAGAGCCATCTGCTTTCATTTTCTTCTTGAAAATCCATTTACAACCAATAGGTTTTATTCCAGGTGGAATATCAATAATTCCCCAAGTTTGATTACTTAGAATTGAATCAATTTCACTTTTGATTGCTTCTTTCCAACATGAAGATTTAGAAGATGACATTGCTTCCTTGTACGTTTGAGATTCGTGTTCTAACCTATATGTGAAAAGTCCAAACCAAATGTCTTGGAAGTCCTAGCCCTTACGCTTTTTCTTTGTTCAACTTCCTCAATCTTATGATGAGTTGCATCTTTATGTGAATTGCTTGATTCTTCTCTTGTCCTTTTAGGGACATTATTCCCTTCGTTCCTTTTGTGCAGAAACACACCTTCAAAGAATGAGGCATCTCTAGATTCCATTATTGTATTTACATGAATATCAGTTATATCAGACTTGAATACCAAAAATCTGTAGGCACTGCTATTTTGGGCTAGCCCTACATAGTAACAATCTAATGTTTTTGTTCCAAATTTGACTCTCTTGGGAGGTGGAACTGGAACTTTTGCCAACCACCCCCACACTTTGACATATTTAAAGCTTGGTTTGTGTCCTTTCCAAATCTCATATGGAATTGTTCATGTTTTATTATGAGGGACTTTGTTTAATATGATATTAGACATATTTAAGGCTCCCCCTCACAAGTTCTTCGGTTGACCAGAGGTTAAAAGCACGGCATTAATCATGTCTTTTAACGTTCTGTTCTTCCTCTCGGCTACACCATTTTGTTGTGGTGAATATGGAGCTGTTGTTTGATGAATTATACCATTTTCGGCACAGAACTGTTCATACGGTGATTCATATTCTCCACCTTGATCAGATCTCAATATCTTGATCTTTTTATTTAACCGATTTTCTACCTCATTCTTGTACTTTATAAATGATGTAATTGCTTCATATTTACTATTCAAAAGATATACATAGAAATGTCGCATATAATCATCAATAAACGTGATAAAGTACTTTTTCCCACCTCTTGTAGGTAACGATTTAAAATCACATAAATCTATACGAACCAAACCTAGTGGATCGGTGCTTCTATCAACAAATTGAAATTGTTTTTTTAACCATTTTTGCTTCTACACATGTCTCACATTTGTAGTTCTTATCTACTTGGAATTTTGGAATTAATCCCAGGTTTGATAATGTTTTCATTTTTCGAAAATTATGTGTCTCAATCTATCATGCCATAGTAAGATTTCGTGCTCAAGCAAGTAAGAAACTTCAATTTTATTAATAGCACAGTCTGAATACATAGTTTTATTGCCGATAACGGCAACATATGCCTTAAATAGATCATCACATAAATATCCCCTTCCGATATACATTCTAGCTTTGGATAGAACCATCTTGTCTGACTCGAACACCATTTTGAATCCTTTCTTTGATACTACTGCACCAGAGATGAGATTCTTGTGTATGCCTGGAGCACGTCATTCAACTTGATTGTTTTTCCAGAAGTAAACTTGAGGAATATTGTGCCACTGCCTTCGATTATGGATACTGCAGAATTACCCATATAGAGTTTTTCTTCGTGATCGAATTTTTGGTATGTAGAAAACATGGATTTGTCACAGCAAACATGACGAGTGGCGCCTGTATCTACCCACCATTGGTTAGGATTTTGAACCAAATTGCATTCTGATACAACTGCCGAGAAGTTGGACTCATCTACTTCCATGTTGTCTACTATATTTGCTTCTTTGTTGCGTTCCTTTTTGTGTGTGCAATCTATAGCGGCATGTCCAACTTTTCCACAAACCCAACACTCGCCATTAAACTTTTTGGTTCGTTTTTTGTCTTTTGATTTGTAGTCTGGAGTTTTCATTTTCTTCTGGAAATTCTTCTTTTTGTTTTTGGTCTTTAACCCTTCAGCCACAAATGCCTCCTCGCTTGGTTTTGTAACTCCAAGGTTATCTGCCTTAATTTTCAGCCGGACTATGAGATCCTGTAAAGAGATTTCCTTCTTCTTATGTTTTAGATAGTTGCGGTAATCTCTCCATAACAGCGGCAGTTTTCCCGTGATGGCTTCAACCAAAAACGATTCTCCAACCTTATGACCTTCCACTTCGAGTTTATGAATGATGATTTGCAGTTCATGCAATCGAGCAGTCACTGGTTTGGAGTCAACCATCTTATAGTCCATGAATTTGTCTACCATGAATTTCTTAAAACTGATATTCTGCGTCTCGTACTTCATGGCAAGTGCATTCCAGAGTGCTTTTGCTGTCTTTAGAGGCTGATGTACTTTGTTAGCACCTTGTCGAGACAATTCAGAATATAGTTTCTGCATAGAAAATCGAAATGCTTCCACATATCAACATCTGATTCCTTGCCTGGTGCAGGAATCGGTTCCTCCTCATCGAGATACCGCTGCAGACCGAGTGTGGTGAGACAAAATAGCATTTGATTTTGCGACGTTATGAAGTCATCACCATCTCCTTTGAACGGATCGGGCATGTTGTGAGTAGTAGCCTTTGTTGATAGTTCAACTATTGCCTTCTCTATTTTAGCGAAAATAGGAAAGTCTTAAGATGTTATACGTCTAGTATACCAAAACAAAGACTAATCAATAATAAACTTGTCTCACAAGTTTACAACTCATATTTCCACTATTTTAGAATTCTGTATTAGTTATTTTAACAATAAGATATTGTAATTAATTACAACAGCTAACAACTATAGCAACAATAACTATAGCTATAAATCAAACATTATACTATTTAAAGAAATAGCACAATGTAGAAACGAAAAACGATATATATATATATATATATATATATATATATATCAACTAGAAATCTAACCGGTTGAAGAAGGAAATTTCGTCTGAGGCTTGTCGTAACAATTTTCTTAAGAATTTAGTCTAAGTCTCCCAAGATACAACTGACGTGATCGGCTCGAGATTGTGATGTGTATGATCTTCTGTGTGATATGCAAAAGCACATGAATTGTAGATATTAAGAAACGAAGAGGAAGAAGAGAAAATTCGAAATTAAATTGAATGAGGAAAGTGATCAGGTTTCCTCCTTATTTATAGCCGGATTCCCAATGGCTACACTCGTTGAGAAAAGTAGCGTCTCTTCATTTGCAATGCCAAAAAGCGTTACTGCTCGCAACAGTCGCGCATTTTCGTTTGCAATGGCCGAAAATTGTTGCGGTTCGCAACAGTCACACCTCTCATTTACAACGGCCGCGTCTCAATCCACTAGTCGCTTCTGTGCAGCAAAAATATAACACGGTCCACTCTTATTGGACCCGACCCAACTGGACGGGCGACGGCACGCACGTGTTAGTTCATGATCATATAGGTCCTCCCTCTCGCACAAAATTACCTAACCCTAAAAATCAACATAGGGATTGAGAGTATACTTACATAAAACAGAAAATTAACTTATTTTTGGTGATTGGGATATATCTCATTCACTCTTTTTTTGAGAATTCTTACCTTAAATCCATCCAAGCCCCTAAGTTTCCAGTATGGATCAATGAGTACTAATAAAAATGCTAAAATTTAACTGAAAATACGTACATGAATGATCAAAAACGGTGGCTCCAATTAATCTCCAACTAATCTCGTATAAACGATTAATCCCTAATTTATCCTTACCGCTTACCTTTCGCTCAACGATATTTACAACCATGAGTTCAATGCAAGGTTGATGAAGTACACTCTATAATTTTATGTCTCGCTGGTTTTCTTTGAGTTCCTTAGCAGTCATTATGTCATGAGTTCTCGAAATTCTGTAAGTTTGTTTTGGTTCACCTTAGCTAGTTTGGATTTCTTTTGGCCATGCATGTTGACATATTTATGATTAGTCCATTTCATCCCCTGATGATTTATCACACTTCCTTTATATGATGTTTATTTTAGATACATACAGTATCGTATTATGCTGTATATGATCTTTGAATGTAGGCGGTGGGTGATATGAGCCTGGCTAAATGGTGTTGACTCATGTTCACTCAGACATGAAAGTGATGAGCGGCTTATGCGTTTTGCATTTAGTGTGTTGAGTAAAACACACACACTCCTGTGCGCGCAAGCGTGTACGTGCGTTTCACTTTGGAGCAGTGTTCACTCATACCAAACTATTACCTTATCCAAGTTATTTGTGCATTTCTGTTGTAACTCTTAGTACTACCACGATTAGAATGAGAGTCAAGTATGGATAGGGCTGTGCTTTATGGCTATTTATAGCACAGGCGGAAGACTGAGGATTTCCTAACATTTACCGCAATTAGTATTTTACTTCCATGCCGCAGTTCTATCATTTCAATATAGCATTGCATTGTTGTATCCTCCTTTGCTATGTAAACAAAGGTTGATGAAGAAGCCTGCGAACAAAATTAATTTTTGGGAAACTGTTATATAAATAAAGGTCTGGGTTCGAGTCCCAGCATTGAGGAGTATATATCACCGTCTTTAGTTTATTTGTTTACAATTTTAGTGTTATCATTAAATATTTTCAAAGTATTTTATTTGTAATGTTTTGCTTTATATTTAATATTCTACTTATACTAATTGTTTCAACGTTTCGAACTTGTGACATTCTACACCAAGCCATATCAATTAACCACTTGGACAATGGTGCTTCTCTGGTCGTTGGATGTTTCAAACTTTACATGAACCTTTCCCATTGGTTTTTTCAACCCCGATAGGCATGAAACCATACAGCTTGGTCCAAAATATTGATGATAAAAGTACGCTTTTAACTCATAATTTTCTAATTGTCGTATGATGCAGAAGTCTAAAACAAATGGTTAGTAATGAAATAGAGTTCGCAAACAAAAAAAATCATTAAAGTCTACATACAAACAAAAAATGTTAAACAAATAATCTACACACTATTGTTTTTAGTACTACAAACAACTAAAAATCGAATTGATTCAGAATCAATCCAGAATTAGGATAGGTAGTGATAAAACATTAACTATTCGTTATGAAAATTACTGGCTCGGGTCCGGATCAAACATATATAGTCGAAGCTAACATATGTACATAAATTAATATGATGAGCTCGGTGTCTTCGGATCAAAACCCTATAATAAACCTTGTGCATATTAGTAGTTATATCGTTGTATGCTTACTGAGTGAGGTGCTGTATTGCGGACATTTCTATTGAAATTGCAGCTCAAAGGACCTAGGTGGAGAGTACCATGGTTGAAATTTAAAAACTGAAAAACGTGAGCAAAGAAGGATAGAGTCAGACTTGGTAGCTACAAGAATGGAAAAGATAAATATGTTACTCCTAGCAACAAAACGGATAAAACCACCCCACGCTTTAACCAGACTAAACCCAACCTAAAATCACTATAGCATTGAAAGCACACTCAAACAAGAAGCCAAAATTACGTAACCAAGGAATGCTAAATTACAACAGAACAATCAAAAGCTTTAACTTAACACTTGTTGGGGCCCTTTCCGAAAAAAGAGCACCCTCCAAAAAATGGCGTATGCTGCTTGATGTGGAGAGCACACGGTATTCTTTAGTAAAAGGCGAAAGAATAGTTCGCTCTGTGCTCAACACGCAGCTGCGTTGCCATGTTATCTCAATGCCTGTGCTGCTTTATAGCTCAGCTGTACTAACCTAATAGTATTTAGGCCGATGTGGGACTAAAACAAACCAACTTCACTCCTCACTATCTCATCAACTACCCCCATTCTCCTCTTCTGCTTCGCCAAGGCTCCTGCCTCATTTTTAGCTGTAAGTTCTCTGGTCTGTTACTTCGGTTTCATTTCATTGCTAATTTTTTGTTTGTCCTAAACATCATACGGCGCTGAATCAATTACCCTATGAGTCATGATAACGCATTTGCCAAATTTCCTCAATCGTTCTATCTTTGTTTTGATGCTTTATGCTGATTGTTCCTATCAATTTAATACATTGTAAGCACCAGTTTAGAGTATGCATTTTTGTTTTAACTTTTCAGATAGATGCTTTAGTCATTCAATCATCGTTGGCAATATTTGATTTTGAAGAAAATCCAGGTTACGGCGGTAATAAAATTGAGTAACCTTGATGTGCAACGATGAAATTGAAGAGGTTTTGTTGTTTTATTAATGTAGTTTGTGTTCAATTCTTTCAGATTGATGGCAGTTTATAAGTTTTGTTCATTTTAAATATTCATGTTTATAATGTGATAGAACGGTTCACCTACTACCATTTTGATAGCATAAATTTTAGTATTTGAACTAGGCCTCATCAATTAATTGAACTAGTACGTGAATTTTGTGATAGTCAACTGGTCAAAGATAAAACTGAAGCAATTCGACGCTAACTTGGGAGAATGAACCAATAATTGAACATTCGGCTTCAGTTCCTAACTCTGTCAATAACATTGAGGATAAAGGTGCGGTAGACTAGAGTTGACTAACATTTGATTCGAACGTGCAAGAGTGAGTGTAACATATTATTTTTCGATAATAAAGGACGTGTAAGAGTGAGTATAATATGTTGTGTTCCGATAACAACCGTATCTACAGTAGAAATTGTAATATTAAACCACCCCTTGTCAATTAGTTCAATTTATAGGCTGAATTGATGCATTTTTGTTATAGCTATATCAAAAATGGCATTTGACAATAACTTTCTCATCATTTTGAAAGGATCCACCACTTAATAAGCCTTACAACTTTTACTTCAATCCTTGGCTTTTTCTACAGTGCTTTATTAAAAAACGAAGATGGGGATGAAGTGGTCGAGAGGTTGATATCGGGTTTTAGCATCAAATGCGAGTAACTTATTGTGTTTAGACTTTGGAGACCACTCTGATGATGAAGGAATACGCTACAGTTGAGGATGCATTGATGAAATAGTAACGGCAATTGCCCCGAGAGGATGATGAGGTGTTTGATGATGTTCTGGATGGTCATTGATGTAGTAGTAGATGCTGATTCTATGATCGACGAGTGATGACGTGGCAAGTTGGTTGTTTGGCAAGGTTTATTTATAGTATATGAACATAATTACCCTTTATTTTTAGCAATCATTTCTCTCTGAAGTAATTTGGCTTGCAGCAACAGCCATCATCAACCAGAACCTATTCATGTAGCGGCTTCTTAGAATTTGGTGTCAGTGTGGCCCTTGGTCAGAATCTCAATACATACTCTCATACTTGCTATTTTTATATATTCATGTTACCACATTTGTAAGTTTTTGTTCTTTTGCAAAATATGTGTTGTCTTATCATTGATGTGCAAGATTATTTGCAGTTCATTCCCTTCCAACGTTGTCTTTTGCTGAGGTCAATTGGATGGATTTTTGTCATGATACAAAAGAAATCAAGAATCCTACTAAAATCTCTTCATCGGTAAACAAAGTACATGATCGGAAGTTTTATGTGGCTCGGAAGAGCTTTTGGCATTCCTTTGAGTAACGTATAATCTTTAAAGTAAGTATTTTGTTTTTGTCATAACATTATGTCCTTCTCTTTTATATATTGTTTCTGTTTCAAATGATATGTTTTTGTATGATAGTTAGTCATGATGTGTTGATTGATCATTTATTTTTGTAAGAATCAAATGGAATCATAGCTCTTAAACTGTAAATCGTGTACTAGTACTATGGTCCTGTTGGAAATGTTTCTGTCTGTGAAGCGAATTTATTAAAAAATTAAATAAAAGACGGGTTAATGGTAATTTATTTATAAATCGTTATTATTATTGAGTCGTTGCAAATTTATAATGGTAATATATTTATGTGACATTATTATTGAGCCGTTACAAAAGCTAATGATATTACAATATTGTTTAAATGAGAATAAATTAAAATCCAGTAACATTCCATCACTTTAGTAACGTATACAATTTTCATTCTGTCTATTTAAATGATAGATAGACAAAAGAGAAATAATAATAATAACAGACATTTTTCTTTTTCTTCTTCCTTCAACAAAATTAAACACCTTCAGCAAATATTTCAAAGTGCAAATCAGAATCAACTTTATCGGTGCAAACAAGTTAATATTTTTCAACTAGAGTGGTTGTTTTATTCTAGAGGAGACGGCGTTTGTTTTTTAGAATTGTTTTGCACCTCTGAGCAGAACGTCGAAACGTTTTTAAGAGAGTGACGACGTATACGACTCAGCCGAAGTTTCATTGTTCCCAACAATTTGAAGAAGTTCCAGACAACAATGACTTCTACTGCAACTGATGGTATGTTTAAACTGAATGTTGAATGTAATAAAATGTCTGCTTCTGCTTGTATGTTGTTTGATTTTAATATATGACACTCTAGATTATATCATGTGAACAACCGTATAATTCATAGCATGAGCACCTTATATCTTATCCCTAAAAAATCACAAACTGATTTTGATAAATGTGAATTCTGTGGTCAAGCAAAAAGAAACCACATAAATCAGTTGATAGAGTGTCTGAACCTTTAGAGTTGATTCATTCTGATATATGTGAGCTTAATGGAACTTTGACTAGACATGAACATTGTTACTTTATCACTTTTATTATGTATACCTTATGAAAAATAAAAGTGATGCATTTGATATGTTTAAATCATTTAAAACTGAAATTAAGAATCAATCTACTAAGAAAATTAAGAGACTTCGTAGTGATAAGGGAACAGAATACGAGTCTAGTTTATTTCTTGATTTTTATAAATTGCATGGCATAATTCATGAGAGAACTGCACCTTATTCACCTGAAATAAACGATAAAGCTGAAGGAAAAAATAAAACCTTTACTGAATTAGTTGTAGTTATCTTATTGAATTATGGTGCAGCATAACATTGGTGGGGGATATTTTATTGACTGTGTGCTATGTATTAAATAGAATCCCTAAATCAAAAGGTAAAATCTCACCATTTGAAATTTTAAAAAACTATAAACCAAATGTGCCTTATTTTAAAACTTGGGGATGTTTGGCATATTTTCGTATACCAGACCCTAAGAGAATAAAAGTAGCAAGTAGAGCATATGTGTATTTATTGGTTATGCTATAAATAGCAAAACATATAGATTTTATGACCTTAATACACATAATATAATAGAATATAATGATGCTGATTTTTATGAATCTAGATATTCATTTAAATTGAGGAATAGTGGGGGCACATCAAGTAACACCATGCCTATTAGAACAGAACTTAATGAGTCTTTTAAAAATGAACCTAGAAGAAGTAAAAGAGTAAGAACTGCAAAAGATTTTGGTTCAGGTTTTTGTACTTTTACTACAGAGGATGATCCTTTAAACCTCAAAGAGTGTAACAATTTGAATTTCAATGGGTCCAGATTTTTCGCAATAATGCTAAAATCCAAGTCCACTGAAGTTCGAGTTGGTTAATTGATATCCTGCAAATAGACAAAGACAAATATATCAGAGCTCAAATAAATATTTTACAGCGAAACCGACGAAAATATAAAAGTAAGTAAATAAAGATAATAACACTTTCTAAACAAGTGTCTCAAAGCTGAAAAGTCTCTGTCATCTACCAAACATGTGAGATGTTACGAGAAATGGGTCGGAACTAAAGTTTTGGTGAATGGACAAATTATACGTGTCTAAGCTTAATTTTACATATATCATTTTATTTTCATTTTATATTATATTAGGTTTTGGATTTATAATACTCTCGCCTCTGTGCGGGAATCGTACACATCTACTCCCTAGTAGATTAAAATCTAATAACTAATATATATGTAGCTATATGTCCAATGACCGCATCGGTCCTAGGTACTACCGTTAGTACCTTCTGTATTCTCTTCAAAAAGGACTCCATCATCTTGCTCCTAGAGCGTTCTGCAACTACATCTGTAAATGACAGTTTCGTAAGGTCTACAATACAAATATCCCGTCGTCTAATATAAAAACGTAAAACTGCGTCTGCACTAGCCTATACTAATGCTCGGACATCCACAACGTAAAACATTCAATTGGTTGCGCCTCTCATTCAATGTCTCGATAGTGATAAAATCATTGGCCTGTTGATTTAACTCTAGTCTTTCTTGAACTCGCTCTTGGTTGATGATGATTTGATCTTCGCATGCGACGATCCTTTTAGGTCTTGCCTACTATAACCTACTCGCAAGTTAGAGTACGGTGGCATACGAGTATCCTACTACATTCATCGACATTTTGACTGTCTACAAAGGTCTGCTTCGTTAGGCCTACAATGCAAAAGCAGTTAAGGCACGCTCTCTTGATGAAACACCTATAGACCTGCCTCCGAGGGTGCAGTTTCGTTAGGCTTACACCAGAGGGCATCCTAAAGTATCCTCACGTTTCGTTGAAGTCTCGTCCTTCTAGCCCAAATTAACTAAGTTGGGCGTGCTATTTCTGTGCTAAAAATATGTGATGAACTGCTTCGTTGGGCTCTTCATCCTTTCGGCTGCTCCAAATGCATCTTACTATTTTATTAGGCCCTAAATCTAATCTTTTGTTTTGCGTTTACTTTACTTTTCTTATTCTGTTGGCAACTTATTTATCATAATCAGCATAAGCGTGTCCCAGCCTCATCTAACTATTGTGAGACCATCAATTCCTTACTGAAATGAAATGCTGTTGGTATGGGTCTCTCTTCTATGTTCGCTTATTAACTTAATGCAAGTTTCAAAATAAGTCTTTTCTGTCATATCTAATTATAACCTATGTTATAATTATACTTGCAATTGTTACTTCTATGTTCTTTTATAATCCACATGTTATAAATATAAGTGCATGTGTCTATTTTCTATTCTAGTCTGTCTTCATTTATTATGATATTGAATTCTCTTTAGTTCTCTTATATTATATGACAATCTTGGCTTGGGACTACGTCCGACTGTCACAAATTACTTATCATAATAACTGTTTTACTTTTATTCTACTGTCTGCACAGTAAATGCATATCTAGGCACATTTATGTATATCGTTTCTAGTCTTGTCAAATAATTAACTTGATTTCTTCTTTTATTTCTTACGCTTTATGTTATTCTCTTCTATTTTAGGAAGTAGTTCTATTCTATTTGGTTGGTTATAAAAACTGTGCTAAAAATCCATTTCCATATTTTAATATTGAATAATGTTATAAACAATAACTCGTAATTGCAAGATATTTCTTTTATTGTTTCTATAATTATTAGATAATGCAAAATACAGAAATGTTCCTATTTTACACTAATTCTCTTTTCCTTTCTTTTTATTCCTGCAATTACGTTTATCGTTATTCTTACAATATTAAACTATGAAAACATATCATCTTTTCTAAACCAACCCACTAATCTATCACTAATTTCTCAATCAAAATTATTAAATTTTCCTCCTTTTATTCATTTTTTCCCCGTCTTATCATAGTTTACTGTAAATTTCTTACTTTTAGGCTTATATATTTCTCAATAACCGTTAAGCCTGATTTTATTCATATTTAATTGGACTTCTATCTTTCTTTTCCATATAAATAATAATTCAATATAAGCTCTCTTATAAAATTTACAGTTTTCAACATAACTAATTAACAGAATTAATTACTGAAAATAAATGCCGAATTAAATATTTAATGGGAATCTAACGATTATATATAAACGTAAAAGATATATATAATTTAAATTCACCTACATGTCATCCTTAGCTTTGCTCATGGTCTTCCTGGATCCCCTTCTAAGATATCTAATATTTTTATTAAAAAGATCTTCTCACTAAAAACATTTTCTATTTAGGATTCGGCCTCAGGCAATGAACCCAAATGGGAGAAAAACTGATTGTGAGAAAGTAGCTAGGCCTAAGGTTCTATTTATAGTGGAGTCTGGGGATCTCAGACTGTTGGATTTTAGATTGAATTTGATGCAATCACGTCACAGGCTTGTTGTGAATCATTGGATCCAAAAAACAACACTCAATTTAAACGTTAACTTTTAACTGTGGCCTGTTCATTCCATTTAATTTTCATCAATTGCAAATTTAATTCCCATTATAACACATGTTTATTTTGAAATTCAAACGTTGCTAATTAATGTAAGTTACTTTTTATTAATTGCTGATTTGATTAACAATGTCTACTAATATTAATTAATACCTCTAATTGCAGATGTCAAGTAATTTCCTTTATAACGCGCTTCTATTTTGAAATTCAAACGCGTGTTATTTCTGGAATTTGTACGTGCATATATTTTAAATAAATATATTTACGCACATTTACACGTATAATTATTTTTCGATACGAAACTTCCAAAAACGCCATTTTCACTGTAAATTAATCAGAAAATGCCACGAACACAATGGTACAAGTTTAGAGGATATATTTTGACAATTCCAAAAACGCTCATTTTCACTGTTTATAATTATTTGAATATTTAATTATCTAAAAATACAGGGTGTTACAAAGAGGCCTTATCTTCCTTAGATGCCGATTTTTGGCAAGAGGCTATAAATGATGAAATGGATTCTTTGGAATCTTGTAAGACTTGGCACTTAGTAGATCTACCACCTGTTTATAATTCTATAGACTGTAAATGAGTACTTAAAAAGAAATTAAAACCTGATGACACAGTTGATAAATAAAAAGCCCGTTCAGTAGCTAAAGGATTTAAGCAAAGAGAAAATGTATACTTTTTTGACACATTTTCACCTGTAACTAGGATTACATCCATTCGAGTACTAATTTCACTTGCATCTATTCGTAATTTAATAATACACCAAATGAATGTTAAAACTGACTTTTTAAATGGTGAATTAGAAGAGGAAATTTATATGGACCAACCTGAAGGATTTGTAGTTCATGGTCAAGAACATAAAGTTTGCAAGTTAGATAAATCGTTATATGGCTTAAAACAAGCACCTAAACAATAACATAAAAAATTTGATAACTTAATAATCTCACATGGTTTCAAAGTTAATGAAAGTGACAAATGCATTTACTATAAATTTAAGAATGCCATTTGTATTATCATATGTCTGTATGTAGATGACCTACTTATTTTTGGGTCAAACATTCATGTCATAACTCTGTTAAATCTTTGTTAAGTACAAATTTCGATATGAAAGATCTAGGTGAAGCAAGTTTAATAATTGGTATTAAGATTACTAGGTTCGAAAAGGGACTTTTTTGGATCAATTTCATTATATTGAAAATATTCTAAAGAAATACAATTATTTTGACTGTAAACCTGCATGTATACCATATGATCTTAGTGTAAAGCTATTTAAGAACATCGGTGAAGGTGTAAGACGGACTGATTATGCGAGCATCATTAGCAGCCTTCGGTATGTCACTGATTGTACTAGACCTGACATTGCGCATGTCGTGGTATTATTATGCAGGTTTACTAGTAGACCTAGTATAGAGCATTGACACGCTATTGAGAGGGTCATGAGATAACTAAAACGAATCATGAATGTTGGGTTACATTATGAAAATTTTCTAGTTGTCCTTGAAGGTTACACCAATGCAGAATGGAATACTTTATCTGATGATTCAAAAGCAACCAGTGGCTATATCTTTAGCATTGCTGAAGGAGCTATTTTTTGGAAATTCAAGAAACAGACTATTTTGGCTCAGTTTACTATGGAGTTTGAGATGATAGCACTAGCTACAGCTAGTGAAGAAGCATGGTATTTAAGAAATCTGCTAGTTGAGATTCCTTTATGGGAAAAACTGATACCAGCTGTGTTAATTCATTGCGATAGTACTGCGGCTATTGCAAAAGTACAGAACCGTTATTACAATGGTAAGAGACGATAGATACGTCATAAGCACAATACCGTTAGAGAGCTACTCTCTTCAGGTGTTGTTAAAGTAGATCACATACGAAGTGATGAGAATTTGGTAGATCCTTTGATGAAAGTACTGGCCAGAGAAAAAGTCCTTAGAACTTCTAAAAGATTGAGACTATTGCTCTTAGATTGTTGAGTCGCGCACAATGGTAATCCGACCTAATGACTGGAGATCCCAAAAACTATGTTTAATGGGTAATAACAAGTTGTGAAGTGATATTAGTTGAACATCTTATTTTATATTAAGAAGCATGTATTTCTGAAGTGATTAGATGATGAGTTAATTGAAACTCTTAATGAGATCTATACTTTATTTGGAGTGGAGTACCTACCTTTAGAAGTGCTATTGACAGGCTCACATGTGTGAATGTGTAATTGTGGTCGTTTCCTGTGGAGTTTTGGGAAAAATTTCTAGATATATTCACAAAATTGGGATAGACGTGCATAGTCATAATTGCACGGGCTTATTTGATTGCACTTTAGAAAAATTGTATATGGTCTGATGTCAGGAATAGAGTTCAAGACTACGTGTCACTCTATTAAAAACTGAATTATCACCATCATGCAACGGTTCAAGTCGAAAGACACCTTTGTTTATGTACAATCTTATGTTTTCAAAAACTGTTCAAAAAATCTTTAAAAAAAAATTCAAGTGAGGGATTTTTTGGAAATGTTTTTGTTTATGAAGTGAATTTATTAAAAAATTAAATAAAAAAAGGTTAATGGTAATTCATTTATGAACCATTATTATAATTGATGTTACACTTGCACAATGGTAATATATTTATGTGGCATTATTATTGAGCCGTTACAAAAGCTAATGGTATTACAATATTGTTTTAAATGAGAATAAATTAAAATCCATTAACATTCCATCATTTTAGCAACATATACAATTTTCATTCTGTTTAATTAAATGATGGTTAGACAGAAGAGAAATAGTTAGAATAACATATATTTTTCTTTTTCTTCTTCCTTCGACATAACTAAACATCTTGAGCAGTATTTCAGAGTGCAAATCACAACTTTGTCAGTGCAAACAAATTGATATTTTTCAGATTAGAGAGGTTGTTTTATTTTAGAGACGACGGCGTTTGTTTTTTCAGAATTGCTTTGCACTTTCGAGCAGAACGCCAAAACGTTTTCAAGAGAGTGACAACGTACACGACTCAGCCGAAGTTTCATTGTTCCCAACAGGTCCTGTCCAAACAATCTAAACAAAAAAGTAGTTGTATTCTTTAACCTTTTTTATGATCATCCTTCACACATGCTTTGTAATTATTGTAAAACGTGTGTATTCAGAAATGAAACACGAGATTAAGACAAATGGAATCTGAGTATAAAAAATGGAATCTGAGTATAAAAAATCTGATATAAGAATTATCATGTTCTGCATATGAGATCAAAAATAGCAAAATTATTAATTTACTTCAATTTTATGTAAAAAAAAGAAATGGAAAATAATGTTAATCTCCATATTTACTAATAAAACTACAAACTAGAAGAGTGGTCCAAGTACAAAGATGTTTCCATATTGTCAAACTGATTTCATTTTATTTTTTGGTCAAGGAAAGGGAAAATAACGTTTCAACCAGAATGTAACTCAAAATAACTGCTTCACATGTATAGATATTTAATTTACCAACATGTAGCACCTGTCAAATGCTGTAAAATATGTGATTGGTCGATGATCTGTTTCATTCGAGCTATTTGGGGTTTAAGGTGGGTGGGCATTGTATCGCGACTGCAATAGTGAAAGTATATGGCAACAGTGGTTGACATTAAGATGTTGCGTTTAAGACTTAGATTACTAGAAGATTTGGTTGGAAGGCTTTGATGTGACGTGAAAAACTTAGCTTAATGGAGTTTATGAGCTTCTAAAGATGAGGAACATTAAATGGTTGCTTTTTTGACGTTCCAGACCAGCGTAGTACTTAAATTTGGATGATGTTAGCCGACTTAATTGCCGGTTGTAGCAAAAACTGTGCTATATTTTGTAAACCACTGAATGGTATATCTGTCTATGTGTTCCATCTGAGACCAGCCATTTTAAATTTTATCAAGTATTCACTGCCATTGAAAACGAGGGATTTAGATGCGAGAATACAATGAGGATCAAATATCATATTTTTGGTTGTGTTAGTCAGAAATATGTACAAATTGATCGTTATTCATAATAGCTCAAAAAAAAAAACAAGTAGAATATGCAACCATCTAATTATATATTACAAGGAAATGATATATTCTTGGTTGACATTAAGATGTTGCGTTTAAGACTTAGCTTACTAGAAGATTTGGTTGGAAGGCTTTGATGTGACGTGAAAAACTTAGCTTAATGGAGTTTATGAGCTTCTAAAGATGAGGAACATCAAATGGTTGCTTTTTTGATGTTCCAGACTAGCGTAGTACTTAAATTTGGATGATGTTAGCCGACTTAATTGCCTGTTGTAGCAAAAACTGTGCTATATTTTGTAAACCACTGAATGATATATCTGTCTATGTGTTCCATCTGAGACCAGCCATTTTAAATTTTATCAAGTATTCACTGCCATTGAAACAAGGGATTTAGATGCGAGAATACAATGATAATCAAATATCATATTTTTGGTTGTGTTGGTCAGAAATATGTACAAATTGATTGTTATTCATAATAGCTCAAAAAAAACAAGTAGAATATGCAACCATCTAATTATATATTACAAGGAAATGATATATTCTTAAGGAATTTCCTACCATTTTGAATTACTATGGATATAAAGGGTAATTAAAAATAAATATTAGTCACAATGAAACAAAGATGTTGGTCATTTTTTGTGCAATTGTTAGTTGGTAGATGAACGGTAAGAACAAGCCTTTACTGTTTGGAAGAGGACGCTGGCAACACATTAGATAGCAATATACACAAGCAATGCTGAGTACATTGGCTCCAAACGCGATAAAATATAAACAGTTGAAGAGAAGTTTCCAGCCTCACTCCTCACGTGAAAAACTTGGAATATCACGAATTGAGGAGAAACTAATTCAACATCGCTTAAGATAGTTTGGGCATCTCCAACGAAGGCCGCCCGAGCCTAAGACGTAGCGTTTGTTTTTTGATCAATGTTACTATCAGCACCATTATTACTATTTGTATTGTTATCATCATATTATTTATTTATTTATTATATTGTATTTTATTATTATTATTATTATTATTATTATTATTATTATTATTATTATTTTATATACATTTGTATTTCTATCTTTATTTTACTTATTTACTATTATTATTCATTTACCTGTTTGTTTTAATTTTATTATTGTTATTGTTATAACCTTTAAATTACTTTTGTCATTTAGTTTCGGGTTCCATCTCTAGCCGACCTCAACTTGTTTGGGGAATAATGGCTCTGTTGTTGTACTCTTCACAATTATATTTTATACACTTTGAACTGATATAACTTGCATTTTGGATCAACACTGCTATGCACTTTTAAAAAAAATTGTTTAAATTAAACATTTTATTACTGAATTCTGTTATCTTTTTTCATCCTAGACCGGCTTTTGCTATATGTTGAAAGGTAAGTCATTGAGAAATGCTAAGCTTACTAACTTTTAGTTAACAAATTATCTAGAATCGGGAAAGAAATAAAGTTAAATGTGGAAATTATATGGGTTCCTGTTTCTTTTCCTTTGATACTTACCATTTTTTTTTTCCTTTTCTTTTGGGAAGTTTATGTAGATTTTATAATTTCTCGTGATGCTTTATTTAATTTCAGTCACAGCTTTATACAGCCTTATGTATACAAACTTAATTCAAATTTAAACATCTCAGAACCAGTTTAAATTACTCAGCAAATAAAGAGATTAAGAGTAAATATTTGATGAATGACTTAACAAAGTCATGCACTGTTGATACGCTCCCGCAAGTTGACTGTCGGTCCATCTTGACGTTCAACTTGTCTTGAAGAAAAGCGTGGCGCTGTGCACTCAACCCATTAGTTAGTATGTCTGCAACCTGGTCTTTAATGGATATGAAACGAACATCCAACTGCTTATGAGCTACTCTTTCATGCACGAAATGATTGTCTATCTTGACATGTTTAGTGCGGAGTGAAATACTAGATTAACAGTAGGGTAGCTCCCAAATTATCACACCAAAGTATAAGAATATCAGTGTGCACACCAAGTTCTTCAAGAGGAGATCCGATCCATATGAGCTCTGCTATAGCTATAGCCAAAGCACAATACTCACTCTCTGTGCTAGATTTAGATATAGTGGTTTGCTTGCGTGCGCTCCATGATATAAGATTGTTGCCAAAAAATATACAAAACCCACTGGTAGAACAATGAGAATCGGGACAACCAGCTCAATCGGCATCAGAGTATGCACATAAATGTAGTGACGATGCAGCTCTTAGGGAAATTCCAAATTCAGTGGTACCTTTAAGATATCGTAGGATCCTCTTGACAGCATCTCGATGATCTTCGCGTGGATCTTGCATGAATTGACACACACCACATGATTGAGAGCAAAGGATACATCTGGACATGTAAATGTAAGGTATTGTAATGCACCAACAACACTGTTATATAGCATTGCCACTATGAATTAATAGCTTGTTCTACGTATCAAGTGGAGTGGAGACCAGACGAGCACCAACCATCTTGGTGCATTCTAAAATATCATCGTTATACTTCCTTTGAGACAAAAACAACCCAGTAGATGTGCTTATATAGCCTCAGTACCAAAAAAATAGTTCAAAGGCCCTAGGTCCTTGATTGCAAAAGAGGAGTGCAATGAGTGACTGCACACATGCATGAGAGGATCCTGTGTCATCTAGATCCTCCTGTGTAAAATGAAAGCAATGCTCCTCCCTTGCTTTGATCCCCACCAGCTGTTATTTGTCTAGTATACCAAAACAGAGAATAATCAATTATAAACTCGTCGCACAAGTTTATAACTCAGATTTCCACTACACTAGAATTCTGTATAAATTATTATAACAGTATGAATGTTGTAAATAAGTTACAACAACAGCGTTATACTATTTTGAACAAATAGTATAACCAGAATAAAGAATAGAATATAGAATAATGTATATAAATATACAAATAGTCTAGAATTCTAACCGGATTATGTCTGAGGCTCGTCGTAACGATCTCCTTAAGAATTTTATTTCAAAATTCTCCCAAGATACAACAGACGTATTCTGCTCGAGATTGTAATGATTATATCACTCTGTGATCTAGAGTATAGTAGCAGAAGAGAAGAAGAAGAGATTCCAGTTGCAGTAAAATTACGAGTATCATATTAGACCCAAACCCAAACCCGGTTCGGTCCGTCGGACGGCGGCGGCGGCGCGCGCGTGTGGTAGAGATGCATGATCCTCCTCCTCATAACGAAGCATACATTTGAGAGCCGCAGACCCCCAACCTCCACTTGAGAAAGCTATTAATATACTTGGCTTTCTTAGTATATTAGGCGATGTGGAACTTTATGTATTTTTCATTCATTTTGTTCTATAGGAATTCCAACACCAGCAACATTCACCAAGTCGTATCAGTGAAACTTGATAACACAAATTATGTGCTTTGGCGTGCTCAATCCCTCCCACTTCTGCGCGGCTACAAATTGATGAAGTATGTTGATGGCAGCTATCCATGCCCCACGGCCAAGAAAGGCGATGGTTTACCTCATCCCGAGTATGATGCTTGGCAACAACAATACCAAGTCCTTCTCAGTTGGCTTCTTTCATTTCTACTCGAGCCGATTTTAGCTAGAAACAAGACCTCTCTAACAGTTTGGACAGCCATAGAAAAACTATGTACATCCAAATCTCAAGCACATACCATGTAGCTCCAAAACGAGCTGCGTCATATGCGTAAAGGGAAGAAGACAATGACTGAATATTTAAGTTATGCTCTGATACCATGTAGATTTTATAATTTCTCTTGATGCTTTATTTAACTTCAGTCACAGCTTTATATAGCCTTAAGATTACAAAATTAATTCAAATTTAAACATCACGGAACCAGTGCTTGTCGTTGATGTGGGTAGTCTAAGGTAATTAAATCAACTGCACGAAAGAGGTGTAAAATGTAGTTGGAAACTGTTAAGTTTCGACACTCCAGCACGTCACATGGTCTTGACAACGCTTGTAACCAAAAAAAATTTCAATGCTACGTGCCACCATTCTCATATATATATATATATATATATATATATATATATATATATATATATATATATCACGTTATTAGTCATATTTCTTGCAATGTGGGACTTATCCGTCCAACCAACGCATCCACAATGCAAGTCACATTTAACAAAACTTACCTGATTTATACGAATAACTCATCCATATGGCAGGTCAGTTTTACATCAAGGTTACAAATGGAACCAGTATGATGGACGTTTTAAGAGATTAGAGATACATGTTATGGATTTGTACATTACGTTAAAACTAATTATAGTGGAAAATGAAGTCCAAAATCCACTCTTTATATAACATCCTTGATTTTTTAACCGGCATATAGATTATCTTCGAAAGGTATCACCAAGATGAAGCCCACAACATACCATGAGAGTACTTTTTATTAAATTCTTGATTGGTAGATTCACCATTTGTGAAAACTGTCTTTGCATATACAGTGAGTCAAGAGATTATATCAAACGATATTGGCATTGAAACTTGATTCTTCCATCTATTTTATGTTAATACGAGGGTTGGACTTCCTCTATCATTGTCAGGTTGTCTATTTTAGTCATTTGATTATGTTAATCTTCATTTATGCTTCTTTCCTGACCATCAATGTTTTATTATACAAGACATCTTCGGTTATTTATCAAAACTGACCTTAATTAGGAATTTTTACTATTGCAGGGTAAGAGAAACAAAACAACTTCATTTTGCCTATATAGTGAATTAAGAGATTATATCAAACAATATAATGACTAGGCAAAAAGTTTACTTTGCTAGTACGCTCATATTATAAGTAGCTGAAATTTGTTTACCGTTGGTATCCTATTCTTTGTTTACATATTTTGTTGAAGTTTGGTTCATTGCAATAATTATAATTTCCATATGTAGTCTGTAAAAAAATTGCAGAAGATCCAAATATTATCTTGAGATATTTAACTAAAATTGTCATGATACTTAATAGTTATTCCATCCAATACAAAACTTGTAGAATTTATAAAAAAATTGTAGTTTGTAGAATATTCGTAAATATTAGCCGTCTCACTTCTAACTTTTTAGGAGCTCTTATCATTTATGAGCAGGATGTGATGTCTTCATATTTGTCTGCAGGTTTTAAGAAAAACTCCTACTTCTAAAGCCATGTTCAATATTACATCTAATAACATTGATGGAGAAAATTTAATAATTGTAGGTCAGGGTAACAATAACATCTGAATTGTTTTCGTCGGTGTATTGGTTACTGGTATCCGTGCACATTTGTGTTTTTAAAATTTATTTTATGCTTAGGTATGGTTTTTTTCCATCAGATATAAACTTGTGCATTACAGGTTTCAAAGAAAGCTATTTTCTTGAAGATGGTAGAGGGTTCAGAATGGGTACTCTGTCCATCTCAAATATCAGAGTAGCGTTCCAATATCCAAAGGTTTATGAGATTGTTGTAGAGCCATACAATGCCAACTTTATCGCTACATCAACTGTGGAGATGCTAAGGAGGAGTGGCATGGTTCTTGAAAACGAGGCGCTTCTTGAAATTTGCTTCAGGAACCTTAAAGCTCACAACATGAAGCTGTTTTGAAGTCGATGCGTGTTTGGTTATGGATTTTACCTAATCTTTCGTATCTCTTGTACTTTGATACAGTTAACATGACAGATAATGAGAATATTATCTTATTAAAATACGATGTTGATGGACAGTCAATCTTCTTCAAGCTAATAAAATATAACTGGCGATAAATATACTTCATTATGTAATTCATATTACCCCATTTTCATTTTACTTACGTGTATTCTATTGTCTGCTTCCTAGCATTCAAATTTTAGGAAAACGTGTTGTTGTCTAACAGTGTCGGTGTTGTACTTTCGATTGCCGTGATATTGTCCACCAAATGCGTTGATTTTGGATGATGTTGAAGATAACTAAAGATTTATTTATTGAATACGGGAATACTTTATTACTACTTGATAATGTAGTACAATTTATAACTAACTATTTATAGCCGCATTCATTGGAGTTTAATTAATTGTACAATAGGAAAACTGTTGTAATAGGAGAAAACATGAATATTGAAATATCTCTTATTTAATTTTTAACATATAATAAATTTTTCTTAACGTCCCCTTTAAACTCATAATGCGACGACCATAAATATCAAGAGTTTGTCAACTAAAAATCGAAAACGCGAAACAGAATGTGACTTGATAAAGAGGTCGGCAATCTGTATGGACGAGAGAACGAAAGGTAGAGTAATTACGTTTTTCTCAAGATGATGATGTATGACGTGACAATCAATCTTAATATGTTTGTCCCGCTCATGAAAAACAAGTTGCGAAAAATCTAAACAGCACTTTTATTGCCACAAAACATAGAAGTAGGATCTAAAAGAGGCATTTCATATCTTTGGCAGTGGGTGTTATAGCACGATACTCTGCTTCAGTTGAAGAATGAGAAACAACATATTGTTTCTTACTCTTTCAAGATATAAGAGAATCACCAAGAAAAACACAAAAGCCAGTAATCGAATTACGATTTGTGGGTTCGCCACCATAATCAGCGTCAGAGTAGGCACGCTATTTCAATGATGAGGTGGAGTTGTGTTGTTTTTGGAGTTTGGCGATGGTGAAAATAAACAAGGAGAAGAGTAAAAGAAAAAAATTATAACAAAAAAGATGACATTAACATCTTAAATTAAAACACTGATCGGCTACCATGTTGAAGATAATTGAAGATTTGATTTATTGAATGCAGGAATACTTTATTATTTATTAATACTTGATAATGTTATACAATTCATAACTAACTATTTATACCCAAGTTGCTTAAAACCCAAGTAATTGTACAATATGAAAACTATTGTAACAAGGAAAAGCCTACATGCTGAAATATCTCTGATTTATTTTTTAACATATAATAAATATATCTTAATAGATGTCATGTTATCATAGATGTTTTATTTTTTTATCGACAATATTGTATTGATCGGTTGTATATTGTTGATCGATGGCAGCATGCTATTTTTTCTTTATTTTTTTAAGAGTTAAAAATAATGTCCATGTGGGGATGCATTTAGGATAACTCCAAAATAGTTTTTTGGAATTTTAGCAAGGTCGCCCTGGTTAAAATCTTGTTCTAATAAGGAGCTTGCAATACAAGCGTTTATTCAATGCAACATAAAAATAAGAAAAGTTTCGTAAAACATCCTTCAGAAGTTTTAAATATACAATACATTTTCTTCGAAAGCGCGTTCCATGTAACACCTTTATAATTATTTTCGATAAATTTTTTTTTATTTGTTTGGCAACTTGAATCGGAACTTCATTTGACAAAAAAGTCAAAAACAAATACAAACAGATCTCCAAAAAATTGTCTATCTTTTATCGGTTTTTGCTTAAACTTAATGAATTGATAGATTGTAACTGCGAAGGAAAGCCGAAATTTTATTTTCTCAAAAATAATTTCAATGGTGATTTGCTTAAACTTAACGGATTAATAGACTCGAATATAGAAAATTCTTTTTTTTCGTGTAGTATGTTTTCAAAGTGGGGGAGGTGTGGTGGTAGCAATTAAGTTTGAAAGCAAGGGCGCCTAGCTAGTTGCTATTAAAATAATACTACCTACATTTTTTGAGCATCACATTTAGAAATGAAAATTTTCTTAAGAAAATTGCTAAAGGAAGAAACAATAATGATAACAAAACTGAAATAAATACAATATTTCAATTAACTTTCTCTTTTTGTAATAAAGAATTAGATTTTTGATTCACCTGCTACAAAATAGCATAGAAGTACCAATTTATCATTGACCTATTTATCTTTTGTTCTCTTCATGCTGCCAAAATACTAACCTCTTTTCAATACCAAAGCTCTAGTTTTTAGTTCAATGATTTTAATTTTGAAAACGATATTTATTTAAATTTGAAGATGATATCATCATCTCATTCTCTCCCACCAATACAATAGAGTACACAGAAAATTAAGAATAAATAGAGATGGCAACTTAACGGAAATTAGGATTTAGGGGAGATAGAATGGAAATAGTGGAGGAGGAGGAGGAAATCTAAATAATAATAAAAAAGATGGCATTTTATTGATCACGTAACACACTTAATTTTCTCAAAACAAAACTGCATCCACTCATGTTTTCTTTATACACTTCATTACTGATATCAACTAGCGTGCCCATGCTACGCACATAAGTTGCGATTATATGTATTATGCAATAAAATTTTATTACAAAAAAACTCTTAAATGTAGTCATTTATTTGAAGTAATTTAGAGATTTGAAAGTGAGAGAGTAAATTATTTCATGAAACTATCTATAAATCAGCGCCATCTGACCGCTAGTCAAAATTTTTGATTTGACGGCCATCTAAGCATACAGCAATTTTAGAAGCAGTATCAAGCAGAAGGCTTCACTTGCATGACAAAATCGAATAAAAAAGTTGTTATATAACTGGCATTTTATACATAAAGGTACGCATGTTGAGGAATAAAACTGACCTAAAAACCACATGTAGTCACGTACGTATGTTGCTCACTATAAAAAAATAAATATGAGAACCCAGTTATATTCAAACTTTTGCTTGTTTTCAGTGATAGACCATAGTCAGCAGTCCCTTTAAGATATCTTAGAATCCTTTTGATAGCTTTTCCAGTGCTCATTTAATGGCTTCTGCATAAATTGTGAAACTTTGTTAACACTGGATGAAATATCAGGCCTTGTTACCGCGCATACTATAATGCTCCCACAACATTTCTATATTGTTTAACATTAAATATTGGTTCCCATGTATTTAGAAAGCTGTTGATTGGATATCATAGGTGTTGGTTGAGCGTTAGCCTTATCCATCTTGGTTTTATAGAGAATTTCATTAATGTACTTTCTCTGGGATTATTTCTGAACTTGATTTCCTTAGCGCTTCTATGCCAAGAAAGTAAGTTAAGTCTCCAAGGTCTTTAACAGAGAATTGTTTGTCCAGATAATGAATAAGACTATTAACTGCAACTTCATCATTGCCTACAATAATTAGATTATCAACATATATTAGTATGTATATAACAAATTCTTTGAAAAAATTGATAAATAGAGAGTTGTCTGACTTGGTAGACTGATAACCCAATGTAAATAGAGTGGTTTTCAATCTATCAAATCAGACTTTTGGGGTTTGCTTAAGGCCATATATTTCCTTATTTAACTTGCACACATGGTTTGGATTTTGATTATATCCTTGTGGTTGCTCCACATATATTTATACTTGAAAGTACCCATTTAAGAAAGCATTGTTCACATCAAGCTGCCATGGTTTGGATTTTGATTATATCCTTGTGGTTGCTCCACATATATTTATTCTTGAAAGTACCCATTTAAGAAAGCATTGTTCACATCAAGCTGCCTAATGCTCCAGTACTTGGTAGAGCAATAGTAAGAATTATTCTAATAGTTGATGGTTTGACAACATGGGAAAAAGTTTCATTAAAGTCAAATCTATATTGTTGAGTGTACCCTTTAGCTACAAGTCTGACTTTATGCCTAGAAACTGTCCCATCTTGGGTTTTCTTTATCTTGTAGGTCCATTTACACCCAACAATACTTTTATTGCTAGGAGGACTAACTAATTCCCATGTTTTATTTTTTATGAGGGCATTATATTCCTCATCCATGGAAGCTTTCCAATTGCTGTCTTTTGCAGCCTGTTCAAAGGTATCTGGTTCTTCTGTTGACTTGACAGCAATATAAATTTTAGTTTGTATATTCCACTTTTAGATCTGGTAATCATAGGGTGGCCAGATTGTGCTTCTGATACATCCACATTTGTAGAATCATAACTGCTCCTAGAAGAGCTTTGTTGAATATTTGTATTTTCATCTCAAACATATACTGCATGATCATTTGTTTCTGTAAGGGACAGACTGTGGTATTGGAAGTCTTAGCTGGTCCATGACTTGATTGGTCAGGCACTGCCAGTTATGAATCATGAGTTCTTGTAGTCCTTTCAGTCTCCTTTTGCTACCATAGCTCAGAGTAAACATGTAAAGCAGGTATAGATGTTTTTGGGTTGTATCAAAAGGGACTGAAACACAACAATCCTCTAACTAACTCCGGCTCCCAAAGTGCGAGCTGGAGTATAAATGGTTGTTTTTATATCTGGATTACTGAAAGGAAATACATGTTCATTAAATACAACATGTCTACTGATAAATAATCTACCATTACTATCAAGACACTTGTACCCCTTTTGATTAACTGGATAACCTAAGAATGTACATGGCCTGACTCCATAAGATATCCAAATGTCTTTAAGCTATGATAGTCAGGCCTGACTCCATAAATTTTTTCAATGGGACTTATTCCCTTCAATACTTTTGTTGGTAGTCTATTAATAAGATATACGGCTGTACTGAATGAGTTAGGCCAGAATTTTAATGGTAATGATGCTTGAGCCAAAAGAGTTAGGCTTGACTCAACAATATGTCTATGTTTTCTCTCAATTAAGCCATTTTTCTCAGATGTATAAGGACATTTTGACCTATAAACTATACTCTTTCTATTAAAGAAGTTGATAGAGTTTTATACTCACTGTCCCCATCAGTTTGTATGGTTTTATCTTGAAATCCAGTCTGTTTTTCAACCAATGATATAAAATGTTGCACAACATTGTATACTTCAGACTTTACTTTAAGGAAATATATCTAAGTATATTTAGAATAGGCATCAATAAAGGATATATAATACCTGTAACCATAGTCTGAACATATTGGGGCTGGACCCCAGAGATCAATAGCAATTGATTCCAGTGGTTTAGAATATACAGTAACAGAATCATTAAATACTAATTTATTGCTTTTACCCATCTGACAGTAGGTACAAACATATGAAATGGAAATGTTATCAAAAACAATTTTATTTTCACCAAGTACTTGCTTAACAATGTTCACATTGGGGTGCCTAAAGTTTATAATGCCACAAATCAAATGTTCCTTTTTCTTCTACTGTCTGTGTAGTCTCGGACAGATTACAACATTTTTGACTTCCAACAATATTGGAGTTAACAAGATTGAATCTGTATAGGCCCTTGCCAGCATCACCTTGCAATAAAGTTTCATTAGTCAGAATGTCTTTAACTAAGCAGTATTTAGGAGAAAAAAATTAAAATAAACTTTGTTATCTTTAGCAAACTGTGAGATAATGATAAGATTCTTTTTTATTTTTGGTACTCTAAGTAAATTATTTAAGAATAATGTCTTGCATCTTGATACAGGCTTTACCAGCATGAGTAATTCTAGTAGACTCACCATTTCCCATTCACATTGACTATTTACCTTTGTATTCTTTATTTTCAAGATTCAGATTATCTAGACTGCTTGTTAAGTGATATGTTGCTTCTGAGTCAGGATACCAATGCCTCATCTTGAATGTGTTCTAGTCTAGTAACCTGATTTTTGCTACTTTCAGATTGATTATTTGATTCTTGTTGCACTTGTGCCATGTTTTCACTTGGGTTGTTGTTCCTTTGGTTGTTAGTATTCTGACCTGGCGCATAATTTGGATTTAACCTGAAGTAGCACTTGGGGCTGTTTGACCAATTTTTTCACAGATCTGGCATTTTGGCTTATTCTTGTTGTTCCATCTCGCTTTGCCTCTACCTCTTGCAGACATGTTTCTTTAAGATTATTGATCTAACTTATTTTTGAATTGATTTCTACCCTAATAATTTGATGCATAGTTAATGGATATTTATGAATCAATGGGCTTCTTGAAATCAATTCTTCCTTCGTGTGCAAGAAGAATTGAGTGAATATCTTCAACAGATGGTGTAATTCTTTGTGATGATATAACAGCCACAACTACTTCATACTCTTCACTTAGACCACTTAAAATGATTAATACTTGCTCAGAATCTGAAATTTTATGACTTGCTGCTTCGAGCAAGTCACATGTTGTCTTAATTCTTGTAAGATTTTCACCCATGGGTAAATTTTCCTTTCTAATGTTGTGGAGTTGCCTTTTGTGATGCATGATTTTAGATGCTGACTGTGAATTGAATATTCTTTCAACTATAGACCATATTCCTCTAGCAGTTTTACTTCCAATGACTTATGGTAAAAGTTTAAGACTGATAAGGGATAACAACCATGAGCAACTTAAACTGTCTTGTTTTGGATACTTTGTGAATTCTTCATTGCTAACAGTTTTGTTTTCTTGGTCAATTGTGAACATGGGTGGTATTGTAATAGTGCCAAGAAGGAATCCTTTAAGGCTATAGCCCCTAACAGCTGTCTCCACTTGAACTTTTCAAAGAAGATAATTATCTTCTTTAAGATGAGCAGTAATTAACTGGCTCTGAGGACTTACGACAGTCTTTAAAAGACTATCAGCGGCAAGTTGATGAGAATTGAAGGGAGTATCAGAAGTGGCAGAGCTATTATTATCTTCTGCCATGATGGATCAAGGATAGCAAACAGAATCTAAAGATTTCTATAACTGAGATAATCAAGAAAGCCACATAACAGAAAGCAAGGTTAGTTATAGCCAAAAACTTGAATGATGAAACTTATGTGATAGGTTCTTGGTGAGGTAATGACTGTTTTATTAATTCTTGATGGTTTTCTTGATTCTGGTATTAGAACTTTTGATGATTCTCTTTTTTGAAATGGTTTGAATCTTTCTTTAACACAGATCTGATGCAACCCAGATCCTTGATCTTCTGGTATGGCACAGATCTCTTACAGATTAATTCTTTAGCCTAGATGATGAGTAGAAACTCTGTTGGGGAATCTAAGCATCAGGTGATGAGAAAATACTCTGATGAAGTTTCAGATTTTAGAAACCAAATAACATGTCGTTAAGCCAAGATGGCTCTTATACCATGTTAGAGTTTTGCTGTGCGGTGAAGCAAATTTGATTTTGATAAAGTTGAATGAAGAGAAAATGAATTGATGATTTTATTGATATCTGATATATCATTCTTAGTACAAAAATATGATGCATTGTGTTGTATTTATAATATACAATAGTGTTGGACTAAAAGCATCAAAGCCCAACAGAAAAATAAAAAGAAAAGCTTATTTCGGGTAGCGGGTTGATGAGATGATCAAACCGCTCCGCTTCAGAACCCTTGTTATATAGTATCTCTAACGTGGCCGAACTTTTATCCTATTATAGACATCGGATTAGCAAATTTTTTTCCAAACTATTAGTAATTATTAGTTATCTTTGAATAATATTATTATGTAAATAAATAAACCACCAATATACGTATGTGTAAACAAATCATGTGAAATATATATATTATTTCTTAAGAAGTAACATAAGTTTTTGGAAATATGGTTTACTGTTATATTTTGACAAAATGAAGCTAATTTTATACCTTTATATACCCAAAATTATACATGTATGAAAGATTAACTAATGCCACAATGGTTATCTGTTATCTATTATGCCCAAAAAGATTCTTTGACATGCTTGCTCTGTTAATTTTATCATGAATAATAGTAGAGTGAACTTACTTTCATAATTAATCATAATACTGAAAATGTATAGAATAAGAATGTTATTTGAAAGATAGCAGGAAAGTGTATTTAATAGTCTTATGCAAGGTCTTATAATTTAATAATCATGTTATTACACATAAAGTAAGTATAAACTATAAAGTAAGCTATTTAGTAAATTATCTACGAAAGCCTTTGAATGTATATGCCTTGATAGAAAAGGATATGCAGATATAGTCTACATACAACAAAAACAAATGTAAATGAATCTCGGTTGTTTCCAAAGTGTACATAAAGTGAACAAATTATAGTTTGTCAATTTGGAGCATGTATTAAGATTCGAATTGATAGTGTTGTTTCCTAACCTACGTATCACCTATCGTCTCTACAAGCAATAATTGCTTTCTTTAAGTATGTGGAAATTATGGTCTTTCTTCAAGAATCAGAGAACTACATTTTTACTGTGACTTAAAAATGAACGGTGAAACAAATGTTAGTGTCCACTGAAATTTCATTGATTTTTTGTTATGTTTTTATCCAAAGATAATGCTGATGTAGTGTCATTGTCTGTTTTATCAAATGGAAAGAATTTTCCATATATTTTTGGTACAAAAATGTTTTTCAAAAAACCCATAAATTGTAAAGGTAAACTGCACAAAGCATAGCAAGATGATGCTTCAATACTCTTAAACTTTGATAAAATTTGTAAGCAGAATTGTTTCTTGACTGAGAAAAATTTATTAATTGTTAGAAAAATGATTTTGATACATTCGAATAGAATCTGATACAATGATACATAGAGTATATAGTATTCTCACGTACAAGAGTAAAGCAACGATAATAAAAAGAAATAATGCTTTTGGGCTTTGCAAGACCCAATAATAGTCCCGATCCAAAAGAAGTAGAGATGAGTCATAAAGCCAAGAGCATACTCATTTCTCTTCGTATCTTTATTTGCCCCCCTTAAACTCAAACTACCGGGGTTAGGTTTTGGTGGCGATCGCCTAAATCCATGTCGATTTTTAATTCAAAAGCAGAGAAACATCAAAACAGCTTGAGCGCAACTCTATTCATTACTACAATTTCCTTGAATCTTCTCGATTTGAGTTGCAGAATGAGTACATGGTGAGATTAGAGCCATGTATTCGAGTGCCAGCATGAGTTTAGGAGAAAGTGACTATCTTGGCTCAAATCACATAGATCTTTTGTAGATCTACTCAGATCTGATTGCATGTTGAGAGATTTGTCTTCGACAAGCTTAACTTGATGGTCAGATCTGAATTTGACAAAATTCTTTGCAGTTAATGCTTTAGTAAGCATGTCCACCCTTTGGTAAGTAGTAGGTATGTGGTTAATCTGTAGATATCCTTTTTGAACTTGCTCACAAACAAAAAATATGTCAATTTCAATATGTTGGTTCTGGAATGAAGTATTGGATTGGCTGTCATGAATATTGCACTCTGATTATCACACCAAAGCACTGGTTTTGCTTCACTCTTTAGCTCTAATTCTCTCAGTATAGACTGTAACCACATTATCTCTGTCATAGTACAGCTGTGCTTCTGTATTCTGCCTTTAGGCTAGATCTGGATATTGTAGTTTGCTTTTGTAAACACCAAGATATTAGGTTATTTCCATTGTATATGCAGTAGTCATTGATTGATTTCCTGTTATCTGGATCTGTGGTCCAATCTGCATCTGAAAAACTAGTTATGTTTAAGTTGTTGCATGCCTTGATTGATAAGCCATAGTCTATTGTTCCTTTGAAATATCTGAGTATTCTTTTTACTGCTTTCCAGTGTTCATCTAAAGAATTATGCATAAATTGAGATACTTTGTTAACACTATATGTAATATCAGGTCATGTTATAGTATCATATTATAATGCTCCTATAACACATCTGTATTGTTTAATATAGTTACGGCTTCTCCATTGCTTTTAGATAACTGATGATTTCTAATCATGGGAGTTGGCTATGGATTTGCACCATCCATTTTGGTTTTAGCTAGCAGCTCTAGAATATATTTTCTCTAACATAACATTATTTTTGAATCTCCCTTTCTCACTACTTCTATTCCTCGAAAATAATTAAGATCACCAAGATCTTTTATTGAAACTCCTTGTTCAAGTAGTTGATGACACTATTGATTTCATCCTTGCAGTTTCCTATAATAATTAAGTCATCGATATATATAATTATGTAAATAGTTAATGAACCATTGATTTTAATGAACAAAGAGCTATCTGATTTGGTAGATTGATATTTCATGCTTGTCAATGCTACTTTCAGTCTATCAAACCAAACCCTTGGAGCTTGCTTGATCCCATATCTAGCCTTATTCTGTTTGCACACATAATTTGCTTTCTTTATATATCCTGGTGGTTGCTCCATGTAGACATCTTCCTGTAAAATACCATTCAGGAATGCAGTATTGACATCTAATTGTCTTATACACCACCCTTTATGTAGAGAAATAGTAAGGATAAGTCTTACAGTGGTTGGTTTGATTACTAAAGAAAAGTCTCATTAAAATCATATCCATATTGTTATGTATACCCTTTGGCAATAAGTCTTGCCTTATATCTATTTATTGTGCCATCAGGGTTCCTCTTTATCTTGTATGTCCATTTACATCCAACTATGTTTTTTTCATCTGGAGGACATACAAGATTCCATATATTATTTTTTATAAGAGCCTTGTATTCTTCATCCATAGCTGTTGTCCGGTTTCTATCTTTTGCAGCTTGTTTATATGTCTCTGGCAACAAGGAATTATGCTTGCACTGTATATTTTTGGCTTAAAGATACCACTCTTAGCTCTAGTAATCATGGGATGAATAAGCTTTGTTTGAGCTTCAGTATGAGGCGAGTTCTCTACATTCAATTGACTTGACATACTTCTGATGTTGCTTTAGTGAACTGTTTCTTCTTCCTGATTTCTTTCACTTTCTGTTTGAACAGGAGAGTGACTGGCATGATTAGGGACACCTGTCCACTCATGGTTTTGTTGAGGAGATACAATAGATTGAGTACAGTGATTTCTAGTAGACCTCACTTCTTCATTTTGAATCTCATTTTCAGAATAGACTGGTAATTCAGGTATTGAAAGTCTTGGATTATAGACTTTACTTGTGGTTTTTATCTCTAAATTAGTATAGGAAAAAACATTCTCATTAAATACAACATGCCTTCTAATAAAGATTCTTCCATTTTAATCTATACACTTGTACCTTTTTTGATTAATGGCATTCTAAGAATGGTACAAGGTTTAGATCTAAACATTAATTTATTAATATTGTAGGGTCTCAGATATGGAAAGCATAGTCATCGAAAGGTTTTTAAGCTATGGTAATCAGGTTTTACCCCTTATAGTTTTTCAATTTGACATATTCCTTGATTACCTTTATTGGTAATCGGTTAATAAAATATACTGTATTACTAAAAGCTTCAGGCCAAAACTTTAGGGGTAGAAATGCATAAGCTAATAAAGTGTATCCAGTTTCAACTATGTGTCTATGCTTTCTTTCTACTACCCATTTTTTCCAGATGTGTGTAGAGATGTAGTTCTGTGCACTATACATTTCCCTTTAAAATAACTATTGAGAGCTTTATATTTAGTATCCCTATCTGATCAAATTGCTTTAATTTGAGAACCAGTTTGTTTTTCAGCCATGACTATAAAATTTATAACAGCATTATAGGATTCAGACTTAGCTTTTAAAAAGTAAATCCATGTGTATCTTATGTGTGCATCAACAAAGGAAATATAATACTTATATCCAAAGTCAGAACATATAGGTGTTGGGCCCCATAAATCTATGGCAATTAATTCTAATAATTTTGAATAAACAGTTGAAGAATCATTAAATGCCAACTTATGACTCTTACCCATTTGACACTATGTACAAACATAAGGCAGTGAAATATTGTCAAAAGATATTCTATTTTCATTACACTACAACAAAACAGCTATTTTACATCGGGCAATGCCCGTTGTAATATGGTTTTCGCAACGGGCATGTGCCCGTTGTATTAGGCCTCGTTGTAATAGGTCGACCATAATTTACAACGGGCAATGCCCGTTGTAATATAACTTTTTACAACGGGCAATGCCCGTTGTAATACACATTTTTACAACGGGTAATGCCCGTTGTAATACATGATATTGCAACGGTTTCTGACCGTTGCAAAATAAATGCAAATTTTAAAAAAAATACAGCAGCATACATTCATACCCATAATGAATAATTTAACGAGTAATAAATATTATCATAAAACAACCAAAATCACATACGAAAGGCCTAAAAGCTAGAGTCATAAAATTCCAACACATTCCAAAAAGTTAGATAAGTTTACATTGACATAGTTTTAATATACACATGACGACTAGTTTCATAACAAACGTTGAGAATTTCAGTTGTCATAACAAAGATAAGCTTACTGCATTGCCAACATTCACCATATCCACATTTCAAAACTTCACCACCACCAAACTTCAATCTGCATCATCCCCCTACCACTTCATCCCACAACAGTGTTGCACTGAACCACTTCACCCGACCTCTGCTCTGGCAACGAACTGCCCAAACTTTCCTATCACGGCAACCTCCTCTAACCACTTATCATCTGCACCAAACCCTCTACTACAATAAACATTTACCATTCCTCTATCTTGCCTTCATTACCACATTATCACTGACCTACCAGTCACTTTCACCCAATTCAAACCACTCCAAAAGAAAAAAACTTACTGCAGTGCCATCTTTTAGCTGCCTCACCGCCATACCTTCCTTTAACCTGCAACCCGACCAACAACTCATTGTCTACGTTCCACCACCTACATCCCTACTTGTCATACAACTTCACTTTTACCACATCATCACCAAACAACCCTTCAACTCAGACCACAGAGCAAACCGCAACCAGAAAACACTCGAAAAACCTCGTTACTGTCATTACTGCCTCAACTGTATCACCTACAACTGCACCTCCCACAGCATCAAGTACTGCTGCATCATATCAACTGCAAGATACAGCCTTCATTTTCACGCATCTCCCTGCTTCATATCACACACTCAGCAGCCACCAACTTTCAATCGTCAAAATCAGAACACGCCCTGTCAGATACAATGGGAAGATACCAATACTGAGATGCCATCTGACAATGATGAATGAAATGAGTGAATATGAAACAAAAATGATGGAAAAATGCAGCAGGGCAAGAGGAAAAAAATAAAAGCACAAAAGGAATGATAATCAGTAACCTGAGGATAAGGCTGAAAATGTATCAAAGACTGCTGGCTACAAAGTTGGAAAAAAAAAGGATCTAAGCATGAAGTCATATCAACTGCAAATTCACCTATACCAGCCCTTTATTTTATAAATTGAACTGTTTTACATCTTCATTTTTACTTTTGCACTTCCTTGTGTCAATCATTGTATGTTTTTTGTTCTCTGTACGATACCAATTTGTTTCCCTATTAAGTAAATTAATATATTCATCGTTTCTTTTCTACCTTATGCCCACAACTTAATATCGTGTTTGCACTTCTGACTACCTACATACAGCTGATCATCAATAACTAAAACTATTTTTTTAATACTTTGAATTTAGTACTACGGATAATTAATTATATAGTTGATAGCATAGAGTTTTTGCGTATCTTCTAATAATTGAAATATAATAATTTACATTACTAAACATAGGAAAAAATGTGACATTTGTAGGTCTTATATTGTCTCCTACAGTTTACTTGATTAGTTTCACTCGGTCAGAACATATGCATTGGGTTTTATGTATATGCAAGTATGACATTAAGAAATCAAAAGCTTGTCCTTTCCTTTCCAACTTGAACAAGGGAAGATGAGTAGAAAGGGGAGCAAATTACCAGTATTTTCATTGTATTCCATTGTTTTTTATATGTTCTGTTCATATCAATAGTTTTTAAGTTTATAATAGTTATCAAATCACATTTTTTGTCTTTATATCAATAAACATCATGGGTTTTTTCTCACTTTGTTTGCCGATACACACACGCATATATGTGTGTGTATCCCATTGTTCTTTATGTGTTCTGTCCATACTAACAGTTTTTAAGTTTAGAATAGTTACTAGATCACATTTTTTATCTTTATATCAATGAATACCTCGATTTTTTTCTCACTTCGTTTGCTGGTATACACACATACACACGTGTGTGTATACCATTGTTTTTTATGTGTTTTGTTTATATCAATAGTTTTTAAGTTTAGAATAGTTAATGAATCACAATTTTGTTTTTGTATCAATGAACACCTCTGGTTTTTTCACTTTGTTTGCAAATACAGACACACACACAGACACTTAAATAAAAACATGCGAAACTAATATCTGGACATGAACAAACATTTAAGTTGGTAAATATTTTATTTCAGGTTAGTATAATCATTTTAAAGTATATTTTTTATGTTATAACTAAAACTTTAACTCTTTAAACCTTTGTTTGGAAATTTATATATGTTGTTTAAAATTTTTCATTTCATAATTTGAATGATTACTTTTTATTTCAATTTGAGAACACCAACAAAGATTTTTTTTGTTTTTATGTGGGTACAGTTAACTAAAAAGAATGTAGAAGAAAACCTGATTTCTCTATTCCAAATCACTATTGGCCGAGCAACGATAATCCAAATCTTCAAAGCATTTCTGCAGACACTAAATAGGTTCATTGATGTATACAGGAAAATAAACACAAAAACAAATCATTTGTATTATTCTCTTTAACTGGTTACTATAGGCTAACATGCTTTTCTTTTGCCTTCTGATTAGGCAACTTGTCCACGCTGTTCAAATGTGGATGAGCAATGGTTATAACATGTGTGTCAATATCAAACTTCACTTACCGGCAAAAACAAAATATATCACGATGTGCAGTGTATGAAGAAAATCAGAACTGTTGCCCAAAAAATAAGCATATGGCATTTTATACTATCTTTTTGAACTTGATCGTCAAAGCAAAGAGCAAAAATTACATACCGAAGTCTTTTTGAACTCGATCGTCGAAGCTGCCGTATGCAAACTTGAAGATACAATCGATCATCAAAATACTCACGAGAACGTCCGCTTGATTGATCAACAACGTCGGCGCTTTCGAATTTCAGAAAACCCTAAATCTGGATTAAGGAACGAACGAACGAGGAACGATCGACATTTTCACAAAAGAAAGGAACGGAGCAAATAAAAATAAACGGGCCGAAGAATAAAAGAAAAGGGGGCCGGCCATTTGGGGAACGTTGTAAAATTGTACTCTATTACAACGGGTATGTTTTGACCATTGTAAAATTGTTATCTATTGCAACGGGCATGAAAGGACCGTTGTAATTGTATTCTATTGCAACGGGCAGTCATTGCCCGTTGTAAAAAGGGCGGCATCTATTACAACGGGCTTGAATGGACCGTTGTAATAGCCTTCTATTATAACGGGCAGCCAACGTCCGTTGTAAAAAGGGCGTTGTAATATGGTATTTTTGTTGTAGCGTTAAGAACCTGCTTTACAACTTTCACACTTGGGTGACCAAGTTTGTACTGTCATACATCAAATACACTTTTGTAATCTTGCTCCTTACACAAGTTACAGGATTTCTGATTATCTGAACACAAATTGTTGTTGACTATTTTAAATTTATACAGTCCTTTCACAGCATCATCCTGTAAAAGAATATCTTTAGTTAGTATGTCTCTAACTAAAAAATATTTGGGATAAATTTAAAGTAACTTTGTTATCATTGAAAACTGAGATACACTAATAAGATTTTTCTTTATTTTTGGTATCCTTCACCGATTATGTAGAAACGGTTGTTTCTTTCCTTTAACGTAAGCATTACCAATATGAGTAATCTTGATACACTTACCATTCCCCATAAAAATTGACCGTTTACCTCTATACTCCATGTTGCCAAGGTTCAAGTTATCAAGATTATTTGTAATGTGATTTGTTGCTCCAAAGTCTAGGTACCAGCAATCATCCTGAATGTTTTTTGGCTTTGCTATTTCGATAGAATTATGTCTTTTATCGCTATTTGTTTGTGTTTTTGAATTAGCTCGAGCCATGCTAGCACTGGGATTGTGGTTCCTTTAACCATTGTTCTGATTTGAGTATCCTCCTCTTTATGTATTTTGATCTGGTTTGTTATTGCTTTGACTTTTGTTCTTGGAAGAGTAGTATAATTGATGGTGAAATCAGAATCTTGTTGTTTCTTGTTCTCAATTCTGGCCTCATGAGAAAGTAAGATAGAGTAAACATCATCAATAGATGGCAAATCCTTTTGAGATGCTATGACAGCAATTGTAGATTCATAATCATCACTTAATCCATTCATAATAGTAAGGATTTGCTCAGAATTTGATACTATGTGATTTACAGCTTCCAATAGGTCACAAGTTGTTTTAATTTTGAATAGGTATTCTCTCATAATATTTTATCTTTCCTCATACTGTGCAGTTGCTTCTTGTGATACATCATCTTGGCAGCAGACTGTATAATGAACACTTTTTCAATAGTTTCCATATATCATTTGCTGTCTTGCATCCAATGACATGAGATAATAGATTTGTATTTATTGATGATAGTAGCCAAGAACATATAAGTCTATCTTGTTTGTGATACTTCATGTAATCCTCATTGTCGACTATTTTGTTTTTTGTTCAATGATACATTTAGGAGGAATTGAGATGGTTCCAAGAATGTGACCTACAAGTCCATATCCTTGGACTACAGTCTCAACTTGTAGTTTCTAAAGAAGATAGTTATCTTCACTCAAGTGTACAGTGACCAGATTGCTTTGAGGGCTGATTACAGTGTTAACGAGCCTTTCTGCTACAACACGGGTTTGATGATTATTGCTTATGTTGGAAAATGTAGCAGAGGTTGTATCATCCATCATGATGATTTCAGATTATGAACAGACAAAGTAGCAATAACAAGTAGAAAAAGAGAATCAATCAGAGACAGAATTCAAAAAATAAAAGCAAGAATTGCTCACAACTAGGTTTGATGCAACCGCAAGACTTAAATGATGATCTTCTTTCTTTTATTTTTGTTTTTAAATCTGATAAGTCTTGTTGGAAGACACTTTATTCAGTTTTGTGGCGATTCTTGATTTATTGACTATTTTATGAGATTTTCTTGATTGATTTTCTTCAAGATTTGGTGAGAAATTTTTTGACGTAGCCGAGCACTTTGAACTAAGGCATGATACTTGATTTTCTTCACTGAATCTATCCTCTAAGATGATGAAACACTGCTTTCTGATGAGAGGGGATCACTCAAATGATGATTCCTCTCTGATGAGTCTGATCAATCCAGGAATATAGCTGTTAGGCCTTTGGTAGCTTTGATACCATGATAAAATTTGTAAGCAGAATTGTTTCTTAACTGAGAAAATTTTATTGATTACCAAAAAATTGATTTTGATACATTCGAATAGAGTTTGATACAGTGATACATAGAGTATTTATAGTATTCTCATGTACAAGAGTAAAGCAACGGTAATAAAAAAATGCTTTTGGGCTTTGCAAGGCCTATAGTAGTCTGGATTCGAAAGAAGTAGAGATGGTCATAAAGTCAAGAGCATACTCATTTCTCTTCGTATCTTTATTTAACATGTGTTACTGTCGGTAGAATAAAATATTTAGTACAAAAGGAACAAAATAATGAGAAATAAATGAAGCATCTACCGGGGAAAGTGGAAATAGAGAGTGGCCAACTATATAACACATAAAAGAACCTCCAATAAGCAGATCGAGTTATAAGCACATTCGGTGAAAAGAAGATTTGGTGATTTCTTCGGTCAATGGTTTATATAGTTAATGATGAAAGTTTTAAATTCAAATTAAATAAAAAGTTGCTAAACGAAAAGAAATACATGTTCAAAATTCCAGCATTACGTTGTGTGCCTTGTTGAAAAATGTGATACAATATTAGGTTTGTTGTTTTGTTTAGTCCCACATCGCAGGAAAAGTTCTATCTCAAGTTTCAAAGTCTATATTTAAAGGAGCCTATGTAGTAGAAATAACTTGTGCCAATCTTTGTAATTTTCTCTCTCAATATTAGTAAAATTCTTCTCCCCTTAGTGGACATACGCTATCACATTGCTAGTGGAACCATTTTAAAAACTTTTGGTGTGCTTCCTTTCAATTATTATTAATTGGTTAATTTCACCTTTTCAAGGTGAACAATTCCAATAATTTTATTTAATTGTTTCATCATTTCTATATTTGATCCTATTTGTTTTCACATCTATGTTTTTGGATAATATTGGCTTAGAAGGATAGACCCCAACAATAGGGTATTAGAGTATCTAGGTTGATTTATAGATGGTGTAAGGAAGTATGACAGAAGACGGGGCTACATTTGTTGTTACAAGACCTTATATCAGAGGTTCTTATATTGCATTTGAATCTCGGTTGCAATAGAAAGATAAAATAGGGGATAAAGACTATGATAAGTGGCAATGAAGGATGAAGGCTATTCTAAAAAGAATATGGTTCATCAGATAGTTTTTGACACCGAGGAGTTACCGTTTGAAATTTCCACCGCAGAAAAGAAGGAGATAAAAGAATGGGCGTTTACTACTCTACAGCTGGCCATGGAAGAAAATTTTATCTCGAAAATTAGCATGGAAACCACTATTAAAGGAATTTGGACCAAGCTAGAGAATCTCTATCTGAAGAAATCACCCACTAGTCATTTTATTATTTTGAAGATGTTTTCACCATAAAGATGAAAGAGGGTGCTTCAGTAAAGGCGCGTCTTAGCTTCTTCGATGATCTTGCAATAAAGATGAAGACTGTGAATTTGAAGGTGGATGAAGAACAGAAGAAGATAGTTCTTTTGTGTCCACTTTTGGAGCGTTATATAGGTTTTGCTAACAGTCTGATTTATGGAAGAGACACCTTGAGATGATATGAAGTTGGGTCTTCTATCTGAAGACTTGAGGGATCAAATGAAGGAGATAAGTAAAGGAAGAGAACAGAGTAGTAGTCAGGGCCTATTTGTTGAGAGATGAAGTGAGGAAAAGAAGAGTTAGAAACCTAAGGGGCATTCCAAGTCTAGGAATCCCGAAAATGGTTGGAGAGGAAAGTCTAGAGATGTAAAATGCCGTTACTGTAAGAAACCACGCCGTTGGAAGAGAGACTATCCAGATTTAAAGAAGAAGGCTGAGGATGGATCTTCATCGATTGCGGGGGAGAAGACTGTATCTTATGATGTGTTGACTGCAACGGTATTTGATGTAATAGACCACTAGGTGCTTGACTTAGGGGCGTCATTCCATATGATGCCAAACGAGGATTATTTCATCTCTTTTTTTGGAAAAGTGGGAAGTGCAATTATTATGGGAAATGATGCTAGTTGTAGAGCCATGGGAGAGGGTATAGCTTGGATTAGGATATTTGACGGAGCGATGCGCACTTTAATAGGTGTCCGCTATGTTCCAAGTCTTCGAAAGTTGTTGATTTCTTTAGGACAGTCGGCATCCATGGGATGCAAGGTGACAATGGAGAATGATGGTTTAAAGGCTTATAAGGGTGTAATTATTTTGATGAAGGGAGATGGGTTTCAAAATTTGTATCTGCTGAAGGGAACCACGGTTATTGTAGTGTCTTGTATTGGAGTGGATAGTTCTTATGCTTTGGATGCAACTATACTTTACCATCTAAGGTTTGGTCATATTTTAAAGAAGGACTTAGAGTTGCTTCTCAATTGAAAGATGATCAAAAAAGGAAGCTTTGACAAGTTGGAATTTTTCCAGCAGTGTGTGCTGGGAAAACAGATGAAGGTACCTTTTGGAGTTGGACTTCATAGATCGGAGAGAGTGCTTGATTATATGCATACAGATGTTTGGGGACCAGTAGCGACTGCTTCCATTGGGGGAGAGAAGTATTTTATTTTCTTTATTGATGACTTTTTTGAAAATTCTAGGTGTATGTGATGAAGGCTCAATCAGAAAGATTTGAGAAGTTTAAAGCTTAAAAAGTGCTAGTTGAGAATCAATCTGATTGTAAGTTAAAGGTGCTTTGATCTAATAAAGGCGTTAAATTTTTTTCTAAGGAGTTCCTCAATTTTTGTAAGAGCATGGTATTCGGAGACATTTCACTATACCAAGAGATCCGCAATCCAATGGGTTTGCTGAGAGAATGAATCAGATTCCACTTGAGGAGGCACGTTGTTTGAGATTTACGGCGGGCTTGTCTAGAGGCTTTTGGGTTAAAGCTTTATCGACTGTAGCATATATTATAAATTGAATTCCATGCTCGTTCATAGATGAGAAGATTCCAGAGGATAAGTGGAGGGGTAAAGCGGTGTATCTTGGTTACTTTCATATTTTCAGTTGTCATATTTATGTTCACCATACAGATGATGATAAGCTAGAAGCTAGAGCTACAAGGACATATTTATGGGATACACAGATGGTATCAATGGGTATGTGTTTGGAACCCTGTTGATATAAGTGTGCATTCTAGACATGTGAGTTACCTACCACATCAGATGAGTCTGATAGGCCTAAGAAGTTGGAAGAGGTTCTCATAATTCAGCCTGGTAGTAGATTTATTGTTGTGTGAGATATAGATGTAGTTGAGGAGACATCACAGAGTAGTCCATAGGTACCTTTGCATATATAGCTTTCTAATAAATTCTCTCTGATCTTAGAGAAGGACAAAGCTTACATAGAGAAGGTGCCCTATGCGAGTGCCTTGGTAATTTGATGTATGCTATGGTTGCACTAGGCCTGACATTGCACAGAATGTTGGATTGGTTAGTCGATATATGAAAAATCCAAGAAAGATGCATTAGGAGGAAGTAAAGTACATTTTTAGATATCTTAGAAGAACTCTGGACCATGGGCTTGTTTTTGTCGGTAGAGATAGAGATTTCAGCTTGATAGGATTATGTGATTTTAACTACACCGACGATAGAGATTGAAGGAAGTCAACCTCGAGTTATGTGTTCACTCTTGAAGAGACGGTTATTAGTTGGAGAGCGAGGTTGTAGACCATTGTTTCTTTGTCTACTACGGCGGTAGTATTTATAGCTATTGTTGAAGCGACTAAGGAGGCATTGTATTTAAGACGGTTGATGTGTGATTTGAGCTTTGTGTAAAATGGACTAGAAGTGAATTGTGATTCAATATTAGTTTTTTCTTCTTTGTTTAGTCCCACATTGCGGGATAAGTTCAATCTAAGTTTTAAAGTCTATATCTAAAAGAGACTATGTAATAGAAATAACTTGTACCCATCTCTATATCTTCTTTCTCAGTGTTAATACAAAAATTCTTCTCTTAGTAGATGTACACTATCATGTTAATTGTGAAATCACTTTAAAAACTTTTGATGTACTTCCCTTTTGTTTACTATTAATTGGTTAATTTCATATTTTTAATGTAAACAATCCTAATAATTTTATTTGATTGTTTTGCCATTTCTATATTTGATCTTATTTGTTTCTGTATCTGTGTTATTTGATAATATTAGCTTGGAAGGATAGAACCCAACATACCTTTTGCATTTGAAGTTGCAGTTGGTCGGTAATTGTAAGCGTTCCTATCCATAGTGACAAATGGTATGTTTGTGTCTAAGCTGTGGTTACCCGACCATGAAGCAAGTGTGTGCTTAGCATTAGTATTTTACCTTTTTGAACTGAAAAGACTGCAAATGTAATAAGTGGGTAGATGTGTATATTTATTCGTTGCATTTTTTCCAAGTCATGGACGTATTATCGTTGGCTATGGTAGAAAAGATCAGTAGAAGAAATAATGTATACATTTGTGAATAAGTAGATCTCAGTTATTTGGGTAGAAAGGTAGCATGTATGGGCTTTCTTAAATGCAACATCTTCTTATAATGGAATTGTAGCCGTGTGTTCGACGTAGTTGTCCACTTGCAGGTCAAAGTTACAGGTAATGTGTGTCAATGCGGAGTATAAATGTAGTTGAAGAGAAACAATTTTGAATATGCTAGTAAACCACACAACGGTGGAGAAACCGACTGTTTGGTTGTGCAATATTCAAAATTTAAACATTCGTTATGATTTATATTAATTTTGATTTAACATAAACTAATATTGTATTGAATAAAAAATTAATTATATTATTGGAAAAAAGTTTAAATATAACAAAGACAATGTAAGTTAGAAACAGAGAAATAAAAGAGCAAATGTTGCATATTAACAAGGCTACAACTTGTACGCTTTATTAACTTTAATTTTGGAAAACTATCGAGCACTCAAAATATAACTTAAAATTCAACTAGACATAAGATGATGTAATCTTTTGAAATATGGCATCCTTTGCATTTTGAAAGCACTAAGAACAAATTTATCAGCATAATTCTCTTAATTTAGGCCTATTCTTTAATAAAAAAGATTTAAGAGCTTGAATATTTTTAGATTATCACATTAAACTATTCATTTCAATATACAGTTTTGACTCATATGAGACAATGGGCTATATATAACAGATATCTTACAATAGACTTTAGAACCTTTATAGATTAAATGTACTGCTTATAAATTAAGGATAACACAGATAATTGTAAGAAAAATTATTACAGATAAGATGCAACCATAAGACGCTTACCGTAGAATAAGAACAAATAAAATATACGACAATACAACTCTTTGCAATTTGTTGTTCTGTTAGGCTTAGATCTCTTGTTATCAAAAGAATCGATACAGTTATAGTAGTAGTTTTCCATTTCCCATGCTTTTTATAGGGACAGCCTAAATGAATAATAAATGGCATCAATCTAAAAATCTTTTATCAAATATAAATCAAATAAATTATGGATTTATTTAGTTTAGTTGGGAAATATTTTTAATTACCAAAAGAATTTTTGTATTTTAAGATGCAACAAAATGAAACGTAAAGCTCAAGGATAAAAGGAATCTGCACTGAATGATTAGGACTCAAATTTATACGATTGATGTATGATATTCTATAAATATTGTTAAAGGTGTTTTGAATTCTATAAATTATCAAAATATTTTTAAACAGCGATTCTAGTCAAGTTCAAATTTTGAAAATTGATACTTGATTACGGTAATTCAGTCAACTCAAAGTCAAAGTCTCTGGCCAGAGCATTTCAATTAATAATAATTGTTATTATTGAACCAAGGATTTTGTTATTTGGAATATAAAGTTGAATGTGGATGAGGACGGAATTTTTACCATTACCAAATTCCATAAGTCCAAAGTGATATAGTATTTGAGACGACCCGACTTTCTACAACCAGAAAATCGCATCATCTTTTAAGAAAGAAAGGGATTGAAAAGAGAATAGAAAGAAGAGAAGAAAGAAACAACATCAGAATCTACACAGCAGAACGAATAAATTATATTAATATCTAAATATTACATAGTTTACAACCAATATCAGAGTTACACAGACATACAACACATACTAGACAGTTATAAACACCTGTCTAGTTATTACAGCTCAATACAACAACTCAGAGAACATAACACAGCGGAAAAACTAGATATCTACACGCAGAAGCCTCCTGCTCCATTTGCTCCTCCATAATTCGTCAAAGCTAACCTGAATCCTAACCTGAATTCCCTTGGCTACTTGTAAAAATTTGAGTACCCAAGAGTTTATGAAAAATAAAAATAAACTCCAGGTCAGACATGGGTCTCGTGTGAGTAACAGGTTAAAGTTGCTTAACTTTCAAAAACCTTTTGAAAGAAAGGTATCACGTAAGACTTCCCACACATAAACATGGAAAAGTTTTTACCTTACGCTAACCAAAACATTTGATGAGAAATCCGATGATATTATAATAGTGTCTAGGGTTTTCAAATAAATAAGAAATAGCCGAAATTGTTACATGATTAAATTCCAGCTACTAGCCACAAAAGTGGGTAATACAATCAAAACCGTTGGCACTTATTGGATTTTGGATTCCATACAATGGCAGGGCTACTGGGGTACCGCCCGTCACAGTACGTGGCCTAGATCACCGTACCGAGGAGCCACCCTAACTCCCCTGCAACACAAGGCCGGACCCATTCCTTACTGAATAGTTCCGAACAAGATAACCCCGACGGTTAGAGCTCAAAAGACCGTCCACACAACCGAAATAAAAGGGACCTCTAGAAAGGGGTAAATCTCACTCTCAAGTGGGGGCTACCCACAAAGCCTTGCTGCACCTCCCCTGTTTTAGCCATTCCCGGTTGATGAGGCTTGAGGCTACGATTACCTTTATAGGACATATCATCTTAGAATGCTCATCGTCCACCTGACGATGATCTGAAAGCATTCAATCCATACAAGTTCGTTCCGGGTTCGAACGAAACCGAAGGCATTATCTCGTTACACTCGTTTTGGAATCACCCTCAGAGTTAACGACGATAACCCTTGCACTCTAAACCACCATCTCGAATCTATAAGAACTAATTCCGTCAAACTCATTACGGAATCACCCACAGAGTTATATTGACTCGTAGTCCTTACACCTCGAGTCTTCACAAAGCTCCACTTTGATTCACAACCTAACGTTATTTGGAATCAATGTGGTTTTCGGATATCCAAATATGGAAACCCGATCCCGATCTCATCGAAATCCAAAGCGTGTCTTTTAAGGTCCAAGTGGTTTTAAAGTTAAAACAATTCAATTCGGTATCTATATACACACAAATAGATAATTCATAAATCATAACTGATAATCAACATTATCACATAACAGGTAATCCACCTTATCAATATCAAATAGATATTTCATATATCACCATCACAATAGATAACCTATGTTATCATCATAATACAATCAAACATCCATACCACACAATATTATTTATCTCATTACTGAGATCACAAAGCATCCAAGTCAATTAATGACATCCATTCATACATAAGCAAATGATTTACTCATCATCATATAATTAATTTAAAATGAATTAAATTAACTATCTCTATCTCTAATTAATTTAAAATGAATTAAATTAACTCCTTCATCTTTAATTAATTTAAAATAAATTAAATTAATTACTTCATCAATACAAATCTTGCTTACTCAATCATTTAATTGATTACAATCAATTAATCATTTATTATTAATTACCTAAATTAATCACCCTTGATTAATTACCCTTGATTACATTCATGTAATTATCTTAAATTAATTTTACAAATTAATTAACCTCAAACAAAAGAGTAATTAACCTTTAATTACTTCAACTAATTAATTAATCATAATTAATTACATTAATCCTTAATTAATTAATTAATTAATTGCATTTAATTACCTATTATTGATTAATTAATCATAATTAATCATCTTTAATTACATCATTAATTAAATAATTAATGATCCTTAATTATTTCTTAAATTAATTACCCTAAGTAATTAACTAACTTAATTACACTATTAAACCAAATTGATTATCCTTAAATTAATTTCTTAATTAATTAATTTCTTGATTAATTACTAAATAATTAATCCAAATTACTTCATTCTCAACATCTCCTCTTAATTACAATCTGTAATTATTAAACAATTACTTAACTAAGTAATTTCCAAATCATTAATTACATAAAGTAATTATTTATAAAACCCAAGTGTTTAAAATCAATTAAACTAAATTAATTAAATTAAACAATCTCATTAAACTAAATTAATTACATTAAGTAATTAATTCCTTAATTTCTTTATCAAGTAATTACTCTCAATCCATTTACAATTAATTAATCTAATTAACTATAAAACTATTAACCATATTAATTAATTGTTAAATAATCCTGGTTAATGACCTTCATTAACCATCCTCCAATTATTTCATAAAGTAAATAACTTAAATTAATTACCATTTAAATTATAGTTAATCATTTATTAATTAATATTAATTATTAAATTAATTAACCTTAATTTAAAACTTAATTACATAATTATTATTCATTTATCATTAATTAATAATATAATTAATGATCTTAATCATAAATTGATTAATCATTATTTGCTCATTAATTCCAAATTTAATTAATTAATTAAATTAATTAATCTTAATTACCTTATTAATTAATTACATTCTGAAATATAATTCTTAATTTAAATTTCATAAACATAACTTAATTATGTTTAAAACAATTTAATTCAAAACAAAGTACTTTTGACATTACCTTTAAATACCAATTTGAATTCAAATATAAAATAGAATAATTTAAAACTTATCAAAGTTTTAAATAATTTAAAACTTTTTAAATTACAAATCAAACAATACTATATGAAAATTTTAAAGTTAAATCCATTTCAAAATCTTTAATAACTTAAAATCTTCACTTTCATTTAAAACTTCAATTTAAACCTTCTTAAAATTTAAACCTGAAATTCAAATTAAACTTTTGAATTTCCAGATTTTAAATAACCTCAAATCCGCTCATATTTTTAAAATCTCATTTCTAAGAGTGTTTAAACTATTTTATCAAACCAAAGGGTTAATTAAGTTTAAATTTCTAAAAAAAATATTTTATTTTAAAAACTGGGATTTAAATTTAAATTAGAAATTCAAACTTGAATTAAATTTTAAACTTAAACCTTGCTTAAAATCTAAAACTACAGATTTTAAAATTTGAAAACCCAGATTTAAAAAAAAAACAGAAAACAGGTTCTGAAACCTGAACATTTCAGTGACCCGAGAAACCAAGATTTTTACTTCGGGTTTTAAGCTTCCCTGCTCTGAGTTGTTTAACAACTTACTTCGAGCCAAAACAAAAACCCCCCTGTAACATCCAAACACCCAAACATTTGCCAGAAAACATGTCGCCGTGCATATGCACGGCGATCACTGCCCCTTCTCATCATCATATATGATCCAACACCAATCAGAAACCCACCACAACTTCAAACATCAACCCAGATCTAGCAATTATACAGGAATTCAAAATTTAGTTTCCAAATCCAAACCTGTAAACTTCAATCAGGTTTCAGCTACAACCCTGTCAACAGCGACAGTTCGCCACTCCGACCTCTTGGCGTTCAACCCCTCCGGCCTCGAGCTACTCTACACACCAACTACCCACTCACCAAAAACCAAATCACTCGATCCATCCAATCACTTCACACTGACCCAATCTTAACCCTTGTTCAAAATTAGGGTTCAATACTGAAAAATCAAAACTGCAATCATCCTAATCAAATATATTCACATCTCTGATTTTTCCAAGGATCTATGATCCTTATTTAATAACTCAAAAGAAATTTGAGTTTCCTTAAACTACAGATTGCATGCATTTGCCCCAATTCATATTATTGTTCAAAAACAAACTGCTACTGAAATCTACATCTAGAAATACTAACACTTGATTTAAAAATCAAGTTTTAATTAATACATAGTTTGGTGATACTGAAATACAAGATTAACTCATTAAATTGTGTTTTGAATTAACATGCAGAGGCCACACTACTTATATTTTTAACTTGCTAAAGTTAATTATCTTCAAGCATTAAAACAACTCACCTAAAAAATATTTGATTCTAATCTAAATAAGCAAACAAATCTTAGTTATTTTAAGAACAGATACTAATACAAATTTAAACAATATTTGGTGGATTCCTTTAAATAGGAAGATGAATTCAAAGTCACAGCAGAGCATAGCCAACATGCATTCACAAACATATTACCAGGCTTTTATAAACACAAACATTACTAAATTATATCTAACATAAGCATGCAACCTATTTAAAATTAAAATTTTAAGTTACTCACTTTTTTAAAAATGCAGAGCTCAGTTGAGTTTTATAGCAAACACCAAAAATGCACGCTTGACTCTGTTGTTTAAAATCTGAGTTGCCCATGATCATGACTACCATTCTTTCATGAAGATAGTAAATGCAGTAGCTAATCCCTCAAATACATGCAGATGCTTCCATTTCCAGGTTCAAAACAGAGTGCAGAGAAAAGAAAATCGTGCAGGCTTGATTGATTTTTGCAGACTAAAATTTGAATTTTGCAGATGAAGGTGGGTTAGTACAGGTATTTGAAGGGCTTAGATATGAGGAGTTTATGATTTTGAATGTGGTTTAGATGAATTTATGTACGCAGATGAAGGAATTGAATATGCAGGATTTTGATGAATTTGTGAATGCAGATTTGGAATTTGAATATGCAGATTAGAACATGGTTTTGGTGAATTTGTATATACAGATTTTTGATTGTGGATACGCAGGCCTTAATGATAGATATAAAGAAGAGTTTGATCTTTTCTCTTTTGATTTAGGAGAATGAAAAATGCAATATGAATGGAGATGCAACTAAACCAATGTATTTCAGATTTTAAGAAAAGAAAAGAAAATTTAAAACTAAATTTTAACACTTGTCAAAAGTTAGACACTTGTCTATTTGTAAATGCTAATTTTGAACACTTGTTTTCTTTAAAATGATTAGTACTAATTACAAATTAATGTGTGTGTAATCCTAAGTTAATTTGTTAGTTTATATTTAAACATGCGTATGAATTCACAAAAGAAATAAGAACAAACAAAGATTTACAAATTAACTTATATATATTAAAAATTAAAATAATTAAACAATTAAGATTTATACTTTGGAATTTAAATTCAAACTAAATTCAAAACCAAACAATTTCAAATTAAGTTATAAATAAAAATTCAATTTGAAATAAAAATTACAAATCTTATTCAAAACTTATTTATAAAGTCAATACAATATTAATATTGCTTTTATAAATCTCTTTTTATTAACTTAAAAAAATCATTTTGTTGCATTTATTCTAAATTTAAAACTCAATCTAATTTAATTTAAAACATTTAATATTTTTTCTTATCAATTTTTAAATCATATTTTTACTTATGAAATAGTCTTTGAAAACCCAATACTAATTTGAAACAAAATTTCCAAATTAAAATGTCTATATTAGAATTTTTAAAACATGATTCAATAATTAAATTTAAACCAAAATCATTTATTCAACTTTGAAAAGCTTAAATATTAAATAAAACAAATTTTCCAAATTACTATAAATAATAAACTAAGAAAAATATGCTTTATTTATTAAAAATTAAACCAAACCAATCTATTTAAAATATAAACTATATATTTATATTGTAGATAGAAATCAATTTATGTTATTTTAAAAGATAAAATAATCAATATAAATATTTATTGAAGAAGATTATCAAATTTATCTGAATAATTATTAATAGGTTATCAATATCAATTTAATTTTAACTACAGATTATTAAATTGATATTGTTAAAAATTCCGGGATATTACAATCCTTCCCCCTTAAAAGAATTTCGTCCTCGAAATTTAAAACAAAGGTAATTTAATAATCTCATTAAATTTTAATTTTAAACACAAGCATATATCAAACATACGCTAACAACCAAAACAATCAATCAAACAAATCTAATTATCCAGACAAATTCTGGATAATTCCTTCGAGTTTCCCCAGGTGTATATATATACACACCGGGATACTCGCTCTAGAGAATCCAAACAAACAATATTATGAAGCTACAAAGCTCCTATACAACTATATCTATAACACTAGACAAGATATCAGACTACAAACGAGTCTGACTCAACAACAAAAACTCCAAAACTGCTGGTTCACAACCAGAGATAGATCATACACGTACTCCCTCAGATATACGTGAAACCCATCGAATCCCAGTTATCCAAACTGGCAATTAATCCTATAGATCAATCACTTATTCTCCAAAATCACAGAAAAAGATCCAAAACACTTCAGAGCTAGCTTCTCAGACTTACCCAAACTTATAGCTCACTTATGATCGGAGAAAACTTATCCAAAATTAAATTTCCGACTTCAGAGTCCAAATCCCTCCGACTCTTATCCACAAAATTCTTCGGACGATCCTGGGCTGTCTACAGCCTTACTGATCAGCTCAACCTCTCAACATCAGAAGACAACAACTTCTTCTGTCCAGAAGAGCAGATGCACTTCCAAACTGCTTCCGCTGCTCAACTCTGATCCGAAGTAGAAAAGAATGCTAAAGAAGAACACAAGCACAAACAGGACAACACACCCCAGAGCTATGGTTCAACAAATCCATAAGAATCATTCAGAAGTTCCTCCAAAACTCCGAGCTACTACACCAACTCAATCTCCTTGAAACCATTCTACTATTAAGATGAACCACCGGTACCACTCCTGGAATTCCTGTCGATAAGAAAACTCAATCTCCAGATACGGACAAAACTCTGACTTCCTGAAGACATCCAGAAAACTCAGATAACCCAAGAGAACACTCAAACAATCGCAATTCACTTTTGCAATCCACCAAACCAAATCCAAGGAAAACTGTTCTTCCTTTACCAAACAGAACAGCTTACTCTTCACTAGCCAACCCTTCGAAGAAACGGGTCCACTTATCTGCTTCTGAACACCTCTTCAGAAAACTGCTAAGCCAGAAGATCTCTTGCCAACACCGAGAACACACCAAGCTGCATTGCTGCCACAGATGCCAAAGAATTCCAAAACAAGCTCTTCGAGAAACTCGGACCTCAAAGCAAACAGAAACACCGGCTGAACACAGCCACAACACCGAAGCAGGCTCACTTCCTTAACTTGTTCCAAAGAAATCATCTTCGAGAACATCCATAGTCACTGCATCTCATCACGCAGCTACAACTCCCTGAGGTATCCAAAATACCATCACTTTGCTTCTGCTCAGTCCAACAGATCCAAACACTACTCATCAAATCTCAAAAAAATAAACTCCGAACCTTAACAGGTTTCCTTCAGAGATTAATGAAGTCCTTCATCACTGCAGAACTCACTCAAGACGGTATTAGGTCTACAGTCTCGACAAATATATTTCCAAACTCAAACATTCAAACTCCAACTAATGGTAGGTCGTGTTACACACAACACTGCCCCATCTACCTTTATAACGTATATTGGAAAAACCTGAACAGGTAACCCAACATATAGGTAGATATAAATATATATATATATATATAAATATATTAAAATTATAAATACGCTCTCTCAAGGAAGACACCACTACAGAGCCTAGGTATTGACTCAACCTAATGCTCTGATACCAAGTGAGACGACCCGACTTTCTACAACCAGAAAATCGCATCATCTTTTAAGAAAGAAAGGGATTGAAAAGAGAATAGAAAGAAGAGAAGAAAGAAACAACATCAGAATCTACACAGCAGAACGAATAAATTATATTAATATCATAAATATTACATAGTTTACAACCAATATCAGAGTTACACAGACATACAACACATACTAGACAGTTATAAACACCTGTCTAGTTATTACAGCTCAATACAACAACTCAGAGAACATAACACAGCGGAAAAACTAGATATCTACATGCAGAAGCCTCCTGCTCCATTTGCTCCTCCATAATTCGTCAAAGCTAACCTGAATCCTAACCTGAATTCCCTTGGCTACTCGTAAAAATTTGAGTACCCAAGAGTTTATGAAAAATAAAAATAAACTCCGGGTCAGACATGGGTCTGGTGTGAGTAACGGGTTAAAGTTGCTTAACTTTCAAAAACCTTTTGAAAGAAAGGTATCACGTAAGACTTCCCACACATAAACATGGAAAAGTTTTTACCTTAGGCATTAAAACAACTCACCTAAAAAATATTTGATTCTAATCTAAATAAGCAAACAAATCTTAGTTATTTTAAGAACAGATACTAACACAAATTTAAACAATATTTGGTGGATCCCTTTAAATAGGAAGATGAATTCAAAGTCACAGCAGAGCATAGCCAACATGCATTCACAAACATATTACCAGGCTTTTATAAACACAAACATTACTAAATTATATCTAACATAAGCATGCAACCTATTTAAATTTAAAAATTTAAGTTACTTACTTTTTTAAAAATGCAGAGCTCAGTTGAGTTTTGCAGCAAACACCAAAAATGCAGGCTTGACTCTGTTGTTTAAAATCTGAGTTGCCCATGATCATGACTACCATTCTTTCATGAAGATAATAAATGCAGTAGCTAATCCCTCAAATACATGCAGATGCTTCCATTTCCAGGTTCAAAACAGAGTGCAAAGAAAAGAAAATAGTGCAGGCTTGATTGATTTTTGCAGACTAAAATTTGAATTTTGCAGATGAAGGTGGGTTAGTACAGGTATTTGAAGGGCTTAGATATGAGGAGTTTATGATTTTGAATGTGGCTTAGATGAATTTATGTATGCAGATGAAGGAATTGAATATGCAGGGTTTTGATGAATTTGTGAATGCAGATTTGGAATTTGAATATGCAGATTAGAACATGGTTTTGGTGAATTTGTATATGCAGATTTTTGATTGTGGATATGCAGGCCTTAATGATAGATATAAAGAAGAGTTTGATCTTTTCTCTTTTGATTTAGGAGAATGAAAAATGCAATATGAATGGAGATGCAACTAAACCAATGTATTTTAGATTTTAAGAAAAGAAAAGAAAATTTAAAACTAAATTTTAACACTTGTCAAAAGTTAGACACTTGTCTATTTGTAAATGCTAATTTTGAACACTTGTTTTCTTTAAAATGATTAGTACTAATTACAAATTAATGTGTGTGTAATCCTAAGTTAATATGTTAGTTTATATTTAAACATGCGTATGAATTCACAAAAGAAATAAGAACAAACAAAGTTTTACAAATTAACTTATACATATTAAAAATTAAAATAATTAAACAATTAAGATTTATACTTTGGAATTTAAATTCAAACTAAATTCAAAACCAAACAATTTCAAATTAACTTATAAATAAAAATTCAATTTGAAATAAAAATTACAAATCTTATTCAAAACTTATTTATAAAGTCAATACAATATTAATATTGCTTTTATAAATCTCTTTTTATTAAATTAAAAAAAATCATTTTGTTGAATTTATTCTAAATTTAAAACTCAATCTAATTTAATTCAAAACATTTAATATTTTTTCTTATCAATTTTTAAATCATATTTTTACTTATGAAATAGTCTTTGAAAACTCAATACTAATTTGAAACAAAATTTCCAAATTAAAATGTCTATATTAGAATTTTTAAAACATGATTCAATAATTAAATTTAAACCAAAATCATTTATTCAACTTTGAAAAGCTTAAATATTAAATAAAACAAATTTTCCAAATTACTATAAATAATAAACTTAAAAAAATATGCTTTATTTATTAAAAATTAAACAAAACCAATCTATTTAAAATATAAACTATATATTTATATTGTAGATAGAAATCAATTTATATTATTTTAAAAGATAAAATAATCAATATAAATATTTATTGAAGAAGATTATCAAATTTATCTGAATAATTATTAATAGGTTATCAATATCAATTTAATTTTAACTACAGATTATTAAATTGATATTGTTAAAAATTCCGGGATATTACAGTATTGACGAAGAGAATTGATATAAAAAATGTCACAACCGGGTAACGCTTATTAGACTAAAATTGAATTTTTAATGAAAATGAGTAAGCAATAAATTTGGCTATAATGTCACACCACCTGCTAACTGACATGAGAACGTTAACATTAGAATAGTTTGATGTTAATCACTGACCAAATTTATATCCAAGAGTTACATAGCCAAAATGAAGAATTCCCTTAAGACCGGACGATTTAATTAGTTTATAATTGTTATAAATTAATTAAATTAATTAATATTTATAAAATATTAATTATAAAATTTGAATATGATTTGAGAAATAAATAATATTATATATATTTATAATAGTTATAAATATATCGATCGATATACAATATCGACAAGCGATTAAATTAGATTTAATTACATAATATTTTAGCTTGGGCTTAGCTGAGTTTAAGACCCATCATTAGGGCTCCAAAATTTTGGTTTTGGAAAGGTCTTAGGGTGGCTAAGACATAGGGAATTGGCTTGGAGATAATGGGTTGAGATCAAGTGAAAATGGGTAAAAAGGTTTTCCTCGTTTCTCTCTAATACAACCATATACATATACATACATACATACATACATATATATTTGTGTGTGTGTATGTATATGTATCTCTGAAAATAAAAATAAAATTTTTTTGATCATCATTACCTTCTACATTGCTGATTAAAACATAGCTCTCAATCCACTTCAAAATTCTCAAATACGTTTCAAATTAAAATAATACTATTCGATAGTTAGAGGTCAATGATTCCAACTTGCAATCTGAAAAGGAAGGGAAGTCATTGCTTCAACGTAGATTTAAAGGCATCATTAAATTGGTAATTTTGATTCATATTACAGTAATTAAATTATATTCTATGATCCTGTAATGAGTAATTTCATATCTGTTTAAATATATTGTTACTTTATGTTTAGTTAGGTGAGATTTTGTAAGTAGATGTGGTTGTCACAAATCAGTTTGTTTGCATGAATAATTTATTATTATACTATTCGATTTATGTATACTTCTATGACCGAAAATCTTCGAACTTCTTCCCCTAATTTCTCGAAATCCATTGATTTTTAATGAAATATCCCAGCCAAGAAATCATAAAGGACGACGAGATCTTTAAGGTCAACGGTGGAGATCGCCTATCGTCGACGATCGGGGGTAGGAGGAGGCTGCGTTCTTTACGTGTTTTAGAGGCAGTCAAAGGAGGGTCGCACGTACATGGGTTCTCAAACGTAGAACGAAAACGAATGAAGGAGATGATGAACGCGGCCCAGATCTTGTTTGCTGATATCAATGGCCAGATTAAATTTTGGTATTAAAAAGGAATACACAAATTAATTATATTCAAAATCGTGAATCTTTTAGATTTTATATTCTTCACATACGAGGTCCATATGAGACAAAACAAGCGATGTTGGAATCGCATCGACGAAGGCTTTGGTGTGGTATCAAAGTTGCATTTATTGAAGCTGAAATATTTTCAGTTTCGTGTAAAAGGTGAGTGTTTATATTGCTCACGAAGTACTAGATTATTTTTATGTTAGTCAATTTGAAATTATAAAGTGATTTGAATTTATGGCTATTGTTTGATAAATTTAATTGACATTTAATTTGACATCCGAATTATCTAATAGAAATTTAAATTGATAGCTAAACTGAATTTGAATTAAATTACTATTAAACTCCCAATTATTGATATCTAGTTAATTGTTGTGATATTGTCACTATTTGGATGATTGATTGTGATGGATGCAAATTGGTTGATATTTGGATGGTTATTTATTTTTATATATATCCTGTTATCATCTTGTATATTATTTACAGTATATAAAACTGTAAATAGAATTATTTCAAATAAATTAAGAAATAGTTTAAAATGATATATACATACGACATTATTTTGGATTGAAATGATATATATATCCATCCCTGAATTAAATTGAAATAACTTATTCACTTGCCATATGATAGAAAATTGTATACAGACACTGTATTGATTAAATTAAATGGTTCTAGGATTTTGATTTGAAATTATTTAAATTGATTTTGATTATTGAAATAAATTCGAATTTATGGAAAAGGAATCATTTTTGACCTCGAGCTCGAAATGTTAAAAATGAACCTGTTAATCAGATTGTTTAAAGAATCGAGTTTGATATTTTGAAGTTATAATTGAGAAACCTTTTGGATGATGCAAATTGATTTGTTTAAGAGATTTGAACTTTTACTTGAAATTTGAAATAAATCCAAGAAATAGTAATTTAAATGGATAATTCAAAATTTGAGCTTGGAATTGGATTGGAATTAATTGGAATTGAAATCAAATTGAATTAATTTGGAATCGAAATTGAAATTGATTTGAATTAAAATTGGAATCGAAGTTAATTCGAATTAAAATCGGAATTGAATTGATTTAAATGGAAATTGTAACTAAAATTGATTTGAATTGGTAGTTTGGAATTGGATCGGTTTGAGTTTGAAACTATTTTCAAAATAAATATTTTATTATAAAAAATGTTTAAAAAACCTATCTTTAGATGTTCAAATTACTTTGATTTTTCCAAACTATTTTACTGTACAAACCATTTCAATACTCAACTATTTTATATTAAACTATTTTAACTTTTAAACTATTTAAAAAAATTCAAACTATTTTCTAAAAATTCAAACCGGTCAGTGTTTATAATTAAATTATGGATTTAAATGCGAATTGGGTTAAATTGAAGTTAGAACCTAAATGGAAATTCTAAATAATTTTGGAAGCGAAATCGAGAGATTGAGGCAAAAATGATTTTGAAATGGAACAGGGTATTTTGAGTAAATATGATGATTTTGAAATGGATTTGATTTGAAGCGAATATGATATTTTGATCAAGTAAAAAATTATTTTCGAAATATAAAAGTACCAACCGGTGTGTAAAATGACGTTTGGTTGTTAAAGAGACCGGAGCCTCTTATTGACATACTCTCTGTCAATATTGGAACCACTTTAACAACTGTATACGCCGAGGTGACTCTAGAACGAAGTGGTTGAATTGGCGTCATCTGTTGGATTCGAAGAAAGAGAACGATGATGGATAGACCCCAGCACTTGTGCCAATTCGAAATGACTAAAACATGATGGCTTGATAGGGCCAAGTGGGATAATTACCCTTAGCGTACAATCGTTCTTCGATTTTCTTGGATTCGGTCCATATTATTACTCTTGCTGTTGATTTCGATTGGTGCACCTTGATTTGGGATAGCCTTCCTTTGATTCGATATGGGATAGATAGATGCGGTGGGCGGTTATGTCTATGATGCGTTAAAACCAGCCCTGCGACCCAAACCGGTAGTATCCTACCTTGGGCACTGCCTTGCGTGTCTTGTCATACTTTTATCCTTATACGAGACCCCTAAGATTTTGGTTTAGTGTTGTCGTATCATGACGCATCACTGACTACTGACATGCTACTAGTTGTTTCAAATGCAAATTGTATGCTAATGCTTAAAAATGTGTTAATGGGGATCTATAAAAAGCCTCAAAGCTAAGAAAAATATTTATTTTACTGATAAGACATTCTATATGTAGCATATTCTACTACTAATAAATATTTTGGCGGATCCTTAAGAGATGGAAAATCCCATAACATCTCTTGAGTTATTGCACGCAAGGTATATACTGGATAGGAGATGTGAAACCCCATAAACATCTCTGATGCCATGGCACTCATGTTATATGCGGTATCGATTTTACTCACATAAGAATATTTTAGTCCCGACTCGAGTGTTTTGTCTTTTCATTACGCTCGGATCAGCCCTGAGTATTTCAACGCACCGAAGATCATTTTCTGGAGGACGAAGACTTGGTATATTATTACTATTATAATTTCCTACATCATGTTGTTTTGCTACATTATTTATTTATCCCTGTTGTATATGTAACTTTGATAAATGTTTTATAAATTATAATCAAATGTACAATATAAATAGCTTCATGAACTGTTTATTTGATTATTATTTTATCGTTCCGCTGTAGGATTCTGTGTTTGTTTTCTCCTTCATTTCTTATTTTTCTTAATTAAATCCAATGATTATCTATGTTCTGGATTGTTTAAATTGTAAATGTATGAATAATTTCGATTTAAACCTTCCAAAATGTGGGTTATCACAGTTGGTATCAGAGCTTAGGTTGGTGATATACCTAGGCTTTGGTAGGAATTACTCATTAAAGGCAGGGTCATTAGTACCATAGAACGTGTTTGATTATATTAATAGATATGCGCATGTATTTGTTAGTGAATATAAAATGTTTTATATCATGTTGACTTATCAGTTCAATGTTTATGAATTCTGGTTGGTACGGAAAGTACAACTGTATCGATAGGGGTTTCTAAACTCTTAAACAAGGTAAATTAACATAGTATTGTTTTGAAAAGGGTAAATGAAATAATTTTACCTAAACTATATTTTGATATAATAGAAATATTTCCCATAAGTTATTATAGTGTAGATATTTGGAGTGTTTGGTCGGTATTATTATAATCTAAATAAGATTATACAATTTGGAATGGGTTATATAACCAATTAGAAATTATATAAGTATGACTATACATATGAGTTGTAACTAAAAGTGGATTCAAACCAGAATTTGGGAACTTAAATCCCGCAAATTTGGGAAAATGTTTCAAATGGATTTGAACTAGGTATTTGGGATTTTTTTTTAAATCTTAGAGATTTTGGAAATGTTTTCCAATGTAGTTTGTGTAGAAAAATTAAATATTATTTTGGAGATATTTCTGAATAGAAATTGTTTAAAATGGGTTTTGGAAATAAGGAAGCACTGAACTCACTTCGGTCATTGGAAAATAATTCTAGTGATGACGATTGCATCATTAGTGTTCATTTTCGAATTTCTAAGTGATGGATTGCTACCGTAGTGATAGGCTATGATTATTTGCTTTGGACTTGTTTGGTAAACAAATTTTGTTTAGAAATTCCAAAAGGGAATTATTTTGGGCAAAACCAAGTTTTTTTAAAATTCCAAAAATATGATTTGATATACAAAATGGATATATGTATATTTATGATTTCAAAATGATTTGGAATAAACCCGGGTGATTGAATTCCGGGATTTCCATTTAAATGATTTGTGAAGTCAGGAGAAAATCAGTTATTGAACTTATAATTTAGAGTTGATATAGATAAGAAAGAAAAGTGTGAATTTAATCCTGGAATTAAAGTTTAACTTGAGTAAGTTAAAATGAATAATATGGGTTGAAATTTAACCTAAGATAAATTAAATAAAGATGAATTGGATTTGAATTGAACTGAATATAAAGTTTAAGTGTAAAATTATTACATAACTATAAGTTAGGATTATTGAATGGAATGGATAAACTTAAGTTATAAAGTGATATATATAATCCAGAGTTATGATTTAAGATGTAAATGGACTCAAGTAAGCAATATGAGATTTTGAGTAAATAATTTCTTGAACTTATGAATTGAGGAATGAAATGGTAAAGCCAAAATGAAAATAGTTTGATAGTATGGTAAAAAAATGGAAATTCAAATTTTTGAATTATAAATGGAAGGTGAATTGGAATTGAGTAAATTGAATATAAATAAGAACTGTAAAGTGGTTATATAACTATATGTTATAAATATAGAAGGTGAGTAAACTTAAGTGGAAATTTTAGGAATTATGAACAAATAATTTATACAAACTTATCAAATTGACAAAGTGGAAAGGTATGACCAATTAAAAATGGTTAAGTATTTGATAACAAGAAATGAATGCAATCTAAGAGTAAATGAATTGAATATAATTTTGGAATATGGATTGGATAAGATTGGGTGTGAACTTAAGTTATAAAACTGAATATGAATTTATGTAGCGGTATGGAATGTTTATAATAACCCTTAGAAATAATTTTATGAAACAGTTTATAAATAAATTAGCATGGAATGAAATACCGCCCACTATAAATGAAGTGAATAATACTATATGAATTAAATGAAAGTGAATGGAAAAGATGTAATATAAGTTGGAAGTGAAATTAATCTGAATGCAAGTGCATGAACCTGAGCTGAATTGTTCGAGAATCGATTTAGATCGAATGATTTCGAGATAAATAAAATGGATTTGAATATAGTGAATGTGGATATGAATGAAATGTGAATGAATTTATTGTGAATCAATTTAAAATTGAATATAAATTGATTGGAAATGGATAATTGAATGTTTGAACCTTGCACTTGTTTTTGCATTCGAAATATGCATGTTGTAATATGTTTGTTTTATGAAACATGTGTTTAAGTTCGTTAAAGGAATGGAATGTTATGAAAATTTCATGGTTATAGAACTTATGTGCTTATTTTGAGTAAGTACAGGTACAGGAAGTTGTTTGGATAGATTTTGGTTGCGTGATTGCATATAAATTAAGCGAACTCGCTTAATAAAACTAATATAAGGTATGCTCTATGCATTAAAAGTAAAAATGAGATAAATATTTATATATATATATATATTGTGTTTCCGACCGTGTGGGTCAATGTATATTATATTTATCATATTTATGATATTGTAAAAGGCTTTTCATATAGGGGGACTCTATCAAAAAAATTCAAAAATTTAGGGTGTTAGAAAATTTTTGGAAAATTTTGGAAAGTTATTTTGGTTAACTAAATTTGATTTGAAATTATAGCTCGAAATAATAGAATTTGATGAATAAATAGGAATTAGTGGATTTGGTTGGGACTAAAAGACTTAGGAAATGGTAATAATAGAATTTTAACCAAATGGTTTTGAAAAGAAATGAGTTTGATGCATTTTTCATACTTTAGCAATTTTGGGGACGAAAATCTTTTAAGGGGGGAGGAATGTAATGACCCAGAATTTTGGTCGTTTGGTTTGAACATTTTGTTTATTATTAATGTTGAATTTGAAATATTAATTGATTGTGAATATGGAAATTTTAGTTGAATTAGTGAAATGGTTTAAAATCTCAAATATGCAATTAAATGGATTTGGTGAATAGTAAATTTAATATTTGAATTGGGTAAATATGTCAATATGGAGTTAAATGTGAATGAAAATGATTTCTAAAGTTGATTTAAACTCTATTTGAATTAGAGTGATGATAATGAATTTTGAACGGGATTAAAAGTCAACAAATTAAACTTTGAAATTATATATATATATATAGTAATTTAATAGTGAAATTTAATATTTAGAATAGTGAAAGGATTGAATTTATGATTTAATATGAATCAAAATGGTTTCTAATATGGATATAAATTCTATTGAGTAATAATTTACATGGTAAGATTTTAATATTTGAACTTCAAGTAATTTCGTCAATTTTGAAAATCGCTCAATTTAATCGACACGATAAAATATCCATTCAGGACACAGTTTCAGAATTCGATGAAACCATTTCCATTGGATTCATAATAGCAGTGTATTATTATCGGATTTCAAATTTCATAGCGATCGGATTTACCGTTTACTCGTACGGATAGAAACGCGTTGAATTAATATTGAAAATTTTATATTATAATTCGATACGAAAAGCTGTCTTCCGCATAAATTAGGCCTCGAAACATATTCCATTAAGTTCGTAATAGGGGTAAAACATTGTAAACATCAGGTGCACGCTTCATTTGGAGTTCGTCCAAAATTTCGTGTGATTAGTGGAAATAATATTAAAATAATATAGCTACACATATATATACGCGTATATCACTCAGAAAACCCTAATAAAAGCTTGCAGCCGTCGGTTATACTTCTATGGCCAAAAATCTTCGAATTTCTTCCCCTAATTTTTCGAAATCCATCGATTTTTAGCGAAATCTCCCAACTAAGAAATCATAGAGGGCGACGAGATCTATAAGAGCAACAGTGGAGATCGCCTATCGTCAACGATCAGGGGTAGGAGGTGGCTGCATCCTTCATGCGTTTTGAAAGTAATTTCTCTTTTTCGACGACGAGGTGGAGAGTCGAAGTTAGGCTAGTGGTGTGAGACGTTTGTGGCGTTGTCGTGGAGTTATTGGATCGTGCTCCAGCGATCTCGTGTGGAAGCGGCAGTCAAAGGAGGGTCGCGTGTAAATGGTTTTTGAATGCGGAACGAAGACGAATGAAGGAGATGATGAATGCGGCCCAGATCTTGATTGTTGAAATCAATGGCCAGATTTAACTCTGGTATTAAAAAAAATATGTAAATTTATTATATTAAAAATCATGAATCTTTTAAATTGTATATCTTTCACATACGATTCTGATTGAGACGAAACAAGCGGTGTCGGAGTCGTATCGATGAAGGCATTGTCATGGAATCAAAGTGGAATTTATTTGAAGCTAAACTATTTTCAGTTTCAAATAAAAGGTGAGTGTTTATATCGCTTACGAAGTACTAGATTATTTTTATATTAGTCCAATTTGAAATTATGAAGTGATTTGAATTTATTAGTTGTTGTTTGATAATTTAATTGAAATTTAATTTGACATCTGAATTATATTATAGAAGCTTAAATTGACAATTAAATTGAATTTGAATTAAATTACTAGTAAACTCCCAATTATTGAAATCCAGTTAATTGTTGTGATATTGTGACTGTCTGGATGATTTATTGTGATGGATGCAAATTGGTTGATATTTGGATGATTGGCTGATTATTTTATATATATATATATATATATATCCTATTATCATCATGCATATTATTTACAGTATATAAAACTGTAAATCGAATTATTTCAAATAAATTAAGAAGTAGGTTGAAATGATATGTACATATAACATTTATTTTGGATTGAAATGATATATATCCCTCCCTGAATTAAATTGAAATAATTGATTCACTTGGCCATAGGATAGAAAATTATATATGGACATCGGATTGGTTAAATTAAATGATTCTAGGATATTGATTTGAAATTATATAAATTGATTTTGATTTTTGAAATAAATTCGAATTTATGGAAATGGAATCATTTTTGAACTCGAGCTCGAAATGTTAAAAATAAATTGTCAATCGGAATTGTTTGAAGAATTTGAGTTTGAAAATTTGAAGTTATAATTGAGAAACCATTTGGATGATGGAAACTGATTTGCTTAAATGATCTGAACTTTTGCTCGAACTTTGAAATAAATCCAAGTAAAAGTAAGTTAAACGGATATTTCGAAATTTAAGCTTGGAATTGGATTGGAATTAACTGGAACTGAAATTGAAATTAAATTAATTCAGAATAGAAATTGGAATTAAAATTGATTTGGATTAAAATTGGAATCAAAGTTAATTAGAATTGAAATCGGAATTGAATTGATTTAAATGGAAATGGTAACTGAAATTGATTTGAATTGGAAGTTTGAAATTGGATCAGTTTGAATTTGAAACTATTTTCAAAATAAATATTTTATAATATAAACACTTTAAAAAACCTATCTTTAGATGTTTAAATTACTTTGATTTTCCATAAGATTTTACTATATAAACAATTTTCAATACTCGACTATTTTATATTAAACTATTTTAACTTTTAAACTATCGAAAAAATTTCAAACCATTTTCTAAAAGTTCAAACTGATCAGAATGGGAATGTTTACAATTAAATCATGGATTTACATGCGAATTGGGTTAAATTTAAGTTATAAACTAAATGGAGATTCGAAATAATTTTGGTAGCGAAATCGAGAGTTTGAGGCGAAAATGATTTTGAAGTGGAATAGCGTATTTTGAGTCAATATGATGGTTTCAAAATGGATTTGATTTGAAGTGAATATGATATTTTGATATCAAGTACGAATTGTTTCCGCAATATAAAAATACCAACCGGTGTGTAAAACGACGTTTGGTTGTTAAAGAGACCGGGGCCTCTTATTGGCATACTCTTGTCAATATTGGAACCACTTTAACAACTCTGTACGCAAAGGAGACTCCAGAACGAAGTGGTAGGACTGGCGTCATTTGCTGGATTTGAAGAAAGAGAATGATGATGGATAGACCCCATCACTTGTGCCAATTTGAAATGACTAAAATAGGACAGCTTGACAGGGCCAAATGGGCTAATTACCCCTAGCTGATATCTGTTCTTCGATTTTCTTGGACTCGGTCCATATTATTACTCTTGCTATTGGTTTCGATTGGTGCACCTTGATTGGGATAGCCTTCCTTTGACTCGATGTGTGATGGATGGACGCATTGGGTGATCATGCCTAAGATGCGTTACCAGCAGCTCTGCAACCCGAACCGGTAGTATCTTACCTTGGGCATTGCCTCACGTCCCTTGTCATAGTTTTATGCTTATACAAGACTCCTAAGATTTTGGTTTAGTGTTGTCGTATCACGGCGCATCACTGACTCCTGACGTGCTACTGGTTGTGTCAAATGCAAACTATACGCTAATGCTTAAAAATGCATTAAGGGGAGTTAATGTACAACCCGAACGCTAAAAAATATATTTATTTTACTGATTAGACGTTATATATGTAGTGTATTCTACTACATATAAATATTTTGGTGGATCCTCAAGAGATGAAAAATCCTGTAATATCTCTTGAGTTATTGCTTGCACATTATCCACTAGATCAGAGACGTGAAACCACATAAACATCTCTGACACCATGGCACTCATGTTATGTGCGATATTGATTTGACTCACATAATAATATTTTACTCCTGACTCAAGTGTTTTGTCTTTTCATTACGCTTGGGTCAGCCCTGAGTATTTCAATGCACCGAAGATCGTTTTTTGGAACACGAAGATGAAGATTTGGTACATTATTACTATTATAGTTCCCTACATCATGTTGTTCTGCTACATTATTTATTTATCCCTGTTGTATGTATAACTCTGATAAATGTTGTATAAATTATAATCATACGTATAATATAAACAGCTTCATGAACTGTTTATTTGATTATTATATTTTATCGTTCCACTTCGAGATTATGTATTTTTTCTCCTTCATTTCTTATTTTTCTTAATTAACCCCAATGATTATCTATGTTTCAGATTGTTTAAGTTGGACATGTGTGAATTATTGCCGATTTAAACCTTTCGTAATGTGGGTCGTCATAGTTTATGATATGAATCTATGTGCAGTGGTGTCTGAATGCAACCTGGTTGGTAACTTAAAGGAATGGTTTGTAGACACAGGAGCGACTCGACAAATAGGTGCAAATAAGTGGATGCTTACCACCTACAAAACTGCTATTGAGGATGAACAACTGTTCATGGGTAACTCATCATATCAAAGGTTGAAGGCAAGGGAAAGATTGTGTTGAAATTGACTTCTGGAAAGGAACTTACCTTGAATGATGTTCTACATGTTCCATAAATTCGCAAAAACCTAATTTTAGGGTCGTTACTTAGCAAAATTGGTTTCAAACTCGCCTTTGTGGCTGATAAATTTGTATTGTCAAAGAATGGAGCGTGTGTGGGAATGGGTTATGTAAGTGATGGTTTATTTAAATTGAATGTAACCACTATTGTACCAAATGTTAATATAAATAGAACTAAATCTTCTGCTTATATTGTTGACTCTTCTAACATATAGCATGCTAGATTAGGTTATGTAAATTTTGATACAGTACGAAAACTAATTAATCTAGAATATATATCGAAATATAAAATAATTTCTAGTGATAATGTCAAATATGTGCTGAAGCAAAAATGACAAGAACTTCATTTCAGCATGTTGAAAGGGGATTCGAACCTCTAGATTCAATACACACAGATGTATGTGATTTAAAAATGTGTCAAACTTGAGGAGGAAAGAGATAATGCAGCACGTTTATAGACAACTAAACATGGTATTATTACGTATGCCTTCTTAGAACAAAAGAAGGGGCATTTGAGATGTTTAAAAATTATAAGGATGAAGTTGAAATCAACTCAATAAGAAAATCAAAGCTTTAAGGAAAGATAGAGAAGGAGAATACGAATTTCCATTTGAGGAATTTTATTCCCAAAATGGTATTATACACCAAACTACGGTTCTATATTCACCTCAGTCTAAAGGAATTGCCGAAAGGAAAAATAGAAACCTTAAAGAATTGATGAATGTCTTACTAATTAGCTTTGGTTTGCCAGACAATTTCTGGGGAGAAGCTATCTTAAGGACCAATCATATGTTGAATGAAATGCCTAGAAAAAAAATCAAAATCTCCACATGAAATTTGGAAGAACAGACATCGTCATACAAATACTTAAAAGTATGGGGGGTGTCTTGCCATAGTTGAAATTCCTGAACCTAAGAAGATCAAAATTGGACCAAAAACAGTAAACTGTGTATTCATAGAATATGCGCAAAATAGTGTTGCGTATTAATTCCTAGTACATAAGTCTGAAATCGATGATATTCACGACAATACAATCATTGAGTCAAGAAATGCTAGATTTTTTGAACATATTTACCCTTTAAAACAATCTAGTGAACACAATGTTCAAAAGAGGCAAAGAGAAATAGAAAATTCTAATCCATATAAGGGTAATAAAGAACAAACTTGTAAAAACACACAGCAAGATAACGATCAACAATCGGAGGAACCGAGAAGAAGTAAAAAGCGACGTATTTCAAAAACCTTTAGGCCTAACTTCTATGCCTTAATGTTAGAAAAAAAATCGCTAACATATAATCAAGCAATGTCCTCTCCGAGGCCAATTTATGGAATGAAGCCATTAACAGTGAGATTGAATCCACTATGAATGGTCATATATGAGAATTAGTAAATCCTCCTCCAAGATGCAGAGCATTAGGTAATAAATGGATATTTTAAAGAAAACTAAAACCAAAGTGGCTCAATAGACAAGTACAACGCATGACTTGTGGTACAAGGTTTAGGCAAAAGAAAGAGTTGTACTACTTTGACACATACTCGCTTGTAACGCGAATAACATCCATTAGAATGTTAATGGCTGCTGCATCCACATTAGAAATAGAAATACATCAAATGGATGTTAAAAAACATTATTAAATGGTAAACTAGAAGAAGAAATATATACGAAGCAACCCAAGAGTTCCCTAAAAACAGAAGATGATGGAAAGGTATATAGATTAATAAAATCTTTATATGGGCTTAAACAAGCACCAAAATAATGGCATGAAAAGTTTGATGAAACAATGATATCAAATGGATTTCTAAAAAACGAATGTGACAAATGCGTTTATACCAAAAGTGCAGACAAAGATTATGTTATTATGTGTCTGTACGTAGACGATCTACTCATACTAGGAAGCAACAAAGAGATAACAAAATCAATGAAAAATATGTTCTCCGTCAGACTTAATATGAAAGATCTAGGAATTGCTGATGTAATCCTTGGAGTAAGAATACATAAAACTCCACAAGGATATTTATTATCTCAGTCATGCTACGTTGAGAAAATACTCAAAAAATTTAAGCAGCATAATAATTGTTGCAAAATCACCTATAGACTTGAATCAAAATTGGGTCAAAAATAGCGATGCTATCATTTATTAGTGTGAATATTTTCGTATAATAGGCAACATCATGTATATCATGAGCAATACTAGATATAGCTTATGATGTAAGTAAACTAAGTCGATATACAAGTAACCTAGGAAAGAATCACTAGAAAGCCATAATTTGAGTATTAGAATACATGAAGCACACATAGAATTACGGGCTACGTTATTCTGGGTATCCATCTATAGTTGTAACAACTCGATATTTTCGACCCTCGAAAATTGACACAAATATGTCCAATGTATTGTGTGCCGAGCAATCGAATGTCGGAAAACTTGATTGTTAGGGTAAAAGAAAGAAGAAGGAAAAAGAAAGAAGAGAGAAAGAAATCAAACAACATAGAATCTCACAGTGAAACGAATAATCTATAATCTCACAGTTATAACAACACGCCCTTACAGTTGCTGACAAATACAACAATAATGATAGAGTTAGGGGTATGCCCTAGAGGAAATTATGTAATTTGTTACATATATCTAACTCGTTGACCAATCTTGTATGAAATAAAAGATATTTTCTTTCGATTATATACCTAATATAATGTGATTATATTAATTAATTAACTTAATTAAAAGTATATTAAATAGAAAAATCCATAAATGGTATATTTTGTGATAGTAGTTACAAAGTATCGTAACCATGAGTAATTAATCACAATGAAACAAATATACCATTTTAAATATTCCTAGTCAAGATGCATCGAGACTGGATATTAGTGTATCCGTTGAGACTGGAGTACGTAACGCTCACCAAATGTTGGGTAATGTATTACTCATGACTGCTGAGGGAATTTAGGGATTAGGTACTAAGAGTTATTGGATAATCATGGAACAATTCACTCGATAGTTTGTTGTTGGTTAATATAAATAAGGTCAAACAAAAAATATCAATGTGACTGATTTACACAGTTCTCTCGATTTAAGAATACTATGGATCTTCAATATGAAAGCTCCGCTTTGATTATAGCCAAATCATGGCATGGCGTCCATCGAATGACTATAGTTGGGTCGAGTAGAAATATTGGAAGTGAAGCACTATTCACAAGAGGATTTGTCTCCTCAGTTATATGTGGTTAGTATCACAGTCAACTCAAGTCAACTCAAAGTCAAAGTCTCTAGCCAGAGCATTTTGGTTAATAATAATTGTTATTATTGAACCAAGGACTTTGTATTTGAACTATAAAGTTGAATGCGGATGAGGTTGGAATTTTGACCATTATCAAATTCCATAAGTCCAAATGATATAGTTTTGAGGAAGAGAATTGGTGTAAACAAATATCACAACCGGGTAACGCTTATTAAACTAAAATTGAATTTTACTGAAAATGAGAAAGCGATAAATTTGGCCATAATATCACACCACCTGCTAAGTGATGTGTGAACGTTAACATTAGAATAGTTTGATGTTAACCGCTGACCAAATTTACATTCAAGAGTCACACAACCAAAATAATGAATTCCCTTAAGACCGAACGATTTAATTAGTTTATAATTTTTATAAATTAATTAATATTAATGAAATATTAATTGTAAAATTTGAATATGATTTGAGAAATAAATAATGTTATATATACTTAAAACAGTTATAGATATATAATCGATATACAATATCAGCAAACGATTAAATTAGATTTAACTGCATTGTATTTTGGCTTGGGCTTAGATGACTTTAAGGCCCATCATTAGGGTTGCAAAATTTTGGTTTGGGAAGATCTAGGAGTGGCTAAAACATAGTGAATTGGCTTGGAGATAATGGGTTGAGAAAAAGTGAGAATGAGTAAAAAGGTTTTCCTCGTTTCTCTCTAATACTACCACATATATATATATATATATATATATATAATAACTAACATTTTTTGGCCGCCATTACCTTCTACATTGTTGGTTAAAACATAGCTCTCAATCTACTCCAAAATTCTCAAATATATTTCAAATTAAAATAATACTATTCGATAGTTAGTGGTCGATGATTCTGGACTTGCAATCTAACGAACCAAGAATAGTAAAAGGCGGGGAAGTCATTGCTTCAAAAAGGATTCAAAAGTATCATTAAATTGGTAATTTTAATTCATATTACAGTAATTAAATTATATTCTATGATCCTATAATGAGCAATTTCAAATCTGTTTAAATATATTGCTACTATATGTTTAGTTAGATGAGATTTTTGTAAGTAGATGTGCTTGTCACAAATTAGTTTGGTTATTGCATAATTTGTTTACTATACTATTTGACTTATGTATAGACAAATGTTGTTTACTATTAAAAATCAATTTTTTCATTAATAATTGTTTTATATATATATATATATATATAAATATATATATATATATATTAATAAATTCGTGTGTGTGTATTAGTGTATATTTCTCTCTCATAACAGCATATATGCATATATAAGATATATAAGTGATTTAAAAAATTTACTGCGCTTATTTATACATAATATGAAATTAAAAATTAGAAAATTAATTATCGTACATATATTCATATTTTTAAATTAACATTCATTGAATTATTAAATTGTTTATTATATATAAAATAATTATTACATTAATAAATTCAATTTTATATTTTTAGAAAATATTATATCATTCTAGAAATGTATATACAAAATTTAGGAATTTTTCAATAAAGTTTATTATTTTTAATAATTAATATTATTTCGGAAAAACTGTTTATTACTTAATAAAAATAATAATTTAGTTGAAAAATTATTTTAATTTTTTAACCTTTCATTCATGACCCTAGGATTTATATAATTTTAAAATTTGAATTTTTAATAATATATTATTTTATATTAAATAATTATTGTTGAAATCAATGTATTTGTTTTTAAAAATAATATTTCAACTTTTAAAAATCTTCAAATTTTTTCTAAGCTCTATTTCATGATCCTAGATTTTTTAAAATTATAAAATTTGAATTTTCATCAATATATTATTTTATATTAATTATTTATGGATGAAAACATAATTTTATTCATAATATATACAAATTAAAATACTAAAATTATCTTTTGCAAAACTAAGTTAATTTTAAATTATAAATAATTATTGATAATTGTTCTCTCTCTTTCTATATATGTAAATGTTTTATGTCATATATTATACGTAATATATTTATACATACATATGTGTGTGTTGTAACACATATACATGTACATATTTGGACAACATACATGACATACAAAATGATCTAATATGTCTATTGCGATGTAAATCCCAACATCTACATATGGACATATTACACCTTTTACGGATTCTTATGTTACACATGCACTCACACATATCTGTATATGATACTTTTATGTATAAACTAAATCAAATAAAATTAACTTCATATCGTAATATATTTGAATTTAAATAAAATAAATTATTTTATTTAAATGAAATTTAGAAACATTCTAATTTAGTTTGACTTCATAGGCCCAATAAAGATCCAATAGGGTAAAAAATTTGAAATTCACCCATAACTTCCGCAGCAGGCTGGTTCAGTTCCAACAATGGTATCAGAGCTCAATAGCCTATGCATTTTAAATTATTCATATTATGGCTAATTAATTAGGCCAGCCCACTTAGTACAGTGTCTAGAAAGGTTATGTCTAGGATTGGAATTACATAATCAAGTATCCTGTCCGACTTGGTTATCGGCCTAGCCCAAAAGGTGAAGTAAGCTCAAAGGTTGCTCCTAATAGAAAAAACCCAACTTAATTTGGGCCTTTGTCTAATTTTCAAAATCATTTTGAAAATTAAAGTTAAAGATTTTAAATCTAATAGTTAAATTTAAAATAAAACATGTTTATTATAAAAATTATAATGCTGCATAAGTTTTCAAAATGTTTGAAAGGATAGTAATATTTTCAAAATGTTTGAAAATATTTATATAATAATTTCAAATTTCAAATTTATTAATAAGATTAGTAAAATTAATTAATTAAGTATGTTAATTAATTAATGCATATATGCAAGTATTACATATGTTGATATATGTTATGTTATTTTAAAATGTTTAAGATAACATACGTATACATGTATGTATACAAGATAAATTTTGAAATTAATAAATTTTAATAAAAATTGTTTAATTTAACAAATTAATTAAAAGTTAATTAATTAAAATAATACATATATATGATATATGTGTGTTACACTATAAAGGTTACGGTATACACTATAAATGTTATAGTAGATATGTCCAATATAAAATTTATTTTGGAATACTAATTAAAAATTAATTAAAGAGATAACTGATTAAAATTAATTAGATAAGATTTAATATGATATATTATATGCAAGACTATCATATAAGTAATATGAAATATAAAAGTTATATAATAATAAAACTTATATGATATGTGTATAAACTAAATGTGGAACATTAAAGAAACCCAAACAGACTTAAGAAATAAATACATATATAATGTACATATACCATGATTTCTGATGTGTCTAAAACTTGCGCTGGGGTATTTCGTAAGAAATATATTATTGTATAAGTCGATGTCACTCAATATATACATATTGAAGATTATGAATCTTTAATATAATGTTGTCCTTAACCATATATATATATATATATATATATATATATATATATATATATATATATATATTAATAAATTACTTACATACTCCTTAGTTGTTGAGAAAACTCAAGCTAGGGATGTTATGCGTAGTATTATTAATATATTGAACAGATGAAGTAAGATAACTATATGCATTTGTTGAGCAAACTAAAGGTACATATACTATACTTAGGCCATCACGATATGGTAGGTATAAGTGAATAATCCCTTTCGATTTGTTGAGCAAACTCAAGGTCGAAATGAGATTAGAACAAGGAAAATGAGTTAGAGTTGTATATGATACAATTGATAAGGAGTTATCCATAGTTTGTAGGGTTATGATTTGTTGAGCAAACTCAAGGTCAAAATACCAAAACAAACGAGTCCTAACACTCACTAGTGAAGCTGTAAGACTTCTATGTTTCATCTTAGGGTTTGGAGAAATATAAAAGAATAGTGGGAGCCTTATTAGAAAAATGAAATGGTAATATTTAACCTTTCTAATATTGTAAGAACAAATGCTATGTAATGTTATAATTATCTACAATGATAAATTTATGCATTTAATATGATTGATAAAACATTTTTCAATTAACATATATAAACAAACTGAATTGAAAGTTGACAAATAGAAATACAATATATACTTACTAATAATTCTAATTGCATGTTATATAATGTTTCCATACCATGCAAGTGCCCAATTTCAACTACTTAATACATTCGTAAGTCGGTCCCTTATTTGTTTATTTGGTTTAGTTAGTGCATTGCATTTATGAGTTTTTGAACTCTAAATGCAATTCAAGACTATGGATATTTGATCCTTGTACTTTCACATATAAATGTTATATGGTGAACAGTCATACTTTGTGGGGTACAATATTTCGATGAAGTTAGTTCATTCGAAATAAGCCAATAAGCAGTATTTTAAGATCATGTATTCAACTTGAATGATTTCAAAAGGATCGTATTGTGTTAATGTAGCACAAGACCGAAAACTACATGATACATCTACGAACTCGATCGTTGAATGTCATCTTGATCAGTTTACATAAAATACAACATACTTGATGTTTAAAATGTTAAGAATAATCGAATGCGCTTTTGTAAAAGGTTTGTTATGATATTGTAGTAAGGTTTTCTTTTGAATAATTTGACCATTTGAAAGAAAAACGAATGTTTAAGAATAAATATAACTTAAGGTAAAGTAGGAACGAAGAGAATGAATAGTCACTTCTGCTGCATAGAGAAACACTGGAAACAAGAATTGTAATAATAACTGATACTTAATATTGGAATATGAAATATGATTTTTGTTTAGAAATGTATTTTCATACAGATTTTTTTTTCTATAACATTTATTTCTTTGAGTTCAAGATATTTAATCAAAGAACTCTCCTCTGTAAACTAGTTGCAGCATACGCAATAAGTAAACAACATTAACAATATTAAGTGAATAGTGGACCTCTAAATTTAGTATGCTATTATAGTAATAGCAGAAATAGTGGGAGCATGCCATATAGCACCTAATGATTGCATCAAATTAGGAAAATTGTTTTCGTAAAATGTACCGAACATTATTTGTGAAATAACGTTTATTTTTGGTATTGACTAAAAAATAGAATAACTATGTTTTAACATGAGTATTATGAATATTCATTATGAAATAGACCTATATTATGGAAAAAAAATCATAGTAAAAGTGATGCAACAAAAAAATACATATGTGTCTAATATTATTTACAGTTGTTTTGGAATTATAGACTAAGCCGTAGTTTTGAGAAATAATTTCACTATATGATTATGAATCATTTGATACAGGTTAATTATATCTCAAACCATTAATGGCTGTGCACCCATTCAGTAGAAGCATCATAAGAGTTGATGAACTCTTTGAATTAATAGATATTGATGTATGCAATAAGTCTATTAATACCAAAAGAGTTCCACATATATTGTTATGTTCATCAATGATTTATTACCAACATGTACATATGTATTGCATACACATGAAGTAAGTTTATGATAAAATCATAGAATATAAAAGAAAAGTAAATAAAATGACATGCAATAGAATAAAATGATTTGATTTGGTTGAATGAGTGGGTATATTGGAAAGAATTCCAAATGTACCTTAAAATGAATATAGATTCAAACTCGAAACCACTCCTAAATGTGAGACATAATGATGCATCGATAAGGAGTAATCAGACATTGTTGGACAATTTATGATTAACTGTGAGCGAAGTTGAGTTAGTTTCTTTCTATAAGGTTATGTACTTAAGAGTGGTACACAAGGTTGATATTATCTCATCTAAACAACAGTTTACAAAATCATACAAGATAAGGGTTTGTAAGAAATCCCAACATATCCTAGGCCAAGGAGTTGGCAGGTTGTGCAAGTCGAAAGATTGCACGTAATAATTGTTCATGTGGAATCTTGTATGAATCTCCAAAAAGTTTTTTTGGAAAGGTCTGTCATCAAATGACATATTTACGTTTTGAACATAATTTTTGTAAAGTAAAATAAGTTTTATAAATAAAAAGGTTCATAAAGTGTTTATGAATCCGTATTCTATTTGCACTAAGAAACAATTATTGTTTCAAGATATATCGACTGCATTGTGAAGGAATTTCTTTAGGAAATTTTTGATAGTTAAATGGAATTGGATTTGATCCATAGATAGAACTGATTATATGAGATGAAGTGAAATTAACTACACTAAATGAACACATAGCATTAGAATGTCTAATAAGTATTCTCGTACATCGAGGAGAAACTATGAGTTTCTTATTAATGTCGAAAATATATATTACCCTCGGTTGTTCAATTAAACCATTAAGATTGCTGACTCTATATGGTATGATGCGCAAATCCGAAAGAATTCCAAGTACGCTATCAAAATATGATTTTGGTGGTCGTAACCAAAAAGATATGACCCATCGGCCAAGATTGTGTCTTTATTGGAAAGACTAATGTGGTTGGAATAAATGAGCAATGTTGATAATAATAATATCGCAAATTTCAATTATTGAAATTAGCTTAACAGATTTGGTATTCAACATGCTTAAATTAATTCAGATTTACTCACAAAACTATCGATCGATAAGACTTTGTGCTTGGTACTTATGTATTGAAACAGAAAATTCTAAATAATATGCTTATATTAAAATCAACTTTAGTTATTTTGATACTAAATTTTGGATTGTAAATGATGTCTTTTATGGTGAGTATAAAAGATATAGGGATTGTCCCAAAACGATATACAAGAGCATCGTATTAAAAAGAGAACATGTAAGTTGAATTCCTTATGCATTATCAATAGGAATTATCATACAGGTTATGTTGTGTATGATATTGTGTTTTGCTTATGTATTTGATACATGAAGCAAATATAAAATCCAAATTGATATCACTAAATGGTTGTTTGAGACGTTCTGCGTATTTATCAAATACTAGAGAATTGTTTATAGAAACAACGAACTCGTTATGATGAAACGTTTGGACACAAACTTTTATAAGTGATATTTGAGTATAACATGTCAATGATAAAATTAAAATTAAAATGTTTAATTTGAAAACATTTCAAAATAAAGGTGAATGCGGTCGATTCAACGAAATGTCAAGAACATTAACTTGAATAGCGCTACAATAAACCAATGTATATAGATATAAATGCACAAACTTATAATTGAGCCAAAGGTGGTTCTAAATGTTGAGAATCCCATAATATTGTTATAAGATAACAATATCATGAAATTGATCATGATAGAACTTAAAGCTCGCTAGAAGTTAAAAGACATACTTCGAATTGTTCCACATGATAAACGCAGTTTATCAGTGTTAGAGAGAGTTAATCGACAAAGTAGATAATTAAAACATAATAACATAACCATTCACTAAGGAACTGACCTAATTAGTTTCCAGAAAACTGATTGGAGAAGTTGGAATTAGATTCCATAATTGACCCCAAGTGCAAGTGGGAGACTGATAGAGTTAGGGGTATGCCTTACTGGCAATTATGTAATTTGTTACATATATCTAACTCGTTGACCAATCTTGTTTGAAATAAAAGGCTTTTCCTGCCTATTATATACTTGATATAATGTGATTATATTAATTAATTAACTTAATTAAAAGTATATTTAACAGAAAAATCCATAAATGGTATATTTTGTGATAATAGTTACAAAGTGTTGTAACCATGATAAAAATATATACCATTTTAAATGTTCATAGTCTAGATGCATCGAGACTAGATATTGTTGTATTCGTTGAGACTAGAGTACGTAACGCTCTTAAAATGTTGGGCAGTGTATTATTATTCATGACTGCTAGGGGAACTTAGGGGTTACGTACGAATAGTTATTGGATAACTATGGAACGACTCACTCGATAGTTTTCTGTTGGTTAATGTACCTAAGATCAAATAGAAAATATCGATGTGACTGATTTACGCAGTTCTCTCGACTTGAGAATACTATGGATCTTCAATATGAAAGCTCCACTCTGATTATAAACAAATCATGGCATGGCATCCATCGAGTGACTATAGTTGGAACAAGTGGAAGTATTGGAAGTGAAGCACTATTCAAGAGAGGATTCGTCTCCTCAGTTATATGCGGATAGTATCACAGTCAACTCAAGTCAACTCAAAGTTAAAGTCTCTGCCTAGAGAATTTTGGTTAATAATAATTGTTATTATTGAACCAAGGACTTTGTATTTGGACTATAAATTTAAATGTGGATGAAGTTGGAATTTTGACCATTACCAAATTCCATAAGTCCAAAGTGATATTGTTTTGATGAAGTGAATAGGTGTAAACAAATATCACAACTGGGTAACACTTATAAACTAAAATTGGATTTTAACGAAAATGATTAAGCAATAAATTTGGCCATAATGTCACACCACCTGCTAAGTGACATGTGAACTTTAACATTAGAATAGTTCGATGCTAATTGCTGACCAAATTTACACCTAAGAGTTACGCAGCCGAAATAATGAATTCCCTTAAAATGAACGATTTAATTAGTTTATAATTATTATCAATTAATTAAATTAATTAATATTTATGAAATATTAATTATAAAATTTGAGAACATGATTTGAGAAATAAATAATGTTATTCATATTTAAAACTGTTATAAATATATCGATCGATATACAATATCGACAAGCGATTAAATTAGATTTAAGTGCATAGTCTTTTGGCTTGGGCTTAGATGGGTAAAGCCCATTATTAGGGCTGCAAAATTTCAGTTTTGGGAAGGTAAAAGGGTGGCAATAACATAGGGAATTGGCTTGGAGAAAATGGGTTGAGAAAAAAGTGAGAATGGGTAAAAAGGTTTTCCTCGTTTCCTTCTAATACAACCCTATATATACATGTATATATCTCTAAAAACAACGGCTAACCTTTTTGGCCGCCACTACCTTCTACATTGCTGGTCAAAACATAGCTCTCAATCCACTCCAAAATTCTCAAATATATTTCAATTTAAAATAATACTATTCGATAGTTAAAGGTCGGTGATTCCGAACTTGCAATCCGATGAATCAATAACAGTAAAAGGAAGGGAAGTCATTGCTTCAACGTGGTTTCAAATGCATTATTAAATTGGTACTTTTAATTCGTATTATAGTAATTAAGTTATATTCTACGATCCTATAATGAGCAATTTCATATCAAGTTAAATATATTGATATTATATGTTTAGTTAGGTGAGATTTTTGTACGTAGATATGGTTGTCACAAATCAATTTGGCTATGTGCATAATTTGTTTATTATACTATTTGATTTATGTATTGACAAATGTTGTTTACTGTACAAAATCAATTTTTGTCATTAATAATTGTTTTGTATATATTTACTAATCAATTCGTATATATATATTAGTGTATATTTCTCTCTCATAATAGCATATATGCATATATAAGATATAAATGATTTAAAAAATTTAAGAAACTTATTTATATATAGTATGAATTTGCAAATTCAAAAATTAATTATCATACATATATTCATATTTTTAAATTAACATTTATTAAATTTTTGAATTTTTATTATATATAAAATAATTAAATCATTAAAATTAAATTAAATTTTATATATTTTTTTAAAATATTATATCATTCCAGAAACGTATAGAAAAAATTTAGGTATTTTGCAGTAAATTTTATTATTTTTAATAATTAATATTATTTTGGAAAAACTATTTATGATTTATTAAAAATAATAATTTAATTGAAAAATTCTTAAAATTTTTAGTAACCTTTCATTCACGATTCTGGAATTTCTTAAATTTAAAATTTTAATTTTTAATAGTATATTATTTTATATTGAATAATTATTGTTGAAATCAACGTATTTGATTTTTAAAATTATATTTCAACTTTGAAAAATCTTTATATTTTTTCTAAGCTCTATTTTATGATCCTAAAATTTTGAAAATTGTAAAGTTTGAATTTTCATCAATAGATTATTTTATGTTAATTATTTATGGATGAAAACATTATTTTATTCATGATATATACAAATTAAAATACTAAAATTATTATGTTTGCAAAACTAAGTTAATTTTGAATTATAAATAACTATTAATAATTGTTCTCTCTCTTTTATATATATTTATATATATACAAATGTTTTATGTTCATATATTATATATAATATTTTTATACATACATATGTGTGTGCGTATTTTATAACATATATGCATGATAATATTTGGACAACATACATGACATACAAAATGAGCTACTATGTCTATTGCGATGTAAATCCCAATATCTACATATGGGCATATTATGCCTTTCATGGATTATTATGTTACACATGCACTCGTATATGTATATGATACATTTATGTATAAACTAAATCAAATAAAATTAATTTCATATCTTAATATATTTGAATTTAAATAAAATAAATGATTTTATTTAAATGAAATTTAGAAATGTTCTAATTCAGTTAGATTTCATAGGCCTAATAAAGATCCAATAGGGTAAATATTTGAAATTCACCCATAATTTCCGCTGCAGGCTGGTCCAGTTCCAACAAATGAATGCAGCGGAAAAATAACCATATATGCGAGTACGTTTCTAGGCTTCAAGCTTGTCTCTTGAAACTCAAAAACATCCAAACTGAATCTGTAATATCCTCTCTCTGACCCGAGCATTATAATAAAGTAACATCCGAGTCAGTCTGGTAAACCAGCGTGAGAAAAACATACTTCAATTGAATTTCTAAAGTTATAAAAACTAATTAAAATAAAGGTATCTTATATGACCACGTTGCACATAAACACAGAAGGTTCTTTACCTTACATTAACCAAACCATTTCATATGAAATTATCTGATATTATAATAATGTCTAAGATACAAATATTTATTATAGGAAATTATTGTAAAGGACAAAGATTGTAACGACCCTGACCAAAACTTTGTCACGAACCAAAGCATTGATTTTTCCCACACCGATCAAGTCCTATCCCTTGACGACGCTATGATTTGTCATTTAAACCCAAACTAGCAGAGCTAATTTTAAACCTTAAATTGAAATTGTCCGGCCACCATGATCCATTATAAATTCAGCTACAAATTTTCCTATCTTCATCACCATCAAATCGTCCTCCGACATGAACACCGAGACCTAAACATGTTTCAATCTCCAGAATTTACCCAAAACCATATTCTCGTTTAAACCCGAAATTCTTATTCAATGCCATTCCAAAAATCCTGATTTTAAAAAATTCAGCATTTTAGCCTAAGGACAGACCTTCTGTATTTTAGCCTGAAGGACAACTTTCTTTAGGTATTAATTTTTAGTTATTGATAGCATTTTCTAGGTATCGGCTTGTAGTTATCGGTAGCAGTTTTTAGGTATCAGTTTTTAGTTCGGTAACAGTTTTGAAAGAATGCTTGTCCTTATGAATAATTTTAGAAGAATGTTTGTCCTTTCGAATAATTTTTAGAAGAATATTTGTCTTCGTGGTTAAAATATTAAGGTCGTATCCTGGAGGCTAAAAATATATGAATTTTTGTCTTTTAAACTAATTCCCCCTATTTATTAAACATAGTTGAAATTGTTACATTAGTTGTATTCTAGCATACTACAAAGGCACGTATTGGAGAATGGATTCTATATAATGACTGGGCTACTAGTGTACCGCCCGTCACGGTGCATCTCTAGAAAAAATAACACAGAGGACCTCACCAGGATCCCTTACCAATGCAGAACCGGCCTACCACTTGAATGGTAATACTGAATATGATCACCCCTCTGTTAATGGGCCTCGAAGCATACAAATAAGAGATAATATTGACTCTAGATAGGGATGATCATACCCTACTTGGAAGTGACCACTTAGCCCTTCTACATCTCCCATTTTTTAGACATTACCGATTGATGAGGTTTGAGGCTATGTTTTACCTTTTATATAGAACCTCCCACTTGGAATGCTAACACTATCCTCCAGGCAACAATGCAATGCCAACTTTTATCCATACAAGTTCGTTCTGTTCATTTTGGGACTGAACGAAATACTTGAGAGATTTTTCTTCAATTACATCATCTTCAAGATGTCTTCACTTTGAAATGCTTGAGTTGGATCGAAGTTCGAATAACATATCTGATCCCGGTCTCTTCGAAACAACATTCGATAGTTTTCGGTAAACTCAAACTCTATTCTTTAGAAAATAAACAGTCAAAGGTAAGAGCATGGATCGCCTCTTAACCGTTAGTGGACGTATTTCCTTATCATTGTTCTAGGAGAATGAAACTAGGTTTATATGCACAGTATAGCATCATCGGAGATGACTGTTCTATATGCTCACATGTTTCTCCTAGATATTTTCAAAGTTACGTTTTGGATCCATATTCGATAGCCGGTTATTTAACTATCAAATAAAGAATCAAACTAGAGATTTACTTCCATAGAGAAAAACAACATTGGTTACGCACATAAGCAACCACTAGCCTCCTAAATTAATCTTTTCATTAATAAAAAATCACTTTATAATACTTGTATATATGTACCTTTACAAAGATATACCTCCCAAATCCTTATATTTTCAATACTTAGAAGATATCTATATACTTATCTTAACGCTATAAGTATATTCACAAAACTTAGAAAGATTTATCTCCTATATAATTCTAAAATCATTTATAAATCCCTTATAAATCTCAAAAATTGTTTATATAACTACTTTATAAATCTTTGAAATCGTTTACAAAACACTTATAGAAACCCTTTATTAAACCCACCCTCCATTTCCAATTATAAACTCTTTTATAAATTTCAAACCATTTATAAACTCTTTATAAATCTACACAACTATTTATCAAACTCTTCTTATAAATTTATAAACTCGTTTCCAAAAATTATTTTATAAATATATGAAATCATTTATAAACTCTTTTTATCCTTTACCTAATCTCCCTTTAAGTCTTCAAACCATTCTGTAAAACTCCCCTTTTAAAACCAAATCTTTTCATAAACTCTATTTATAAATCTCGCACATTTATAATTAAATAATACTCACTTACTTCAAACACTGTTATAAAATAATAATTATCAATAGTAAACCTTATAATAAATAAATAATAATTTTTAACCTTTAAAACATCTTAAATAATAATTAATAATTTCAAAGACATTATCAACAAAAAACACTAATAATTAATTTTCAACCTTATTATAAATGAAAATAATAAATTTCTAGAATGGTATTAATAAATCATTATTATTAAATTCACCACATATTAATTATTTAAATAATTAATGTCAAAATAATAATATATTGATTAATAACCATAAAATAATATTAATTATAAGTAGCCTTAAACATATTAAATATAAATAAATAACTTTAAAATCAATATTAATAAAATAAAATACTTTGAAACAATAGTAGATAAAACTAAATCTTAAAACAATATAAGATAAAAATAAATAACTTAGAAAAGTTAGATAAAAAGGTTGGAATAAAATAGAAATTAAATATTTCAAAATAAAATATTTTCGAAAACCCAAAATTCGGATTTTAAAATCATTTCTTGTCTCAAAAACCAATTCTAACTCAAATGGAAATTAATAGTATTTTTAAAATATTAGTTTGAGGTCAATAGCTACCCAATGTTTAACCGATATCAATATTGATTTTCTATCACTACAGGGTTTAAGTGTTGAACATATAACAATGTCATAAACCACGGTGTCCACAATCAGATTTTGTATTCAAGAATCATATAACGGGAATTTTATGAAATAAATTAACAATGGCGATGAATCCCGTTGGATCTCTCCAACCTGCTCCCTTGCATCACAGCTTATATATATCAGCACATATGTACATAAATAAAATCAACAGTGGTGAGGAATCCTGTTGGATCCCACCAACCTATTTTCCTACATCACATACAATATATAATTATATAATATAGGTCATCCGCTACTAGACGGGTATATGTAAAAGGTCATCCGCTATAGAGACGGAAATAAGTCCAAACCAACTGATAAAAATAGTAAATCATCCCAACATCAAATCAACAATTTTTCTATTAACTATTTAACATCATTGGTTAGCCAAAAGGGCGAGATTAACTCACTGAAATTTCTGTTGTCATCGAGGCATTCCGGTTTGGAACTAAAATCGAACGACGTCTTACTTTAACCCAAATTTCAACTGTCTCCAAATTCATCCAAACTATTTCCATCGCGTAGCTTATGTCCATACAATTGCAACATAATAAAAAGTAACTAATCCTATCTCATACGCAAATGATACTAAATTTATAAGTTATCAATTATTTTATATTCATTAATAACTTAATTTACTATTTATTTGCAATTTTACCCCTATATCTTCTTCTTCAATTTACAAAACCATGTATAGGTATCGCATTCCCCTATTTTCGATCGTGCACGTACGGCTAAGGCCCTCCTTCGTTCCATGAAACCAAGCTCCGACACCACATACGTACTTATAGCCTCTACCTCATTGCACCGGTCACCATCATTACACACCCGCATCTACGAATCGAATCACAATAGTTCCACGAGCTAGCAGCGAATGCGACTTCCCCCCTCTTCCACGGCAATCAGACTTTAGCCAAGCACCACCAAATCCGACGCCTTCTTTTCCCGAATTCAAAAATCACCTCCAATTCGTGAATCAAAGACCATAAATTTCACAATCACTAACCCTAGTTTGAAATGCCCAAACCTATTATTGTCGAACCCTTTATATGGCAGCCGCACCTTATAGTAATCCACCCATATATAAATCGAAATTTAACAAGTCCAAAATTTTAGGTTTTGCTAATTTTGGAATTTTATTTCCTTTGTTCTTGACTTTAAAAAGAACTATGAAGCTCCATTTTCTTGCTACAGGCTAGAATTTATAATGGAGAAGGGGGAAAGGTTTGCATGCATAGGGATGGAGATGGGTGAGGGGAGTATGGTATTGAAATGACGGGGTATGGACTTAAACAATAGGGTATATGTATTTTCTTATTCAAAAATATCTGACCTTACACATACAAAATATAGAACTCCAATCAAGGCATCCTGCCTAGCGTTCTATATGTAATACCCCTATTTCGATACAATGAAACTAGTCTCGAGACCTGATTCGATCATTTACAATAGATAGTTTTTAAATCAAATCATATTATATAAATTTCCTTAATTAATTTCTACACAATTCGAGCTCGCATGACCAAACGATACGTTTCGCCACAAAATTCGTTAGCTTACAATAATCCAATATTGCGGATCCAACGAAATTAGTTTCGTCGAAATCCATGACAGTGCCCCGAAGGGAAATTTTATACGTTAATTAAAACGAATTATTATAAAACCAAATTAATCACCTTCAAATCTAAATTTAAAAGTTTATTATTACCATTCTTATGCAAAGAGAATTTAATTAAGCTTTGAAGTCATTTTTATTCATATTAAATTCAAGATTTAATTAGTTAAGCAATTCCAAGTATTTAAATTCAACGATTTAATTGTCAAATAAATTGCTATATTTAAAATTTAAGTTATTTAACTTATAAAATTATGTTTCAATATTTAAAATCAATTAAATATTTCAAATTCAAATGATTTAAATTTTGGGTCGTTATTGTAGTGGATATTATGATGTAACCTGGATAACCAGGTCAGTAGACACAAAATCCACAAGCGGATATGTGTTCACTTTTGCAAATGGAGCAGTATCTTGGAAATCTTCTAAAAAAACTTGCATAACAAGATCTACAATCGAATCGGAATTCATTGCCTTGGACAAAGCCAAAAAAGAGATAATCTTTAAGGTTTCATAGAAGATACTCCAAGTTGGGAAACACCTATGCCACCAATAAGCTTACATTGTAATAGTCAATCTGTTGTTGGAATAGCCAATAGTAAACTCTGCAATGGAAAGTCAAGACATATTTGTCGTAGACACAAGACTATCAGACAGCTTCTCTCTAATGGAGTTATCACCATTGACTATGTAAGGTCAAATGATAACATTGTGACCCACTAAAAAAAGGCTTGCCTAGAGAGAACGGAAAAATCTTACCGATGGGAATGGGGTTAAGGCCTATAGTATAAGACAAGTTTACCTCAATGCAAACCTAACCTAGTCGATTGGAGATCCTAAGATCTTGGTTGAAAAGGACAACTAAGTCCAGGATAAACTCAGCAGCACTGGTAACATTCAAACCATTCTATGATAAGTCAGTGCACAACCCATCGGAGAATAAGGTAAGCGTAGTTTTTAATGATGTTTATACTTGGTTATTAAGAAAACCAAGTGGTGTATTACGGGATACTCCTTATAGAATCACCTACATGAGTGTAAAGTCACCGCCTCAAGGAGAATTACAAAGGCCAAAATTCTCTAAACACTCATGAAACCAAGCAGGTGTTCATGGTAGAAACGAACACAAATAGAGAATCAAGAAAAATAAGAGATATTGTTGTGTGTTATCTATGGTCGGAGTTACATAGAAAGACTTACAGTTCAAGGACTACTCAGTCTACTAATTCATAAGTAAGTCCTATAGATAATCACTAGGAAAGTTCAAGGCCCTTGTGCCACTTCAACCAATGCAACAATATTTCATTGAATTAAGAACACTGAGCTAATGGTCATTCATGTGGGGCCTATTGGAAAATGAAGTAAGGATTAAGCACTAATTGCCTAGGGAATAAGTCCTACACCCTACATAAATACTAAAATATGAATATATATATATATATATGTATGTATGTATGTATACAAAGATGTGAGGACCATAATAGTTATATAGTTATTAAAGGTTAGAGTGAGAGAGACCAACTTAATGAGTGCTGCAACACACAACCCTGCTTCACGCCCATGCTCGAGCCTGTGCTCGAGCCCATGTCCGCAAGCGAATAAGCGTTTGAGGCATATGTGGCACTTAGCACTCACTTTGTAGTTGGAAGTTCAGTTCAATTTGTAATCAAAACAGGATTTTTAATTTTTGCGCCAACCCAAAAAAATAACCATCGCATCTCTGCAAACCAAAAGAAGCGACATCTCAATGGTCAAAAGACGTTAACGGGTCATAACCATTCTGCAAAGACATGACTATTAGATGTTAGTTCTGCTATAAATAGGCCTCATATTTCTAAACAAAAGACTATCGAAATCACTTAGAAATCATCTTCTTCCTCCACTGTTCTTAACTCAGATTTCTCTTGCGTTCGTCATCGCTCCACTTGAAAGCAATGCGAAGTTCGTCCATTTCATCTTAGGAAACAGATTGCTCATATCCTTCATTACCATAGAGGGATCAATATTATTTTAGGAAAACAGTGTGCAATTAGACTCGGACATTCTTAATCAATCGACCTATTATCAACGTGGCTACCTACTCTCTCTCTCTCTCTCTTCATCTCTTTCCTCTATGTAACATTAAGCAATTATTTAGCATGTCCAACCAGCTAATACGATAAAAATGGTAGATATTTCATGAGAGTATGAACCAAGATACATCCTTGTTCTTATATGAGATGGTTTATATATAGCTAGAATTTAATTGTAGAAAAATGTAAACAAAGTCATATACCCTAAATTGTTAGAAAACAAATGTTTACATGTGATTATATAGTTCTATCTCTTTTAGTTTGCACATGTATAATTAGGTTTTGGTATCATTAGTACTTTTCAACATGAATAACTTGCGTTGTAGTATTGTTCTCTATTCAAAACTTCCCCCATATATTATTATTTTTCCACTAGAAAATGTAACGACCCACCTTTTTGGATGGTTCAAATCGACAATAAACCACACATGTCAGAATCAAACCATTCAAAAGGAAGGATTGTTAATGGTGTAAATAAAAAGAAAAAAAAGGAAAGAAAAAACAAAATATATAATCTCACAGCGGAACGACAAAATATAATAATCAAATAAACAGTTCATGAAGTTGTTTTACAAAGGACATTTGATTACACTTTTACAAATTCAAATTAGAGTTATACATATATCATAAATAAACAAATAATGCAGTGGAACACAGAATGTAGTGGAATAATAAATAGCAATAATATACTGAATCCTCGTCTTCATCCACCAGAAAATAGTCTTCAATGCTGAAAAACTCAGGCTGACCCGAGCATAATGAAAAACAATATACTCGAGTTAGAACTAAAAATTCCTATGTAAGTCAAATCAGTCTCAAATAAAAATATGAGTGCAATGGATTCAGAGATGTTACGAGATTTTTCATCTCCTATCAAGTATACAACCTGAGTGCCATAACTTACGAGATTTCAAACAATTCGAAATACTAATTATAACCACTTTATTTAAAATAAATCCGAAGTTTAAATTAAAAACTTAAACTTTTTAAATAATTCAGTTTCAATAAATAATCCAAATTCAAGAAATTGTATGGGTATATATCATTTCACCCCATAATTCAAATGTCTTAATTATCCAATTCTAAAATGATTTAGAGCACCATTTAAATGATGTCAATAATATACAAGGTGATAACAAGGACATATTAAAATAAATAACAACCATACATCCAACATATCAATCAATAAGCATCCATTTCAACAACATCCAAATCAACCAATATATTTCAACATATAATAGTTATCAATATCGGGGTTTAACTATTAATTAAATTCTAATATAAAATTAAATGTCAATTCATATTCAACATCAATTCAAATGTCAACTTAAATTAACAAACCGCGGTAAAATATTTATATATCACATCATATATTTCATTTAACTTGCAATGGAATTTTTAGTATTGCGTGAATGGGTACCTTTGATTTATAACCAATTGAAAATCCAACAAAAGCCCAAAATTTCAATGGTCTTCGAATGCAACCATACTAGTTTCATGTTGTCCGGAATTTTGATACGAACCCAAAGGAAGAAACCGCGGATTAATCAGGGTTCATATGCGAAAGATATTCAAGTTATAAGAATATACTAAAAATGAAATAGAAAACCATGTACACATATTTTAATAATAAAATAAAACACGTTAGTTACTTACATTAAGAATTTTGAAGCTTGCTTATGTCTCTAAATTTTGGAGAATCGACAAAAAAAGGGCACGATGGCTCACACATGGAGGAAGGAGGCTTCAGGAAATGGATTTATAAACAAATGGAAAAGATTGGCTTCATGAAAATGAATTGCTCACATTTGTTTGTTTCTTTTTAGAAGAGAAAGAAAACTTTAGGCAAAAGAAATAATGGAAGCACTTTTTGGAAATGGAAAGTTAGAGGAAGAGATTTATAAAATAGGAAACGAATAAGGGAAAATCACGTTTGGAAATTGGAATATGAAAGGGAAAGATATAAGAAGATGTAAATTTGCAAAATAAAATAAAAAAAGATAAAAGACACGCGTTGGAATTTGATAAGACATGTTTAAATGATAAGAAAATCTTTTGGTATAAAATTTCAAAACATGTGCTACCTCAATTAATTTCATCAACACACATGATACATTTCAAGGCAAGGCTCACGTGTAAATAAATAAAACTTACTGGAAGACCAAAAGAGGCATGTATTTAATGAAAGAAAGTAGTAATAAAATAAAATAAATGAAAGTGACGATTTAAATTTGAGAACGTAGTCCGTACATAGAAATCACAAATCTAATATACTAAAAAAAATTCATTTTAACATATTTTATTAACCCTAATACGCTTAAATTTACACACATATATGTATTTTTATTTAGTAGACAGTAAATAAGATTAAACACTACAATTAACATAATGAGGACCGCCACCCCACACAATAAAAAATGAACTGAGACTCCAAAGTCAAATTTGAAACGGAATAAATCTCATATGTTAATATGCTAACTATTCCAAATCAAAAATTTAACCAAACCTTCAAGTTGTTTTCTTACCATTTTATTATTGTTATTTTTTTTTTGTAAATTAAATTCAAATCAAGTTTGAATATTTAAATAAATCAAATATTCCAACTAGAAACATACAATAAAATTCAATTCTTTGTTTTAATGAAATTAAATTAACATTCATAGATGAAATATTCACTTTATTTTATAAGAATATTCTTTTCAAGAAACCATCCTTTTCTTTTATTTTTATTGAAACATATTTCTTTTTATTACACGTTAATTTACAATTAACACCTCCCCCTTTAAAATCAACTTATATTTAAAGATTATCCCATTAAAGAGTCACGGAAATAATACTTCATACAACCACATCATTTCTTTATCAATTAATTTCATATTATCATTATACATGTAACAAATTTAAGTGCTCACAATTTGAACGTAATATTTCTCAATGAAATTTTCATTATATTTTTAACACAAAACATATGTTGCATATATCATTAATTAGTTACCATTTACTTATATTTCTTACTAATGGCAAGGTATAATTACTATTAATTACAATGATTAAATCTCAAAATATACCATAATACAAGGAAGATAATTAATCCAATTGTTACCTTTGAAATCCAATTTTCTATGTTAAACCCAATATCTATATACTAATTTAATTCCAACATTTAATTACAACTATAATAAAACATGTTCATTATATATTTAAATTCCAAACAAATCCTTTTATTTTGATTTACATTCTTATTGTCAAATCAACTATTCCCTTATGCAATCGATTAACATAAGTTTTACACTCACCACTCAACAGTTAACATTTCTTCTTATATCAATTGTAATATTTCAATTACATTAATTCTCCATTGATTACCAAATAAATTTCTAACGGATTTAATAATAAGAAAATAAATAAAACAATGGTCATACGTTAATAATCCATATCTATTAACTTATTGTTTACAAACAAAGTTTAATAAATTTACATACAAAATAATTGATTTCTTACTCAATATTAAAATCAACTGCAGTTAATAACATAAGATTACGTCAATTTATACATCATTTATTCTATTCCTTATTAACCTTTATTATTTAAATTGATTGAAATCACGTTAACATAGTATAGTAGTCAATTACATTCGATCAATATTAGCAGATTATATATTTTATCTCATTAAAATTAGTTGTTTTAAGATTTATCTTAAAGTCGAAATTTCTAGTCTAATAAGATTCAATTTAATAAATCATAAATTTTAATTTTTGACAATATTAAAGCCCAAAACCGTATTAAATTTAATATTTTTAATTATCAAAATATGGGTTGTTACAGAAAATTCTTTTGATTCAATCTTAAACAAATATCTCTAATGTATAATAATCCATAAATGAATTTACATTAAAATATAAAACATTGGAGTGCCACAAATTATAGCGATCCGTTTCGCCAATTGGCTATAATGTTGACTTACCTTGGTTTATTATATCAACATTATATCGTCAGTGATTTGAACTTCACACTGTTATCCATAGGCTACGTATGCTATTCAAAATGTATACCGACTTAAAAATAATATATCCATTCCCCGATTAATATATTATTTTACAAAATAAACTATAATTCTAAGTAAACTATTTCTTATATTATTCCAAAAATATCATATTAGTTTTGCCTCATTTAAGTGTTTAGGAATCCCTATCGAATACTTGTGCATCTGCATCAACCAGAATTATTAAAGCACTTGACAAACAAATTAACACTAAAACAAACTTTTAAAATAATTTCCAATCACTTTATAAAATCAATTCATGTTTTTTTACTTAGCAAATCTTGTGTTTGTTTGAATAAAAATATTTATTTCTAAAAGCCCGTATATACATTCAATTCATCAATCATCTACAACAATATAATTATCACACAACATCCATAAAATCAAACAAGCTTTTCCAAACAATACACGCATTTTCAAATAAACAAACAAACAAACAAACAAACAAACGCCTTCAGCGAAAAACTATTTATCAGCTTCTGCTGCGCAACTCTGATTACTACTTGATCATTACAATCATATTCAAGCTACACTCAACATCATCAATACTGACACACTCATTGGGCTAACTATTCCTTCTTCACTACCTCCCTCAACAACTTCTACTTCACACAAAAACAAATACATACAAAAGAGGTAAAGATGAGGAATATATATATATATATATATATATATATAGTAGGAAAAATAGCAAGTACGTCCCCAGATAATTACCCCTATAATTATCATATACTCCTACTATCACTTAAGTATAAACAATAATCTACACATGTAGAATCAATTTCACCCTAGAGGGGGGTGAATAGGGTGATACTATTAATTATAAAAATTTAATGCGGAAGTCTATAAAATAATTTCAACATAGATCACAGCAGAGTTATAGCAGCACAGATAATAACTGAATAAAAAAAATAGAACACACAGATTTACCCAGCTTCGGCAAAACCCTGCCTACGTGATGCCCCTAAGGTTTCTACTAGAAATTAAGCAGTCAGATGCTTACACATGTAAACTTGCTACACGCTCTATCGACTAGCCTTAACTCTACACTCAAAACCATGCCACCACTCAACCACTGAGTTGCGAATTCTCGAACTACACCACCGTAGTTCGTCCCCAAGTCACACAACTAGAAAATGAAATCTTTTAAAAATAAAAATACAAATTTAAAAACAATTATAAAACAAAACTCTAATTCTTAAAATACACAAGCCCAAAGTAAATAGCCGGTCCAAAATAAAATAAGAAATCCTCTTTCACTTTATATTATGTCGGACTGGTTTCCTCCGAAAAGAATAGCAGCCTCGTGTTTATTCTTCTTCGTTCCAAATTCAATAATTAGGGCTTTGGCATAATTGAATTCGTCTGCTCGTAAGTCGATGACGATGATTTTTTACTTTGATTTGCTTTGGGATTCGACCGTTTCTTCACTTTGCTCACAGCTTTTTCAATTTGATCGAGTTCGGTATAAAGTGGTATGTGATTTTAAGCTCTATGTTTTTACTGGTTGATTTCTTCGAACTCGATCTTGATTCAAGTTGAATGATTATTCTTTTTCGCTTGTACTCGAATCTATTTCAACGGCTGATGATGTTGTGGTTTTATACAGGATTCAATGTCCTATAAATTCGTTCGTATATAATCATTTGAATTCGTCAATGCTATGCTCTGGCCATTCAGTTTTGTTTGATTGCTTGAGATGATTTCTACTTCTTCAATTTCGTATATTTTGATTTCTTGCTTCTCACGGATTTGAATTGCCTTGGTCACCATGGTTTCGATTTTGCTGGCGTTTTGTTGACTTCGGTCACTTGATATTGATATAGTTCTTCACTTTATTGACTTCGTCTTGTACCTTGATTTGCTTGCAGCCTTGACTTTGTTATGCTTTGCATATACTCTCTGATTTTTTTCATCCTGTCACTTATTTCCATGGTATTAAAAAATTGTAACTTGATTTGAAGCACAGTTTTCGTTTCTGACTTGACGATGTTGATTTGGCTGCTCCGTGAATTTCTTTTCTTTGTCATCACGGCTTTGATTTTCTGAAACTTCTGTCATTTAGAAATTTCTCTAAGATATTGTTTTGTTTGCATTATTGATGTGCACTTGCTGTGGACTTCATGCAGCTTGTCTGATCTTTGTAAAGGCTCTGTCCTGCTATGTAAAAGTGTTCGACTTGAACTGTTTGCATATGAACTGATATGTGCTTGTGCACATATTCTGTTTGTCATTATTGCATTTCATATATTAAGTTATATGTTGCAGACTTGAGTCGTTTACATTAGTGAGCATGTCAACATTATGTTAATGTTGGACTGTGCATTACACTTGAGTCTTGTTCATGGGTTGATTTCGACCTGTTCTGTTGTCATTGTGTTGTTGCTATGCACTGTGCATATCACTGCATTGCTTGTTTCATGTACAGTCTGGTTGATGATATGCTTTGTCATTGATTGTTGACATGTGCACCACTTGTGTAGTCTGCACTTGAATATGCTACGCACTGTATATGTCTGAGTTGTTGTCACTGGTGCATGTATATGATCTGCACTTCCACATTGCTATGTTGTATTTGAATGCATGTTTGAACTTGACTATGCGATATGCACTGTTGTACTCCTGTTGGTTCCACTCCATATAAACGTTCTCACATGTGTATGTGTGTGTGTATATATATTCATCGAGTTGCTTTGAGTCTGGAGCTTGTGAGTAGCATCCCTTGAGTACTTGTCTGGCTCATGCCTTGATATTGACTGTTGCATTGATTTTGTACCTATCATGCTTGTATTTGCAGTCATTGGTATCACTGTTTTGTACTGGTGCACTTGATATCTTCACTTGTGCATGTTGCCTCAAGCTCTGTCTCTGTTTGCTTGATGTCTAGATGCTGTCTGGTTAGCTTGTCGCTGCATGTATGTATACATGTGTATATGCATATGTGTGTGTGTGTGTGTTTGTATATATATTTGTGCATTGACTTTGTTCTGACCAGTTCATATCCTTAAGTCTGGTTTAGACTGTCCAGTCTTTGCTTCATGTGTATATCATTGAATTTTTTGGTCGAGGCATGTTTTAGTTGCCGTGACTATTTTATCTGAATTTGCACTTGTATTGAATCTAACTTAAAGCTCGGGTTTGACCTTGTGCTCGTATCGTGACTTAACTTGAGTTGAACTCGGCTTTTGATTTGGGTTTGACCTTGTACTCACATGTCCCTGTAGATTTATCAAGTGTATATCGGTGTGCATGGCCTTATGGCTTATACAAAGATGCACCATACATGTCACAAGTTATTCATGTGTGATAAATTCAAATTTAAATGATGACGAACAACCCAAATAACTAAGGCAAATAATATTTTCAAAATACATTTTATTTTACACTGCAAAAATATTTCCTTTTCAATTTTATTGCGTCAATGTATATTTTGCAGATTGCTCAGATGTTGAATTCAATCTGGAATAGAGTTGAAGATAAATACGAGTGAATGAGTGATATGTAGTGATGTGCATTTGTAAATGATAATTGCAATGTAATTGAAATTGTATTGAAATTGAAATTGTGTGTGTGTATACAGTGAGAGCTTGAATTTGCACTATTCAAAATTGCAATAAATATTTATTTGAATAAAATATCTATTTGAATTTAAAATATGTGCCATTTATTTATTCACCAAATATTTATTTAATTATACGAGAAATAAATAGTACATTAAAAAATACATTTAATTGAATATATATATGTGTGTGTGTTTATTATCATCAAACAAAAATCATATACCTGCATATTCATTAATCTCCCCCTTTTGATGATAACAAACATATATTTAAGGTTTTGAATTTATTAAATGTATTAGATTATTCAATTTGCTCCTCCTATTTGATGCTCCATCTCTACACAAAGCTCCCCCTTCATATATGCAAGTAAATGAAAATATGCAAATGAGCCTAGATGCAAATAGAAAATATTTGACCTTTGTCAAAATCTTAACTTTTCTCTCCCCCTTTTGTTATTAGAAAAAGAGTAATAGTGTTAAAAAATAGAGATAAAGTGACATACATTAATACAAGATTAAAACCCAATCGAATATAAATATTAAATTTCAATAAAAAATCAAACAATAATCATAAATACTCAGTTTGACGCATATTCCACTTTGGAATGATAGTGATGATGTCATCATATAAAACCATATAGTTGTGTCTATTTGTGGTATATTTATATTAGGAATTTGAATATCTATTAACCATGCATAACCGTTGGGACTTTTAAATGAGATTAGTAGTATTCCAAATTTTTTATAAAAAATGAATTCAAGCATCTTCTAACCATGCATAAGCGTGAGGACTTTTAAAAGGGATTAGAATCAACTTGTTTATTTAATAAATCAATTTTAATATGCGTTCCATACATGCATAACTATGAAGATTTTTATATGAGCATGGAAGCACATAATCAAAAATTCCAAGTAATTCACCCATGCATAATCTTGAGGACTTTTAAATGAGAGCGAATACTTTGGATCTTTTTAAAAAATATATAAAATGAAAAACGAATGATTTCCTATTTAAAATACCACATATTGACAAACTATATTGAATTTTTATGAGTGATGATCGTTAGAAATATGATAGAAATAGAGATGGTCATGGAATTTTTATCAAAAAAAAGTTTTTATAACTCTTGTTCAAATTGCTAAAGAAATTTACTAAATATACCGTCTCAAGTTATAATATATGATTAATATCAACACTCATCACTTTTTAATCATTATTTATCTTTTCGATAATTAATAGGGAGTCAGATTAATCAATGTAATCATTTCAAATCAAATCCAAAAATAATTATAAAATCAAATTTTCTAAGATGACTAATCTGAAACAAGGTCAAAAATTATTTTCTAGAAGGGGTTTTATAAGAAAATTGTCTGCTTTTCGAAAATTATTTAAAGTGAAAAATATGCAAATATTTTCTTTGAAAAACGATGTAGCTACTGAAATGTATTAACATAAATCACGTTTCACTAGTAATTTTTCTATCAACTAGATTACCAGTGTAATCTGCATCTGAATTTTTCTTTCACTCGAGATTATCCTTAGTTGGATGCTATAGACCAAACCTTGATGTTGCAAAAAATTCTTGAAGACCTTTTTAAATGATATTATTTTCAATTTTAATTGAAGTCGTGTAAATAAACAAAAACCATGAATATAGAGTCAGCCAAATGTATTATCATCAACCAATAAAACACCATAATTAATCCAAATTAATCTATATGAAGTATTTAAAGGATTGTAGTGTTCTTAGCATAAAAGAATAATTGGCTAACAATTTTGAAAAAGTCAGAATCATTATCATCAATCATTTCTTTACCAATTACTGGCTGAATTAAATCAAATTATAGTGCAGATTTTCACATATATCGTTCAAGATATCTTTACCTATTTTACCTCTGTCGATAATTTTTCGTTGTAGCCCATTGTGATTCTATCACCTTTATACTAGGCTAAGTAACAGTGATTTGTCGCCCATTATGTTCTTGGAATAGCCAGAATCCAAGTAACACAGTTATTATTTCTTAGCCTGCCACTACACCTACACGATGAAAAAATTTTGTGACTTATTTGTTATTATAGGTCCATGATTGTTAGTGGCAAGAGATTTTGAAAAATATGCCTGTGAAGACCCAAAACTACTTATATATGTTCCTTTCGGCATCCAAATTTGTTTAACTTTGAAGGATTTTATATTTATGCCTTTTGGAACCCAAATTGGTATGATTTCACATTTTTGGGTCTACACCAACAAATGTTTTGATTGTGTCCAATTTTTCAACAAATTGTGCACTCGGATTTTACTTGATTAATTTTGCTTTTAACACGTTCAGAATGGTTATACCCAAGTCCTTATCTAACAGTATTAACAGTTTGTTTCCTTAATAGCGTATTCAATGATTTTTCACTTGTGGAGAATTTTCCTAAAGTCACTGACAGTTGTCTTAAGTGATTTATTTTCGTTCAATAATTGTGTGCATTTTTAACAGAATTTTCTCTCCTAGTATTTTAACTCTCTTTCAAAATCAGAATTTCATTTTCATGCGATTTAATTTCTAATTTTTTAATCTCTTCTTCGAGTGATGGATACTTATCACTCTTAAGGATCTTACTTTGATAGTTTTTAACTAATTGATCAAGCTGTTTATTTAAATCTATCAAAGTATCTCTTTATGATTCAAGTTTAGCGTATTTCTCCCTAAGTCTTTCAAAACAGCCATTTACTTCGTGGAAATATACAAGTAATTCTGAGTGAGTGAGTTTTGATACCTCGCTTGGTTCATCATCATCACTATCAGTTATATCTCCTCGTAGGCACAGTTTTACTCTTTCACTCTCACTGCTAGTGCTTTTACAATCATCACTTTTATTCCATGTGGCTGCAAAACTTTTCTTTTTTGAATTCTTTTCTTGGCCGTGTTGGAGTCGACGACAATTTGGCTTGATGTGTCCGGGTTTGTTGCACCTATGACAGATGATCTTCCGTTCTTCTGGATTGTCTAGTGCTTTGAATATTCTTCTTATCAATTTTTGATTTGGAGCTGGATTTCTGTATTTGCAGTTCCACTTTTTGAATCTCTTCATTAGTAATGCCAGCTCAATTTCTCCATCTTCATCATCATCACCACTGCTGCTTTTTATTAATCTTGTTAAGCATGTTTCTGTGTCGATCATGGAGGATTTCTCATTGCTATTGACTTTTGCACCATATAATGTATCAAAAGTATTCTAGATTTCCTGTGCACTTTCACAATAAGAGATAAAGTTAAAATTATCTTGATTAATATGAGCATATAATATTGCATAGCAAGAGCATTAATCGAGATAATTTTCTCGTCTGTTATATTACACCTATTTTCAATAATATCCCAACATTTAACATTAACAACTTTTAAATAAAATTCCATTTTCAATTTCCAATTCAAAAAATCTGTTCCGTCAAAAATAGGTGGGAAATACTAGATCGATCCTCAGCAAAAGTAGCCATTTTAAAAATTCAAATTTGTAAAAAATTGGTCTTTGAAAAATCAAACTTTTTTAAAACAAAAAGGGCTTTTATTCCTAGCTCTGATACCACTTGTAGGATCAATTTTACCCTAAGAGGGAGGGTGAATAGGGTGATACTATTAGTTACAAAAATTTAATGTGGAAGTTTATAAAATATTTTCAACACATATCACAGCAGAATTATAGCAGCACAGATAATAGCAGAATAATAAAAATAGAACACACAGATTTACCCAGCTTCGGCAAAACCCTGCCTACGTCCTGCCCCCAAGGTTTCTACTAGAAATTAAGTAGTCAGACGCTTACACATGTAAACTCGCGGCACCCTCTATCGACTAGCCTCAACTCTACGCTCAAAACCCTACCACAACTCAGCCATTGAGTTGTGGAATTCTCGAACTACACCACCGTAGTTCGTCCCTTAGTCACAGACTAGAAAATGCAATCGTTTAAAAAGAAAAATACAAATTTAAAAACAATTATAAAACAAAACCCTAATTCTTAAAATACACAAGCCCAAATTAAATAGCCGGCCCAAGATTAAATAAGAAATCATCTTTCACTAGGTCGGCCTAGTTTCCTCCAAAAAGAATGGCGGCCTCGTGTTTATTCTTCTTCCTTCCAAATTCAATAATTAGGGATTTGGCATAATTGAAGTCGCCGTCTGCTTGTAAGTCGATTACGATGATTTTTACTTTGATTTGCGTCGGCAATTGATCATTTCTTCACTTTGCTCGCAGCTTCTCCTATTCGACCGAGTTCGGTATAAAGTGGTATGTGATTTTAAGCTCTATGTTTTTACTAGTTTATTTCTCGAACTCGATCTTGATTCAAGTTGAATGATTATTCTCTTTCGCTTGTACTCGAGTCGATTTCTACAGCTGATGATGTTATGGTTTTATATAGGATTCTATGTCCTATAAAATCGTTCGTATATAATCATTTGAATTCATCAATGCTATGCTCTGGCCATTCGATTTTGTTTGATTGCTTGAGATGATTTCTGACTTCTTCAATTTTGTATATTTTGATTTCTTGCTTCTCACGGCTTTGAATTGCCTTGCTCACCATGGTTTCGATTTTGCTGGCATTTTGTTGACTTTGGTCACTTGATATTGATACTGTTCTTTACATCGTTGACTTCGGCTTGCACCATGATTTGCTTACGGCCATGACATTATTCTGCTATGCATATACTCTCTGAATTTGTTCATCCTATCACTGATTTCCACAGTATTAAAAAATTGTAACTTGATTTGAAACACAGTTTTCGTTTCTGACTTGAAGATGTTGATTTGGCTGCTCCATGGATTTCTTTTCTTTGTCATCACGGTTTTGATTTTCTGAAACTTCTGTCATTTGAAAATTTCTCTGAGATATTGTTTTATTTGCATTATTGATGTGCACTTGCTGTGGACTTCATGTAGCTTGTCTGATCTTTGTAAAGGCTCTGTCTTTGTTTGAAACTGCTACGTAAAAATGTTGGACTTGAACTGTTTGCATATGAACTAATATGTGCTTGTGCACATATTCTATTTGTCACTATTGCATTTCATATATTAAGTTATATGTTGCAGACTTGAGTCGTTTACATATGCGAGCATGTTAACATTATGTTACTGTTGGATTGTGCATTACAATTGAGTCTTGTTCATGGGTTGATTTCCACCTATTCTGTTGTCACTGTGCAGTTGTTGTGAACTGTGCATATCACTGCATTGCTTGTTTCATGTACAGTCTGGTTAATGATCTGCTTCGTCATTGATTATTGACATATGCACCACTTTTGTAGTCTACACATGAATATGCTACGCACTGTATATGTCTAAGTTATTGTCATCGGTTCATGTATATGATCTGCACTTCCACATTGCTATGTTATATTTGAATGCATATTTGAACTTGACTATGCGATCTGCACTGTTGTACTCTTTCCACTCAACATAAATGTTCACCTATGTGTGTGTGTGTGTGTGTGTGTGTGTATTCATCGAGTTGCTTTGAGTCTGGAACTTGTGAGTTGCATCTACTTGTCTGGTTCATTCCTTGATATTGATGGTTGCATTGACTTTGTACCTATCGTGCTTGTATTTGCAGTCACTGGTATCACTGTTTTGTACTGGTGCACTTGATATCTTCACCTGTGCATGTTGCCTCGAGCTATGTCTAGATGCTATCGGGTTAGCTTGTCACTGCATGTATGTATACATGTGTATATAAATATGTATGTATATATATATATATATATGTATGTATGTATATGTATATGTATATATACATATATTTGTGCATTGACTTTGTTCTGACCAGTTCATATCCTTGAGTCTGGTTTGGACTGTCTAGTCTTTGCTTCATGTGTATATCATTGAAATTTTTGGTCGAGGCTTGTTTTAATTATCGTGACCATTTTATTTGAATTTGTGCTTGTGTTGAATCCAGCTTAAAGCTCAGGTTTGACCTTGTGCTCGTATCGTGACTTAACTTGAGTTGAACCCAGCTTTTGATTTGGGTTTGATCTTGTGCTCACCTGTTCCTGTAGATTTATCAAGTGTATATCGGTGTACATGGCCTTGTGGCATGTACAGTGATGCACTGTGCAGCACAAGCTGTTCGTGTGTGGTAAATTCAAATTTAAATGATGACGAACAAGCCAAATAACTGAGGCAAATAATATTTTCAAAATACATTTTATTTTACACTGCAAAAATATTTCCTTTTCAATTTTACTGCGTCGATGTTATTTTTGCGGATTACTTAGATGCTGGATTCAATTTGGAATAGAGTTGAAGAAAAATACGAGTGAATGAGTGATATGTAGTGAGGTGCATTTGTAAATGATAATTGTAATGTAATTGTAATTGTATTGAAATTGAAATTGTGTGTGTATATATATAGTGAGAGCTTGAATTTGTATTATTCATAATCGTAATAAATATTTATTTGAATAAAATATGTATTTGAATTTAAATCCTGTGTCATTTATTTTATTCACCAAATATTTATTTAATTATATGAGAAATAAAATAGTAAATTAACAAATACATTTAATTGAATATATATATATATATATTATCATCAAACAAAAATCATATACGTGCATATTCAACAACACACACCCACGAGGACAGGGACTCTAGGTCACACCTAAGACAAAGAATCGTGCCTCTTACACTATGTGTTATTCTGAACATTACTCTGATATACTGTAGAAACCTCACCTCTGTACTCATATTATCCAAGAGTATTACAGAATACCATTGGATAATACAGAGAATAAGGCGATATGAGGTTGATATGTGAATATTCGCTTGGACTAACACTTATATGTATAAAAACATCAAATAAATAACTTGAATATACGTACTCGGTATTAACAAAAAATAAAAAATGCGTGTTCCTCCAGAATAGAACAATACATAATATACAATAAATATTAGAGAACACAGAGTCAAAATCACAGCGATAATATATAATATCAATATATAAAATATGCCCAATTTACATCACAATGATATACATACAAGAGACTATACAATACAAGATAATCTACAATTACATATATTTAGTCTCCTCTATGCTCAGAATACACAAACTCATCTCATCGTCCCTGTACTTGAAATGCCTCAAACTGACCCGAGTATTATATAAATAATAAATAGGTCTGACTATATCTAAATCCAAGGCCAATAAACATATGGAACTCTGTATATACTGGGTATAACTATAATAGTGTTATCTCAAACAGTCCCAAATATCATATAACGTAGAACACCACCAAACCCAGTATAAAAATGTCATCATCCATATAAAATCACATCAAATCGGAAATTACAAAACCAACATCAAATGGGTGAACTATCCATATCCAGTATCATCATCAAATCAAGAAATCATCGATAAAGAAATATCACCATGTATAATCAGGATATACATAACTTAGCCCAAATATATCACTCAATCCCTGTAAATAGATATCCTCCATATCAATACAAATAATCATCCATAAACGAAATCATAGAAATGGCGACACATGCAAATGAAGGATATAAATGATGACACATGCTTATATGGAATAATCGGTGGCACATGCCTAAGAAGAATAAATAAGCAACGCAAAAATAAATAAGTAATTCATATCAATGAATAGTAGTTAGCAATACATGGCAATGAAAAAGATATTCGACGACACAGCTTGAAAGAAATAATTTATAACACATGTAAATAAATAATAGTTGGTATACAGCCGAAGAAGGATAATAGGCGACACACGCCAAAGGATATAGGGATTGATCACACTCTAGACACTGTCACAGGTACAATCATAGCTCATCTTCTCAAATATAAATAAGTACGTGTCTATCACACACACCAGAACCTGACGAGAGACTAACGGACACACCTGCTCTAGGAGACTATACAGGTGATTGGCGAACACGACACACGTATTCCACCAACACGACTCCTATAGTCTGGGTTACCTCGACGGCCATCATGACTCCTATCCATCGTATGTCATAAATACACTATAGTACTAGTTCTGCATCGGTCATGAATGTACACGTGCCCTTAAATGGTAACAGATTGCTGACCAAGACGTCACATAGGGGCCATATAATTGTTGACAAACAGCTATAAACATTACCGACACATGGCTAGATCATTGCTAACACATAGCTATGGGGTGTCATAGATCCAAGGCGAGACCACTACAATCAGACCGCTAGGATGGATACTAGCCAATCTGGTTTAATTACCGCAATATAAAGGAGGTCGGACAGTGAATGGACAAATACTAAATATATATATTATAATAGGTGACACACAGCTACATACTCATGCTGACCAACATGATATATGTCGACGCATGGCTAAATATGTCACTCGGGGCAGTGAGCCCTCATATATAATAAAATTCTCGTATGAGTGTCATCCACATGTATAATACAATCAAATAAATAACATAACAGCGTCTCGTACTACCGCGTGTTACTAGTCGGTTTACTCATAGCTCATATATCGCACTTACTCCTTCTATATTTTATATAATGAGTCTAGAGAATAATCGAAGAAATATTACTGAAAGTCACGTAACATAAGGTATTATAACATCGTTTATTCGGATTTCTTGTCACACGGAATAAAAATATCACAAAATCAAACAATAAGATGTTACTATCATATCATTCCAAATCATTAAATAAATCAATATCAACAAAATATCATTCATGGTGTTGAAATCAATAAAATCTTTACATCGCAAATTCATTAAATAATTTGATTTCAAACCAATAAATATTTCAAAAGAGGAATAAATATCAAACTATTATAAATAGATTTATATAATCAAAATCCCCATTTGGAATTTCCTTGCCATCTTTTTTATTAAATATTCAATGTATAAAGGAATTCCCTTTAGAAATATTATTAAAAATTCCCTTTAGAAATATTTTTAAAAACTCCTCATTTACACTTATAAAAATTCCAAAATTATTCATGAAAATATCTATTTTCAATTTTAAATCAACTTATGTTTCCAAAACAATTGCCTTCAAATCATTTTATTTCCAGTTCACTTATATTTGTTTATAAATATACTTCAAATAAATTTTTAAAACACCAAAATTGATTTCCTGAAACCTTCAAAAACATTTTAAAACCGAAAAATCAATAAATCGTCTGAAATAGAATTCATGGAGTAAAACTCTCCAAAATCAATAATAATCATCAACATAAGTTTTATCAAGCGACCGACTCAAATTCCATCGAATTTCGGTCGTCCATGCAATATACACATGATAAAAAATTACACTAATTAAAATGCAACGAACAGAAACTCCTTTGCATTTTAATAATCCAACATACACAAATAGATTTCATGTCACACAATCAATCGAATATCCCAATTAAACAGTTCATCCATAAAATCCAATTAATGTTCACAAGCATTGCAACCAAGCATTACAATTTATCATTAATCGGGAAAAGTAATGTATACGATGTAAAGGAGAAATAATATAGTTGTGAGCATTAAACTCACTGGAACTTCCAAGCGAAGAGTTTACTATCTTAGACGACATTGTTCCGTCCAAAGTTCAAATGTTTGCTCATTCATCATCGCTGCCCTTTTGTTCACACGCATCCCCAAGCGATTGCCTCCCATTGCCTGAAACCACATCACTTCCGCACCAACTTCAACACCAACACAACAACGCCAACTCACTGCCATCAAGATCGAGCCAGACTTCAGGCACGCATGCATATTTTAGATCGCGACTCCTACCTCGAAGTCGCGCACACCACCGTTCCCCTTTCAATGGGAGCGTCTTGCCGTCGTTGTCCCTTCTTGCATCGTTGCCTTCGTCGCATTCCCAGGTCGAACAACATTTGGTCGATCGAATTATTTCTTTAAATGATATCGCGAGTTTTGAAGGGGATTATGGTTAATCCTATAACAAGTCCGATTTATTATATTTAATGAAAAAAGGTGGAATTAAATGGGCTTGGGCTTGATTTAATTTTTCTTTTCCTTTTAAATAATTCATGTATTACATTCATAAACAAAATTCCAATCTAATATAAATTAGTTTACACATTGTTTTATGAATATAATTTGTTAACTACACAATTTTCTTCATATTGATATATATTTGTTTCTATTTAATTAATTATTAAAACATTTTATTCAAGTTTAATATATTACCTGAAAAAAATTAGTAAATAAATTTGATTTATTAAATTTGATTTGTTAAGTCAGAATCTTATATTAAATAACATTCAATTAAATTAATACTTATTTTCAAAATAATGATTATTATCGAATTTGAAATATTTTATTTTAATTAAATTGTTTATTACGATGAAGAAAGCAGGTCTGTTACAATGTTTTTAGCTCTTAATTTTCTAAGCAATGTAAACAACCAAAGTTTAGAAACAAATCGATAGTAATGAAACGAAGTTAGCAAACAAAAGATCATTGTCTACATAAAAACAAGAAAATGGTAAACAAATGATCTACACACTAGCGTTTTTAGTACTAAAGACAACTAAAAATCGAATTGATTCAGAATCAATCCAAAATTAGGATAGATAGTGATAAAATATTAATTATACGTTACGAAAATTACTGGTTCGGATCCGGATCAAGCATGTATAGTCAAAGCTAACATCCGTACATGAATTAATATGATGAGCCCAGTCTTTGGACCAAAAATCCATACCGTTAGTAAACCGTGTGAGTAGTAGTGGTTATATCGTTGTATTCTTTTTGAGTGAGTGATGCTTGTATTACAGACATTTCTATTGAAATTGCAGCTGACCTAGGTAGAGAGCATCACGGTTGAAATTTAATAACAAAAAAAAGTGAAGCAAAGAATGATAGAGTCGAACTTGGTAGCAACAAAAATGGAAAAGATAAATATGTTATCCCATCAACAAAACACGTCAAACCACTTCAAATTTAACCAGACTACACCCAACCTAAAATCAATTTAACATTAAAGCCACACGCAAGAAGGAAATCAAAATAACGTAGATATGAGCACGAAATTACAGCCGTACAATCAAAACGTTTGTATTTGTTGGGGTGCTTTCCGTAAAAGGACACCCTCCAAAGAATGGCGTATGTTGCTTGATGTGGAGAGCACACGATATTCTTTAGTAAAAGCCAAAAAATAGTTCGCTCTGTGCTCACCACGCAGCTGCGTTGTTAACTCAGCTTTATGCCTTTACCTAATAGTATTTAGGCCGATGTGGGACTAAAACAAACAAACTTCACTCCTCACCATTTCATAAACTACCCCCATTCTCCTCTTCTGCTTCCCCAAGGCTCCTGCCTCATTTTTAACTGTAAGTTCTCTGGTCTGTTACTTCGGTTTCATTTCATTGCTAACTTTTTGTTTGTCCTAAACATCATATGGCGCTGAATCAATTACCCTATGAGCAATGATAACGCATTTGCCAAATTTCCTCAATCATTCTATCTTTGTTTTGATGCTTTAAGCTGATTGTTCCTGTCAATTTAATATATTGTAAGTACAAGTTTAGAGTATGCATTTTTGTTTTTACTTTTCAGATAGATGCTTTAGTTATTCAATCATCGTTGGCAATATTTGATTTGAAGAAAATCTAGGTTACGGCGGTAATAAAATTGAGTAACCTAGATGTGCAACGATGAAATTGAAGAGGTTTTGTTGTTTTATTAATGTAGTTTCTATTTAATTCTTTCAGATTGATGGCAGTTTATAAGTTCTGTTCATCTTAAATATTCATGTTTATAATGTGATAGAACTGTTCATCTACTACCATTTTGATAGGATAAATTTTAGTATTTGAACTAGGCCTCATCAATTAATTGAACTAGTACGTGAATTTTGTGATAGTCAACTGGTCAAAAATAAAAACTGAAGCAATTCGACGCTAACTTGGGAGAATGAACCAATAATTGAACATTCGACTTCAGTTCCTAACTCTGTCAATAACATTGAGGATAAAGGTGCGGTAGACTAGAGTTGACTAATATTTGATTCGAACGTGCAAGAGTGAGTGTAACATATTATTTTTCGATAATAAGGACGTGTAAGAGTGAGTATAATATGTTGTGTTTCGGTAACAACCGTAACTACAATAGAAATTGTAATATTAAACCACCCCTTGTCAATTAGTTCAATTTATAGGCTGAATTGATGCATTTTTGTTATAGCTATATCAAAAATGGCATTTGACAATAAGTTTCTCATCATTTTGAAAGGATCCACCACTTAATAAGCCTTACCACTTTTACTTCAATCATTGGCTTTTTCTACAGTGCTTTATTAAAAACGAAGATGGGGATGAAGTGGTCGAGAGGTTGATAGCGGTTTTTAGCATCAAATGCGAGTAACTTATTGTGTTTAGACTTTGGAGAACACTCTGATGATGAAGGAATACGCTACAGTTGAGGATGCATTGATGAAATAGTACGGCAAATGCCCGGAGAGGATGATGAGGTGTTTGATGATGTTCTGGATGGTCATTGATGTAGTAGTAGATGTTGATTCTGTGATCGATGAGTGATGACGTGGCAAGTTGGTTGTTTGGCAAGGTATATTTATAGTATATGAACATAAATACATAATTACCCTTTATTTTTAGCAATCATTTCTCTCTGAAGTAATTTGGCTTGCAGCAATAGCCATCATCAACCAGAACCTATTCATGTAGCGGCTTCGTAGTATTTGATGTTAGTGTGGCCCTTGGTCAGAATCTCAATACATACTCTCATACTTGCTATTTTTATATATTCATGTTACCACATTTGTAAGTTTTTTGTTCTTTTTCAAAATATGTGTTGTCTTATCATTGATGCTGCAAGATTATTTGCAGTTCATTCCCTTCCAACATTGTCTTTTGCTGAGGTCAATTGGATAGATTTTTGTCATGATACAAAAGAAATCAAGAATCCTACTAAAATCTCTTCATCGGTAAACAAAGTACATGATCGGAAGTTTTATGTGGCTCGGAAGAGCTTTCGGCATTCCTTTGAGCAACCTATAATCTTTAAAGTAAGTATTTTGTTCTTTTCATAACATTATATCCTTCTCTTTTATATATTGTTTCCGTTTCTAATGATATGTTTTTGTATGATAGTTAAGATTCGTGGATTGATCATTTATTTTTGTAAGAATCAAATGGAATCATAGCTCTTAAACTGTAAATCGTATAGTAGTACTATGATCCTGTTGGAAATGTTTTTGTCTGTGAAGTGAATTTATTAAAAAATTAAATAAAAAACATTTTAATGGTAATTTATTTATAAATCATTATTATTATTGAGTCGTTGCAAATTTATAACGGTAATATATTTATGTGACATTATTATTGAGCCGTTACAAAAGCTAATGATATTACAATATTGTTTTAAATGAGAATAAATTAAAATCCAGTAACAATCCATCACTTTAGTAACGTATACAATTTTCATTCTGCCTATTTAAACGATAGATAGACAAAAGAGAAATAGTAAGAATAACAGACATTTTTCTTTTTCTTCTTTCTTCAACAAAACTAAACACCTTCGGCAAATATTTCAAAGTGCAAATCAGAATCAACTTTGTCGGTGGAAACAAGTTGATATTTTCAATTAGTGTGGTTGTTTTATCCTAGAGGCGGCTTTTTTTTAAGAATTGCTTTGCACCTTTAAGAAGAACGTCGAAACGTCTTCAAGAGAGTGACAACGTATACGACTCAGCCGAAGTTTCATTGTTCGCAACAATTTGAAGAAGTTCCAGACAATGACTTCTGCTACAGCTGATGGTATGTTTAAACTGAATGTTGAATGTAATAAAATGCATGCTTCTGCTTATATGTTGTGTGATTTTGATATCTAGCACTCTAGATTATGTCATGTGAATAAACGTATAATTCATAACATGAGCACCTTAGGTCTTATCCCTAAATTGTCACAAACTTATTTTGATAAATGTGAATTCTGTAGTCAAGCAAAAATCACTAAGAAACCACATAAATCAGTTGATAGAGTGTCTGAACCTTTAGATTTGATTCATTCTGATATATGTGAGCTTGATGGAACTTTGACTAGACATGGACACCGTTAATTTATCACTTTTATTATGTATACCTTGTGAAAAATAAAAGCGATGCATTTCATATGTTTAAATGTAGTGATAGGGGAACAAAATATGAGTCTAGTTTATTTCTTGATTTTTATAAATTGCATAGTATAATTCATGAGAGAACTGCACCTTATTCACCTGAAATGAACGGTACAGTTGAAAAAAAATAGAACCTTTACTGAACTAGTTGTAGTTATCTTATTGAATTTGGGTGCAGCGTAACATTAGTGGGGGATACTTTATTCACTGTATGTTATGTATTGAATAGAATCCCTAAATCAAAAAGTAAAATCTCACCATTTGAAATTTTAAAAAATTATAAACCAAATGTTCCTTATTTTAAAACTTGGGGATGTTTCACATATATTCGTATATCAAACCCTTAGAGAATAAAATTAGCAAGTAGAGCATATGACTGTGTATTTATTGGTTATGCTATAAATAGCAAGCATATAGATTTTAGGACCTGAATACACATAATATAATATAATGATGCTGATTTTTATGAATCTAGATATTCATTTAAATTGAGGAATAGTGGAGGCACATCATGTAACACCATGCCTATTAGAACAGAACTTAACGAGTCTTTTGAAAATGAACCTAGAAGAAGTAAAAGAGCAAGAACTGCAAAAGATTTTGGTTCAGGTTTTTGTACTTTTACTATAGAGGAGGGTCCTTTAAACGTCCAAGAGTGTAACAATCCGTATTCCCGTGGGTCTAGATTTTTCGCAATAACGCTAAAATCCAAGCCCACTGAAGCCCGAGTTGGGTAACTGGTATCCTGCAAATAGACAAAGACAAATATATCAGAGCTCAAATAAATATCTCATAGCGGAACTGACTAAAATATGATAGTAAGTAAATAAAGATAATAACACTTTCTTAACAAGTGTCTTAAAGCTGGAAAGTTTTTGTCATCTACCTAACATGTGGGATGCTATAAGAAGGGGGTCGGAACTAAAGTTCTGGTAAGTGAACAAATTATACATGTCTAAGCTTAATCTTACATATACCGTTTTATTTTCATTTTCCATTATATTAGATTTATTGGGTTTATAATACTCTCGCTTCTGCGCGTGAATCGTACACATCTACTCCCTAGTAGATTAAAACCTAGTAACTAATATATATATATATATATATATAGCTATATGCCCAGTGACCGCATCGGTCTTAGGTACTACCGTTAGTACCTTCTGTATCCTTCATGAAAAGGACTTCATCGTCTTGCTCCTAGAGCGTTCTGCAACTACATCTGTAAATGTCAGTTTCATAAGTCTATAATACAAATGTTCCGTCGTCTACTATAAAAACGTAAAACTACATCTGCACTAGCCTGTACTAATGCTCGGACATCCACAACGTAAATCATTCAATTGGCTGCTCCTCTCATTCAATGTCTCGATAGTAATAGAATCATTGGCATGTTGATTTAACTCTAGTCTTTCTTGAACTTGCTCTTGGTTGATGATAGTTTGATATTCGCATGCGACTATCCTTTTGGGCTTTGCCAACTAAAACCTACTCGCAAGTCAGAGTACGGTGTCATACGAATATCCTACTACATTCATCAACCTTTTGACGCCTACAAAGGTCCGCTTCGTTAGGCCTACAATGCAAAAGCAGTCAAGGCATGCTCTCTTAATGAAACACTAACAGACCTGCCTTCGAGGGTGCAGTTTCGTTAGGCCTACCCCAGAGGGCCATCCTAAAGTATCCTCTCGTCCCGTTGAAGTATCGTACATACTTCTAGCCTAAATTAACTAAGTTGGACATGCTATTTCTGTGCTAAAAATCTGTGATGAACTGCTTCGATAGGCTTGGGCTGCTTCAAATGCATCTTACTATTTTATTAGACCCTAAGTCTAATCTTTTATTTTGCGTTTAGTTTACTTTTCTTATTCTGTTGGCAACTTGTTTATCTTAATCAGCATAAGCGTGTCTCAGCCTTACCTAACTATTGTGAGACCATCAATTCCTGACTGTAAGGAAATGCTGTTGGTATGGGCCTCTCTTCTATGTTTGCTTATTAACTTAATGCAAGTTTTAAATAGGTTTTTTCTGTTATTTCTAATTATAATCTATGTTATAATTATACTTGTAATTGTCACTTCTATATTCTTTTATAATCCATATGTTATAAATATAATTGCAAGTGTCTATTTTCTATTCTAGTCTGTCTTCTTTTATTATGATATTGAATTCTCTTTAGTTCTCTTATATTATGTGACAATATTGGCGTGGGACTACTCCGACTGTCACAAATTTACTTATCATAATAACTGCTTTGCTTTTATTCTACTATCTACGCAGTAAATGCATATCTAGGCACATTTCTGTTTATTATTTCTAATCTTGTCAAATAATTAACGTGATTTCTTCTTTTATTTATTTAACGTTTTATGTTATTTTCTTTTATTCTAGGAAGTGGCTCTATTCTATTTAGTTGGTTACAAAAACTGTGCTAAAAATTCATTTCCATATTTTAATACTAAATAATGTTATAAACAATAACTCGTAATTGCAAGATATTTCTTTTATTGTTTCTTTAATTATTGGATAATGCAAAATACAGAAATGTCTCTATTTTACACTAATTCTCTTTTCCTTTCTTTTTATTCTTGCAATTACGTTTATCGTTATTCTTACAATATTAAACTATGGAAATGTATTCTATTTTCTAAACCAACCAACTAATCTATCACTAACTTCTCAATCGAAGTTATTAAATTTTTCTCCTTTTATTCATTTTTCCCCCGTCTTATCATAGTTTACTGTAAATTTCTTACTTTTAGGCTTATACATTTCTCAATAACCGTTAGGCCTAATTTTATTCATATTTAATTGGACTTCTATCTTTCTTTTCCATATAAATAATAATTCAATATAAGCTATCTTATAAAATTTACAGTTTTCAACATAACTAATTAACAGAATTAATTACTGAAAATAAATGCTGAATTAAATATTTAACGGGAATCTAACGATTATATATAAACGTAAAAGATATATATAATTTAGATCCACCCACATATCGTCCGTAGCTTTGCCCCATGACTTTCCTGGATCCCTTTCTAAGGTATCTAATATTTTATTAAGAAGATCTTCTCACTAAAAACATTTTCTATTTAGGATTCAGCCTCAAGAATGAACCCAAATAGGAGAAAATTTGATTGTGAGAAAATAGCTAGGCCTAGGGTTTCATTTATAGTGGAGTTTGGGGAGCTCACATCATTGGATTTTAAGATTGAATTTGGTGCACCCACGTCACAGGCTTGCTGTGAATCATTGGATCCAGAAAACAATGCTCGAGATTGCAAAAAATAAAATTATTAAACTTTAACTTTTAACTGTTGCCTATTCATTCTAATTAATTTCCATCAATTGCAAATTTAATTCCCTCTATAACACTTGTTTATTTTGAAATTCAAATGTTGCTAATTAATGTAAATTAATTTCCTTTAATTGCTAATTTGATTAACATTGCCTACTAATGTTAATTAATACCTCTAATTGCTGATGTTAATTAATTTTCTTTATGACAAGCGTTTATTTTGAAATTCAAATGCGCGTTATTTCTGAAATTTATACGTGCATATATTTATAAACAAACATATTTACGCACATTTACACGTATAATTATTTTTTGATACGAAACTTCGAGCGTCAATAGATTTTTCATACGAAGTCCGTTCGAGGCATGTTATATATATAATTAATCAGAAAATCGCCACGAACACAATGGTACAAGTTTAGAGGCCATATTCTGATAATTCCAAAAACGTTCATTTTCACTGTTTATAATTATTTGATTATTTAATTATCTAAAATGTTGGGTGTTACAAATAGGCATTATCTTCTTTAGATGCCGATTTTTGGCAAGAGGCTGTAAATGATGAAATGGATTCTTTGAAATCCTGTAAGACTTGGCACTTAGTAGATCTACCACCTGGTTATTATTCTGTAGACTGTAAATAAGTACTTAAAAAGAAATTAAAACATGATGACACAGTTGATAAATAAAAAGCCCGTTTAGTAGCTAAAGGATTTAAGCAAAGAGAAAATGTAGACTTTTGACACATTTTCACATGTAACTAGGATTACATCCACTCGAGTATTAATTTCATTTGCATCTATTTATAATTTAATATTACACCAAATGAATGTTAAAATTGACTTTGTAAATGGTGAATTAGAAGAGGAAATTTATATGGACCAACCTAAATGATTTGTAGTTCATGGTCAAAAACATAAAGTTTGCAAGTTAGATAAATCATCATATGACTTAAACCAAGCACCTAAACAATGACATAGAAATTTGATAACTTAATAATTTCACATGGTTTCATTAAAGTTAATGAAAGTGACAAATGCATTTACTATAAATTTAAGAATGACATTTGTACTATCATATATCCATATGTAGATGACCTACTTATTTTTGGGTCAAACATTCATGCCATAAACTCTGTTAAATCTTTGTTAAGTGTCAATTTTAATATGAAAGATCTAGGTAAAGCAAGTGTAATAATTGGTATTAAGATTACTAGGTTCGAAAAGAGACTTTATTTGGATAAATTTTATTATATTGAGAAGATTATAAAGAAATACAATTAGTTTGACTGTAAACCTGCATGTACACCATATGGTTCTAGTGTAAAGCTATTTAAAAACACTGGTGAAGGTATAAGACAGTCTGATTATGCGAGCATCGTTGGCAGCCATCGGTATGTCATTGATTGTACTAGACCCGACATTGCCTATGTCGTGGGATTATTATGCAGGTTTACTAGTAGACCTAGTATAGAGCATTGACACGCTATTGAGAGGGTCATGAGATAACTAAAACGAACCATGAACGTTGGGTTACATTATAAAAAAAAATTAGTTGTCCTTGAAGGTTACATCGATGCAGACTGGAAAACTTTATCTGATGGTTCAAAAGCAATCAGTGACTATATCTTTAGCATTGCTGGAAGAGCTGTTTCTTGAAAATTCAAGAAACAGACTATTTTGGCTCAGTCTACTCTGGTCTGAGATGATAGCACTAGCCACAACTAGTGAAGAAACATAATACTTAAGAAATATGCTAGCTGAGATTCCTTTACGGGAAAAACCGATACCAGCTGTGTTAATCCATTGCGATAGTACCGCGGCTACTGCAAAATTACAGAACCGTTATTACAATGGTAAGAGACGACAGATACGTCGTATGCAAAATACTATTAGAGAGCTACTCTCTTCAGGTGTTGTTAAAGTGGATCACATACGCAGTGATGAGAATTTGGCAGATCATTTGACGAAAGTACCAGCCAGAGAAAAAGCCCTTAGAACTTCTAAAAGAATGAGACTATTGCTCTTAGATGGTTGAGTCACACGCAATGGTAATCTAACCTAATGACTGGAGATTCCAAGAACTGGGTTAAATGGGTAAGAACAAGTTATGAAGTGATATTATTTGAACAAGTTATTTTTATACTAAGAAGCATGTATTTTTGAAGTGATTAGAGGATGAGTTAATAGAAACTCTAATGAGATATATACTCTATTTGGAGTGGAATACCTACCTTTAGGAGTGCTCTTGATATACTCACCTGTGTGAATGTGGAATTATGGTCGTTTCCTGTGGAGTTTTGGGCAAAATTCGTAGAACATTCACTAAACTGGGATGGACGTGCATAACCATAAACGCACGGGCTTATTTGATTGCACTCTAGGAATATAGTTCAAATCAACGTGTCACTCTAGTAAAAACTGAATTATATCCACCATGCAACGGTTCAAGTTGAAAGACACATTTGTTTATGTACAATCTTATATTTCAAGAAACTGCTCAAAAAATCTTAAAAAAAATTCAAGTTGAGGATTGTTGGAAATGTTTTTGTTTATGAAGTGAATTTATTAAAAAATTAAATAAAAAACAGGTTAATGGAAATTTGTTTATGAACCATTATTAAAATTGATGTTATACTTGCACAATGGTAATATATTTATGTGACATTATTATTGAGTCGTTACAAAAGCTAATGGAATTACAATATTGTTTTAAATGAGAATAAATCAAAATCCACTAATATTCCATCATTTTAGTAATGTATACAATTTCATTCTGTTTAACTAAATGATAGATAGACAGAAGAGAAATAGTTAGAATAATAGACATTTTTCTTTTTCTTCTTCCTTCAACAAAACTAAACACATTGAGCAGTATTTTAGAGTGCAAATCACAACTTTGTCAGTGCAAAAAAATTGATATTTTTCAGGTTAGAGAGGTTGTTTTATCCTAGAGTCGGCGACGTTTTTTTTTCAGAACTGTTTTGCACTTTCGAGCAGAACGTTGAAACATTTTCAAGAGAGTGACAACGTACACGGCTCAGCCGAAGTTTCATTGTTCTCAACAGGTCCTGTCCAAACTATCTAAACAAAAAAGTGGTTGTATTCTTTAACCTTTTTTATGATCATCCTTCACACATGCTTAGTAATTATTGTAAAACGTGTATATTCAGAATGAAACACGAGATACTCTAATTTTATATAATATATTAAGACAAAGTCTGATGATTTGTTTTTATAGTTACTTTTAAAGCATTTTTGAAATACATAAACAAATGGAATCTGAGTAACTGATATAAGAATTATCATGTTCTGCATATGAGATCAAAAATAGCAAATTATTAATTTACTTCAATTTGATGTAAAAAAAAGAAATGGAAAATAATGTTAATCTCCATATTTACTAATAAAACTACAAACTAGAAGACTGGTCCAAGTACAAAGATGTTTCCAAACTGATTTCATTTTATTTTATTTGTAAGGAAAGGGAAAAGAACATTTCAACCAGAATTTAACTCAAAATAACTGCTTCAATGTATAGATATTTAATTTACCAACATGTAGCACCTGTATTGTAAAATATATGGTTGGTTGATGATCTGTTTCATTCGAGCTATTTGGGGTTTAAGGTGGGTGGGCATTGTATCGCGACTGCAATGGTGAAAGTATATGGCAACACTAGTTGACATTAAGATGTTGCTTTTAAGACTTAGATTACTAGAAGATTTGGTTGGAAGGCTTTGATGTGACATGAAAAACTTAGCTTAATGGAGTTTATGAGCTTCTAAAGGTGAGGAACGTCAACTGGTTGCTTTTTTGATGTTCCAGACCAGCGTAGTACTTAAGTTTGGATGATGTTAGCCGGCTTAATTGCCGGTTGTAGCAAAAACTGTGCTATATTTTGTAAACCACTGAATGGTATATCTGTCTATGTGTTCCGTCTGAGACCAACCATTTTAAATTTTATCAAGTATTCACTGCCATTGAAAACAAAGGATTTTGATGCGAGAATACACTGATGATCAAATATCATATTTTTGGTTGTGTTAGTTAGAAATATGTACAAATTGATCGTTATTCATAATAGCTCAAAAAAACAAGTAGAATATGCAACCATCTAATTATATATTACAAGGAAATGATACATTCTTAAGGAATTTCCTACCATTTTGAATTACTATGGATATAAAGGGTAATTAAAAATAAATATTAGTCACAATGAGACAAAGATGTTGGTCATTTTTTGTGCAATTGTTAGTTGGTAGATGAACGGTATGAACAAGCCTTTATTGTTTGGAAGAGGACGCTGGCAACACATTAGATAGTAATATACGCTAGCAATGCTGAGTGCATGGGCTCCAAACGCGATAAAATATAAACAGTTGAAGAGAAGTTTCCTGCCTCACTCCTCACGTGAAAAACTTGGAGTGGCACAAATTGAGGGGAAACTAATTCAATATCGCTTAAGATGGTTTGGACATCTCCAACGAAGGTCATCCGAGGCACCTGTGCGCATTGGAATTATAAGCCGTTTCGTTTGCTCAAAGAGAGGTAGAGGTCGACCAAAGTTGACGAGAAGTTGTTAAAAGGGACTTGTAGGGTTGGAATATAACCGAAGAGCTGATAACGGATAGAAGCGCATGAAAATTAGCGATCCACATAACAGAACCATGAGCAATGAATCTTTTAAGTTTTAGATTATAGAATTAGGGAAAAAGAGCCTAAGACGTGGCGTTTGGTCTTTGATCAATGTTATTGTCGGCGTCATTATTACTATCTGTACTGTTATCATCATATTATTTATTTATTTATTATTATATTGTATTTTATTATTATTATTATTTTATTTTTGTACATAAATTTGTATTTCTATCTTTATTTTACTTAATCATTATTATTATTATTATTATTAATTTACATATTTGACTTAATTTTATTATTGTTATTGTTATTGTTATTATTATAACTTTTAAATTACTTTTGTCATTTAGTTTCGGGTTTCATCTCTGGCCGATCCTAACTTGTTTGACAATAATGACTCCATTGTTGTACTCTTCACAGTTATATTTTATACACTTTGAACCGATATAACTTGCATTTTGGATTAACACTGCTATGCACTTTTAATAAAAATCGTTTAAATTAAACATTTTTATTACTGAATTCTCTTTTTTTTTTTCATCCTAGACAGGCTTTTGCTATATGTTGAAAGGTAAGTCTTTGAGAAATGCTAAGCTTACTAACTTTTAGTTAACAAATTATCTAGAATCAGGAAAGAAATAAAGTAAAATGTGGAAAATATATGGGTTCCTGTTTCTTTTCCTTTGATACATACCAAGTTTTTCTTCTTCTTTTTCTTTTTGTTGTGGGAAGTTTATGTAGATTTTATAATTTCTCGTGATGCTTTATTTAATTTCAGTCACAGCTTTATATAGCCTTACGTATACAAACTTAATTCAAATTTAAACATCTCAGAACCAGTTTAAATTACTCAGCAAATAAAGAGTAAATATTTGATGAATGACTTAACAAAAGCGTGGCTCTGTGCACTCAACCCCTTGGTTAGTATGTCTGCAACCCGGTCTTTAATGGATATGAAATGAACATCCAACTGCTTATGAGCTACTCTTTCACGCACGAAATGATTGTCTATCTTGACATGTTTAGTGTAGGAGTGAAATACTAGATTAGCAGTAAGGTACGTTGCTCCCAAATTATCACACCAAAGTATAAGAATATCAGCGTGGACACCAAGTTCTTCAAGAGGAGATCCGATCCATATGAGCTCAATCGGCATCAGAGTACGTACATAAATGTAGTGACGATGCAGCTTTTAGGGAAATTCCAAATTCAGTGGTACCTTTAAGATATCGTAGGATCCTCTTGACATCATCTCGATGATCTACACGTGGATCTTGCATGAATTGACACACACCACATGATTGAGGGCAAAGGATACATCTGGACGTGTAAATGTAAGCTATTGTAATGCACCAACAACACTACGATATAGCATTACCACTATGAATTAATAGCTTATTCTACGTATCAAGTGGAGTGGAGACCAGACGAGCACCAACCATCTTGGTGCATTCTAAAATATCATCGATATACTTCCTTTGAGACAAAAACAACCCGGTAGATGTGCTTATATAGCCTCAGTACTAAGAAAATAGTTCAAAGGCCCTAGGTCCTTGATTGCAAAAGAGGAGTGCAATGAGTGACTGCACACATGCATGAGAGGATCCTGTGTCATCTAGATCCTCCTGTGTAAAATGAAAGCAATGCTCCTCCCTTGTTAGTAGTAGGGAAACGATTTCCTACTTAACACCGAAGGGTTTTAACTCTGGAAATATCTAGGTGAAATATGGAAATTATACGGTACAGTTACCATTGATAGTGCTATACTGTACGTATAAACTCGTTGTTCTTCTAGGATAAATGATAAGAAGATCCGTCCACTTAAATGGTTAAGGGGTGATCCCCGCTCTTATGTATTGTCAAATTATTTCCTAAAGAACCGGTTTTGAGTATTCCGAAAAATCGACGAATGGTTTATGGAGCGCCTAGGAAGCAGGAGAGTGTACTCGTAAGAGATGACACAGACCTGTCAGCACTCCAAAACCATATACGATTCTATCGAGGAGTTTCATGTTATATTGAGATTGTTGAAATCCATGTGTGGTTTCAAAATCTATTTGAGATGTGGGAATCTGTATGCGATTCCAAAGCCATTGTGGTGTGGGAATCAATATGCGATTCCGTGACCTATTTTTGGAGCAGTGCGTAAGCTGAAATGCCGGATGTAGCCTCATCAGTGGAAATGACTAAAACCAGAGATAGAAGGCATGGCCAGTAGGGTTAGCAAACCCATAGGGTGTAATCGGCTCCTTTTTCTAGCAGCACCGATACCTTTAGTTGTTTTTGGCATGTCGGAGCGATGCACTCGGTCTTAGCTAGAACTTTTATGTTTTTCCTATAATACCCCAACTAGACGGATATGATGCTTCAGAAGGATAACACTGATCCTTGTGTAGGAGGACCGTTCTCGAAGTACTGAGGGCATCTCTATGGAATCCTACACAATTAGCGAACGAGCCTTATCATTTTTGATTTTATACCAGTATTGTTGTGATGTACACAACACGAGCATCACAGCTACTTGATTATTATATTTTGACCCTTAGACAATATTATAATATCACTGGATTTTCTATAGAAATGGTTTGGTGATCGTAAGGCAAAAACCCGATCGTGTTTATGTATGGCGTGGTCTTACGATATCTTTATTTTGAAAAGGTTTTACAACTTAATAAATCAAATTAAGTGAGTTTTCTCACACTGGTTTACCAGACAGATCCATATGTTATTATTTTAAAATAATGCTCGGGTCAGAACGAGCATATTACAGATTTAGATTGGATTACTTTGGAGCTCAGGAGACGAGCTGGAGATTAAGACTTATTCTCGTACTTGTTTTATTCCACTGCGGTGTACTTTGTGTACTCTAATTCGAGGTATGTCTATTACAGTTTTGATCTGTGTAAAGAGCTGTTAATATTATATATTATTCATTCCATTGTGAGATTCTGTATTTGTTTAGTTTCTTCTTTCTTCTACCTTCTTTCTTTTTCCCTAACAATCTGCCTTTTCGACACTCGATTGTTCAGCATGCTATACAGTGAACGTATTGATGTCAATTTTCGAAGGTCGAAAAGTCGGGTCGTCATAATTTTGGATTTCATAGATCCAAGCGAAAATGCCGATTCTTTATTCTGCAGTGCTTATTGTAATGATAAAGGAGTGTCGTCGTCTAAGATGCATTACTCTTTTTTGCCATCCATGAAAAACCATTGTATCTCTCTAGTGTGTTGGCCCTATTAAACCTAATATGTTGTGTGCTTTCATATGTTAGTGAATTTGATTCTCCCACAAGATCTGCCTTCATTTAAGTTTTATGGGGATGTCATCCAAGTCTACAACTTACACAAATATTAATTAATTTAAAACAATTGTAAGGTAATTAAATCATGTGGTATTTTGGAATATTCAACATTACAGATATGCGACTCATGGGTGTAAATTCAGTCGATGATTAATATCGAACAATTCAAATATTAACATTCACATGTCACCTTAGCTAATAGTGTGACAATTTGGCCGAATTTATCACTTGTACAATTTTGGTAAAATCCAATTTTACTATTTTAAACAGTTCCTGATAGTGACGATTATTTACACCAATTATCTTCATCAAAACTACATCATATTAGGACTTATGGGATTTGGTTTTGGTCAAAATTCCAATACCGTCCAAATTCAACTTATATAATCGAAACAAAAAGTGCATAGTTCAATAATAACAATTATTATTAATCTGCTCTGGTAAGAGACTTTAACTTTGAGTTGACTATAGTTGAGCATGATGCTAACCTCGTATAACTGAGAAGATGAATTCTCAGTTGAATAGTGTCCATATTGAAGTTTAATCGTATTTTAAAGCAAAGAGAACGGTGTAATATCATCAATTCGATATTCTTCGTTTGACCTTATTTATATTAATATTAACCAATGGAAAGCTATCGGGTGAGTCATTCCATATTTATTTAATAGCTATTAGTATGTAACACTTTGGTGCCCCTCAGCAGCTTTGATAATATACCGCCCAACACTTGAAGAGCGTCACATACTCTAGTCTAAACGGATGTATTGATACCCTATTTCGATACATCTTAAGTAGAAATATTTAAAACAATATGTTATTTTCAATTTCATAAATTTCACATGATTACGAATCCTTGTAATTAATATCAAAAACATATTGTTTAAGAATTTTCTATTAAATACACTTAAATTAAATAATTTATTTACATAACACATCACGACAAGATATAATAGAAAGAAAAGCAATTTTTATTTCTAATGAGATTTTATTATAGAGTTAATAATTTAAAATAAATTACAGAATTTCACATAGCCGTACTCTTAACTCTATTAATCTAGGCATCTAATATGTATCTAGGCACTGCTTAGGCACTTGTTGAGCCTTGATGCCTCATAAGCATCTGCAAGCTAGTTTCAACCAGTTTTGTCTCCTTGCATGCTTCTAAGATCATCCAAACCCCTAAGTTTACGGTATGGATCAATGAGTACTAATAAAATCGCTATAATTTAATTGAAAATACATGAATTATAAAAAACGGTGGCTGCAATTAATCTCCAACTAATCTCCTATAAACGATTAATCCCTAATTTATCCTTACCGCTTACCTTTCGCTCAACGATTTTTACAACCATGAGTTCGACGCAAGGTTGATGAAGGACACTCTATAATTTTATGTCTCGCTGGTTTTCTTTGAGTTCCTTAGCAGTCATTATGTCATGAGTTCTCGAAATTCTGTAAGTTTGTTTTGGTTCACCTTAGCTAGTTTGGATTTCTTTTGGCCATGCATGTTGACATATTTATGATTAGTCCATTTCATCCCCTGATTTTTGGTTTTTTACAATCATTTATTCCATAATTTACAGAAAAGTATCCTCCTTTGCTATGTAAACAAAGGTTGATGAAGAAGCCTGCGAACAAAATCAATTTTTGGGAAACTGTTATATAAACAATGGTCTGGGTTCGAGTCCCAGCATTGAGGAGTATATATCACTGTCTTTAGTTTATTTGTTTACAATTTTAGTGTTATTATTAAATATTTTCAAAGTATTTTATTTATAATGTTTTGCTTTACATTTAATATTCTACTTATACTAATTATTTCAACGTTTACGTACCGTTTATATTTTATATATGGAACGAGTATCATTTGTATAGGATTTGTAAATGAGTCGGGTTCGGTCCCGGTAGCTTGAAAGTGAGATACGGATCTGTTTATTATAATCATAACCCAAGCCCAACTCTTGGGCGTTGGATGTTTCAAACTTTGCATGAACCTTTCCCGTTGGTTTTTTCAACCCCGATAGGCACGAAACCATACGGCTTGGTCCAAAATATTGATGACAAAAGTACGCTTTTAACTCATAATTTTCTAAACGTAGTATGATGCAGAAGTTTAAAAACAAATGGTTAGTAATGAAACAGAGTTCGCAAACAAACAAAAAAAATCATAAAAGTCTACATACAAACAAAAAATGTTAAACAAATAATCTACACACTATCGTTTTTAGAACTACAAACAACTAAAAATCGAATTGATTCAGAATCAATCCAGAATTAGGAAAGATAGTGATAAAACATTAACTATTCGTTATGAAAATTAGTGGCTCGGGTCCGGATCAAACATATATAGTCGAAGCTAACGTATGTAGATAAATTAATATGATGAGCTCGGAGTCTTCGGATCAAAACCCGTTAATAAACATTGTGCATATTAGTAGTTATATCGTTGTGCTTACTGAGTGAGGTGCTGTATTGCGGACATTTCTATTGAAATTGCAGCTCAAAGGACCTAGGTAGAGAGTACCATGGTTGAAATTTAAAAACAGAAAAACGTGAGCAAAGAAGATAGAGTCAGACTTGGTAGCTACAAAAACGGAAAAGATAAATATGTTACTCCCAGCAACAAAACGGGAAAAACCACCACACGCTTTAACTAGACTAAACCCTGGGTTTTTAGGCACAAGGAAAACGTTGCAAAAAAATTTAGTGTACTTCAGACTAAAAAACAAATTTACCATCTCGAGACTAAATTTTTTTGTAACTTTTTTCTTGTGCCTCCTGATACTAAATTACAACAGAACAATCAAACCCCACATGTTACTCCAACAACAAAGCAAGTAAAACCACCACACGCATTAACCAGAGAAAACCCAACCTAAAATCACTTTAGCATTGAAAGCATACTAAAACAAGAAGTTAAAATAACGTAAGCTAGGAGGGCAAAATTACAACAGAGCAATCAAAAGTTTCATCATAATACTTGTTGAGGTCCTTTCCATAAAAAGACACCCTCCAAAAAGTAGCGTATGCTGCTTGATGTGGAGAGCACACGGTATTCTTTAGTAAAAGGCGAAAGAATAGTTCGCTCTGTGCTCACCACGCAGCTGCGTTGGTCTACTCTCTCCATGTCTGTGCTACTTTATAACTCAGCTTTACTAACCTATCAGTATTTAGGCCGATGTGGGACTAAAACAAACAAACTGAACTCCTCGCCATCTCATAAGCTACCCCATTCTCTTCTGCTTCGCTAAGGCTCCTGCACGATTTTTAAAACTGTAAGTTCTCTAGTCTGTCACTTCAGTTTCACTTCATTGTTATTTTTTAGCTTGTCCTAAACAGCATATGGCGCTGAATCAATTACCCTATGGGTTATCATAACGCATATGCCAAATTTCCCAAATCGTTATGTCTTTGTTTTGATGCTTTATGCTGATTGTCCCTATTAATTTAATATATTGTAAGCACAAGTTTAGAGTATGCATTTTTGTTTTTACTTTTCAGATAGATGCTTTAGTTATTCAATCATCGTTGGCAATATTTGATTTTGAAGAAAATCCAGGTTACGGCGGTAATAAAATTGAGTAACCTGGATGTGCAATGATGAAATTGAAGAGGTTTTGTTGTTTTATTAATGTAGTTTCTGTTTAATTCTTTCAGACTGTTGGCAGTTTATAAGTTTTGTTCATCTTAAATATTCATGTTTATAATGTGATAGAGCTGTTCATCTACGTTCTACCATTTTGATAGCGTAAATTTTAGTATTTGAACTAGCCCTGTCAATTAATTGAACTAGTACGTGAATTTTGTAATAGTCAACTGGTCAAAAATAAAAACTGAAGCAATTGGACGCTAACTTGGGAGAATGAACCAAAAATTGAACATTCGGCTTCAACTCCTAACTCTGTTAATAACATTGAGGATAAAGGAATGGTAAACTAGAGTTGACTAGTATTTGATTTGAACGTGCAAGAGTGAGTGTAACATATTATTTTTCGATGACACAAAGATAATAAAGGACGTGTAAGAGTGAGTATAATATGTTGTGTTCCGATAACAACCGTATCTACAGTAGAAATTGTAATATTAAACCACCCCTTGTCAATTAGTTCAATTTATAAGCTGAGTTGATGCATTTTTGTTATAGCTATTATTATATCAAAAATGGCATTTGACAGTATGTTTCTCATCATTTTGAACTGATCCACCCCTTAATAAGCCTTTCCACTTTTACTTCAACCCCTGGCTTTTTCTACAGTGCTCTATTAAAAAAGAAGATGAGGATGAAGTGGTCGAGTAGGTTGATATTGGTTTTTAGCGTCAAATGCGAGTAACATATTGTGTTTAGACTTTGGAGAACACTCTGATGATGAAGGAATACGCTACAGTTAAGGATGCATTGATGAAATAATAGCGGCAATTGCCCCGAGAGGATGACGAGGTGTTTGATGATGTTCTGGATGGTCATTGATGTAGTAGTAGATGCCGATTCTATGATCGACGAGTGATGACGTGGCAAGTTGGTTGTTTGGCTCGGTTTATTTCTACTATATGAGTATAATTGCCTTATATTTTTAGCAATCAATTTTCTGAAATAATTTGGCTTGCAACTACTATCAGCGTCAAGCAGATCCTATTCATGTAGCCACTTTGTAGAATTTGGTGTCAAGATGGCCCCTGGTGTAATCTCAACACACATTTTCATGCTTCCTATTTTTATATATACATGTTTTCTACTCGAAACTCTGACACAAAGGTATAGGAGTTTGTTATCGCATTTGTGAGTTTTTGTTCTTTCGTAGAATATTTGTTGTCTTACATTGATGTCACAAGCTTATTTGCAGTTCATTCCCTTTAAACATTGTCTTTTGCTGAGGTCAATTGGATGGATTTTTGTCAAGATAAAAAACAAATCAAGAATCCTACTAAAATCTCTTCATCGGAAAATAAAGTACACGATCGGAAGTTTTCTGTGACTAGAAAGAGCTTTTGGCATTCCTTTGAGCAACCTATAATCTCTTTAAGTGAGTATTTTGTTATTTTTATAACTTATATCCTTCTCTCTTTTATATTGTTTCTGTTTCAACTGATATGTTCTTGTATGATAGTTAGCCACAACATGTGGATTGATCACTCATTTTTGTAAGAATTAAATAAAACCATAGTTCTTAAATTGTAAATCGTGCACTAGTAATATGATGGTATTGAATCACTGGCAAAGCTTTCTAAACAAAAAAGTGGTTGTATCCTCTCACCTTTTTATGATCAGCCTTCGCATTTGCTTAGCAATTATTGCAAAATGTGTATATTCAGGAATGGAGCACGAGATACTCAATTTTTATACAATATATTAAGACAAAGTCTAATGATTTGTAATTTTGTAATTACTGTCAAAGCATTTTTGAAGTACACAAAAAAATAAAATCTAAATGCGAAAAATCTGATATATGAGTGTGAAAATCTGATATAAGAATTATCATGTTTTGCATATGAGATCAAAAATAACAAAATATTATTTTATACTTCAATTTGATGTAAGAAAGAAATTTAAAAGTAATGCTAATCTCCGTATTTACTAATAAAACTACAAACCAGAAGACTAGTCTAAGTACAAACATGTTTTCATATTGTCAAACTGATGTTTTATATTTTAAAGGAAAGGAAAAAAAAACTATTTTAATCGGAATTTAATTCAAAATAAACGCTTCACATGTATAGGTATTTTATTTACCAATAAGCAGCACCTGTCAAATGCTGTAAAATATATGATTGGTTGATGATCTGTTTCATTTGAGCTATTAGGGGTTCGAGGTGGCTGGGTATTGTATCGTGACTGCAGCAGTAAAAGTATATGGCAGCACTGATTGACATTGATATAATTGCATTTAAGACTTAGACTGCAGGAAGATTTGGTTTGCATGAAAGGCTTTGATATGACATGAAAAACTTGGCTTAATGGAGTTTATGAGCTTCTAAAGGCGAGGAACATCAAATGGTTGTTTTTTATGTTCCAGACCAGTGAAGTATTTAAATTTGGATGATGTTAGCCAACTTAATTACCAGTTGTAACAAAAACTGCGCTATATTAATTTGTAGACTGCTGAATGGTATATGTATTCTGCCACTGAAAACTAGGAATTTGATGCGAGAATAAAACGAATAATGATCAAATATCAAATTTTTGGTTGTGTTAGTTAGAAAATATGTTCAAATTGATGGTCATTCATAATAGCTCAAAGTAGTCGCTTTGTTTAAATTTAACATTTTTATTATTGAATTCTGTGAAGTTTTCATCCCGGACAGGCTTTTGCTATATGTTGGGAGGTAAGTCTATGGGAAATGTCACACTTATTAACTTTTAGCTAACAAATCATCTAGAATCAGGAGGGTTCCCGTATCTATTCTTTGACACTAAACCAACTGTTAGTGGTTGTTACTGTGCATCTGTTTTCATGTGCATACACATCCATATCTTTGGTATGTATAGTGTGCTAAGGAAATTAAATCAGATGCATGAAAGAGGTGTAAAATATACCTTCGCGAACTTATCTCATTTATGTTGCAGTTATGCGATTCAAATATGATTCTATGAGCACTTCAGATTGAAGATGTTGTCCAGAGCTTCGAATTGAAAGAGTCGGGGAATCGGTTGTTGTAAGAGAGCAAAAGACGACGGAGTAGAGAAGCTAAAATTGACAGCGACTGACAATCATAATTCTAGGAACCCAAGCCAGACATACGAATGCCTGTGAGTTTCAAAACAGTAAAGCCTTCAAGAGATCAGACGTCTGGATGTGGGAGCCAAACGTTTGAGTCTCCACATCTTGTAACTCTCTAATAACTAAATAAGGTTATAATCTTTTTGAATTTGGTTATTGAAATAGAAGGGTTGTTGGGTCTCTGTAAACGTAAAATACAAATCTGAACCATGTTAAATCTTTTTTTTTTCTTCTGCAATTTGATTTTGTGTGATATCATAGTTGATTTTGAGTTTGCATTGGTATTCAAATAAACAATACTAGATTTCGGTTAAATCGTTTCCGCTCATTGTTGGTAATAAATCATTTACTACATTTTCCACAACATTTTGGTATCAGAACTAGTGTTCGTAACGACCCGTCATTTCGAACCCTTCAAATCGACAATAATTCACACATATCAGACTTGAATTGCTTAAAACAACAGATTGTTAATTTATATTTATCAAAACTTAGCATATACGGTAAATAAATCAATCAAAGAATAAAAGACACAGAGTAATATAACGATAAACAGCAGAATAGATAAATAGTATCTCATGAAACTACTACTAAAACATCATAGTCTGAAACAAATACAAAAGGAAATCCCAAGCACATAGAAGTCACTAATACAAAAGCAATTGACAAGTCTGAACATAAACAACTGGAAATAACTGAAATAACTAAAAAGCTGAGTAGATAAAGATAGATCTTCAAGTAAAGCTTCAAGCTCCAAAGGTGATTCTCAAATGCTGTGACACTCAGGCTGACCCGAGCGTAAAGCAAAACACAAAACATTCGAGTCAGGATTAACATTCTTATGTAAGTAAATCAACTCAAGTGAAATGCAATATAACTTAAAGGACGTTGGGATTCCACCCTTAAAATGATCCATTAAACTATCTATATATATATGATACAATACGCTACATAGATAATGTCTATTAGTAAAGTAAAATATTTAAATAGCGTTAAGGCATTACCCATATCCCCCTTAACACATTTTTATATAACTATCGTAGTCTATACAGATACTATAAGCTCCACCAAACCGGTGGGATACCAGTGATCACTTCATAGGTATGATACAAACTAAACTCGTAATGGGCTCAATAAGGCATATAACAAGTCACGCGAGGCAATGCCTAGGGTATGATACTACCGTTTTGCAGATCTGCACTGGTGGTAACGCATGGCAGCTGCTACCGTCCACCTCTGGACACACTCCTATAATCAAAGGTGCACCCAATCAATCAAAAGTAATAGATATGGTATTGAAGAAGCATGCTCGATCAGAGGTGCGACCTCATTTAGACCGGCGTGGCTCCTATTTTAGTCACATCAAGCTGACTTGAGGGGGTCAAGGCTGCGTTCATACCTCATACAAATGTTTGCCAAACCATCCTACTTCGTTATGGATTCTCCACCACGTACATAGTTGTTAAAGTGGTTTTGGAAATTGGACGAGTGTGTGACAATATCCGATTCAGGTCTCTTTAACAATCAAGCGCTTATTTCACACTGTAGTCATTTTATATTTCAAACAGTTCATACTTCATATCAGAATATCATATTCATTTCAAAATCATATCACTTTCGAAATCACATCACTTTTGAAATCACTATTCACTTTAAATCATAACAGTTCCAACTTAAATAGTTTGAATATTGAAAGTAGTTTATATATTGGAATAGTTATCCATTAAAAACGGTTTATATTTAAAAATATGTTATATATTAAAAAGAGTTTATATCGAAAATAGTTTCAAATTAGATTTCATAAATCAATTCAAATCAACTTTAGTTCCAAAAATTCAATTTAAATCATTCTCAGTTCAACAATTTCAATTAAAAAGGTTAAAAGTTCAATTCAAATTCTCATTAAACCATTTTCAATTTATATTGATTTCAAATTCACGTTTGAACTACAAATTTAAACCACTTCCAATTCAGTAGGTTTCAAAGTCTAAATGTTCAAACATTTATAATAACTCAATTTGATAGATTTCATTTATATTTCAAATTTCACTTTAATTTTATTTAAATTTGAAAAAATTCACTTAATCATTTTTAGTAATATTTAAATAAAATCTCAAATTACAAATTTGAATCAAAATTAAATGTTTAACTTCAATTATATTTAATATGAAAATATTCATTCCATCACCTTTAAATCAAAATCAAGTTATAAAATTTTAAAATCATATCTTTAAAATCTAAAAATCAATAAGTTCAGATTAATTCTAATTTAAATTCAATTCTTAAACCAATAAATTTACAAGTTCACTTTAACTTATCTTTCCAACCTTTATATATTTATTTAAGTTATTACAAAAATCTATTTTAAAATAATAACATAATTCAAATAAATATTTAAACATATTATATATATAAATTATTATAAAAATCTATTTTAAAATATTAATATAAATTGTAAATAAATATTTAAAACATATCATATGTATACATTAGTTAAACTAAATTCTTATTAAATATTATTATATAAATTATTATTAAATTAAATCTTATTATTATTAAATCTATTTTAAATCATATTTTATATATTTTAAAAATAATAAAGTTATAAGCAAAATTTTATAATTTGCATTTCAAAACTTACTAACTCTTATTATTGAAATAATAAAGTTATATGTACAAAATTGATGGTTATTCATAATAGCTCAAAGTAGTCGTTTTATTTAAATTTAACATTTTTATTATTGAATTCTGTAAACTTTTTCATCCCGGATAGGCTATTGTTATATGTTGAGAGGTAAGTCTATGGGAAATGTCACACTTACTAACTTCTAGTTAACAGATCATCTAGAATTGGGAGGGTTTATGTATCTTTTCTTTGATACTAAACCAACTGTTAGTGGTTGTTACTATGTATTTGTTTTCATGTACATACACATCCATATCTTTGGTACGTATAGTGCTAAGGTAATTAAATCGGATGCATGAAAAAGGTGTAAAATATACCTTTGCGAACTTATCTCGTTTATGTTGCTGTTATGCGATTCAAATATCTGTCTATGAGCACTTCAGATTGAAGATGTTGTCCAGAGCTTCAAATTAGAAGAGTCAGGAAATCGGTTGGAGAAATAGAGCAAAAGAAGATGGAGCAGAGAAATTAAAATTGACAGGAACTGGCAATCATAAGTCTAGGAACCCAAGCCAGACATATGAATGCCTGTGAGTTCAAAATAATAAAGCCTTCAGGAGATCAAACATCTGGATGTGGTAGCCAAACATTTGAGTCTCCACATCTTGTAACTCTTACATAACTAATTAAGGTTGTAATCGTTTTGAATTTGGTTATTGAAATAAAAAGGTTGTTGGGTCTCCGTGGACGTAAAATACAAATCTGAACTATGTTAAATCATTTATCTCTTTTATTTTTGCAATTTGATTTTGTGTGATATCATATTTGAATTTGAGTTTGCATCGGAATTCAAAAAAACTATACTAGATTTTGGTTAAATCGCTTCCACTCATTATTGGTAATAAATCATTCCATAAATTTTCCACCACAGTTTGGTATCATGGCTAGTGTTATTGTTTGGTTTGGATATTAATGGCTACTTTTGGAAATTTTATTGTTAGATCAGGTGTCAATTATGTTGTTACATGTTTTGATGGAAATGGAGATTTTGGAACTTGGAAGATGAAGATAGAGGCAACATTGAAGAAGGAGAAGACTTTTAAGATTGTTTCTACGCCTGATAAATTGAAGGACATTGAGGCAACTATTTTGAAAGAGATGGAAAATGAATCTTTTACAACGATCTAATCGAGTCTTTCAAATGAAGTTCTTAGATAATTCTTTCAACAGATGATGGCGAAGGAATTATGGGATGCATTATCTGATACCTATCTAGACAAGTCTTTCAAAGAATCGGATTTTTTATCAGCAACAACTCTATTCGTTTCAAATAAAGCTTAGAGCCGGTCTTATGGAGCATGCATATGCTTTGACCATTTGATTATTAACCTGAAGGCATCAGATATTTTTACTATTGATGAGGCTCAGCCAGTGATCCTCTTATGTTCCTTGCCTAAGAAGTATACTGCTTTTTTTGACTCTATGATATGTGGTTATGATAAGATTACTCTATCAGATATAAAGGCTTGTCTCCATAATGAAGTGTTGAGAGGAGGATTGGCCAGCAATAGTTTAGATAGTGATATAGAAGGCTTTTCCTTTCAGAGAGGTAGAAGCGAAAGCAAGTCAAAGAATGGTGGAGGTCGAAGTAATTCAAGGTCTTAGTCTATGGGGCCTAAGCGATTGACCTGTCATTATTGTAAGAAACCAGGGCTCTTTGTAGCTCAATGTCCTAAGCTCAAAGAATGAAGAAAAGACCCAAAGCAAACTTCAACGTCTACAACAAAGAAATCAGATACGGAGAATGATACCGATGTGTTTATAGCCTTTGGCTCTTTTAGAAAGAGCAACTTATGATTTATTGATTATGGCGCATCATATCATATAACACCTGATAGGAACTGTTTATCTACATACCGTTATATTGATGGAGGAGAAGTTCTAATGGGAAATGATGTTATTTCTCGTATGGTTGACGTTGGTAGTGTGAAGGTCAAAATATTTGATGGTGTTATTCGTATTATTACTGATGTTATACATGTACCTGATTTGAGACGGAGCTTGATTTCTATTGGGGCTTTGAGAAGGCTTGGGTTGAAGATTATATTTAAGGGAGAGAAAAAGAAGATATCGAAGGGTTCTATGATTGTTATGAAAGGAGTAAGGGCAAGAAATCTTTATTTATTGAAGGACGCTACTGTAGTTGGTGAATTTTCTTTGGTTGCTTTTTCTGATTCAAATTCTTCTAGATTATAGCACTTAGGATGGGACATATTAGTGATCGCGTTTTAGATGAGTTGAGAAAGTGAGGTTTGATTGATGATATTCAGCATTCAAAGCTTGTCTTTTGTGAGGAGTATGTTCTTGGTAAGCAGACAAACATTTCTTTTGGAACTGGTGAACATAAAGCTAAAGTTGTTCTAAAGTATGTTCATACATATGTTTAGAGGCCTTCCCTTGCCCATCCTTTGGTGGAACCAGGTACTTCGTTTTATTTATAGACGATTTCTTTCATAAAGTTTGGGTATGCTTCCTATAGTCTAAGAAGAAACCTCTGTCAGGTTTCGAAAGTGAAAATCTATGATTGAAAACCAGTCAGAGAAAAATTTGAAAGTTCTCTATTCAAATAATGGCAGTGAATTTGTATTATTGGAATTCATCGATTTTCATGAGCCCGAAGGCATTAAGAGGCATCACATCACATCTAACGAACCTCAGTCTAATGGAGTTGCTGAAAGAATGAATCAAACACTATTGGAGAGAACTCGTTGCCTCAGATTGACCGCTAAGTTGAAGATGGGATTTTAGACAGAAGCTTTATCTATAATGGTTTTCCTCATCAACCACACACTTTTTGCTACTATAGATACGAAGATTCATGAATAAGTATGAATATGAGTGCCTATTAGCTATTTATTTCTCAGAGCGTTTGGATGTGCAACATACGTTCATAAGAGCATAGGCAAGCTGGAACCTAGAGCTCGCAAGTGTATCTTTCTAGGTTATAGAAGAAGAGTGAAGGGATATAGGTTGTGGTGTCATATTAGAAAGAAGATAATTATCAACAGGCATGTGACTTTTTAATGAGAAGGCTAGGTTGAAGATGGAGCATTCCACATCCAATGACAATGTGAAAGATGAACTCAGAATACTAAATACAAGGCAAATCATCTTCAGATTCCTTCCACAGAGGTACAGATGGTGTTTTTGATGTACCGTGGTTGATAAGGATAGTATAGATATTGGTACAGATGATCAAACTCAAGGTGAAGCTTATTTAGAGACTAGGCCTGTTAGACAAAAAAGGCCGCCTATGTGGCTTGGTGAGTTTGTTGGATTGAGCATCGAAGACTTTGATGACATGACAACATATGCATTGAATGTTGTCCATGATGAGCCCAGAGATTATAGAGAAGCTATTGCATCAGTTGACAGTTCTAGTTGGTTAGTCGCTACGGAGAGGAAATTGAATCTTCGTAGAAAAGTTATACATAGGATTTGGTGCCTCTTCCCACCGACAAGAGAGAAATTGGATGTAAGTGGATCTATAGAGTGAAAGACGGCGACAATGGTGATTTCAGACACAATGCTAGGTTAGTGGCATAAGGGTATGTGCAGAAGAAAGGGGTAGAGTATCATGATATCTTTTCTCCAGTTATAAGGCATACATCTGTCCATATTCTTTTGGCATTAGTTTCTCATTATGATATGGAACTTGAACAACTAGATGTCAAATCTGCATTCTTGCCTGGTGATCTGGATGAGGAGATTTATTTGCATCAACTGGAGGGTTCATTGATAGTAGCAAGCCAGATTATGTTTGTAAATTTAGCAAATCTCTGTATGGACTGAAGTGTCTCCTAGACTATAGTATAAGAGATTTGATAAGTTTATACTTTCATAGGGTTATTCTAGAAGCTTCAAACACCGTTATGTTTATTTTAGGAGGTGTGGTGAAGATATGATATATCTTTTGTTATATGTTGATGACATGTTGATTGCATCTCGGAGTATAGTCAGAATTATGGAGTTGAAAGCGGAGCTCAGAAAGAAGTTTGGTACAAAGGATATGGAAAAAGAACAAAGAATTTTAGGAATGGAGATATTCATAGATAGGAAGCGGAGAGACTTGAGACTCACTTAGGTGCAGTATATCGAGACGGTTATCGCTCGATTTGGTATGGAGAAAACTAAATCGGTAGGTATCCATTAGGCTTTCATTTTAATTTGTTAAAAGACTTATCTTCTTCATCGGATGAAGATAAGAGGTATACGGCTGATATACCTTAGTCTAATGTTGTTTGTAGTCACATGCATGCTATGGTATGCACCAGACCAGATTTGACCCATGCAGTGGGTGTTGTGAGTTGATATATGTCTAATCCAAGCAAAGAGCATTAGCAAGCAGTGATGTGGATACTCAGATATCTTCGTGGCACTTCTTCAGTCGGCTTGTTGTATGGTGAAGTGGATGATGACATCCCTCTTAGAGGTTACTGCGATTCATATTATGTTGGGGACAGAGACGGACGGAAGTCGGTGTCGGACTATGTTTTTACACTTGGCATAAGCTTGATTTCATAGAGAGCAAAAGCTGCAATCCATAGTATCTTTTTCGACAATCAAGGCTGGGTTGATATCAATTGCGGAAGCAGCTAAGGAGTGATTGCATTTACTTCAGCTATTGGATGATTTTTCTATGGTGCAGCGGACAGTAGAGCTATTTTCAAAGTGAGAGCGCGATTCATCTTGTGGAGAATCAAGCTTATAGTTCTCGGACGAAGCACATTGATGTTAGAGGATTTTTCCTTATGATTAAGGAAGAACAAGGCAAGATCAAGTTAGTGAAGGTGAGTACTATAAATAATCCTTCAAATATGATGACAAAGTCACTTTCTAAGGACAATTTTGATTTCTGTTGCTTGAGCGCCATGGGGCACAAGACCCAATAACCCTTATGATTATTTTGTTGATTTTTAATAAGACCTACATATTTGAATCGAGGTGGAGTGTTGTTATGCGATTCAAATATGTGTCTATAAGTGTTTCAGATTGAAGATGTTGTTAAGAGCTTCATATTGAAAGAGTTGGGAAGTTGATTAGATGAAGAAAGCAAAAGAAGATGGAGTAGAGAAGCTGAAATCGCCAGTGTCAGGCAATCAGATGTCTGGGAACCCAAGCCAAACGTCTGAATGCCTATGAGTTTCAAAGCAGTGAAGCCTTTAGGAGATCAGATGTTTGGATGTGGGAGCTAAACATCTGAGTTATTGCGCTTGTTCAAACCCGAGAGTTTCAGGTTGTTTGGCAAAGACGTCTAATTCATCACTTAACGTCTGACCTCTTAAGTCAGATGTCTGAGTTGTTGAAGTGGGATTTTTTCAGCATTTTTCTGATTCGAATTTTGGAAGGAAATTTCATCATTTCGTTGCTCATTTCTTCTCTACTGATGGTGCAGATTCTTTTGAAGTGATCGGATGGTCTAGAGTGATTAGAGCATCTATATATTAGCCTCCTAATCATTTTCCTAACGAGGAGATCGGATTATCAATAATTGTAATTAATAAAAACTTTAACTAAATCAATTTGGGATTTTCTATTTTGAGTTCTCTAAATTGTAATTCTTAAATTTGGTGTTTGATTATAGCGAGTCTTCACATCTTGTAACTCTCTAATCATTGATTGGGCTTGTAATCTTTTTGAATTTGGTGATTGGAATAAAAAAGTTGTTGGATCTTCATGGATGTTGGATACAAATCCAAACCACGATAAATCTTATGTGTCTCTTTTCTTTCTGCAATTTGATTTTGTGTGATATTGTAGTAGATTTTGAATTTATATTGGTATTCAAATAGGCAATACCAGATTTTGGTTAAATCGCTTTAGCTCGTTATTAGTGATAAATCCTTCCTTACAATTTTCACCATAATTTAAAATTTGGGTTTGGCATCTAATTTAAACATGAATAACTCATCTATATGGCAAGTAATCTAATGAGGTCGGTTTTACATCAAGACTACAAATGGAATCAGTATAATGGATGTTTTAAGAGATAAGAGAAGTATACGTTACCCTTGAAATCAATTATAGCGAAAAATGAAGTCCAAAAATCCTCTCTTTATATAACATCCTTGATTTAACCGACATATAGATTATCTTCAAAAGTTATCACCAAGATGCAGACCATAACATACCATGAGAGTACTTTTTATAAAATTCATGATTGGTAGATTCACCATTTGTGAAAACTATCTTTGCATATATAGTGAGTTAAAAGATTATATCAAACAATATTGGCATTGAAACTTGATTCTGCCATCTATTTTATGTTAATATGAAGTTTGGACTTCCTCTATCATTGTCAGGTTATCCATTTTAGCCATTTGATTATGTTAATCATCAATTATGTATCTTTCCTTACCATCAATGTTTTATTATACAACCAAGGACAGCTTCAGTTATTTACCAAAACTGGCCTTGGGAGTTTTTACTATTTCAGGATAAGAGAAACCAAACTTCTTCATTTTGACTATACAGTAAGCTAAAAGATTATATCAAACAATATAATGACTGGGCAAGAAGTTTAATTCGCTAGTACGCTCATATAATTATAAGTATCTGAAATTTGTTTACCACTGGGATCCTAGTCTTTGTTTACAGATTTTGTTGAAATTTAATTCTAAATTCGTAAGAATCCTATTTTTTTATAGAATATTTATATATATTAGTCGTCTCATTTGTGACTTTTCAGGAGCTTTGATATCGTTCATGAGCAGGATGTGAGATCTTCATATTTGTCCAAGTTTTAAGAAAAGCTCCTACTTATAAAGCCATGTTGAAAGCTACATCTAATGACATTGATGGAGAAAAATTAATAATTATTGGTCAGGTTAACAACAATGTCAGAATTGTTTTGAATTGTTTTCATTTGGTATAAATTACTTTAGGTTTGAGAGAATGCCATTTTCTTGATGATGGAAGAGGGATCAGAATGGAAACTCTATGCATTTCAAATACTGGAGAAGCATTGCGTCCCAATCTCCAAATGCATATGAGATGGGTATTGCTATCCTCACTCGCTTGAAAACAGAGTGAGATGTAACTCGCTAATGCATGTTTCATAATATAATTATCACACATTTTAGCTAACATAAAAATGTTAGATCCACTATTATTGAATGGCTATTGCTATCCTCGTTCATTTGGAAAGCGAGTGAGATGTAACTCGCTAATACATGTTTCATAATTTAATTATCACACATTTTAATTAACCTAAAAAAGGTTGGACCTACTATTATCTATATATAATGGCAGTATATCAAATTGAAGCTTTTGAATTGTCAATAATGCCCACTTAATATGTATGACATGATAAGGATATTTTTGCCTTTTATATTCCTACGTTCTTCTCCTGCATTAACTCGCCATTTAACTGTTCTTCCATATTCTTTTGCCACACAAATATCTCATTCTCCTTGTTATAAGTCTAGTGTACTAAAACAGATAGCACGCCACAATAAACTCGTCGCACAAGTTTATTAATTAGAATTCCGCTACGTTGGAATTCTGTATTAGATAAATGTAACAATAAGTTACGTTGTAAATAAATTACAACAACAACGTTATACTATTGTAAGAAATAGTATAACCTATAAACGGGAAAGATTACCGTGAATCCAACCAGTATATAAAGGAAATTCCGTCTGAGGCTTGTCGTAACAATTTCCTTAAGAATTTTATTTCAAAACTCTCCCAAGATACAATAGACGTAATCTGCACGAGATTGTAATGAGTATGTCAACTCTGTGATATATATATGGAATATAGAGCAGTAGAGCAAAGAAGCAGAAGAAATTAGATTGGAATAGGATAAGAATGTGATCAGTATTCTCTCCTATTTATAATTTCGTCCGTATCCCTTCGAACAGTCGCGTCTGCTTGACGGGTCGTACCCGTTGCCTTTTGGTCGCTGCTGTTCGTTAACGGGTCGCACCCGCCCGTCCAACGGTACTGTTTCGTACCTGCTCGCACTGTTTCGCCCGCGCCTGTTCAGTCGGGTCGCACCCGCTTGCGTCGGCGTCCGCTTCAGTCGGCTCGCTCGCACATGTTTGCTTCCAACGGGTCGCACCCGTTTACTGTTCGCGTCCGTTCATGAACAGTCGCATCTGCTCAGGCAAAAAACCCTGCGTCTGTTCACCCGCCCGCTTCTCTTTAAATTCCAGGCCCAGCCCAGTTTCAGACGAAGCCCAAAACCGTTTAACAATGGCCTAGTAAAAAGAATGGTCATTTTAGACCCGTACCCGTACCCGTACCCGTACCCGAGCCCGGACCGGTTCGGTCGGACGGACGGCAGCGGCGGCGCGCGCGCGCGTGTGTGGTGGTGATGCATGATCTCCCTCCTCACAACGAAGCATACATTTGGGAGCCCCAGGCCCCCAACCTGCACTTGAGAAAACCATATATAAACCAATATAGCTCTCAAGAATTTGGCGATGTGGGACTTTGTATATTTCCATTCATTCTAGCTTTAGGAATTCCAACAATCCCCCACATGAATGATAATATACATATCCCCCACACAAAGCGAAATATCACAGAGTACATATGGAATAATGCTTTATCGTGGATAAGTAGATATTTCACTTTGAACTTTCCCTAGTTAAAACTTATCGGATCTACTTGGCTAATCAGTGAATTATTTCATCTTGAACCGTCGGCCTTTATTGTATATCCAAACAATAAGCTTTACGAAGCATTGATTCCCTTCTCATCCAATCTCTTGGTTTTGTTCATTTTGGTCCTGAACATATTTTGGTTCTGCGAGTGTTATAGAGAATTTAAGCCTTTAATATTCTCATAGAGCCGACCCAGCTCACACTAACATAGGTGATCGCAACCATTAAGAGTATCCTACATATACCCCACTTGTTATTTTCAAGATATGGTCATCATTAAAAAACATAGTTTTAACCTTTAACTACTTCTGTAGGTATGCATTATATTTTGCACCATAGGAATGGAGTAGGACCAAGTCCAGACAAATGCATTACTTCTTGAGTTACTCATAACTGGTTTGCCTATTGATCCTAGTCCGTGGGATCTCCAGTCGCTAGGATAGGTTTCCGTATAAGGTAACTCTTGTTGGTTTAGGCTTTTTTAAACCCATTCCCCTCGATGCGCAGTCAATTTTCTCTCTTGATAAACCTTTAGTAAATGGATCCGCTAGGTTATCATTTGTTCTCACATAATCTATGGAAATAGTTCCATTTGAGAGTAACTGCCTAACTGTATTATGGCGTCGACGAATATGTCGTGACTTTCCATTATACACAAAGTTTTGCGCTCTGCTTAGCGCTGCTTGGTTATCACAGTGTATGCATATGGCCGGTACAGGTTTAGGCCAAAATGGAATATCTTCTAAAAAGTGACGAAGCCATTCTGCTTCTTCGCCTGCTTTATCTAATGCAATGAACTCTGATTCCATAGTGGATCGAGCTATGCATGTTTGTTTAGTAGATTTCCATGACACCGCTGCCCCTGCTAGGGTAAAGACATAACCACTCGTTGATTTTGATTCCTCTGAATCTGCAATCCAGTTTGCATCACTATATCCTTCTAAGACGGCAGGATATTTTCCATAATGTAAGGAATAGTTAGTGGTATTTTTAAATATCCAAGCACTCTCATTAGTGCTTTCCAGTGTTCCTTCCCTGGATTGCTTGTATACCTGCTCAATCGACTTACTGCATAAGCTATATCTGGTCTGGTGCAATTCATCAGATACATTAAGCATCCTATTACACGAGAGTATTCCAGTTGCATTACACTCTCATCAGTGTTTTTATGCAGTACTTCCGATGGATTAAAGGGTGTATTTACTCCTTTAATTCCAAAGTTTTGAAATCTTTCAATTACTTTTTCTACATAATGTGATTGAGATAACTTAATTCCATTCGATGTTCTTATTATTTTTATTCCCAAAATAATATCTGCAACACCCAAGTCTTTCATGTCGAAATTGTTGATCAACATTTTCTTTATGGTCTCAATTACCTGAGTATTTGGACCGAATATTAGCATATCGTCCACATATAGACAAATCATCACATATGATTGCCCAACCTGTTTGTAATAAACACATTTATCACATTCATTTATACGAAAACCATTTTTCATCATGACACTATCAAATTTTGCGTGCCATTGCTTTGGAGCTTGTTTTAGTCCGTATAATGATTTGACTAATCTACAGACTTTGTTTTCATTTCCTTTGGAAATAAATCCCTCAGGTTGCTCCATGTAAATCTCCTCATCGAGATTTCCATTTAAGAATGCTGTTTTTACATCCATTTGATGAATCTCTAGATTATAAATGGATGCAATTGCTATTAACATTCTTATAGAGGTTATTCGTGTAACCGGTGAATAGGTATCAAAGAAGTCTACTCCTTCTTTTTGACGATATCCTTTGGCTACTAATCTGGCTTTATACTTGTCGATAGAGCCATCTGCTTTCATTTTCTTCTTGAAAATCCATTTGCAGCCAATTGGTTTTATTCCTGGTGGAATATCAACAATTTCCCAAGTTTTATTACTTAGAATTGAATCAATCTCACTTTGGATTGCTTCTTTCCAACATAAAGATTCAGAAGATGACATTGCTTCCTTGTACGTTTGAGGTTCGTGTTCTAACATATAAGTTAAAAAATCCGAACCAAATGTTTTGGAAGTTCTTGCCCTTACGCTTCTTCTTGGTTCAACCTTCTCGTTGTCCTGATGAGTTTCATCTTCACATGTCTCATCTCTGTTATCTCTTGTCCTTTTTGGGACAGGATTTCCATCGTTTCTTTTATGTGGAAACACATCTTCAAAGAACGAGGCATCTCTTGATTCCATGATTGTATTTACATGAATATCATTTATATCAGACTTGAATACCAAAAATCTATAGGCACTACTATTTTGGGCTGGCCCAAGATAATAACAGTCCACTGTTTTTGGTCCAAGTTTGACTCTCTTGGGAGGCGGAACTGGAACTTTTGCCAAGCACCCCCACACTTTGAGGTATTTAAAGCTTGGTTTGTGTCCTTTCCATATCTCATATGGAATTGTTCCCGTTTTATTGTGAGGAACTTTGTTTAATATGTGATTAGACATATTTAAGGCTTCCCCCCACAAGTTCGTCGGCAGACCAGAAGTTAAAAGCATGGCAGTAATCATGTCTTTTAACGTTCTGTTCTTCCTCTCGGCTACACCATTTTGTTGTGGTGAATATGGAGCTGTTGTTTGATGAATTATACCATTTTCGGCACAGAACTGTTCAAATGGTGATTCATATTCTCCACCTCGATCAGATCTCAATATCTTGATCTTTTTATTTAACTGATTTTCTACCTCAGCCTTGTATTTTATAAACGCGGTTATTGCTTCATCCTTACTATTTAAAAGATATACATAACAATATCGCGTATAATCGTCAATAAAAGTAATAAAATACTTTTTCCCACCTCTTGTAGGTAGTGATTTAAAATCACATAAATCTGTATGTACCAAACCTAATGGTTCGGTGCTTCTGTCAACAGATTTAAATGGTTGTTTGACCATTTTTGCTTCTACACATGTCTCACATTTGTAGTTCTTATCTACTTGGAAATTTGGAATCAATCCCAAGTTTGATAATTTCTTCATTTTTCGGAAGTTTATGTGTCCTAATCTATCGTGCCATAGTAAAATTTCGTGCTCAAGCAAGTAAGAGACTTCAATTTTATTATTAGCACAATCAGAATACATAGATTTATTGCCCGTAACGGCTACATTTGCCTTAAATAGGCCATCACATAGATATCCCCTTCCGATATACATTCCAGCTTTGGACAGAACCATCTTGTCTGACTCAAACACCATCTTGAATCCCTTCTTTGATAGGACTGCACCAGAGATGAGATTCTTGCGTATGTCTGGAACGTGAAGCACGTCATTCAATTTGACAGTTTTTCCAGAAGTGAACTTGAGGATAACTGTTCCACTTCCTTCGATCATGGAAACTGCAGAATTACCCATGTAGAGTCTTTCTTTCTGATCGAATTTCTGGTATGTTGAAAACATGGATTTTTCAGAGCAAACATGACGAGTAGCTCCTGTGTCAACCCACCATTGGTTAGGGTTCTGAATCAAATTGCATTCAGAAATAACCGCTGAAAAGTTGGACTTATCCATTTTCATGTTGTCAACTGTTAACATCTCTGTTTTAGTGTAAAACAGTAAAATTCTTAAGATGTTATAAGTCTAGTGTACTAAAACAGATAGCACGCCACAATAAACTCGTCGCACAAGTTTATTAATTAGAATTCCGCTACGCTGGAATTCTGTATTAGATAAATGTAACAATAAGTTACGTTGTAAATAAATTACAACAACAACGTTATACTATTGTAAGAAATAGTATAACTTATAAACGGGAAAGATTACCGTGAATCTAAGCAGTATATAAAGGAAATTCCGTCTGAGGCTTGTCGTAACAATTTCCTTAAGAATTTTATTTCAAAACTCTCCCAAGATACAACAGACGTAATCTGCACGAGATTGTAATGAGTATGTCAACTCTGTGATATATATATGGAATATAGAGCAGTAGAGCAAAGAAGCAGAAGAAATTAGATTGGAATAGGATAAGAATGTGATCAGTATTCTCTCCTATTTATAATTTCGTCTGTATCCCTTCGAACAGTCGCGTCTGCTTGACGGGTCGCACCCGTTGCCTTTTGGTCGCTGCTGTTCGTTAACGGGTCGCACCCGCCCGTCCAACGGTACTGTTTCGTACCTGCTCGCACTGTTTCGCCCGCGCCTGTTCAGTCGGGTCGCACCCGCTTGCGTCGGCGTCCGCTTCAGTCGGCTCGCTCACACCTGTTTGCTTCCAACGGGTCGCACCCGTTTACTGTTCGCGTCCGTTCATGAACAGTCGCATCTGCTCAGGCAAAAAACCCTGCGTCTGTTCACCCGCCCGCTTCTCTTTAAATTACAGGCCCAGCCCATTTTCAGACGAAGCCCAAAACCGTTTAACAATGGCCTAGTAAAAAGAATGGTCATTTTAGACCCGTACCCGTACCCGTACCCGAGCCCGAGCCCGAGCCCGAGCCCGAGCCCGAGCCCGGTTCGGTCGGACGGACGGCGGCGGCGGCGCGCGCGCGCGTGTGTGGTGGTGATGCATGATCTCCCTCCTCACAACGAAGCATACATTTGGGAGCCCCAGGCCCCCAACCTGCACTTGAGAAAACCATATATAAACCAATATAGCTCTCAAGAATTTGGCGATGTGGGACTTTGTATATTTCCATTCATTCTAGCTTTAGGAATTCCAACACTCCTAACTCATAATATTTTTCTTTTCCATTCCGATTTAAAGATTCTTCCATTAACAGACCGAACTCACTCAAGCTAAGATTTATGCAAATACAGATTATCCCACATAAGATGCGATTTCCACCATTTCTAGGCCTAGGTAGTTAGTCATTACCCTGAATTGCTTGGCTTTATCCCATTAACACATTGTTAACAGATAGTTAGGGGAAATGTTATTATTAATTGGAAGTAATTTTATTTATTCGTTAATTTGATGTACAAAATACGTTTATGTCACCGAAATATCTTTATTAAGGAAAGATTCATAAACAATGTACTTACTTAGGCAGCTTATGAACTAAACTTTGGTGAGCCTTGCATCAACTTTTGTATTGAAAATACCAAAATTTTGGATCTTTTGTAGTGAAGATGGAGCAACTTTTTCCCATATTATATTTGCTATTTGATTCCCATAACATTGTCATCATTATGTTATTTATTCTTTCACCTTCATATTGTACTGATTCTGAACCTATGTTATTGGTTATTCAAAGTGAGGGATAATGGATATGCATCATAATGATGGTAGATTCTCATAGAGAATCCAAAACATTATATCCCAAATTAGTATATGGTTTTGACTTATGATGCTCAACTAAACTTTGAGGTTAGTAAAAATTCATAAAGAAAGGTTAAACTGTGAAGTACGTAGCGGTGAGACTTAGGATATTACTATAGTTTTTACTTGCAAAGTGCATATGAAATTGTGATAGAGGAGTGGAAACTATATGTTGTAATTTTCAGCACCCTCTCGCACTTTCCACTATATGCGCACTTCATTTAGTGTGAAAGAGACAAGATCACTAAACGAAACTCTTTTGGTGCGAGGGTCATGATTGGATATCCCTACATCTCGTTAGAGCATATATATTTTCATGGCAACATTTATTTGTAACAAAATAAATCCTTTGTTGTTACATACTACCAATCTCATATATATGCTCACCTCCTTTAGAATATCTTGCAATGTGGGACTACTTTTAATCCAATCTACGCATCCACTCTGATACAATACGAGCCACACCTAATAGATCTCCACATTGGCGATCATTTTTTCCAATTCAAATTGAAGTTATACAGCGTCCTCAAACACTTGGATAAGGTCGCTAGCACCTCCAACAATTTAGATTAGGTCACTACCACCTCTTAGCTGTTGGGCCAAACTGTTTTTACAAAGAGTCCTCTTTTCCACGGTTGGAGCAGGTCGCGTTCTAACATATAACTCCACATTAATGAGATTCTTGAGCTCAAGCCACATACTAGAGCATTTTTAGGTCAACGCTACATCATATTGGTCCCCTCGAACCATCGGCCCTAATACCATGTTGTTGAGCAAAATCTACTGCTCTGAACTAATCTGTTGTGCAAAATTTGCACAAATGCGAAAAAAGAAATAAACAAAATATAGATTTGCCAATTTGAACATCACTCAATCTTGCAACAATTATTCTATTACTCCAAATAAGTAATAAATAACTATAAAGAGGAAGAAAAAACGCATAATATTTATGCTGGTTCCACTATCAACAAAATAGTGTACGTCCCGTTCAAAGGAAAGATATTTTATTACACATGAGAGAGTTACAAGAGATTACAAGATAAGACTTTACATACCAAAGCCCTAAGTAATGGTTAACAAGAAGAGACGTTCTATTTGGGGATCGCTGGCTGAATGGCAGGATGAGTTTACAATGAACTTTACCCTCAATATATAGCTAGTGCAAATCCACGAGAGTCATCGATTAAATTACAAAGACATGGTAAGAGATAATGGAGGCAATTTACAATAGTGAAAAATGGTACAAACATAGCAAGTAATTAACTCGTTCCTTTAATTAGCAAAGATGGAAGAAAATAATCCCAAGGCAGTGCGATTATTGAAAAAGAAATAATATGCATGTCCTTTTGCATATATGTTATTCCATAATATGCACATGCATTTGTTTCCTTACCATCTGATGCATATGTGATCTAATAATTTATGCATTTCCATAATGAACACACGTGATTAGTTTCCTTTTTGCATATTTGTTTACTTCTATTTGTGATTTTGTATCACCAAAATGTCTCCATCCTGATGCAAAATCACATATCTTCAACACCTCACCTCGATTCAAATTCTCTTTTCAACATAAAACTCATTAAAAATGAAGTCCACCTTTAACTAAAATCTCTTAGCGAGATAGAACCAAAAATGAATACTTACCCAATGGGTTTTGGTAAGGCCACCTCCCATCACACCTTGCTAATGAGCTCAGACTATGTCCCCACCTGCCAACAAAATGTTGCAAATATCCAAAATCAAAAGAAGATAAATACCAAAATAATTTCAAAGCCACCAAGGCCAAACAAATCCTCTCAATCTCCAATCGAAATATAGAGCCGAAAAACAAAAATCAATGGACATAAAAAAGCTAATCCAAAGCTAGCTAGCGATTTCACTATGTCCCCAATGTCCATACATGATTTGCATAATTCCTTTAAGATGGCATCATAAAATCGATGATGTACTTCAATGGCACCAAATCCACTAAAAATTAGCTCTATGAACTGAAATAACCAAGACGGCATCACAAGTCGATAAGCCTCAATGGCCCCAAATCCTTCAACAAAATAAACTACATCAACTGAACTCTTCAGTGTTATGAGCACCACCTCCAATACTCGAAGAACCAAGTAGACAACAAATATGGTGTACCAAAAGAAAATGGAATCTCCTTTTGCAATCTCCTAAATTTCTCATGGAAATCAACATAAGACTCATGCATCAGCGTTAAGCTGTGAAGCTGATATAGGTTTCCAAATTCAGATGTCCCTTCAACACGCTAAACACTTTATCACCAAAGTTCCAAGACTGGAATGCTCTTTTCTCTCAACATAATCTCCTCCATTTTTATCTTCCATATTGTACAAAACCACACTTGGGATTTAGTGTCATTTCCTTCCAACAAGAGAGCAATTTGATGTAAGTGGATCAATAAGGTGAAAGACGGCGGCAATGGTGACATGAGGTCTAAGGCGAGATTAGTGGCGAAGGGTTATGTTCAAAGGAAAGGTGTTGAGTTCCATGATTTTTTTTCTCCAGTTGTCAGAACACTTCTATTCGCATTCTTTTCGCATTGGTCGCCCACTTCGACGTGGAGTTTGAACAATTAGATGTCAAGACAACATTCTTGCATGGTGACCTCGAGGAGGACATTTACCTATAGCAGCTAGAGGGATCCATTGACAACAGCAGGTCCAGTCATGTTTGTAAGCTTAACAAATCTCTTTATGGTTTAAAACTATCTCCAAGTCAGTGGTATAAGAAATTTGATAAGTTCATGATCTCACATGGTTATTCTAGAAGCTTTAAGGACCAATGTGTCTATTTTAAGAAGTGTAATGAAGACGTCATCTATTTGTTGTTTTACGTTGATGATATGTTGATAGCTTCAAAGAGCATGACTAGGATTTCAGAGTTGAACATGGCGCTCAACAAAGTTTGATATGAAAGATTTGGAAAATGCATAGTGAGTTTTAAGGATGGAGATTTAGAGAGATAGAAAGCAAAGAGTTTTGAGGCTAAATCAAGCTCAATATATTGAGAAATTCCTATCTCGATTTGGCATGGAAAAATTTAAATCCGTGGCTACTCCATTAGGCTCTCAATTTCAGTTATCCAAAGATTTATGTCCCACATCGGACGAAGAAGAAGGGATATGTCTAATATTCCTTATTATAGTGCAGTTGGAAGCCTTAGGTACGCTATGGTATGCATAAGGCCTGATTTATCTCATGCGGTTGGTGTTGTACCCAGGTAGGACTCATTGGCAAGTAGTAAAGTGGATTCAACGATATTTGAGAGGCACTTCTGATATTGGATTATTGTTTGGAGGTAATGACATAGCTCTAAGGGGTTATTGCGATTCATATTATGCTGGGGATAGAGATGGTAGTAAATCGATCTCGGTCTATGTTTATACACTTGGCATAGGCCCGATTTCTTGGAGATCCAAGCTACAGTCTGTTGTAGCTTTATCAACCACCGAGGCGAAGCTTATTTCTATTGTGGAAGCGACCAAGGAAGGATTGTATTTGTTGCAGCTTTTGGAGGATTTATCAATGATGCAGAAGACGATGGAGTTTATTTTAGATAGTCAGAGCGCCATTATCTTGTTAAGAATCAAGCCTACAACTCACGGAAAAAGCACATTAATGTTAAGAGTTTCTTTCCCATGCTTGAAGAAGAGAGAAATAAGATAAAGCAATCAAAGACACATATAAAAGAAATCCAGTTTATATGTTGATAAAGTTAGTTCCAAAGGACAAGTTTGAGCATTGGTCAAACTTGATTAGTGTGGTAAGAGATACTTAGTGCCATGAGACGCTGACCGAACAAATAATTTCATTAATTAATGAATATATTTAAATCAAGGTGGAGTGTTAAATTTGGATGATTTAAATATATTCCAAAATTTATTTAGGAGAAGATATTAATTGATTCTCTTAATCAGTCAAATATGGAAAACAAATTGGAAAGAGAATCAATTAATATCATAACAGATATTAATTGATTTGAGGAATCAATCAAATAAAGATATATGTGGAAACAAACACAAATATGCTAGATTTGTGTTGAAATCAAATCAAGCGAATCCGAAAACATTTCATCCTTATCTCGAAAACAAACTTCATTCTTGCTCGTATGAATATTAATAATTTTGCTTATCTTTTATCACCACAAGACAAGAAGAGGGTTCTCTATAAAATATCTTCAATAAGGTCTCTATTTTTGTATCTATTATAAGGTGAGAAATTTATATTGAGTGATTTTTTTTCTTCTCATATTGCACTCCCCCTTGAAGTGAAGAAATAACAAAGGTTGTTAGGTCCGAGGACATAGGCATAGTCAAACCTCGTTATATCAGTGTGCTCTTTCCTTTTCTGTCATTTATCTATCTTTTTTTTATTCTCTTTGTTGGATTGCAATAGTTAAGATTGTCGATAGACTAGATCATTGGGTGTTTCGCTTCCGCTGCCCAAAAACTCTGATTTTTTCACTACACTATATGTAGTAAAACAAAATGAAATTTAGGCAACTATTCAAAATGTGAAAATTATTTAAAAACTCTAAAAATTTGAATTTTATTTTTTATTTGACATTTCAAGTGCATGTACAAATGTTCCACTGTAAGGAAATTGTTTTCCACACTTCATTATATACTCAAGCATGCTCAATTATATTTTGGAGTCGTATAACATGAAGTTAAGGAAAAGCGAAGGGTGAAGTTATAAAACGAAGTGTGAGTACTAATGCTAAAAAGTGAAAATTGGGAGAATACAAGATACCTTTTTCCAGCTATGTAAGCATTGTAAATGCATGTGAAATATTGTGTGTGCATGTGCAAGATGATGCACATGTGTGCACATGGGTGCTCAGATAGGTATAATTATTTCCTTCGTTATTTTGTAGGACATTCTTAGATTATCAATGTTTAGACACCAAAGAACCCTAAGTGTTCTGAATAATTCATTAGAGGAAAGGTTGATCCATTTTCTTTTCTTTTTTTTTCTTTTTTTGAAACTAGGGAAAACCTGGTCAATCACTACCGACATGCGGTTCCTGATCAGTAAACCTAGGGAATAGATGGAAGGCCCGCCACAACCACTATTCCAGGCTAGCCAGACCTTTCGGTTGACTTGGTGCAAGAGGCGCGAAAGTGAAACAACCTCCCACGTGAAAGGCATTTCTCCTCCCACACAAGGTGGGACTCGAACCTGAGACCTCCCACTTGGGAGGCGTATCACCCCACCACCGGGTGAGAAAGATTCATTCAAACCACAAATTTTGGTAACATATTTTGGGAAAATATATAAATTTATGTGCATCACTTTTGTACTACCTATAGTGGTTAAGTTAAAAATTTGGTGAAAAGTTTAATTTTAAATATGTGTTTGGTAAATTTATTTCTTCTTTAAACTCTATATAGTCATAGTCAACCTAAACTTATATTGTAAAATCTAACATTGCCTATAATAATCAACATTGAGTTTATAATATCTTTTTATGCTACCATCAAATTCTTAGGTATACGTGATTCTCGAAAAAATCTCCACTGTTATGCTATTTTCAACTTTCAAGGTTTGAAGATGTTAAGATATAATCATAGATAGAAAATATGGTTTTTTTAAAAATGTTTATGAATATACCAACTTTCAACATCAAGGATCGTATCATTGAAACTAATAAAAGAAATTAATTATAATCAATTTAGAATAATTCGAATTGAATTTTATTGGAGGATTAACTATAATAAATTATCTTTAATTTAAATTCAGATTGATGAGAGAATTAATCTAATTATTTGAGGAATTAATTTTAACATATTAATCCATATATCATCCATAAAAGTTCAAATATGTTTTAAGTTTTAAATATACGAGGGAATATATAATGTCCATTGTTATCTACCTTAAACGAGTCAGGCCATAATCTAACAGGCTGTAAGGTTGGAGCTCACTACCTATTACTACAAAAAAATTGTTCACTTTAACAAACTTAGCATAAGAACAAATAAATGAGAAAAAGGTATGTTTATAAATAACTAAATTTTTTACCAAAATACTGTTTAGATAACCATTGATTATGCTTTGATTCAACATACATTATATTTTACACATTTCCTTATACTTGAAAGGTAATATCATGTTCTCATTAATTATAAAACCCAATTATCATTTTCATCTTTATGCATAACAACCATATATGTTATGAATATTGTACTGTGTCATATTGGATGTACGTACAAAAAATATGACAAGCATTGGCATCAATGTTGGATTAATTCATCAAAGGAAATTTATGGTCATTTTCTTATAGGAACACAAAGAAAACTCATGGTGAATATTAGAAGTCACGATATTATAAAAAGAGTAAAAAAAGAGTAATTGTTGGTCGCATGATTAAAAGTGTGTAAAATAGATAAATTATAAAATAAGGCATCAAATTTAAATGAAACTATGTTTGAATGCACAGTTAAGCATGGGGTAAAGTTTGTTTGTTGAAGGAGTGTAATGATAGATTTTTTTTTATTTAGCTCATTTTAGAAAGAATCAAAAATAATAAAGACGATCTTTGATCTACGTAGTTGAAATGAAAGTTTTGTCTTTGCTATTTGTTGAAAAATGACATAATTTTTTTTAGTAAATTATGGCTCCACCAAAATTTAGTTCATAATAAAAAAATTAATATTAGGAATTTATTGCATTCTTTATACCTATTATTTTTATAAATATTATTTCTAAATTCATTTAAATATTTCTTTCTTTCTATGCTAGGTAAACATTTTATAAATTAGTTTGTTGTATTCTATAATAAAGCCTGCTACAAAAAATTATTCTAGCTATGATAATCAATGTTTGGTAGTTTAATTCATTCCAATAGTATTTATCAATTTTAATTTAATTCCTTGACTGCACTTACCTCACCATCATCTTCAGTGAAATATCATCCAAGATTTTCTTATATGTATTCATAAGTACATTTTTTAATGGTAATATACTATATCATTTTGAATTATTCTACTTGATTTACTATTTAAGCTATTTTATCTATATGGATATTTGATGTAGAAAAAAAATAGTTTGGTCGTCCAGAAAATCAAACCGTACAATGTTTATACTTTATGTAAGTTTCTCATGTCATTTTATCTTATATTTATTTGAAAACATCATATTTCAAAGCTACTATTTTTTCTAAGCCAATTAATCATGGATGATGTAAAAAAATCTACCAATGTAATTCTTAGTCTATTATTCCATTAAAATACACTTGGACAATTTCAATTCTACAACAATTTCACTATACAAGATTTGTAATACCATTATCATATAGAATTGTGTACATATTCAAATTTATATGTTAAAAGTATGATAAACCCTTTCAAACTTATGTCTCTTGCATTCCAAAATTAATGGTCATGCTTAATATATAATTCTTATCAAGTTAGGTATGCCAGTAGTTGGCGTTGGTATATGTTGGATAAAAATATTATGCTTCGAAAAAATAAGTTATACTTTGTCTGGTTTGTGCTTACATATAAACATATGTTTAACCAAGTAACATTTTATATCATTATTTGAAAATCCTATGTGTGTCGTACGGGTTCGTACTTTAAATAAATTATTTGTAAGTTCTCTTTTGAATATAAGCAAAAAAATTAGGATAAAGACCTAACTTTAAGGCATAATTGCTTAATTTAAGTTAGATATTTATAACTAATACTATTGGTGTTGTCTGATTCATCCATTTCATTGCTGCAAACTACAGAAACAATATCAATTTAACGTTGGATAGCTATTCATCAACACTAACATGTAATGAAATCATTTTTTTACAAACTAAGAGATATGACTTTAAAGTTTTAGCACTATATGGAATATGAATACATTTATTTTCATTCCATTTTTTTCATCGCTAAAACCTACTCACTCGGTTAAATACTGATAGCCAACAAGTTATACTCACAACCGTAGTTTCTAATGTTTCATGCTAATGACATTGCTTGGAATTCATATCAATTTCATGTGTCGGTCCTTTGTACTATTATCTACACATAATTATTTTAGTATCATGATCTTTTAGAAGCTGACTTAGATTTGTTGTGAGGAAAATAACTTAACTTATCCTAAAGTTATAACTACAATTACTACTACTCAGTAAATAAATGTATGTTTTTCCTTCATTTGCTAAGGTTTAATTTTATTATTCATCAATTACCTTAAACTGTTGCTATCGTTTTTGTACTATCACTAAAAGCACTACATATTTTGATCCATAACAATCTGAGGCTTAAAATTGTGAGTACATTGGTAGCTAAAATTGTAACTCTTTGATTTACATTTTTTGAATTTATTAGGTTGTATGATAAATATTAGATGCATTATCTACAATTGCTCATGAGTCCTAACTAATATTACTATCTTTGGATTAATGTTGTAAAACATTGACTGCAATACACAAATATTGATTCCCAATTTACAACCTACCAACAACGTTTTTTTAATGTTTAATAAAATACATACAAATATATTTTTGGCAATAGATCTAAAAATTATAACAAGATTTGTTAAGTCCACTACTATAACACCTTTCATGACTGATGCTATTTTACAGGAAGAAAACATAAACACTGGGCAACTACGACAGTGTAAGCAGCTCTACACGATAATTCCTTTTCTTTTCAAACAATATTGTTTATCCATGTTCTTAAACCATATCGTATCTAGCTATTGATTTACTTTGGTAAGTTTTGTCCATCATATCAATTGTTCTCAAACCATATGTTTCCAAATGTGCAATAATGTCCATCATATCAAATCTTTTATACATACATTTGTCATTTTTATTCAAATTAATTTTCCCTCTGTACTACTGCCAATGGTAAGTTCTGTCATATCTAATACAACTTTTCATGGCTTGCTTTATTTTAAAAAGACATTAATTAGTTAATTATTATTATTTCCCTTTGTTTTTGCTATTTCTTCTGATATTTAGAATTGTTAACTTTTAACCTAGATACATCTTCTGGATCTTCATCTTATAACTTCGCAGCGTTATCCATATTTCAAAATGCTACAAGTTTGACAGTTTGGTTGGATTTTTTCCGTCTATTTCGCAATAGGGTAGACTATGTTTATTACATTTCCTATAGAGAAAAACAAAATTTTGTTTATTCTCCTAGGTAACTTACCTTTTCAATTTAACAAAAATGTCGATAGTGCACATTAATTAAAGTATTCTTTCATTTAATAAGTACAAAAATGTTAATGACAACTAATATTACATTTAGTTGGTTGTTGAATTTGTATATTTAAAGCTTAAGTTCTAGCATCAGCCTATAGCACATTTTTTAGGAAAACGCACAGAAGTTATAAAAAGACCGGAAACATATGATTGCAATCTTGGAAGTATATACCATCTATTCCAAATAAAAAAAATAGTTGTATATGTACAAAGCTATAACCATATGTTCAGTTAAAGTTGGTGCTAAATTGTTGCATTATGACTTTATGCAAAAGCAGTCAATCTTTTATATCAGCATGTAAAGTTAGGGTTTGGTTTAGAGTCAAATTATTACTTTCCCATGTAAACATCACATAATATTTTTTTACCAAAAACTATAAATTGTTCATATATAACCAACAAAATCACATGTTTAGTAATATGAACTGAGTGCTAAATGAGTAATTATATGCATGTTTTGTTTTGTCAGCATGTAGTATCAGTTTGCATGAATTATTAGCATATATAATGCATACGACCGTAAGTAGTACAAACCACTGTAGCATAACAAGGATCATCCCCATTATTGGTGCCCATAATATATGTGTGTGTGTGTGGACTGTATTTATGTTTGACTACAATTATTTCGTAAAACACTGCGCATATAATGTGATAATCTAGGAACTTGACTAATACTTTATTTGTGCTAAAAATTCATTTAAATTTTTTCCGTATGGAAATGATTATGAATACTAATTATAAAGCTATCGTGTTGTTCAATATAACAAGTTTTTCAAAATAATCTATGTCCATAGCATGGATTCACACTTGTTATTCATAGATAAGTCGCTTGATGATGAGCATTGCTACAAATATGACCATTAATTTCAAAGACAATGGGTCTAGGTATGGCTTGAAATCTTTCTAGGATCTTAGATAGTGATATCATATATTATGTCGTTTATTCCTTAAACTTACTACAAATATACAGACATCGCCACATTTTCAATTTCATTACCAAATGGTCAAAATGCAAACACAAATACAGCATGCATATTAAATTCAAATTCAAACATAAAGCTCTCTAATGTGTTTTATGTTCCTTCTTTATTCGTAAATTTACTTTGTGTAAGAAAAATGACCAAAGCATTGAATGTTCAATCGCTTTCTTTCCTAACACTAGCATTTTACACTACTTGGAAACTAAGAAGATGATTGATTTAATGAGGCAATAATGGTCTCTATATTCTTTCTGCTCCAACAAATAAAGCCCACATTTTCAGTTGATATTGTGATCAATCTTCTCAACCTTTGGTATCAAAGACTATACCATCCCTCTAATTTGCCTATGAAGTTTCTAGTTTATTATAACTATAGTAATAATCATGATTTTACTAATTTTTGCAATATATGACCACTGGAAAAAAAAATCCGTTTGGTTCTAGTTCCATTAATACTAAGCAAGCATTTGATTCAATTTATGTTGATGCATGGGATGCATTCTACATAATTTCTCTTACATGAAGATTTCATTTTCTTACCATCATTGACGATTTACTTGTTATGTGTAGATTTTTTAATGCATCACAAATCTGAAACACAAATTTTTCTTAGAAACGTTTTTCTTTTACAAAAACATGGTTTTGTACTCAAATAAAAATAATTTGGGTTGACAATGGAAGAGAATTTCCCCCTTGATCAATTTTTCCATTCTCACGGTGTCCAGTTTGATTGTACGTACGTTTTCGCACCTCAAAAAAAGGTGTTGTAGAACGCAAACATCAATATATTCTTATTATCGTCGGAGCTTTGCTTTTCCAAGCAAAATTTCCCATCCAAGTTCTAAAGTTGAAGTGCCCAACATGTTGTATATTTCATTAATCAATTGTCTACACCCTCCTTTTAGAAAGAACACCATTTGAGTTGCTTTATAAGCAAACCCATACATATGACCATCTCAAAGTTTTTGGTTGTTCGTGTTTTGCTAAAAACATTAAACCTTTTCATAAATTTGACAAACATACTATAAAATGCGTTCTTATTGGATTCCCTCAGGAACAAATGGATCATAAGGTCTATGATTTAGAAACAAAATATATCTTCACTAGTAGAGGTGTAGCCTTTCATGAATCTATTTTTCCTTTTTCTCTCACAAGTAATGAAAATCAAACTTCAGATCTATCACTACTTGATCATACACAACTTACATCTGATTTTCCCATGCTAGAGTTATTGCCACTGCTAGATCATATTCAAGACTTGTAGCATTCTTCTCATATACCAATGTACAACCTTATCTATATAAATAATGATAGAGTTAAAGGTATGCCTTAGGGTCAATTACATATAACTTAACTCTTATAAAAGAATCTATTTCGAAATAATGTGTGCATCTGGTTTATTTTTCTTTTATATATGTTGTTATATAGAAATATAAATAATGCATTAGATACATTAAATATTTGTAAGCAAAAAATTCATAGAAGTATTTTATCGATTGCAGTTAGTTCATAATCATGAATATTGAATCGATACATATATACATACACACATACTTACTCTTTAAATGTTCCAAATTAAGATATATGACGAAATGACATCAGTATACTTATTTAGATTGGGGTATGTAACGCTCTTAATATGATAGATGGTGATTTTCTCATGATCATTAGGGGAACCAAAGGGTTACACACTTGTTGTTTGAAAAAATCACAAATAGACTTGACGAGAGTCTTCTATATGTTAATATAATTAAGTCAAAGTAGAATATCATAGGGTAATGACGTACAATAGTCATCAGACTTAAGGGTATTGTTGATCTTAAGTAGCTAGGTTATACTTTGATTAGGTTAAATACTTGACATGACGACCTTGTTACGATCATAATTAGGTATGCACTGAACTGATTGAAGTAAAACACTACCCAATAATGAATTTGTTTCCTTCGTTATAGAATGTTAGTACCACCATAGTTGGTAAAAAGTCAGAATCTCTTAAAAGAGTAGAACGATTGATCAATATATGTTATCGGATTAAACCAATTACTTTAAAGTGACCAATGCAATTAAATAAGAATATTAATAGAGTTTTTTGACCATAAACTTAACTTTATATATCTAATTGATATAGCGATGATGGAAAGAATATATATACAAATTATCATTACAAAGTCAGCTTATTTTGGGTCAAATTTTGGATTTTGCCCAAAAATTCTGTAACCGTTGAACTTAGCCCGATACCGTGCTTCAGTGAATTCCATACATACTTCAATATTTAAATTGTTTAAATATTGACTCAAGATTGAGTTCATACCAGAAAGTTAATACACCGACGTTGTTAATTATTTTTGAATCCAACTAATGGTAAAATTAATTTAGAAATGTCACAAATTAATAATAAATTAATATGAACACTGTATTAATATTTTATGATAATTTTAGTTAATTAAAGCTTAAGATCAATCGGAACGATGTATAAAAGTTATACATCGGATCGACTGAATAATTAGTCAACTGATTCAAACGGGAGTCAAGGAATTGTTGACCATGCTTAGTCAAGCATAGGGCAGACCACGAATTTTGAACGGGGGAGACTAGGCAAAGTCTTCTAGGGAAAAGGAAAAGGGAGAGAAAGGTATTGATCTCTAGCTATAAATAGTCTAGCCTTGGCATCATTTTCTACAAAAAATTTTGAACACTTTAGCCTCCATTTCTACCATTGGTAGTACCTTGCAAACTGAAGTCGAGGAGATCATGAAGCTCTAAGAGGAAATTTCAGAAAAAACTTGTTAGACTCTTGGCAAAACATTGATGGTGAACGGTACCTCTTCAAACTTGTTATTCAGTATACATATATACACTCTAATATATAAAAATCATATTATCCCATCATGTCTATCTGGTCACGATATTATTTAAAACACAATAATTTCCGTATATATTTAATTTAATAATTAGTTAATACTAACCATATATATGTTAAAAAAAATTGTTTTTGACAATTAATTTGTTTCCCAGATCCACGTTTGTGTGTAAATATGTATATGATAGAGTTAGGGGTATTCCCTGGTGCATTTATTTATTTTGTTACATATATCAAACTCAGTAACCAATATTGTTCGAAATAAAAGGTATTTTCTTTCTATTATATACTTGATATATATGTTATATTAATCAATCAATTTAATTTAATTTATTTAATAGAAAATCTGTAAATGGTATGTTTTGTGATAATGCTACAATGCATTGTAGCCATGAATGACAATAGAATAAACACAACAACTTAAATATTCCTAGTCAAGATGTATCGAGACTGAATATCGATGCATCTATTGAGACCGGAGTACGTAACGCTCTCTAAATTGTTAGGCAGTATATTACTCATGTTAGGTGTACCAAAGGGTTACACACTAATAATTATTGGACAACTATGGAATGAATCACTTGATAGTTTTCTATTGTTTAATATAACTAAGGTCAAACAGAAATATCGACATGAAAATTTTACTCAGTTCTCTTGACTTGAGAATACTATTGATCTTCAATATGGAAGCACAGCTTCGATTATAGTTAAATCGTGGCACGACATTCATCAACTCAAGTGAAAGCATTAAAAGTGAAACACTATTTAAGAGTGGATTCGTTTCCTTAGTTATATGAGGTTAGTATTGCGGTCAACTGAAGTCAACTTAAAGTCAAAATCTCTGACCAAAGCAGTCGGTTAATAATTATTATTTTATTGAACTAAGAACTTTGTTTTCGTAGTATAGACTTGAATATGTACAATATTTTTATTTTGACCATTACTAAATTCCGTAAGTCTAAAGTGATATAATTTTGACAAAGAGAATTAGTGTAAATAATCGTCACTATCGGGTAACGCTTAACAAAGTAAAATTGGATTCTACCGAAACCAAATAAGCGATAAATTTGGCTAAAATATCACACCACCCACTAAGTGACATGTGGACTTTAATATTCGAATAGTACGATCTAAACAAATTTACACCTACCGTGGTTACACAACCGAACATTGAATACTTCTTTGACTAAACAATTTAATTAATTTGTTATTATTGTAAATTAATCAAATTAATTAATAGCTATAAGATATTACATATAAAATTTTATTTTGATCTGATGAACAAGTATTTTTGAATATGTTTATAGTAGCTATAAATATATTAATCGGTATACGATATCGACATGTGTTCGTAATAAAATTCATAATCAAACAAATCAAATAAATATAAGATAAAATTCAAATTTGGCACAAAAATTGGGAATAAAATTAATAATTAAACCTTACTTTTAACAAATTTTAAAGAATAATCAAAGATTTTATGTATCCATGTATTTATAATCCAATATTCTATAAAACAAAAGAAGGAAACTAAATTTATTATCATATTAATCGAAACAAAAATAATTCGAAAACAATTTTTCAAACATAAAATTCGAATAAAATATTTGAATTTCGAAATATAAAAGGCAAAGCAAAAAATTTAACCGTAAATTAAATAAATAGACCAATAAAAAAATGAAGGTCAAATCTCTAAATTGTACTGAATTGACCCAATAAACAAATATTTTTTAATTTTAAATATTTACATAAAGGTCAATCCTTAGAAACAATTAGTAGAAACATAGCTACTATAAATGATAAAATCTAACAAAATTTAAGGAGAGTAAGAAAAAAGTGAAGCGCTATTGAGTAATTAAATTAAATTCACATGATATAGAAAAGTTAACATGAATAACAAACTATGAAGTTGCAAAAAAATATTATCCTGAAAGTGTAGAGAAGAGAAAGAAATGCACTATTAGATTATAAAGGTATAATTAAGGTAAAGAGTGTAGTGAATGAAAATATATAATTTTTTAATGTGAAATTAGTATAATAAATATTTAAATGGTACAAAATTAGGATTTTGTTCCTGAAATTATAAAAGAAAAGGACTACAGATGGTCAACAATTGAACTTTTATCTATTTATATAATAGAATAGATTCTTTCATAAAACAATATCAATCATATCAATAATGAATAAATAGATTTATACATAAGTTATCTACTAGTAGAACATATTATAGAAATCAAATTATACCCACCACACTTCAAGATAGGCATGTCATATCAAAAGTTATCCTTCATATGATAGAATATTGATCATCGATAGAAAGTGATATCTAAAGTAATCAAAATAAAGAACAGATATTTCAACTACATTATGCTGAAACATGAAAACTATTATATGTACTTAAGAACTAAAATAGAAAATAGATTGACACATGTATTTGAATAGAAAGATACTACAAAATAATTAAATAGATACAAAATTATGAAAAATAAGAATTGAAGCCTGTATTGATTTAAAAATGTAATAAATTATAAAATAAATTAAAATCACGTGTATTAGAGTTACCATGGAAGTTGAATCAAAATCTCTTCCAATTTCTTTATTGATACATTTCAACAAACAAATTACCTACAACAAAAGACAAGCAACTGCATTAACATTTTAGAAGAATAATCAATAAAATTAATCACTTATTGCGGACTAAATTTGTTTTATTTCACATAGTATCTTAAGAAGTCAAACTAATCCCTATAAGCTAAACTAATATAGAGTAAAATAAAACATTACATACCCAAAATCATGGCGCATGCTAAAAAAGGTAGAAGATAGAATTCTACAACTACAACAAATTAGAAGGAAAAAAACTACCAAAGGAGCAAACTTTCCACTTGGATTTAAAGGTAAAAAAAAATTAAAGGACATTATTTAGGGATTAAAAATTTATTTTAGATGGAGAAGATGATGAAATAAAAGCAAAAAGAGAAACGAATTGAGACAAAAATTTAATAATATAGATACAACAACGGAATTGAATAAATACAAAAGTTAAACCAATTAGAGTTAATAAAAAATTGATACAAAACTATAATAAATCCAAAAATAGGTCAAAAGTATGTGTATTAAAATTACCATGGATGTTGAGGAAAAATCCCTTTCAATTTCTTTTCTTTGACATTTCAACGAACGGATTACCTACAACTAAAGAAGACAAATATAATAACTTTTTAGGAAATGATATCTTTTCACTTGAATACTTGCTGCAAACTAAGTAATGTTTTATTTTACATGTTAATTTTTTGAAGAAGATAACCTTAATCCCTTGAACCAAACTAATATAGAATAAAATAAAATATTACGTACCAAATCTCATGTTATTAATGATGGATGAGGTAATTCCACGATTATAACCAAAGCTAGAAGAAAACTCAACCAATGAAAGAGGCAAACTTTCCACTTAGATGTAAAGGAAAGAAACAAAAGAGTTGACAGTATTAAGGATTAGAAGAGCTGAAAATAAGGAAACGAAAGTGGAAAATACATTTGAGCAGATGAAATTAAATTAATAATATAAGAAAATGAAAGTAAAATTGAAAAATGAAGATGTAATATATTTTTGAATATATGAAATAGAAAATGAAAGGTCATACGGTTATGGTTTTTCAAGTATAATAGAAATTTACTTGTTAGCTTGAAGTGATAAACAATTATTAGGGGTATGTGAAAAAATTTCCTCAAATCAAGGAGCGAAGAGAATTTTGAATGAGAGCGAATGAGAAACAAGAATTCAAGTAGTCACTTATTCTCTTTTATATGCAATTAATATGTAAATATATATAATGTAGTTATATATAATATGAAATAATAGAATAGAATAGATAGTATAAGAATAATATTTTTGTTGGAGGTCCATATTGTGAAGAATGAGGCAAATTAAGGAGAGAACAGTACATTATTTCTAAAATTCTAAGAAAATAGGAAGGAAATCTTGATAGATGTGCTAATAAGGTATATACTACAAGATGGAGACATTTCCTATTCATAGATTAATAGGATGCAGAACATGATATTTTATGGTGGATTAATGGGAAAATCAATAGTGTCGCAATGTGAATTTCACACAAATCCTCAAATTTAATACCTATTGGAGAGGTATGAATTATTTTTTACCACATAAGTTTTTTTGAAATAGATAAAAGTAGGCCCAAGGCCCATTAGTACATAGCTAGGGTTATAAATTGTGTACGATTGTCTGATGTCTGGTTCGGTCCGAGGCTGTAAGGCAACTGGTCTACGTTTGTATGATTCTCATTTAGGACAAGAAAAAAATGTATGAAAATATGTTCATTCGAAATTTTTTGATGTTTTTCTATTGTCCGTCCGTTTTCCGACTCGTACGAACAATATCTGAGCTTAATGCTCGTCCAGTCCATATCCGTCGAATCTTTTATAGGCTTGGACTAGGAAATACCTTCTTTTGATCCAATCTTTTCCATTTGCACCCATATACATAGCTTAATTTGGTTTAGACTCAAAGCCATTACACACAATACACATATAAAACAAATGAAACCCTAGCTGCAACTCATTCCTCTCTTTAGATCTAGGGTTAGCTTCTTTACTCTAGAAATGATGATTTCCTAAATCGCTTGCTCCTCCTTCGAATATTTCTTCACAAAGGCTTTAGTTTCTTCCACTTTTCAAGGTGATTTTCAGATCTTCTCCTTGCTTTTGTTAGTGTCTGGAGACTTTCACTCGATGTATTTTCCACTGGATTCGTTTAAGTTGTTGTAATCATTATCTGCTAACTTCTTTTGCTCTTGAAAGCTCGCTGCTTGCCCCTCTATTCCATAAAGATATATGATAAACCTAATTACTGAGCTTGCTTCTGTAATAACTTGCTCCTAATCTTTGATTGTTGATATCCAATTCCAAATTTCTATCTTGCTGCAGAAATGATAGCTCTTTAGGCACATTATTGAGTGCATGGTAGCTCTTATCCAAATCAGGTGAGAATAATATATAATTAGTATTTTTACTTATATTTTCAACCGATTTAAAGTAATAAATGATTGTTGACTTCCCTTGCTGAAGTCATTTCAGATTTGGATGTTGGACGACCACCTCCAGCTAAGTTGCCATTAGAATTGTTGCTATACGAATCTTCTTTTGACCTGTGGTAAACACTATGTTGAAAAAAGTTGCTGTTACTTCTTCCTCGGAAGATCTTTGAGGAGAATTTCCCGCTTTGTAAGTAATTTTCCACTCTTTCCTCATATTTACCTAATTTACAAGTGCTCTGATTTTGGCTTTTGAAGTTAGCTTCTTTGCAATTTCTAAAAAAAAAAAAATCTATTCTATTTCTATGTTTTTCCAGAGTTGCATACTGTCTGTTTCTGTTTCCTTATGCAACCCGTTGTTTGTTACCTTCATATGAAATATATAACAGTGGTTAAAACAATGCATGCTCTATTGAATTCTTTTTCTTATTTTTGAACTCTTTTTGTATAAGTGGAATGCTTTCCAAGTTGTTTTATAGAGCCAACTGTTGGTTGATCTTTAATTTGTTTTAGCTATATATCATATGTGCCTTGAGTAGATATAACCAAAAATAAATGATCTATATTTTCAGTCTCATTTTTACATAAGAGACAGTTGACGCATCCATTTTTGTTCCATTTTGTACATCTGTCTCTTCTTGGCAGTCAATTTTTTGTAACAAAGTACGAACAATGAGACATTTGTGTGCAATTTGCATTATTCCAGATTGTTTTATGCCATTCCACTTCCATTTCTTCACCTTTGATGAATTCCTAAGTATTTTTAAATTTGAATTTTTCTTTGAATGCTAATTTCAAATTCCAGTTATCTTCTTTAAGACTTTTATCAATTTCCAATTTGCTTATTATTGAGCTGAATATGGATGCTGCCGGTTGCAATAGATTATTCGATGATGAATTTCGTATGATGCTTTCAACTTTTATATTTGCTTCCCTAAACTGATAGAGGCTGTTCTAGCCTAGAAGATTGATTAAGGATTTTCCATTAATTCAAGGATCGAACCAAAGGCTAGTTTATTTACCTTCTTTGAAATATCTTTTTATTGGTTTTGTACCTATTTCTGTACATTTTAATATGCTTTTTTAAGTACATGAATAATGATTTTCCATTGGCATAGTCCAATTTTTTTTGTTTTTAACATACTTATCTTTGATCCATTTAGCCACAGTGATTCGCATTCAATAAATTTCCAGAATAATTTGTAGTTGCAAGCTTCACTTAGATCCTTAAAATTTCTTAATCCTAATCCACCAGCCTTTATTGTTTTTGTAACTATATTCCAAGCAACTTTGTGATATTTCCCTCCATATGAAGTTTGCACATAATCTTTCTATTTTCTACATTGCTTTTGTTGGAATGTTGTGAGATTTATCCAGTATACGATTATAGTTGTAACGACTATATGAGTGAGCTCTATTCTACCTACTATAGATAATAACTTGCTAGACCAGTTGTCTAACTTACTTTAATGATGTCATGTAGCCTAGCACAGTCTATGTCCTTTATTTGATTTTAATTGAGTGGGAGTCCCACGTATTTAACCGAAAGTTCGTTTTCTTGAAATTTTCAAATACTGAGGATCTCCTCCTTTCTGCTATATGCTTTGCTGAAGTATACCTTGCTCTTGTTTTAATTAGTTTGTAGTCCAATATAGAGTTTAAGATTATCAAATATTTCCCCAATGAGTTTTGCATATTGAATACGTTTAAAAATATCAATAAATCATATGTAAATGAGTAACACAAGGATCGGTTGAATTTAATGGCTTTAATTTTTTTTCAACTGTTCCTTCTCCATTTATAATGAAAAATATTACATAGCTATAGTGAAAAGGTAAGGAGAAAGAGAATCTTCTTGTCTAGTTCCTCTATTCCTATATATAAATCCACAAGGGGTTCTATTTATAAGTATGGAATATGTGACACTATTCATGCATTCTTTAACTGGATTACAAATATTTTCATGAAAATCTAGTTGCCTCATCAAATGCATAATAAAATATTTATTTATCTTATATAAAGCCTTATGCAAATCAACTTTAATGCACATTTAATTTTTACCGCCCTAGTTAAAATTTCTAAGCATTTCATGAGCAAGTATGGTGTTTTCAACAATAAGTCTGCCTGAGATAAAAGCACTTTGGTTTTTTGAAATTAATATTTTGGAAAAAAAAATTATTTTGTTACTCAAACTAGTAGCTATTATTATGTAAATAAAGTAACGTCAGGCTATGGGCCTATAATTCTCTAGATGGTTGGAACTTTCACTTTTGTCACAAGAGTTACAAAAGTAAGATTGGTATTTTTTTTCATTTTTTTCCAATAAAAAAATTCATTAATTTCTTCAAAAATAATAAGTTTTATTTCCTCCTAATGAGTTTTATAAAATTTATCCCCAAAACCATTTGCTCCAAGACTTTTATCATCATTGACATTAAATATAATAGATTTGGTATCCTCTAACAAATTTGAGAAAACAATATTTTTTTACAAGTAGTACGTAGAAGATATTTAGTTGAATGTTTGGAAAATCTCTTGGAATTCCCTTAAAATTATATAAATCAGTAAAGTATTTGATAGCACCTCTTCTAATTGAGAGGCTTCATTTATGATATCACCCTTAACATTTTGTAATTTTCTTATGTCATTTTTGTATTTCCTACTTGACATATTGGTATAGAAAAATTTACTTGATGCATCCACACTAGTAAGCCAATCAATTTTGGCTTTCTGTTTGATATTAATAGCTTCAACATGTAATTTTTTGATTAATTTCATTTTGTATAAAAAATTATTGATTTGCATGCTGTTTGAGCTATCAAAATCTATACTATCCTGCAGTCTCACACATTCCTGTATTAATTGATTTATTTCATTGTTGTTTTTTCTTTTATTCCATTATTTTAGATTTTCTTTAGTTTTTAAAGAAATTTTCTAAATTTGTATTGAGTCCTATACTCTATTTGAGTTTAAAAGCTATTTTTAACTACCAGTCTGTACTCCTTATCATAAGTCCATCCATTCTTAAATCTAAAAGGAAAATTAAGTTTGATTATATTCTTTAAGAAAAAATGTGACAACCCGCATCCCTTGACATGCCAAACACCGGAATATCAAGAAATATGGATCATCAGTTTAAGGAAAAGGTAGTATCACAGGGACTAAGATATCAAAGAAGAAATAATCTCTCTAATCCAAACATCATCACAACGGAAACATAATATCAGATATATGGATATTCTCATAATAACAGTAATAAAAATGTCTAAAGCATCAAATTACCTAGGTCTTAAAATACTGAAATTTCGTAGCCTCTGGAAAACCATTAGTATATATCAAATATCAGAGTATCGTAAAAATAATCCCTCGTAAGCAAAATACTAAAAGAGAAAATGTGCCGATAGGAAATACATGATAAAAGATAAAATAAAACTAGACTCCAGGTATGATAATCCAAATGCAGTAATGGACCTATCAACGGCTACTCTGTCCACCTATGGTGGGGTAAAAATAGAATGGGTAGACATAAAGTCTGATGAATGAGAACAAGACTAACATGGACACTAAATAAAAGTGACTTCAAGTCTACTCTAGGTGATATACAATGCGTGTACAGTATCTGCGCACCTATGGTCACAAGCTTAAGGTCGCCAACCTAACAGTCATCTGTCTAGCAATCATCAGTCTAGCATCAAAGGGATAACAATACACCACATTTCACCAAACATCTGTCTATTTTTTGGCAAACTACTGCCCAACTTTAACTACACTAGGCCTAGAGAGGACGATCTCGCATGTAAACTCACATAGTGGCTCATCGTACGCACCCATACCCAACCCCTCGATCCTAGTAGCGAAATACCTCTGATGCACCCAGAGGAGTTACTGGTTCAACTCCGCCTGGTACTGGGCACCACCTAGCTTTCGGCGTCTATGCTCATACCGGACCACGGGAATGTCCATGATGCAATCTTCGATCGCAACACCCCAATAAATGACTGGAAATTCGATCCCAACAACCACAGCTAACGACCGGTAATTTGGTCCCAACACTTGTGCGCACCTTTCGCAACATAAGTTGCACATTTTAACGACAGTCCACATCTTACTCTACGATACGAAAACTCAAACTAAGTCCGCTATCTCAAATAAAAACACCTAAATGTGTGAGAGCAACCGTGTTCATTACCCTATCGGCTCAAGGCCCCAAACAGTCTACTAATACTAAAGTGACTTACAACAGTCAATCTACGCTAGTCTTAGGTCGATTGCCTACAATCCAGACATCATACGATTTACTTGTTTTAAGTAACTTAATTATTTCATTTTATTTTCAGACTTAATAGAAACATCTTTCAATTTACTTGTTTTAATTAAATTAATCAGTTTCATTCAATTATCAGACGTAATCCATTTCAATTATCAAACGTAATCCATTTAATTCTTATTTCAATTAGGCTAATCTTTTTATCCTATTTTTATTACAGTCATTGCAACATTTACACTATTTCAATTAGCAATTTATAGGTGTCAAATCCAATTTTAGCATATAATATATGGTTTTACAGCTTACATACGTCAATTTTAGTTAGATAAAAAGATCCATTATTCCAGATTTCTAATTTAATAAATTGACGGATTAATACCAGAATTAATAATCAAATCAGCATAGGTTAGAAAGTAAATCAATTAATTTAATTAACTTGTTAAATCTGTGCCCACTCGTCTATGCCCTAAGCTTTTAGGATTGCCTCAGATGTCGCAAGCTTTTTGTCTAAATCCACTTATGTCTCTTCTCTAATTGCTAGATCTTATTTTTATTTTTATTTAGATTGAGATTTAGAATAGAATAGGAGTTTAGAAATTAATTTGGGAAATTAGGTTTTAGGTTAACCAAAGCTATCAATTTATAGGTGAACACCTCAACTCACTACCGTCAGATCCTGCCCAAAATCATCTCGTTCATCCTTGAAACCATGGCCAGCACACAATGATCTCGCACGATGAAATTAATCATCCCCAGGTCACCGCAACCCTACGATCGCCTAAGGGTCGACTAGATAGCCCTTGGGCTAGGTCGACTTCCCACGGTTAACCTCGGTCCATCTAGATCGATCTGGCCCTAATTGATTTTTTTTTCTTTCCATTTTCTATTTTCTTTTCAATTTCTTATTTATTCAATCTTTTATAGCCGTTTCGTTTTGGCTTGTATTTCAACTAATTATATATGAATCAACTAAGTATGTATGAAAGTTGTCTAGAAAATCACTACAGACACAAGGATGCAAGTCCCATAGTCAACTTTGGACATTTTTGAAAATTATCCTTTTAGGTTAATACTTATTTTTTATTATGTTTTCTTATTTATTTCTGGAAAATCCCAGGACATTACATTCTCCTCCCCCTAAAGGATTCCATCCCCGAAATCTCCAAGGATAGAAGAATGCAAATAACAACATGCAATCAAAGTCCACGTCCATTTACTCATCCATCATCCATAGCAACCATAGTACTTAAAAATTATAATGCAATTATGCAATACGGAGTGCATATAAACATAAAATAATGCCAAAGAGTAGTCGATCCACTAATTCAGTCGATCTACTATTTACACAAATAGGCATGTGCCATGCATCCAAATATATGCAACAACAACAACAACTAAGCCATTATTCCTAAACAAGTTGGTGTCGACTAGAGATGGAACCCAAAAAAAAATGACAAAGTCAATTTAAAAGTTGTAACAACAACAACAACAATAATAACCATGATAATACCAACAAAATAACGTCAAATAAGTAAACAAATAATAATAATAATAACAGTAACTAAGAAAAATAAAGATAAAGATAAAAATAATATATATATAACCATGATGATAATAATAGTAGTAGTAATAGCAATAATGGTACTAATAGTAATATTGACCGAAGACCAAACACTACATCTTAGGCTCCTATTCACTAGTCCTATAATCTAAAACTTATAACATTACCCCTAAACCAACCCTAAGAAAAAAAAATCTTAGCTCATGATTCTGGTACGCGGATCTCTAACTTCCACGCACTCATGTCCGACACCAGCTCTTCGGATATATTCTAAATCATTCAAATCCCTTTTTACTACTTCCTCCCATGTCAACCTTAGTCGACTTATACCTCTCTCTGAGCGTTCGACATGGCATATAATCCCAACGTGCACCGGTGCCTCAGGAGGCCTCCATTGGAGATGTCCAAACCATCTTAAGCGGTGTTGGACTAGCTTCTCCTCAATTGGTGCTACTCTAAGTTTATCATGTATATCATCATTTTTAATTCGGTCTCTTCTTGTATGACCGCAACTCCATCGCAATATACGCATCTCTGCTACACTTATCTTCTGGACATGTTGGATTTTAGTAGACCATACATCCAAATGCAACATCCATATGCAAAAATCATCCATGGATAATAATGAAAACCAACAAATAATATGCATAAAGTATGAATGTGTGTGCCTAAGGGACTCAATATCCTAGTGCATGCAATGCGATCACTTGCATCCATAAACATCCATGTATATCTAATAGCATCCACCACCCATAACATGTCTTCTTGACATATTTACACATCCTAAGTAAATCCTTTAGAACCCGATACACATCCTAAGGGTCTCTATCACTAACTATACTGGTAGGTAGTCCATGAAGTCCAACTACCTCCCTAACATATAAAGCCACCAATAAAGCTGTTGTCCTAGTGCTCCTCATAGGTATGGAAATAAGTGCACTTGGTCAATTTGTCCACCCCAAATTCCCTCATTCCCTCTTTTAGATCTGCATAATCCATTTATGAAGTCCATAGAAATGCTCTTCCACTTCCACTTCCACTTCCACTGTGAGATATCCAATGGTTGTAACGATCCTCTAGGCTTCTTCTGCTTCGCCTTCACCCTCTGGCAAGTTATACACTTAGCTACATACTCCGCCACTTGCCCCTTCATCCCAGACCGAAAGAAAACTCTCCTCATATCCCTGTTCTTATCTCTACCGGGATGAATGGTCATCCTAGAGCGGTGAGACTCCACCAATACCGCATTCACCAAATCCACACTATGAGGGACACATAGTCTACCATCTCTCTTCAATCATCCCCTCGAGTCTATGGCATAACACCTAAGATGACTCGATGACTCCCCTCTACCTATTTTATCCAAAAGATCTGTCAACTCACCGTCCTCTCTCTGCTTAGCTCCAATCTGCTCCATCATGGTTGGCTGAACATCTAGGACTATTGATAATCTGGGGGTAATATCGGATGATGGCCTAAAGTCAAAGGGGGAAATATACTCCAATTGTCTCCACTCCAAAAATAAAAGACACATTGTAGCTCTTTGTCTACTCAACACATCCACTACCACATTCCCCTTACCTGGAGTATAAGCAATCTCAAAGTCGTATAAGGCTAAGAACTCCATCGATCTTTACTGCCTCAAATTCAAGTCCTTTTGGGAGAATAAGTACTTTAAGTACCTGTGGTCTGTGTAAAGCTCAAATCTCTTATTTAGAAGATAATGTCTCCAAGACCTAAGAGAAAATAATATAGCTGCCAACTCAAGATCATGGGTACAACAGTTCTTCTCATGAGTCTTCAACAGCCTACCAGCATAGCATACCACTCTAACCTCCTACATCAACACTGGTCCTAGTCATGTACCATAAGCATAAGTGTAAAGTGTAAATGATTTACTCCCATCAGGTAACAATAATACAAGTGCACTGGTCAAAGCCTCCTTCAACCAAATGAAAGCATCCTCACACTTAGCATCCAATGCAAAAGCTTGATTCTTATTGGTAAGACAAGTTGGTGCGGTATATCCTAGCAAAGTCCTTAATGAACTTTCTATAATTACCCACGAGACTGAGAAAGCTCCTTGCTTCTATGGCATGCTTTGGGACATCCCAATCCTCTACCGCCGCCACCTTACTAGGATCCACAACCAAACCACTCTTTGAACTAATGTGCCCTAAAAAGAGAACCTCGTCTCTCTAAAAGTAGCACTTAGAAAACTTAGCTTTAAGCTTATGTACTTAGAGGGTCCTAAGCACCTCCTCTAAGTGCAAAGCATGGTTATCCCTACTCCTTGAGTATACCAAGATATCATCCACAAATACTATAATAAACTTATTAAGCAACGTCCTAAACACTCGGATCATCAAATCAAAAAAATAAGCGAGAGCATTTGTTAGTCAAAAAGCATGACTAATCACTCATATAACCCATTAGGAGTCCTAAATGCAGTCTTCTGAATACTATCCTCAGCCACTCTCAACTGATGGAAACTATGGCTAAGTTGAGCTAGGAAAATATTGTCCTCCAACCGACTGATTGAAGAGATCATCTATGCGGGCAAAGGATAACAATTCATCTTTGTCAACTTATTCAGCTCGTGGTAATCGACACAGAATCTAATGGAACCATCCACCTTGGTGGAAAAGACAACTAGCACCCCCACTTGGAAATATCCTTCTAATAAAACTCTTCTCCAACAGCTCATTCACTTGCTTATTATACTCGTGTCGTTCCCTTGGAGCCATGTGTCTCAAAAGAAAAAAAACCGATCGAGCATTCTCTACAAGACAAATCCTAAACTCGTTCTCTCTCTGGGGTATAAGACTAGTAACCTCAGAAAATACATCTAGAAAATCCCTGACTACTAGGACATAAATAAGCTCATCTTGTGGTAGGTCTAAGGAATAAAGTTCGCCTAACATAATTGTTCCTCGCGGATCATAGAAAACCTCCAATCTACGCCCACTATAAGTGTCCAATTTAACAATCCCCCTATCATAGTCCAGTATAGCCCCATACGTAGACATCCAATCCATGCCCAGTATTAACCCAAACCCAGAGAACCCCAGTACAAAGGCATCGCACTTAACTCGACCCTTAGAATCATTAACCTCAAATTCCAACATATCATAGCAAATAAGTCGATCCATTTATCGGATTTGACACAACTATTGGGTCCGTCACAATACTAGTGTCTAAGTGCAAGTTATCAATAAGTCTACTAGAGATAAAAGAATGAGATGCACTAGTATTAAATAAAGTACGAACAGAAAGACAAGACAAAGACAATACACCTTCAATTACTGCCTTCTTTCCCTTATCCAGTGCTGGCTGGACACTGGAAGTGGGAATAGCGTCCACAGCATATGCCTAAACCACCTGAGTTGAAGCTAGAGAAGCGGCTCTAGGTGGCGCTGGATAATTCCTCTTAATATGCCCAATCTGATCACAACTGAAGCACTTCGGCTTTGGTAGCGAACACTCCTAGACAAGATGCCTTATCTTTCGACACCTATGACACTTTAACTTCTTCTGAATCTTCCCTTTAGGTGGAGGTCTAACCTTCTTCTCTTTTTGAAAATTCTTCACTTCCTTTGGAGCCTCTTCCACCTTCTTAGCCATAGAAGTAAGCAATGTTATCTCAACCAGACCCTCATAAGTAGCTCCTATAGGAATACGACTCACTGTTAAGCTCTATAGTGGATGATTCAAACCCTTAGCAAACTTGAGCATCTTCTTATGTGGGGTATTGATCAACTCCATTCCAAACCTCGCAATCTCATTAAGCTGATTAACATATTCTTTAATTGATAAATCATCCTACTTAATATTTATAAGCTTCTCTAACATAACTCCCTCCTCAGTCTATGACAAGAACTTCATCTCAAACCTCCGCCTAAAATCTCCCTAAGTCACAATACCACCACTAGTCTTAGCCTCAACAAACTCCCACCAACTGAGAGCCTCTCCCTATAACTACCAGGTAGCAAGCAGCCTCCTAATTCATCTTCCAAACACATAAGTTCAAATATCTACCCACAGCTGCGGATCCAAGCTCTAGCATCAACAAAAATATCGGTTCATAAGAATGGCTTACCACCCAAGTTGGAAAAGTACTTGCATATCTTAGAAAAGTCATGAATGACAGGTGGGTGGACAGGGACCCCACCAGCTACCTCCTCCATAGGCTCTCTAGTCAAATGCTCAACCGATCCTCTAGCCTCTAAGTATCAGTTGAATTAAATGGGCATGTTCACGCTCAGTATATCAGGGATGTCGATAGAGCCAGATCCTACAGGATCAGCCATCTCTATCTATGAATAGTAAAGATTAAGTCAGATACTTCCACAGATAGCTTAAATAAGATTTAAGATGAGAGAACACATAGGTAGGAATTGAAATAAGCACAAGCACAAATATGAGGGATTCTTAGAAATATTTTCCAAAAATACTTATATATATTTATAGTTTGGAAACCCATTTTGAAAACAATTTCAAAAATCATTTCTCTTTTTAAAACCATATATATATATATATATATATATATATATATATATATATGGGTCAAAGACGTTCCTATCCCTAGGAATATTGAACCTAGACTTTGATACCACATGTGACAACCTGCATCCCTTGACAAGCCAAACACCGTCATATCAAGAAACATGAACCCTTGGTTTAAGAAAAATTAGTAGGACAAAGAGTAAGATATCAATAAAGAAATAATCTATCTGATCCAAATATGATCACAGCAGAAACATAATATCAGATATATGGATAATTTCATAATGATAGTAATAAAAATTTCAAAAGCATCAAAATATCTAGGTCTCAAAATATCATAATATCGTAGTCTTAGAAAACTATCGGTACATATCAAATATCAGAGTATCATATAAATAATCTCTCATAAAAAATGCTGAAAGTGCAAATGCACTGATAGGAAATACATGATAAAGGATGAAATAGAACTAGACTCCAGGCATGATAATCGGAAGCCAGCAATGGACCTGTCAACAGCTACTCTGTCCATCTATGGTGGGGAAAAATAGAATGAGTCAAAAATAAAGTTTAGTAAATGAGAACAAGAATAATGAGGAAATTAAATACAACTTAATTCAAGCCTACTTTAGGTGATATAAGTTGTGTGTACAGTATGAGTGCACCTAAGGTCAAAGCCTAAAGTCATCAACCTAACGGTGATCAATCTAACATCAGGGGGATAACAACATACCGCATCTCACCGAATGACCGTCTAGTTTTGGGGAAACCACAACCTTAGTTTAACTCATACTAGGCCTGGAGAGGAAGAACACGCATGTAAACCCCCATAGTGACTCATCGTATGCACCCGTGACCAACCCATCGATCCTAGCAGCAAAATACCTCTTACACACCCTAAGGAGTTACTATGCTTAACTTGGCCTAATACTGAGCACCACCTAGCTTCCAGCGTATTTGCCCATACGAGCCCCGTAGGAATGTCTATGATGCGGTCTCCGATCCTACCAACCCGAATAATGACCAAAAATATGATCCCAACAGCCTCAACTAATGACCGGTAATTGATCCCATCACTTGTGTGCACCTTTCGCAACATAAGTTGCACGTCTTAACAACACTCTACATCCTACTCTACCATATGGAAATGCGAACTAAGTCCGTCATCTCAAATAAGAACACCTAAACGTGTCAACGTAAGTCAAGCAATTTAGAGAGTAACAAGGTTCATACCCCTATTAGCTCATGGCCCCAAATAGTCTACTAAGTCTAAAATGACTTACGACAGTCGACCTACACTAGTCTTAGGTCGATTGCGTATAATTCAGACATCTTTAGATTTACTTGCTTAAGTAAGTTAATCATGTCATTTTATTTCCAGACATAAACCAAACATCTTTCTATTTACTTGTTTTAAGTAAATTAATCGATGTCATTCATTTATCAGACGTAATCCACCGCAATTGTCAAACGTAATGCATTTCAATTATCTGACATAATCCATTTAATTCTTATTTCAATCGGGCTAATCTGTTTTTCCTACTTTATTACATTCATTGCAACTTTTACATTATTCCGGTTGGCAATTTATAAGTGTCAAATCCAATTTTAGCATATGATTTATGATTTTACAACTTACATATGTCAATTGTAATTAGATAAAAAGATTCATTATTCCATATTTCCAATTCAATAAATTAATAGATTAATACTAGAATTAATAGTCAAATCAGCATAGGGCATAAATTCAAACAAATTAATTTAATTTACTTGTTAAATATATACCAGACGAACCGACCCCACCGATTGCCGATAACCACGTCAAATTGAAATCGAGCCTACCCAGCAAAAACTGGAACTAAACCCAATCGAAGAAAATCACCCTAAACTGCTTCGCTATGACACCACCCTACGCCAGAGCCCTCGCCACTTCGTCCACAACTGCTCCATGATATGCTACGACGATCCCCCCTGGTGCGATCGGCTTCAGTTGACCCACGACCGATCGAAAGTACTCCAAAACTAGTCAACAAAACTGCTGCTCGAACCCTAGTTTGCCACGTTTCGGCTACCATGGTCATCAAATAAACCCCTCTCGATTTTTCTCGTGACCACAAGATCACCTTCTTCTTCCAGCCCTCGACACCGCCGCCAATATTTCCTTGATCGTCGTAAATCGCCCTGAAACCAATTCCCGTTCAATTCCGATATTCTTCTTCAATACAATCCTAAAAATCTTGATTTGAATTTTAAAATTCATCAATTTACAGTACAAACTAGATTATAGAATTCAAACATGAAACCATGATCATAAATTCCTGATGCATGTTTAATTTTTGACTGTAATTCACCATTTTCACAATATTTACTAATTAATATTACCTGTAACTATTTTTAGAATTGAGATCATGTTAATTTGAACAAATTTCATTTAAACATCTAACTCTAAAAAGGATTTGAGGAGGACCCTTTGGTTTTCGAAACAGGTTGCTAAAACCTGTTATCATCAAAAGAAATTATGGTTGTATATCAGGCATGCACACATATGCATTCAAACTAATTCACACACATTTATCAATATTCAATCATAAATCATCACATCAATTCAGAGATTAGATCAGGAGTAAGTTTGCTCACCTGTTTCCAAAGTATCTGCACTTGCCTTTTGTTCGTCGACGAAATTCTATCGGTTTAAAATGCCGTCGAACGAATTTAGAATTAAAAAATAACCGCAAGCGCACGGTGTACGAATATAGCACGCGGCGAATACGAGTCGATCCACAGGGAATTGTTGATTTAAATTTCCTACTCAATCAAATTATACCAAAGTCGAGAGTGTGTTTAAGCTAGAAAATGAGAAAATGAACTAACTAACAAAAAGAAAAGAAATGCAAATATGAGAGTTAAATGACAATTTAGAGAATAAATCCACTCTTTAGATCATGTAGTTCAACACATGAAATCATGATCTCTCTTTTATGGTCATTAGTGTTTTAATTGATGTGTTTATTATAAGTATGGCATATTTGAGCTATTGATTAGCCAACATAAGCCATCAAACTATAACACACCCCTTAAAACACTTACTAACTTTCATGAAAATTGATAAAGAAAATGAGAATGAAATCTATTTTAAGTATGGCCTATTAACTATTGATTAGAAACATAGACCATCAAATTTTAATTTCAAATCACTTTCTTATGCCATAATCATATATTGATGAAGATGCATTTGTGTTAGTGATTGTTTAAGCATAGCCTATTTGGTGTCAACAATATAGACTATCAAATTCAAAGCAAAAACAACAAATAAAACTACTTCTATCATCATCATTAAGCACAAAAAGAGAGCATGAATTAAAAAAATGTTGAAGCTACATTAATTAGAGAGCTTCATTACCCCTAAATTGAAGGGGTTTAGCTTCTCATATTTGTCATTTTATTAACAAATGTAGCAACAACATGAAAACAAAAAAGAAAGAAAAATGAAAGCAAATGAAAAGAAAACTTTATTCTACTTACATAAAGAGAAGAGATCTACACTACAACATGAAAGTAAATGAACATGAAAAGGAAAGAGCAAGTATTAAATTGCATAAAAAAAAGATTACATAAAATAAAATTGGCTAAGTAGCCATGAAAAAAGAAAGAGGAGCTTTCATTTTATTTTTGATCTAAACTAAACTAAAGAGAAAGAGGCCTAAGAGAGACTAAGAGAAGAGAGAGCCTAAGAAAGAGATTACATGAAACATATGCGTATTTATACATGTATGAAATGCTAATTCATATTTTTGGGGAATGCCCAAAATGCCCCTTAGGAAGTGTGGAGGCCAAGTAACCATTAACATGTCTTAATCCCCCATTAAGTGTACATGAAGCCATTAACTCCAAAAGCATGTGCATTAGCCTTTAATTTGTACATTAAGGTAGGTGAGTAGGTGGGGTCCTCCATGTTCTTCACTTTGAATTATTTCCATCTTCATTCCTTTGTATTAATTTTGTGCATGCATATCTTCATGAAACCACTTCTATTTGAGATCAAATTCCTACAAAAATATATACAAATTTTCAATTAATTTTTCTCAAATTAATATACGCACAAAAATGACCATTTTGTCCTTGGATGAAGATGAATATGTGACAATTTCAAATAATATGAATTCTGGTTTAAACAAGTTAAAATACCCAATATGATCATTTATTTAATTTAAAAAGAATAAATATGATGATAAAAATATGCACATTTACGTGCACATCACCTTTGTACTGTAACCTGAGTTTGAATTTGATCTTGATGCTTTTCTGGTTTTCAGTTTGAATCTAAGAACTTGAACTTATTTTCTAAGTTGAATTCTTGCTTTAAGTTGAGATGATTTGCATTGAATTACCGTTTTGATTCCAGGTTTGATTTTCTTCTCTGACTTTAATTTCCAGGTTGAAACAGGTTTTCATTGCTTCAGATTTTAAACTTCATCAGTTTGTTGATTGGAATATACTCTGATTCAGTTTTGATTTCTTTGGTTTTAATTTCCATCCATTTTTTCTTTGATCAAGTTTCTGGTTTACAAGTATTGAAATGAGAAGAACTGAAATTGTCTTCTCTTTTAATATGTTTTAATTAATTTTTTTTTAGTTTAAAATAAACATCCATTTGCCACTTGTTTTATTCATTTTACACTTGTTAACCTATATTACTACTTGTTAAATATTTGTCCCATTCAAACAAATTTATGTCATGACCTTTCCTTGAGTTTATTTGCAAATTAAAATTTAAACCTTACTTCATTTAAATTTATAAATTTAGTTCTAAATATTTACATATACAATTTTAAATTTACAAATCAGATTTTCAAGTTTTTTTATTTATTTTCTTATGTATTATTTTTATTTTTATTTTATCAACCTTAAACTTGATCAATTGCCACTTGTTACATTTAGTGTTAACACTTGTTATATTAAGCCTTAATGTTTTTACACTTGTCCTTTAAGTATTAAATATTTATTTTTAATGTAAATAAAAAGCTTTTACTTAATGTACTATTTCTTATCTAAATATATATACATGAATTTCCTTTTATTGAAAATGTAATAAACTAGATACATATAAATAAAAGCTCATCCAAATATTAATTTAGAAATGTCTATCTTTTGCAATTTAAAATTAAATTCAAATTCAAATTAAATTTGAAAGTCTAATTTAAAGTAAACTTAAATACACATATATAATCAATAAACAAATATCTTGTTAAAACTAGCTACACTTGTTAACATATAAACATTATATATATATTTTCATATTAATTTACCAAATTAATTCTTAATTTAATCTAGGAATCAAATTAATTACAATTTAAATTTGTTTTAAAAAACAGGAATGTTACAGATTCCCTCCTTAAGAAAATTTCATCCTCGAAATTTGAAAGTAGGGAGACAACAAAGGATGGACACACAAAGACATAGAGACAGTTTTGAAATCAAACTGGGTATCTATTCTGCATTTGGCTTACCAAATAAGAATATCAATAATGGATACAAGAACAAACTCATTCAATACAAGACATTCGGGTCAGCAGATCTATGAATACACAGGAGTATTGGTTTGTTCAAAAGATAATTAACCATTCGTAAAATATATCTGGACCCAACAGAATAAACAGATATATGGATACAATCTCAAACTTTTAGTTTAAACAATCAAAATATACCTATCAATCGTAGAAACCAAAGGAAACAATTCTAACTCATCTGGAGTTTATGTCCCATGCCAATATATCAAAACTTCTTCCTGGGGCAGCCAGGAATCATCAAAGAATTGAAAAGACGAATCAAAGGAGATTGATAGAGAAAGTTGTTTCCGCTATTGCAGGGTATCGACCATTTGTAGTGGTATTCCTCTGTCCCCTATCTCGTCCTCTTCTTACACTCTATCAGTGGATAGTAAGAGAATTTACTGAGGCATTCGAATGGATATCTTAGGGATATACTCATTCTAGGGTATACTTCGCCCTATCTCTAATGAGTTACCTAATGTGTTATACTCCTGAGCTAAAGTTTCAACCTTCAGCTCTGATACCAAAATGTCACGATCCAAATTCCAACGTTCGAAAATCGACATCCGTACTCCACTGTACTAAAATGTCGTAGATCCCAACGTTGAAATTCAAGTCGTGCCAGAGCTTATAACATAATTAAGTATAACAACACAGCGGAAGAAAAAGAAATGAATATCATATATAACTCCAACGAATATAATATCCAAATATACAACAATGATATGAATGTGATACAAGAATATCAGAGACAATAAACAATGCTACAGCGGAAACCAAATAAACTAGCAAAAGAAACAAACAGAACTTGCAACTCCAGAAGAAACACTAATATCAGCAATCTCCATAGATAGCTCGAACCACCATCAAGTTGCACCAAGCTAAGCAAATCTCGTCCGCGAATCCGAAGACTTCAATATCCAAGATCTCCAAAGAATTACAAAGAGAAAGCTGAGAGCTACCGGATCGATATCTATATCTACCATCTGAAAAAACCCAACTCTAGACGGCCCGTGTGGGAAAATAGTGGGCACCCGGAGTTTAGGAAAGGAACAATAAACTCCAGGTCAGTCATGGGACTGGTATGAGCAAACAAAAACAGTTTTATCTTAAAACAAACAAAAGAATTTAAATTTGAAATCCGCAATGCTTTTTGGAAAATAAAACTAGCATAAGGCCTCTCGCCATACACACAATGCAAACGCAGAATTGGAGGAGATTTCTCCTTATGATAGTCAAATATACTTGATATGAGAAAGTTTCTTTTATATTATTTTTATAAGTGCACGGTGTAGAAAATCATTTCGAAAGTATAATATAAATCCTAGCCAGCATAGACATTCTGAACTATGCCTACTATAGCTACCATCTAAACAGTGGTGACCACCATAAGTAAATGGCAGGTTCTACAACTAAAACAGTACAAGGCGCGTATTGAAGAATGGATTTCCAATAAATGGTCAGGCTAAGGAACTTCCTGGGCCACATGGATACGCCTTTGGAGGGACGCCCCGAGAACCTAACTGGATCTCTGCCAACACAAGGCCGGGTTACCTCTGTAACTAGGTAACTACTGACACGAGTATGCCATCCCCCGGTCGTAACCGACCTTTATCCCGGGATTCACCAACAACCACAAAGTAATAAATTTGCAGCAACCACATAGGTTAAGTATCTGGGCTCCATACCATGATACCACCTTTATCCAGAAGGAAATGAACATACCCTCAGGGGGCGCTACCCCCAAATAACCATGCCACATTCTTCCCGTTTCGACCATTCCGGGTTGTGAAGTTCGATGAAGTCTCGTCCACAAAGCTACGCTTTTCACAAAAGCCATGCTTTGATCAACAAATGATCTGCAGCACTTCGTATGCCACATTACCAAATTGGGAATATATCACTAGTAACCATCAACTACATAACCTATGAGCTCGTACGTCTTAGAGAAGGGTGTTAAGCTAGGAGAATAAATCTCCGCCACCAAACTGATTTGTATTTGATAGAAACCGGTTTTACATCTCAAAGTGTAATGTCAGACATACATCCATACAAGTCTGTTCCGGGTTCGAATAGAACCGAAGGCACTTCCGAAGAAGCCCTTGCAATCCGGGAATCCACAATCCCGATCGGACTTCCCATCACTTAGGGAATCTCTATACCGTAGCTACTCGGTGCAGAGACAATCGATAGGTCATCCTATCGTTCTCACAAATACCCGGTCTTCACCACCGGTCTTCAATTGCTATCCATAACGTCGTATCATTATTCGAAATGGGTTATATGACACAAGGTCCTCTCCCGGCTAAACCAAATAATGAGCACAATATTTAAAAACATATGGATAATGGGATCACAGTTAAGTCACAACTTAAAAATCCAAAGCTTTTCTTTCAAATGGTTTAAACCAAATTACCATTCCAAATCTTTTAATCAAAAAGATTCATTTTAAAAACCTTCAATGGTTTAAACAATTTCCACATTTAAATCTTTTAAAAAAAGATTCATTTTTAAGACCCCTTTCAATTTAAAACAATTTTCAAAGATTCATTCATAACTTTCAAAACAATTGCCGTTTCAATCTTTTATATATAAAAGATACACCATTTAAAATCTTCTTCAATTTCAAAATAGGGTTTAACTATCTTTCACAAAGATTCAATTATAGCTTTTCAAAACCATTCAATTTCAAATTTGGAATCTTTTCATCATAATTTTGGAAAATTCTTTCCTTATATAAAAGCTATTATTATTTGAAACCACTTGTTTCCGTTTCGGAAAACCCGATTTTATTTGCACGAGTTAAGGCTTTTCAAATATAAATTTGGGTTAAATTCAAATTCTCAAAACCATACTTTTAAAATGGTTTAAAAGCCCATATAAACGCATTTATGGCTTGTATAACCTTTTTACGTCATAAATTCTTAACATAGAATTCAATTACAAATTTTGAATTCAAATTTTAAATCAAATTTCAAAACTAAATCAAGTTATTCAAAAATAACTTTTATCTTTGAAATTCTTTTCCAAAAGCTTTTCACTTTAAACCCAAAAAAATCCGTGACTTAACCGATTTCCACGTGAAATCCATATTTGTGTGTGTATAGGTGTGGTTCAGGGTTTTACACAATAAAAGTGCCACATCATCAATCAGCACAGATTCAAATATAGCAATATATTTGATAAGCGGTATAAACTATAACGCTAATATTTTATAAGCGGTATGAACCATAACGCTTATCTTCCATTCACAAATCACAGATGTATATATCACCGAAAATAAGTTACAGTAAACATAGCTCAAATCAAACAGATCATCAAAATCAGGGATATCAAACAATTCAATCATCCAATAGAATCAAACACTCATGAGTAAGATCATATAATTGTCTGATTAATTCAAATCAGATTAACTACTTATGGATTACGAATCCTGGTTATCTAATATTAATAAATTACAAATTTTGTTTTGATTAATCATTCTTTAATCATGTATTAATTTACCTTTTATTAGCAATTAATTATTCTTTATTTAATCATTCTTACTTAATTAATTAATTAACCCTTTAATTAATTACCATTTAATTAATTATCCTAAATTAATTACCCTAAGTGATCATCCCGAATCACTTTTATTAATTGATTAATTAATTATTCCCAAATTGATTAACTTAATCATTCAATCACATTAATTAATTATCATTTAATTAAATTATTCCTTAATCACTTGATTAATCAACTTTAATCAATAATTAATTATTTCAATGGATCACATATATTAATTAACCCTTTAATTAATTACATTAAGTAATTATTATTTGACTGCTTTCTTTAAGTAATCAATATTTTAATTCTTCTTTCATTAAGTACTAAAAAAATTCTTAAATAAAAATCATTCTCTAATCACTTGGTTAATTAACCTTTATTATTTATCAACTTTCCTTAATTACTTTCATCAAATAATTATCTCAAGTAATTACTTACCGTTTTAAATTATCAATAAAGAAATTGATAAATTTTATTATTTTACTTTAATTACTATCATTGAGTAATGTTCTTTAAGTAACTATTTTTTTTCAATTATCACTTTAATTATCATTAAAAAATTTAACTAACAAACCCCGTAACTAATTATCATCAATAGATTAATCACCTTGATTTAAAATAAACCAATCTTTGAATTTATCAAATTTATTAATTAATCACGTAGCCTAAGTAAGAAATTATTAAATTTCGTTTGAAAGCATTTAGAAAATTAATTACATAATTATCTTAACATATATTACTTTTGAATAAATTTTAAACATTTAACTTAGAAATTAGACTTTGAAATTTTATTAAAACTCGTTTTTAAATTTCATTTTAACTTCTAAAACATAGTTAATATATTCGAAAAACTTGATTAAATTTGAATTTCAAGATTTGTTACTCTCTTTCCCTTCGAAACTTGCCACTACTACAAAAACCCGGACCAGAACTTTGCTTACCCGAGTTATTCTTCAATCCCCCCAGATATGACTTCGAGAACGAACCCGAGATCAACTTCGTATCTGCTCCAACATCACTCGTCTTCGAGTAAGTTACGCTTCTCCCCGACCACGAACTCGAGCACACCACTTCTCTCCCCATCCTTCAACTCACAGCACAAACAACACTTACCCAAACGTGCACGTACACCTGCACAACAGCTCCGACCACCATCAGTCGTCACCACGACCTTCACCAAGTCGCTGATCATCTCCTCAGACGAACCGACCCCACCGATTGTCGATAACCACGTCAAATTGAAATCGAGCCTACCCAGCAAAAACTGGAACTAAACCCAATCGAAGAAAATCACCCTAAACTACTTCGCGACGACACCACCCTGTGCTAGATCCCTCGCCACTTTGTCCACAACTACTCCACGATATGCTACGACGATCCCCTCTGGTGCGATCGGCTTCAGTTGACCCACGACCTATCGAAAGTACTCCAAAACTAGTCAACAAAACTACTGCTCGAACCTTAGTTTGCCACGTTCCGGCCACCACGGTCATCAAATAAACCCCCCTCGATTTTTCTCGTGACCACAAGATCACCTTCTTCTTCCAGCCTTGACACGGCCGCCAATATTTCCTTGATCGTTGTAAATCGCCCTGAATCCAATTTTCGTTCAATTCTGATATTCTCCTTCAATAAAATCCTAAAAATCTTGTTTTGAATTTTAAAATTCATCAATTTACAGTACAAACTAGATTATAGAATTCAAACATGAAACCATGATCATAAATTCCTGATGCATGTTTAATTTTTGACTGTAATTTACTATTTTTACAATATTTACTAATTATTATTACCTGTAACTATTTTTAGAATTGAGATCATGTTAATTTGAACAAATTTCATTTAAACATCTAACACTAAAAAGGATTTGAGGAGGAACCTTTGGTTTTCGAAACATGTTGCTAAAACCTGTTATCATCAGAAGAAATTATGCATGTATATCAGGCATGCACACATATGCATTCAAACTAATTCACACACATTTATCAATATTCAATCATAAATCATCACATCAATTCAGAGATTAGATCAAGAGTAAGTTTGCTCACCTGTTTCCTAAGTAATCTGCACTTGCTTTTGTACTGTAACCTGAGTTTGAATTTGATCTTGATGCTTTTCTGGTTTTCAGTTTGAATCTAAGAACTTGAACTTTTTTCTAAGTTGAATTCTTGCTTTAAGTTGAGATGATTTGCATTGAATTCCTGGTTTGATTTTCTTCTCTGCCTTTAATTTCTAGGTTGAAACAGGTTTTCATTGCTTCAGATTTTAAACTTCATCAGTTTGTTGATTGGAATACACTCTGATTCAGTTTTGATTTCTTTGGTTTTAATTTCCATTCATTTTTTCTTTGATCAGGTTTCTGGTTTACAAGTATTGAAATGAGAAGAACTGAAATTGTCTTCTCTTTTAATATGTTTTAATTAAAAAAAAATTTAGTTTAAAATAAACATCCATTTGCCACTTGTTTTATTCATTTTACACTTGTTAACCTATATTACTACTTGTTAAACATTTGTCCCATTCAAACAAATTTACGTCAAGACCTTTTCCTTGAGTTTATTTGCAAATTAAAATTTAAACCTTACTTCATTTAAATTTATAAATTTAGTTCTAAATATTTACATATACAATTTTAAATTTACAAATCATATTTTCATGTTTTCTTATTTATTTTCTTATGCATTATTTTTATTTTTATTTTATCAACCTTAAACTTGATTAATTGCCACTTGTTACATTTAGTGTTAACACTTGTTATATTAAACCTTAATGTTTTTACACTTGTCCTTTAAGTATTAAATATTTATTTTTAATGTGAATATAAAGCTTTTACTTAATGTACTATTTCTTATCTAAATATATATACATGAATTTATTTTTATTGAAAATGTAATAAACTAAATATATCTATACTATAAAGCAAAACCTTTGGTCAACCGGTCAAAGTGAAGCCTTTTTAGAACTTCCAAAAACACCCCTATGGATATCAAAGTTATAACATCACTTCTGTACGTTTTAGTCATTGTCCCCACCCACATACTAACTGCGCACAGACTCCACGTTCACATTTTCCCATGAGTTATCACTTTCGAACAACTGCAACCAAGACATTTCCTCCTCATCTCTCATCTCCTACCACATTACTTATATTTTATTCATCTTATCGGAACTCGAAAGCACCGCTTACCATCAAACTTGAATCTAAGGCAAAGCAGACTTTTATGCCAACATCCCAGCGGAGTTGATCATCTCAAACGATAAACCTTTGCGAATCATTTGGGGGCAGAATCGAGCATATTCAGGCAAAGGTTCGTCAGATTCCGGCGAAGCAATGCAATAAACAGCAAAAAAATCAGGCATCTAAGTCAGTTCACCGACGTCACATCAACATTTGAACAACCCAGGTATAAAACGTTAAAACTCTAAAAAAATTCCATTTAGAAAGAGTATTTATTTTCTAATCAGGGTTTGTTGTTTTCTGTTAAATTCGTTCTATAGTTTAGAAATTGCAACAAAGATACCGTGAATTTGTTTAGAAATGTATTTTAATCCTAATTTGTCTGGGATTGGAAAATTCATCAAAATAATGTACTTAGTATGCGGGTATATTCATCTTTACCGTAACTGAGTTGTTTACTTATATACAATTGTCCACCTACCGACCGTAGGTATATCCACAATTACAAAGGAAGAGCTTGGACACAACAAACTTGGAAAACGAGAGGGATTCCTATCAATACGTGAAGAAGTACAAAAGGAACTGAGGTACTAATTTGTCTTCATCTTTTGCTTATTTGATTATAGACTGTTTATTTCATTATTACATACATTTTTATCCAAAATTAAAATGAACAAGAATGATCTTTTAGCTACTACTATCTACTTTGCTACTTTGATTTATGTATGACGAGATGCTAGCTGATGTAGTGATAAATTATCCTCTTCCATGCACCAAATTACTGTTAGTTACTTTGTTTTCTACCCCAAACTGAAGTATTCTACCTACGTATACATGGAAAATTAATACAGTGCACCAACCTTTTCAACTACGGAGACTTAATAGATGCTATATATATCATCTTCTGTCCTTGCATTTTTTTGAAGTAGAAATAGGTCCCACATCTGGTTCTGCTTATGTTTGTGATATGCTAACAGATCACATGTACTTTGGCTGATAATTAAGTATGGGACTGTTCTTCAGTCTTTGTTTTTTTTAAAGGAGATATTATAGTACGCATGTTTACTTCTGGCCATATGTCTGTTGTCTTACGAATGACGCATTTGGTTATTAGCACTCAAACAACCACTACTAAGTAGTTATATAGAAATAGTTATTATCTCACTAGAATTTCTTTTTGCGATTGTTTGTAACGTGTATAAAAAATAAAGGTAGTTTTCCTTGATTTGTATGAAGATTTTCCACTACCGAACTACATTTTGATGATTGTTTTGTTCAATAGAATAAAGCAAATACTGGGAATGTTTTTCATGTTGTATGGCTTTCCATTTACCTATATGTTGAAAACAGATTATCATCATTACTATTAACATCATTGCCTTTACCTTATACAATTGAAAATCAAAGGCATTATTAATTTGCAATTATGGGTTCAAAATCGATATGGGTACAATAAATAATTAAGAATCATAATACTAACTATAACCTTTTACAAATGAATGAAATTGCTTGGCCTAAGGTTAGGGACTTGGAAGAACATATACGACACCAGCTTAAATTTCAAGCAGTGCTATCAACAGTGGATGTTGAAGGAAAATTTTCTTAGAATCCTTCTTTCGTCATTCTTTATTTTTCACTCAGTGATGCAGTTTGGATCAACTTGACTTTAGCATCAACAACAGCGAAGATGAGTGTTCAGGGTACGGCTTAATGTCAGTGACGATTTTCATATGATAAAATATAGTTTTAACTTTTAGCAACATCGATGCCTTTTAAACCACAATGATTTACAGGACGTGGAGGTAGTTGAGCTATTTTCAATTAGGTTGGAGTGTCTTAGATGTTACAAGGCACGAACTGACTACTGTCCAAGATAAGGAGCTCTAACATAGGCATTGAGCATCAAGCTAAATAATTTGGCTAATTATCATTTTCTGTCAAATTTTGACAAATACAAACCCTATCAATTATATTCTTAAACCTTAAAATAGAAGTATTCCCATATGTTAGTCAGTCGATATGTTTGCATAAATCTTAACGTGGAAACTTTTATATATCTCTCAAAGAATTTAATGAAAACCGCATGTTTAAATATGTTTATGCATATGACATGAAAATGGAAATACCATGAAAATATTTCTAATATCTTCATAGTCCAGCTTATCATTCTGATGCTTTATTAATTAAATTTAACTATTCTTGGTATATGCTTCAATTAATTATTATCCTATTTGTAGGTCAAAAAGAAACAGTTCCGTCATTTTATATTCGAAGGTCCTACAGGAGTTAGGAGGAAATCCATGGTTTCGGCCTTTTTAAGAGACGCTTTAGGATTAGAGAAGTTGGAGGTAAACTAATACTGAGTTGTAAAATCTTATAATTGTTATTACTACTTTTATTATTACTCATTGGTCTTTGTACTACCGCAAACAAAAAATGAGTTGAGACGCATTGAACTGAAGGTTTCTATTTTTACCATTACAATTCCATTTGATTCGCACTTAATGGTGAATTCAACATAAAAATCAATTTTAAAAATATTTCAATACAGGGAGAACACATTCGTTGTACCGATGTGAATTTAAGCGTACCTGCTGACCATGTTGAGGTTAATTTGTCTCAATTGGGTGGTTATGAGAAATAAGTCATTGTAGCTCTGATAAATGAATCAAGCCAAACATCTGCCAAAGCTGTGGATAGTAACTATTCTAATTCTCGAGGTACTTGCTATTCTCCCAATGTTTACCTCATAAATTCACACAGTAAGTAAAGAAAAGATGTCTTTCAAATGATTTGGTGTTAAAATTTTATTTTATGTATCACTAATTTCATAGTTTTCTACAAAAAAATAGAAGTTGATGCTAATTGTGGATTGTTTCGTTGTAGCTTCCCGTCTTAGTTTTAGTCCACATTAAGATTACATGGTTGCAACTTCAACGCATAATTAGGTGGTATTACATTGTAAATAATACATTTCCACTTCTTATATGTTAACCATTTGTGAACCAAAATACCTGTCATTAGCTTTTCTTTAGTACATGTTTCTGTTTGTATATTATTTTATTGGTTTAAATTCAACCGTATATGTCTGATACTCCATTAGCAAGATGAGTATTAATGCATATTTTAGTAAGGAATGATTAAACATAGTTCTATCAATTAGTTCTCTCTTTATTACTGGACGGTTATTTGATGCATTCATGATGTTTGTGATAATGCTAGAGCTAACGCTTATGAATATTTGTTCTTTTACTGCAAATTTAAACTATTACTTGCCACAATTTGTTTTATCTACTATGTTTGCTTTCTTAAGTTATTAATATTCTGAATTTTATTATAATTCAAAGTAATTGGTAAGACTTAGGATTATATTTCAATTTCTCTTTTTGGTTTGCAAAATCATTTCCTCCACACCAATTTGGATGAATATGATAAACTTAGGATTATTTCTACCCTACTGTCTTCTCTGTGAATTTGAGATATACTTCGACTTCTTCCACTGACAACTAAGTTTGTGTATTTTGTCTACAAATGTTTTTATCTCCAAGTTAATGCTGTTATTACTGTATGTTTTTTAATTTTATGATAGTTTGATGCACTGATCGCTTGGATTTACGATTGTTCCCTACTGTAGTAGACGGTTCTGTGACTGCCATTCTACTCACTTTCCATTTAATTCATTACCCAAGTGACTGAATAGATCATTATATCCCTTTTTTCCTTAGTTTGATGTTAAATATATCAAATGCATGATTTCTATTTCAGTGCTGCAACTCATGCGTCATCACAAACACATTGATGTTCTGTTATACAACTTGATCAAAACGTCAAAGTCCTGTTGATCATGGAATCCCTACGAATAATTATCTTATATTGTTAAATAAGCAGGCTGTGTGTATGAACATATTTTAATTCCTCCAGTTGTATCATTCCCTAAAATCTCTAATGTTTTTATTCGTTCCGATGCACATCCCATTCATGAGTTTTTATGTTGGTTATTTTGTTTAAACATGTTGGAGGTGCACCTTACCTTAAGAATTGGGTTAGTCTGATTAACTGCCTCTTTGATGAAAGAAAGAACAATCTGATGAGCATTTCACTCTTTGATCAAGGTACTGCTTTATAAAAAAATTATCACATTTTGTCCAGGGTATAGATTTATAACATTTATATCTGATATTTTCTTCTTTGTTCCAACATACGTGTTAAACTCTATATAGTTATCATAAGCTTAAAAAGTAGATTAACTATATCTTGCATAAATGACTTTTGATTTATTGGTGTAACGATGCATTATTGAAAAGTTTAACCATGTTCATACTATCAAGCCATTGAGAAGTACTCATGCCTTTTTTTTGTTCATATACAAGATTTAGTACTGTTTTTGGGATCAAGCACTGTATAACTTGCTCGCAATTGGATGACCTACAATAAGAAACTGCTGCATGTATAAGCAACAGTGACAATTTAGGAAACTGTGAGCATAACCTTTCTCATATGCATACCAACTTTATATTTTATTACTGTAAAATATGCGGTAATTTATATGTTTACTCAATTCATTGTTATTGCTTTGTACATTGCACTATGTTATACTTTCGGGCATATTTCAAATTGTATTTGAGGTTTTGCTGTCCAACTCAATTCAAATGTACCACCATAGTTTTTAACTTGCTAAATAATTATATATATTATATTGGTATTCTTGACTATCAAACATGTACAGTAGTTTACAGTAGTCTCGACTGACAAAAAGCTGAGTTTACAGTACATTATTTACAGGACATTCTTTATAAATAAGATGTACTAGAAACTTAGGTGGCATGGGGTGTCATGGAACCCAAAATTTGATTGATTGACACTAAATAAAAATTTATGTTATGCAGGGTATTATTACTGATAATAAGAGCAAGTTAAAGGAATTGTTTGCTGAAATTGCTGAGCATTCTCATGTACAAATACCATAGCTGCCGCATTGCAGCAGTTTTTGCTTCAGTAGAGGTATTTTTCCTCTAAATATGATTTGAAAAATTGTGAGATGTTGCTTTCTTCATTGCACCTGCATTTCTCTTTTTTTGGGCATTGCATGTAACCTAAGCATATAAATTGTGTTCGAAATATTTCAACAACGTATGATCTCAACTTAAAATATGGATGAGCATATTAAAGTATGCATATTTTATTATTTCAGTGAATGGTAGTTCAGATCAAACAACTATTTAGTCACCTTACTATTAATACCGATGATACTAACTTTATGAAAACTTTGAATAACTGTGCTGGCAATTGGATGACCTAGCATAAGAAACTGCTGCATATACAAGCAACAGTGAAAATTTAGGAAACTGTGAGTATAATCTTTCTCATATGCATACCAACTTTAGATTTTATTACTGTAAAATATGTGCTAATTTATATGGTTAAGCAATTCATTGTTATTGTTTTGTACATTGAACTATGTTGTTGTACTGTGAAATCTTGCTGTCGGATTTTGCTCTATATGCGTTGACAGCGTATCATGATGCAACACATTTCATGCCCCTACCTTGAAATACCAGACCTCATTTTCTACAACCGCTCTTATATGTCTGTTTACTCGATCTCGATGGTGAAGAGATAATTGAAAAGATCAGGTTGTCTTGCAATAACAGATTGTGCATCGTGTGCTGTTTTGCGACTCGGACAAGGTGTTATTTGCTGTTGAATTCTGAGAATGCAGGCTAATGAGATCAAGAGAAGCCAGCAGACCAACATAGGCAACAAAAGAAGTAGCTACAACAGAGGAAAAAACTGCAACAATAATAATAATAATAATAATAATAATAATAATAATAATAATAATAATAATAATAATAATAATAGAGAAGAAGAAGAAGGAAGAGGCTGAATAGAGAAGTGCAACAAAAGGTGCAGCAGTTTGTTGAAGTAAGGGAGGAAAACAATCGACGAAGTTAAGTCTACGAGTGAGTGGCGAGGCTGCACAAAAAATTATGGTGGTGATGTGGCAGTTGAAATGGTGGCAGTTTGCATTTGTTGTGGGGGTAAAACCAAATTGCTAGAACCAGATTTTATGGAAATCGAAGGAGGTGGTTTGGAGACTGCAGGTGCCAAAAGTGGAGATGATGGAAGCTAAGGTGAAAGAAGGATTGGTGGCTTTGATGACCCGGTGTCAACGGTGGCAGTAGTTGATTGAAGAATCCTTTCTTCATCAAGTCAGTGGAACAGTAACGAAGAAAGAAGGATTGAATACATGATGTTAGAAGCGATGGATTAAAGTCAAAAGGACATGACGATGAATGGTGAGAGTGCCGACTTGCTTTACTTCAGAAATTGCTTTGCGATGACTTTTCCACAGAAAACATTTTTCTACTTCGTGCTTCCGACATTTTTGTACTTCGTTACTTAGTTTAATATAATAAACATTTCAATTTTTTTGTTAAACTTCAATACTCAAAAAGCAACTATGGTTATTCAAATTGAATTGAACATTTAAGATTTATTGTAATGCCCACATTTTATATATTTGTTGTGTGTAATTCTTACTTCGCACATGTGAATCACATATTTAAATTCCATAATTTATCTTAATTTACACAATTTGTTTCTTAATGGTGTTAAGTGGAGAAGTTAAGATAGTAATAAAATCCTACAAATTTAAGATTATGATTTATACAACTAATACCACGACAAAGAAAAAACTCCATCGGTATAAGAAACCTTTCAAATTCTTCTACATTGGTTAATTTATTTATTCTCTATCTGTAAGATATAAGTGATTCTTATTTCATTGACTCGACTGTGACTTATACCTCACTTACATTATTTCAGTTGCAAAGGTATTACAATTATTATTAAAAGAATTTATTTTCTAGATTCGATTTTTAGGTGATACTCGAATTAGATAACATTTGTAGCATTTTGAATTTGTAAAAGAAATTTATTTGTTGGATCATAATTTCAAGTGATATTAAGATTTAGTCGGGCATTTTTGGTAGTTCACGCTGACACCAAAAAAGTGTGACACCAAAGATATTATAACTATTATTGAAGATACACATATATTTGTGTACACACATATATTTGTGTACATATGTATGTATGTGTCTCTGTGTGTGTATATTTCACTACCATAACTGTAGCGCACATAAAATTTTCACCCTTCCTTCTTCGCACACGTCCAACGGACGTGCCACCATACTCGTATAAATAAAAGCTCATCCAAATATTAATTTTGAAATGTCTATCTTTTGAAATTTAAAATTAAATTCAAATTCAAATTAAATTTGAAAGTCCAATTTAAAGTCAACTTAAATACACATATATAATCAATAAACAAATATCTTGTTAAAGCTTGCTACACTTGTTAACATATAAACATTATATATATATATATTCATATTAATTTACCGAATTAATTCTTAATTTAATCTAGGAATCAAATTAATTACAATTTAAATTTGTTTTAGAAAACAGGAATGTTAAAAACTACATAACCTCTGAGCTTGTACGTCTCAGAGAAGGGTGTTAAGCTAAGAGAATAAACTCTCCGCCACCAAACAGAAATGTATTTGATAGAAACCAGCTTTACATCTCAAAGTGTAACGTTAGACATACATCCATACAAGTCTGTTCCGGGTTCGAACAGAACTGAAGGCACTTCAAAGAAGCCCTTGCAATCCGGATAATTCCTAATCACGTCCAGACTCCCTATCACAAATGTTGATCAAATCTCTATACTGGGGTCATTCAGTGTAGAGACATTCGACAGGTAATCCTTTCGCTTTCGAAAATACCCAGTCTTCACCACTGGTCTTCAAATGCTATTCATTTCGTCGTATCATTATTCGAAATGGGTTATATGACACAAAGTCCTCTCCCGGCTAAACTGAATAATGAGCGCAATATTTAAAAACATATGGATATATGGGATCTTAGTTAAGTCACAACTTAAAGCCCAAAACCTTTCTTTCAAATGGTTTAAACAATTTCCATTTCAAATCTTTTACACAAAAGATACACCTTTTTAATCTTTTAAACAAAAGATCTACCCTTGAAGATCCTCTTCAATTTGAAAATGAAGTTCACCAATCTTTCATAAAGATTTATTCATAGCATTCAAAACTATTCCGTTTCAGATCTTTTATACAAAAGATACATCCTTTAAGATCCTCTCAAATTTAAAAACAAATTTCATCAATCTTTATCAAAGATTTATTTATAGTTTTCAAAACAATTCCATTTCAAATTTTGAAACCTTTTCAACAAGAACTGGAAATCCTTTCTTTATTTGAAAGCCACTATCATTTGAAAACAAATACTTTTCGTTTTGGAAAAATCCGATCAAATATGCACAAGTTATAGCTTTTAAAGTATAAACTTGGGTTAAATTTAAATTTCCAAAATAATACTTTTAAAATACTTTAAAGATTATTTTAAAATCCACATGTATATTATATAACTTGTATAACATTTTTAAGCCATAATTTCCAAATAAACATACATATATATATACAACTTCAAATCTTAAATTCAAATTCAAATCAAACTATTTAAATTTCAAAACTCTATCAAGTTATTCAAAATAATTTTCATCTTCAAAACTCCTTTTCAAAAGCTTTTCATACTAAACCCGATTCCAATTCCAAACCAATTTTGGATTCAAAATTCAACTTTTAAAACCATTTTGAATTAAATTTAAATATCTGTGACTTAACCGGTTTCCTCATGAAATCCATAGTCGTGTGTGTGGTGTGGTCCAGGGGTTTTACACAATAGTGCAACATCATCAATCATTACAGATTCAAGCACAGCAATATTGATAAGCGGTATAATCCTATAACGCTTATCTTTCATTCACAGAGTTATAGATAGATATGTAAATGCATCACAGATAAATAAATTACATTCATCACAGCTCAAATCAAAATAATTCATATCATAAAACATCACACATCAGGGATATCAAGCAATTCAAATATTCAATACAATCCACACATCCATAAGCAAGATCAATTAGTCATCTGATTAATTTAGATAATTACTTATGAATAAATAACTAATCCTGGTTAATTAACGTTAATTAATTACAAACCATTTTGATTAATTATCCTTTAATCATTTATTAATGAACCTTTGTTTATTAATTAATCAACCTTATTTAATTAATAAATCAATTAATAATTAATCTTTAATTATTTAATTATTCTTTGATTAATTATCCTTACTTAATTACATTAATTAATTAGCCCTTAATTAATTACCATTAATTAATAAATTACAATAAGTGATTATCCCTAATCGCTTCCATTAATTAATCTTTAATTGATTAATTATCCTTAAATTAATTACCTTAATTAATTAATCACATAGATTAATTATCCTTAAATTAATTATTCTTTAATCACTTGATTAATCCACTCTAATCATTAATCAATTACTTTTAATAAAGTAATTATCTTTAAGTAATTAATTACCCTTTAATTACTTATTATAGATTAGTCAACCTTTAATTAAAGTAATCAACCTTTTAAGAAACCATATTAAGTAATTGACCTTTAATTACCTTCATTAATAAATCACTTAAAGTTTTAATTAATTAAAAGATAAATCTTTTATCTTAAATAATTACTTTAATTATCTTTTAAAATATTGTTAATGACTTTTGGAAAATAAATCATCATTAATACATTAATTTACTCAAGATTTTTAAGTTAAATTAATGATTTGAAAACATTTCATTTTTCTTATTTACTTACTTAATTACAAAAATCAAGTTTATTTAAAACAAGTTTTAAAATAAGGTTATATGTATATATTAAACATTTTAAACTTAAAATAATTTGTGTTAAGGTCTTAATTAATCCCATCTTAAACCAATATTTATTATTCAAAAAGAAATGGATTAAAACTATTCAAACTTGATTTAATTAAAATTTGAATAAAACTTGTTTTATTTTAAAATTTTAAAACTGCAAAATTCACGAATCCGGGATGACTCGAGTGAAACCGGAGCCTTACTTCGAGTTACCCGCCTCTTCCTCTTGCTTCGAGTCAATTATTCGATTTCACGTGCTCGAACCCGAGCCAAACTTTCTTCCCCAAGTTGATAACCAGACCAGACATTGGTGATACATGGTGTACGTGCACACGTCGCCGATCGATTCTGGTCCTTGCCAAGACCACCCGTAACACGTCAATGATCGGCCCTCTCATCCTCGACTACCTGAGCTTTGGAACAACCACGAAATCGACGTTGAGCATTACAACTCAAAACTGGAACCCAAGCCTTTGACCAAATCACCTCGTCGACGACAACCTAGTTCACCAGAGATCGTGCCACTCCACCCAGAGCTACGCCACGACATGCCGCATCGAATCCCCACGGTGCGATCAATCTTAGTCCACCATCCCTGAAGAAATTGATTCAAGAATATCGTCAATTAAAACATGCCTTAAACCCTATAACCACTTCGATCATCTTCCATGATCATTTAAAAAATTAGCGAACATTTTTCCCATAAACTTCATCACCCAAACCTCCTTTGACATCAAGCCCGAGGCTCAATTGCTCGTTGATCATCAAAAATCAACGTTTTTGTATTTTCCGTTCATTTCGATAATTCCCACGATTTTCAAACTTAAAAACCTTGATCTTTATATCAAAATTCATTTTTTTCAACTCGAATTCATTCATAAAATCAAAGCTTGAATTCCAGATGTATAATTTCAGACCAATTTTTGTTTTCTACTGTTATTTAACATTTTCCAGAATATTAATAAATATTTTTCTTAAAATTATTTTAAAATTTTAAATACAATGTTACAAACGTTTGCTTTTTAGAGATCAAAGCCTAGATTTGATTATGTAAGGAGCAGTTTGAATTTAATTTTGAGGGGTTGGAACTTGTATGTTAAAAGAGTGATGTTATTTATGTTTATACAGACATGCATAGGCATATTTTTATTTTTATTCATACACATGCAATTATATCTATAATAAAACATTTTTAAAGTACCATACACATCTATCATTACAGGCAAACCAAATTAAATATATAGGTTGAAGAGTTTACTCACTTGGTTTAAGAAAGAACAGAGAAAGTGCTATTTTTTTATTTGATCTGGATTTGATTGTATTTAATCTGGAATCTTGCTTGTTGTGTTTCAGAGATGAATATGATCTTGTTTGTTGAGTTGAACTTGCATTTGTTTGAAGTTTAATTCCAGACTGAAGCTTTTGCTTTCCAGGTTGAATTTATTTCCAGGTTTTGAACTCAAATTGTTTTGATGTTGAGATGATTCTGGTTTTCAGTTTTATGAAAATGAATCAAAGAAACTTTGGGAAGCCTGGTTTCTCCTTATACATTATTTTGTGAAATTAAATTTTCAAAATTAAATTTTTATTGTGCCACTTGTTAAATTATGTTTTACACTTGTAAATTAAATGAACTCATGTTAATCTCTATTGTTACTTGTTAAACGTTTGTCACAAATATGTATCTGTATGCCTAAACCCCTTTGTTTATAAATTATGTTTAAACCTTTCTTGAATTTATTTACAAATTATGTTTTAAACCCTCTTGTTTATATAAATTACTTAATTTATATACAAACTATTTTATGTTAAACCCTTGTTTTATTTTAATTTATGAAACATGTTTTTTATTAATATGTTTTATATTTTCAAAAGGTATATTCATATCAAAGCTTTATATATATACTAACCATATTTATTTTCAGGTATATAAAAGAAAAGCATTTTAAATCTTTACGTAAATCTCACTTAAATTTTAATCTTAAGTCATTAATCTCATTAATAAATACTTATTTTTATAAATTTCATTTTAAACTTAAGTAATCATACTTATTATATTTATTTATCCCTTTTAAAGAAAATTATTTAAATATCTAATTATACATAATAAATAATCTTATATACATACATATATATATATATTAGTTTTTTCAAAATATAAAGTTAATAAATCAAATTTTATTTATAAGATATTTTCTTTTGAATTTCAAAACCAAGATTCTATTTGAAATCTCTTTATATATATATATTAGTTTCTTAAAGTATAAAGCTTTTAAATTCAATTTTATTTATAAGATAATTATCCTTGAATTTTAAATCAAAATTCTATTTTGAAGTCTCCTTATATATCTTTTTTATTCCTGAATTTCCAATCAACTTTATTTTAAAATCTACTTTTAAATATATTTATTTCCAATTTTTCCAAATTAATTCACAATTAACCCCAAAAATTTATATTAATTACCAAATTATTTGATAATTTAATCCAAAAATCAAATTAATAACTAAATTACTAAGTGTGAGCTTGCAACGTTCACCTTGCCAAGCTATATATTTTGTAGCCCTAAGATCCAAAATCCTTAGTTAAATTACTAAGTGTTAATTTTCTCTTTTTCACCATTGTGCTCATTCTCTATGCATATCACATTTTAATCAGAGAAAAATGAATAATTCAACCAACAGGTATTTATTGATAGGTCATGTTCTCATAAACATAAATTTAATCATACAAGTAAATGTGAGTTCTCAATGTACATATTATTTAATTCAGGGGTTTCCAATGGATCATGTTATAAATATATGGTCATAAATAATTTCTATGTTGCATCCCTTTTACCTTTGGTTTAAATCAGATACTCACCAGTTTATAAGATCTGACTAAACCACAAGTTTATGTTCTGATCTAGATTATTTGTAAAACATAGAAGCTCAACACATGTATAACATTGCACTTCTATATTTCCACTTATTTAATTATGAGACATAAGCAGCAACCATTCTATGCTGCAGTCCCATTTTTTTTCCATTTCGACCATAGATTTACAACATTTTCCCTCGGGATTTTCTTTCAATAAACTACTGTATGCAGAAAATAAATAAAGGAAAACATCTCCTGTCAAGATTAATGCATAATGCAAATGATCATTTTAAACAGGAAACCCATAATCATATCTTCTGGGTATATCAATATGGTGCGTTGAACCTTTAAGCAAATCATCAATACACCCAAATAAACACAGATTATATAGATAAATTATAAAACTATTTAGGCTGCCTCAATATTCAGGACTTAATGCCAAGTTTTCAGTGAGATTACTCACCTTAATTCCTTTTTCCTAAGCCTTCCTTTTCCCTTTGATCTCCTACTTTCTCTTATTTCTAATGGCCAATGCTCTCTGGTTTATATTTTCATTGTCATATAATTTTTTTTTTTAAAATAGTGACAGATCTTACTACCCTTAAGCCTTCTTATACTAGACCCTGGCTGCTTCTAGGGTTTAAGGAAATTACCCAATGTCAGTTTTACCCTAACAACTATGATCTGCCTTTTATCTTATTTTTTAGAGAAAATGGGTAAGTGGTCCTTGTTATATTTTTCTCAGAAAATATACCCTATTCCTTTTATCTTACCCCGGGTCATGTTATATGCATGACTTACGTTTTTTTTCAAGCAAAAGAATTACTGAAATTAGCTAAAGTGTTTTATTAAAGATTCATACTATTTCCATGCAAACCTTGTCTCTTACCAGCAGTGCTTTCTTATGCTCCTGCATATCATATGTAAACATATTTATTTATTTATTTAAGTACTTACTATCTTTTGCATATGTTTATTCTAGACTACATATTTTATTTTCTTTATACTAAACTTGTTTTAAAGACATATTCATGTCTACAATAATCATGTCTGCATGCCTATGTATTTGAAATTTATTTGTTCTAACTTACTAATTAATCTCTGCCTATTTTATAATGTAGAAAATATGTGTATGTGTATGTACTGTCTAGTGCACCAGTGCATACTTTTTGACCATTCATTGGCAACAAGTTTCTATTCCTATTTTTCCAATTATTAAACAATCATAAACTAAATTGAATCACAAAATTACCCTAAAAATAAAAATCAGGATTATCACATATGCCCCTCCTTTTAGGAATTGTGTCCCACAATTCTTTCATACTTAACTCAAGTATTTTCAATCCAGAAAATCAATCATTTTCAAACTAACCTCTTAGTTAAACTCTGTGTAAATTTAAAACAAAATTCACACTGCATATTTAATCAAAGTATTTATCAACACATATATGTTATACCTTTTATTCAATCAAACAATTTTGGATAATCATTTCTGATTTTATCTTCCACTTCCCATGTGCAATCATTTGGGTCAAGGCTCCACTGCACTTTCACCAATTTAATTTCTTTATTCCTTAATTTCTTATATTCTCTTGCAACAATACCTACTGGCTCTTTTTCATAAACCATTCTGGGATCAATCTGCACATCCCTAGTGGATTCCAAGATTGTCTCTGCATCATGAATCCATCTCCTTAACTGAGATACATGAAAAACATCATGCATTGCCCTCATCTCCTCTGGCAATTCCAACTTATAGGCTACATTTCCAATTCTTTCTAAAATTTTATATGGTCCTATGTATCTGGGAATTAACTTTCCTTGTTTCCCAAACCTTAGAACCTTCTTCATAGGTGATATTTTAACAAATACAAAATCTCCAACATCATATTGTACTGCCTTTCTCTTCTGATCTGCATATTTCTTTTGCCTATCTTGGGCAGAAGCAATTCTTTTTCTAATCAAAGCTATCTTTTCAGAAGTTTCTTTTACATTTTCTGGTCCTAAGACCACCTTCTCCCCAGATTCAATCCAACTTGAAGGTGATAAACATGGCCTACCATAGAGTGCTTCAAAGGGTGCCATGCCTATGCTACTGTGATAACTGTTGTTATATGCAAACTCTGCCAGAAATATGTGATCTTCCCAGCTTCCTCCCCAATCCAATATACATGCCCTCAACATGTCTTCAAGCAATTTATTCACAATTTCGGTTTGACCATCAGATTGAGGGTGATATGCTGTACTCAAGCATAGATCAGTCCCCATTGCTTTGTGAAAACTTTGCCAAAATTTTGAAGTGAAGATGGTATCTCTATCACTTACTATAGTTTTTGGTATTCCATGCAATCTAACTACTTCCTTAATAAATAATTGAGCTAATGTGCATGCATTCCTTTCTGATTTTATAGGTATGAAATGAGCTGATTTAGTTAGCCTATCTACTACAACCCAAATACTATCATTTCCCCTCCTAGTTTTAGGCAAACCATCAATGAAATCCATTGATATATCTTCCCATTTCCACTGTGGTATTTGTAAAGGTTGAAGCATCCATGAAGGTCTTTGGTATTCAGCTTTTACCTGTTGACAAACCATGCACTTAGACACATAAGTTGCCACTGCACTCTTCATACCTTTCCACCAATAATCTCTCTTGAGGTTATGATACATTCTTGTGCTTCCTGGATGTATGGTATATTTACTTTTATGATAAGCATCCAATATTTCTTGCTTCAATTCATCAATGGCAGGAACACATATTCTTCTTCCTTTCTTCAAATGGCCCTGATCATTCAACAGAAAACCTTCCACTATCTCTCCATTTAATATATGAGTTTTCTTCTCAAGTAAAGATGAATCTTGGTATTGTAGCTTTTCAACTTTAGTTTTTAATTCTGACCCCAAAATAACAAAACTTAACTTTCCCATCTCTACATTCTCACTGCATATGCTCATATTTTCTACACTTTCACTTTCTACTTCTGAGTCAATCAATAGTGATAGAGTGTTAAACTCTTCTATCATTAACCTAGCTACATTAACATGCTTTCTACTTAAAGCATCTACTACTTTATTAGCCTTGCCAGGTGTATACAATATTTCAAAATCATATGAGGCTAGTAGTTCAACCCACCTTTGTTGCCTCATGTTTAATTTTTTTTGTGAAAACAAATATTTAAGTGACTTATCGTCTGTATAAACTTCAAATTTTGCCCCTAACAAATAATGTCTCCATAATTTAAGAGCATATACTATAGCAGCCAATTCAAGATCATGTGTAGCATACTTTATCTCACTGGGTTTTAACTGTCTAGAGGCATAAGCTATCACTTGATGTTGTTGCATCAATACTGCCCCAAGTCCTTGTCCACTTACATCAGTATATATCACCAAATTTTCATTTCCTTCAGGTACTTTTAGTATTGGAGCTTGTATTAGTGCCTCCTTCAACTTCCCAAAGGCTTTCTCACATTCCTCAGTCCAAGGAAATACCTGATTCTTCCTTGTCAACCTAGTTAATGGAATTGAAATCTTTGCAAAATCTTTTATAAACCTTCTATAATAACCAGCCATCCCCATAAAAGATCTGACCTCTGTAACACAAGTAGGTCTTTTCCAAGCTTGAACTGCAATTACCTTATTGGGATCTACAGATATACCTTTTTCTGATATCACATGTCCTAGAAAGTTTACTTCATTCTGCCAAAAAGTACATTTTGAAAATTTTGCCTTCAAATTTTCTTGCCTCAATTTCTGTAGTACTATATGCAAATGATTCTCATGCTCTTCAACTGTCTTAGAATAAATTAAGATATCATCAATAAATATCAATACAAATTTATCTAAGTATTTTCTAAAAATTCTATTCATCAAATCAACAAAGTAAGAGGGAGCATTTGTCAAACCAAAGGGCATCACTAAAAATTCATAAAGTCCATACCTAGTATTAAAAGCTGTATATTTAACGCTTTCCTCTTCTACTTTCATTTGATGAAATCCTGAAGCTAAATCAAGTCTGGAGAATATTTTTGCACCACTTAATTGATCAAAAAGATCATCAATTCTTGGTAAGGGGTATTTGTTTTTAACTGTAATTTTATTTACCTCTCTGTAATCAATACATAGTCTGAGAGATCCATCTTGCTTCTTAACAAAAACCACTGGTGCTCCCCATGATGAGCTACTGGGTCTGATGAAGCCTTTTTTTCTAGTTCAACCAATTGTTTCTTCAATTCTATCAATTCTTTAGGCCCCATTCTAGTTGGCCTCTTAACCACTGGGTTAGCTCCTGGAATCAGTTTAATTGAAAATTCTACTGGCCTATGGTTACGAACTCTCTTAACCTCACCAAACACATCAGCATATTGGTTTACTATAGGGATTTCTTCTAATGCAGGCATGTGCTTCTCACTAGATAAGTTAGCAAGGGTAACTATATTTCTGTTCTTATTTACTTCACAAAGAACAACTATCCTTTTTCCTTCAGAAGTTTTCAATGATATGGTGGAGGTTTCCATATTTATAACAGCCCTATATTTTCTTAACCAATCAACTCCTAAAATAACTCCTATGCCTGGATATTGCAACACATATAGGTCTGCATTAAACATATATCCCCCTATATTCAATCCCAGTTGCATACACATCATACCCAAAACACAGGAATTACCTAAAGGACTTTTAATAAGCAGTGGCCTATCAACAATCATACAATTCAATTTTAATTGTTGTGCAATATCATGAGAAATTAAAGAATGTGTAGCCCCAGTATCATACACTACTGCAAAAGGTATTGAGTGAATAAGCAAAGTACCTTCAACTTGGCCATGATTCTCAACATTTGGTCCTTCTATTGCTTTGCCTTTCACCTCCAAAGTACTCATTTTCCTTGCTTAAACGCTGGACAGTTCCTCCTTATGTGACCTTCCTTTCCACATTGGTGACATTTGAAGGATGCTGGTTTAGGATTTGTACACCTATTTTTCATGTGTCCCTCTTGTCCACAATTATAGCATGTGATTTTCTTCTTAACTTCAGCAGTCTTGACCTCTTTTGGATTCTTGGTGGAAGCTACACCTGTTTTCTTTTTGTCATAAGGATGAAACTTACCTTTTCCTTTCTTATTTTGATTATTCCTGAGTGCTCTGAAATTTTCCCTGGCTTTATCATGCTGTTCTATACTCAGAGTCAGATCCAAAACTTATCAAATGTCCTGTCCTTATATGGCAACATAGCTCTACTAAGACTAGCATTCAGCCCTTGAATGTATCTGCCATTTTTAGCTTCTCTGGTTGTGATAAGCACTGCACCATACTTTTCTAGTGATTCAAACCTCTGTGTATACTCAGTAACACTCATAGTTCCCTGCCTTAATTTAATGAATTCCTCTAGCAGAGATTCTTTTGCTGATGCAGGTACAAATCTTCCTTCCAACATTTCCTTAAATTGATTCCATGTCACTTCTCCTTCAGGTCTTCCAGCTATAATAACTTCCCACCAATCCAGAGCTGCTCCTCTCAATTGTCTAGATGCTATCAGCCTTTTCTTTTGGTCTTCAACTTGCATATCTGTAAAAATTCTGTCCAAAATTCTAAGCCAGTTTTGAACTCCCATGATCCCCTCTGTTCCATCAAAAGTTTTGCCTCCAAGATTGGTAAAGGTCTTGAGTAGTTTGGAAAGCTCCTCATGTGGATTTTCTTTCCTGTTACCTACTCCATCTCTTATGGCTCTCATAAAGTCTTGCACATTCACCATTGGTGGTTCACTTGGTCCTACCTCTTGTTGTCTGGGTCTCACCATAATTCTATGGATATGATACTTAAGTTAGTTCATCTTGCCTAACTCTCTATAAATTAATTTACTTCAATTCATCCTTATTTAGTTATAATAGATATTAATAATATATGTACTAGCAGAACAAAGTATCCAAAGCAATCAACACACCATACATCAATGCAAACAAGTTCATACAAAATTTTGCTATGTTATCTAACAACATAGCTCTGATACCAAATGAGATGACCCACTTTTCTTACCATAATTTTTTTTTTAATTTTTTATACTAGTTTGATGCAGTGGCCATCTACTCCAGAGAATGTTTCCTCTAAATTCTTCTCTAGCCAGGATCTTTTAACCAATATAGGAATATTGTGTTGTTCAACTTATCTAATTTACATATGTGAAGATATGTAAATTGTTCCTTTTTCTCTTTCTACTTAAATCAGAGTATAAATATTAATAAGCAGAAATATGCTTTGAAAATCATTAAATAATCTATACATAGCAATTTTATCCTTGAGAATCTAGTTTTCACAGTCATACTAACTTCTACATAACCATTGATACTATGCCTTCTAAATTTAGCATTTTTGTTAGTGTTTCCCATATTTTTTTTCTAAATGACTGTGCCTTTTTTTTGATTTGTATATATGTATATGCATATCCCTGAACATGATTGGTTACTACATGGTTTTTGAGTGTTTTAATTCTTTCTAAATAGTTATCAACTTGAATTTGATGAGAGCTACTACCCTATGTACTTGAGTTTTAATTCTCTCTGCAAACTAGGTCTAAAGCAATTTAGAATGAGTGGAACCCAAGCTTAGTGATATGGTCAGGATAACTTTGTTGGTTTCGCATTCATTTATACCCCAGTTACTATTATTTCTGAGTTCTTTCTTTTTTTTTGAAACTCTAACTCTTATTCACCAGATTTTTCATCCTTAAACCTGGATTCCTCATCTTGATTACTAGTTTATTTGTTCAATTCATACTTGCTTGACATCTCAGGTTCTCTACTACTAAATCATTCTGAAGCTATAGGGGGAAGTGCATTACTCATAAGAAAATATTTTCAGAAAGCAATTCATAAGTTTCAGCTGAGACACATACTTAAGTTCTTTACTTACAAAACAGGAGATAACACTGCATTTTTTTCTTTTCAAACAACTTAACTAACATATCACAACATAAATGCAACCTAAACTTCTATTTTAATAGCCATAAATCTGTAACTATTGCATCCAATTCCTTAAGCAGCCATCTCATCCAAAGCTTGATCAATGAAAAACCTATTTGCCTGCACAATCACCATGAACTGCCTCATATAAATATGAGACACCCAATGGTGTATAAACACACAAGGGTCAGACTATTGTCTGGTATGAGTAAGCTAACTGGAAACATAATCTTCTGTAACTTTATTTATTTGCAAATACTTGAATAAATTACAACTCAGTATTATCTCTGTACATGATTTTGTAAAGGATGTGCATTCATATCAAAGCAAGACACTATGTATAATCCAAATAGTTTAATTTCAAGAAGCAGTCATAAAATTTATCAAACAAACATCATAAGCCAACCAATAAAATCATCAATTCAAGCATCCTTCCCTCTTTACCAATTTACTAGACCTCAAGGATTTCTCCCAAACCTCTCCTGAACCTATTTCTTTAGTTCTCTACCAAATATAATATGGTCTTTTGCTACTTTCTTCTTTTTTTTCACACACTGCCTGGGACTTTCTCTGTTAACCCAGCACACTCAGGCCCCTGGGTATAAACATACCATGTGTGAGCTTGCAATGTTCACCTTGCCAAGCTATATATTTTGTAGCCCTAAGATCCAAAATCCTTAGTTAAATTACTAAGTGTTAATTTTATCTTTTTTCACCATTGTGCTCATTCTCTATGCATATCACATTTTAATCAAAGAAAAATGAATAATTCAACCAAAAGGTATTTATTGATAGGTCATGTTCTCATAAACATAAATTTAATCATACAAGTAAATGTGAGTTCTCAATATACATATTATTTAATTCAGGGGTTTCCAATGGATCATGTTATAAATATATGGTCATAAATAATTTCTATGTTGCATCCCTTTTACCTTTGGTTTAAATCAGATACTCACCAGTTTATAAGATCTGACTAAACCACAAGTTTATGTTCTGATCTGGATTATTTGTAAAACATAGAAGCTCAGCACATGTATAACATTGCACTTCTATATTTCCACTTATTTAATTATGAGACATAAGCAGCAACCATTCTATGCTGCAGTCCCATTTTTTTTTTTCCATTTCGACCATAGATTTACAACATTTTCCCTCGGGATTTTCTTTCAATAAACTACTGTATGCAGAAAATACATAAAGGAAAATATCTCCTATCAAGATTAATGCATAATGCAAATGATCATTTTAAACAGCAAACCCATAATCCTATCTTCTGGGTATATCAATATGGTGGGTTGAACCTTTAAGCAGATCATCAATACACCCAAATAAACACAGATTATATAGATAAATTATAAAACTATTTAGGCTGCCTCAATATTCAGGACTTAATGCCAAGTTTTCAGTGAGATTACTCACCTTAATTCCTTTTTCCTAAGCCTTCCTTTTCCCTTTGATCTCCTACTTTCTCTTATCTCTAATGGCCAATGCTCTCTGGTTTATATTTTCATTGTCATATAATTTATTTATTTTAAAAAAATAGTGACAGATCTTACTACCCTTAAGCCTTCTTATACTAGACCCTGGCTGCTTCTAGGGTTTAAGGAAATTACCCAATGTCAGTTTTACCCTAACAACTATGATCTGCCTTTTATCTTATTTTTTAGAGAAAATGGGTAAGTGGTCCTTGTTATATTTTTCTCAGAAAATATACCCTATTCCTTTTATCTTACCCCGGGTCATGTTATATGCATGACTTACATTTTTTTTTCAAGCAAAAGAATTACTGAAATTAGCTAAAGTGTTTTATTAAAGATTCATACTATTTCCATGCAAACCTTGTCTCTTACCAGCAGTGCTTTCTTATGCTCCTGCATATCATATGTAAACATATTTATTTATTTATTTAATTACTTACTATCTTTTGCATATGTTTATTCTAGACTACATATTTTATTTTCTTTATACTAAACTTGTTTTAAAGACATATTCATGTCTACAATAATCATGTCTGCATGCCTATGTATTTGAAATTTATTTATTCTAACTTACTAATTAATCTCTGCCTATTTTATAATGTAGAAAATATGTGTATGTGTATGTACTGTCTAGTGCACCAGTGCATACTTTTTGACCATTCATTGGCAACAAGTTTCTATTCCTATTTTTCCAATTATTAAACAATCATAAACTAAATTGAATCATAAAATTACCCTAAAAAAATCAGGGTTATCACAGTAACTCGATTCGAATGATTTCGTATTCCGTTCTTTCCCTTTTTTTGAAAGAGCAGAGGCCTTGATTGTTTTGGGTATTTTAATTGAACCGAGAAGTGGGGTTGGTTTGAAGAAATAAAAGATCGTTCGGCCATTGCCTTGAATCTGAGTAAATTTTGTAAGCTTAGCTACTTTATTTAATTTTATTTTTTTAAGAGAGCACGCGTGTAAAAGAAGTAGACAAGTGTTAAAATTTTCCTCGCGTGTCAAAATGAACACGTTATAGTAATACTGAGATGAGTGGTAAAAAGCTCTGATGTGGAAAGAGAATATATAAACTTAATTTAAATCGTCTCGATTATCGCAACTCACAATCTCGATCTCCAATCGAGGCATGCCGCTAGGCGTTTATAATGTTAAACCTCTATTACAAACAAAATGGAAAAGGTTTCGAGTCCTAACTCGATCGTATGGAGAATATAGCTTTTTGGACCCAGTTATTATATTAAATTTTCGATATAGATTTCAGCGCGTTTATCTACCGTACGGCCAAAAGATCACTCCAAACACTATGAAATTTGAAATCCGATAATAATTCAATATTACGGATCAAATGGAACTGGTTTCGTCGAATTCCGAGACTGTGCCTCGGAAGGCTATTTTTAAATTCAATTTAAACAATATAATTTCAAAACTAACAAAACACTTCCAAATTCAAGTTTAACATTTTTACTATCTTCAGTACCATCAATACAAATTTTACAAGTCTTTAAATATTTTTATCCAGCTTAAAATCCAAGAATCACTATTTAAACCAATTTCAGATTATTAAATTCAATAATTTAATTATCAAATAAATAGTGATATTTGAAATTCAAGTTAAATTACCTTTCAAATATTTAAAATAAATTAAATATTTCAATTTCAAATATTCAAAAATTCCGGGTCGTCACATACCTCCCCCTTAAAAGAATTTCGTCCCCGAAATTATTATTAAGAGAAATGGTCCCTAACCCATTCTCTATTTTTCCCAAACAACTAGTTTTAACAACTTCTTAAAACACCCCTTTCTATTGAAGTCACACTAACACCCTTACTAACTTTCCAAACTTCTTCCGAAGGTTCCCACCAATATCACTTACCCAACCATTCAAATTTAAGTTCAAAACTAAATCAAAATCTTCTCAAAATTTTCTAACTCCCTAAATTTTAGAATTTTTTTGCCAGTGTCTCCTTTGCACGGCTAGCTCGGTACAACTACAAAATGCCTCTACGGCCCCCCAGATTTCAAAAGAAAACAAAAAAGCCAAGTGGCTAGACCAGAAAATCATCAAATTTCATACAGAAATTTAAATACACACCTTTGCTAAGAAAATTTCAATTTACCTTTAAAAATCAAAAATCCCAATTCCCTTTTGCTCTTTTACACCTGAATATCCTATTTAGCAATAACATCCAACCATAGTTTTCAAAATCCTTTTATACATTTCTTTACAAAAGTTCTCATATCTATTTCATTCACATCCACACGACGCACAAATATCATCCGTACACAGTACCCAATTGGGTCGCTCACTCAATCACACAATTTCACTTCCGAACTAGTATCGTCCCCCCGACTTCCTAATGCAGACTCAGATCTGGTTTCTTGATCAGAAACCATCATTCTCCTTGCATAGCCATAACTATGATAGATAATTTCCAGAATTAATCAAAAATCCATATCCAGGTTCGCCGTCGAAAATCGAGTGAAAAATCCCAACTCGGATCGATATAATTATCTCGAAATTCTATGCTCGAATCTGGATCAAATCACTATGCAAATAAAATAATATACGTATATCTTACGTATTTATATCCATTGATTATTAGCTATATCAATTCTCCTTTATTCACATTAATTTTGGTTTCCATTCTTATCCACAATTACCTCATTTCACAATCTTACTTAATCTCCATTTCAATATTACTTAATATAACTCCAATACCAAACTTAGTTAATAATTTCACCCTTCATTTCTCAGGTTTAATATAAGCATTTTGTATACTCTTATATCATTACTCTACCTCTTTAGCCTTTATATCCACTTATTTTTAAACTGTATCTACAATTCCATATGAATTCAATTTACCTTCATTTTAGATATTGAATTCTATTTACCTTTATCTCAAACCATATTCAAATAAATCATTTCTTTAATTAGTTTCACTACTAATTTATTTAAATCCCAATGGATTTATTTCCAAACTTTAAATTATTTTTAGTTTACCACGAATTAATCTTTCAACTTCACATTATCACTTGGTTTTTATCTATATTTAATTAATTTTTGGATTCCAATTCCATATAGATTCAATTTGCATTAATTTACTAATTAATCTCAAATCTCAATACCTTTTCCAAATTTTCATCCAGATTTTATTTTCAATCCTACTTGAATTCAATTCATCTTCAAAATATGAATATTGAATTTTTATCAACTATCTTCCATTTTACAACTGGTTCATATCAGTTCCACTTACTAATTCATTTCAAATCTCAAATAAAAATTTTATTACCAAACTTTTATAATTTTGATTCATTTCGAATTAATTCTATAACTTCACTTTATTTTACACATTTTAAATTAAGAATTATCCAACATATAATTCCAGTATATTTGCTTACTCACTTGAATAAATTAGTTTACTCACAAATTTTATTTCAGTCCTTTATTTTATTTAGTCAAATCTTGACTATCTTCCATTACACACAGTTTAAATTACTTCCCCATATTCAGTTTCAATTCTATTTTCTTACAAATGCAAATTCATTTGTCTATCCACAATTTAATTTCCATTCCATTTACCAACTTGCTTTAATTGGCTTATCTTTTCTAACTTTATTCTCTAGTCACATTTACCTTTATTTGACCCTTTCAAGTTGAATCTTATTCCACAAATTTCATATTTCAAGTAAGAGTTTTTTCTAAACTTTTACTTCCTTTAGTTCCTTCGAACAAATTTACAATTCACTTTTCTTGACGCAATTTAAATTGATTCCATAATTCAACTTTAATTCTAGTTCTATTACTTACAAATTTAAATAAATTTGTTCTCCCACAAATTTACTTCCAATAAAATAAATTTTTACTTTTATTTACTAAATTCAATTACATTCCTTTTTAATTTGAATTTTTAACTTCTTCAAGTTTTCCAGCTTATTTATTCCAATTTCATTTTTAATAAGATTCCAGAGTCTCTTTTAATCAATTTCTCAACATTTCAAAATCATTTCTGAAATCAATTATATCAAACCAAAATATTCCTTTGCACTAAAGAATTAAAATAAATTTTTCAATAATAAAATATTCAATATTCCTTTGTATTTTAAAATCAAAACGGTTTTACCAAACCAAACTTCAATATTTCAAAAATTCATTTTTTTAAAAAAAAAATCCATAATTCAATTGCATATCCAATTATCCCTTGAATTTTTAAAACCAACCCAATTTTGCAAACAACTCCAAATTAAATCATTCGGGTAGCAATTCCTTTCTTGGAAATTTGAAAATGAACATCGATGATGATGTAGTCACCACCGAAGTTATTTTCTAGCGACCGAAAAGTGTTTAGTGCTTTTACCTCTTTAAAACCCTTCAAATATTTTTAAATTCCAAATCTCACCAGATTTCAAATCCAATTCAAAATATTTCTCAAATACTATCACCCTTATTTCTCAAAACTTTTGAAAACCATTTTCAAATCCAAAGGAATTTAAACCTTTTCCCAAAATTCCAAAATTTCAAATCCTTCCAATTCATATTCAAATATAACTTTGGAATTTTATTTCAATTTATAAATCACATTTACAGTTTACATTTGCAAATCCCATTTGTATATTAATTTATTTCTTAGCTTTTAGTTATGATTTCAATTCCTTATGCAAATTTTACAAAACCATGATAATAATCTAATATTATCACTTCCTAACAACCAAGCAATCATATATAACTATAATAATTTACTGAAATTATTTTTTTTATATACAAACATAATTTGGGTAAAATTATTTCATTTACCCTATTTTAAAAAAATAATGTGTCAGTTTGTCTTGTTCAAGAGTTTAGAAACCCCTATCGATGACATGGCGTCCCACACATCGACCAAAATCCATAAACACTCAACCGATAAATCAACACAATATAAAACAATTTTATATTCACTAACAAATACGCGCTCATACTATTAATACGCTCAAACTCATTCTAGAGTATTACGAACTCTATTTTAAATGAGTAATCCCCACCAGAGCCAAGGTCCTCGCTTAACCTTTAGCTCTAATACCAAATGTAATGGCCCGATTTTTCGACGCCCGAAAATCGACATCGAATACGTCCACTGTATCAAATGCCGGAAAACCGAACCATTAGGGTTAAAGAAGAAGGAGGTAGAAGAAGAAATAGAAACAATATCATAACCTTACCAATGCAACGGAATAAAATATAACAGATAATCGATGATCTTTACACAAAAGAACTATATCTGTTTATACATTCATCATCAGATTACAACATCAGAGTTCAACAATATCTATAACACACAAATCGACTATTATATTAACTTGTCCTTACCAAATTGATAATACAACATACAACACAGCGGAATAATAATCAAGTACGGGAGTACATCTCGCCATCCAGCTCGTCTCCTGAGCTCCTCAGGAGTCCATCTAAAATATGTACTCTGTAATACTCGGTCTGACCTAAGCATTATAGTTAAATAACCCCCGAGTCAGTCTGGAAAACAAGCGTGAGAAGACACACTCAATTAGATTATTAAAGTTTTCAAAACCCTTTGAAATCAAAAGTATTTCGTAAAACCACGCCACAAATAAACATGCCGGGTTTTTACCTTATGATAACCAAAACATTTCTTATAAAATTCTGTGATATTATAATAGTGTATGTATACAAATGCTTATTCAAATAGCTGAAATTTTTACATTTATTAAATTCCAGCTAATAGGTGTACAAAGAAAACCGTAAAGGCACGTAGGGAAAATGGATTTCCATCAACGGAAGGGCTACTGGGGTACCGCCCGTCACAGTAAGTGGTCTAGATCACCGTACCGAGGATCCACCCTAAATCACCTGGAACACAAGACCGGAGCTACCCCTTACTAGATAGTCCAAATAAATTCACCATGCGGTTGGGATCAGCAACCGCCATACAACGGAATATAAAAAGGGACATCTAGACAATGGTGACCTTACCCTAATTGGTTACTAGCCACTTAGCCTTGTGTGCACCTCCCATGTTTTAGCCATTCCCGGTTGATGAGGCTCGAGGTTATGCGTTACCTTTTTAGCACACATTCACTTAGAATGCTCATCGTCCTCCTGACGATGTTCTGAAAGCATTCGTCCATACAAGTCTGTTTCGGGTTTGAACGGAACCGAAAGAACTACTCCTACTACATCCATTTCGGAATCACCCTCAGGATTAGTAGCGATTAGCCCTTGCATTTCACTGCTCCATCTTCGACTCCAATCTCTTGTCTTCCTCACGAAAATGTTAAAACCGGATCGAAGTGGTCTTGAGGAAATTAATCCCGATCCCGGTCTCTTCGAAACGATCAGCGCGTCGGCTAATATTGATAGTCGGTTATTTAACTATCAAATAACATTCAAAAACAGTCATCAAGCCATAATAATTTCTCCCAAATTATTTAAAATCATCAAAATATCTTTGTAAGATATATTTCCACTATTCAATCCTTTGAAAACAGTTTCAAACCATCTTTCTCTCACGGAATAAATTCCCCAAATATTTTCTATTTCCACTGAAATCATCAAGTACAAATACTTTAGATTTTAAAATAATTTAAAACACTTTATTATAAAATATACTTTAAAACATTTAAATTAAACTACTTAAACACTTTATCCAAAATATATATTTTTAAAAATATTTAAAATAAAACTGCTTTATAAAATATAAAACTAATTTTTAAAATAAAAATAAAACCAAACTAAATTTGAAATAAGAGATACGAAATTCTATACAAGTTTTCAAACAAACATAACCAAACTATCTTTTAGAATAAAACTATTTTATAAAATATAAATATTAATAATTATCTTTAAAATCATAATATTAGTCAAACCTTTCAAATAATTACTACTATAATTAATTTATAAATGTTTACTTTTAAAATTTAAACAACTTAAATAATAATTTTTTTTGTTAAAATATTTTTTTAAACAAACTTTAAAGCCTTTAACTTATACTTAAAAATCTGCTATGAAAACGTGCTTGGCTTTTCAGGGAAATACACTTCTCTCCCACACTTTTAAAAATAAATCCCTATTTATTTTTAAAACAAATTCCCATTTCTTCATAAATTCCCACCAAAATTTATACTTCCAAATTCGATTTTTTAAGAATGACGAGACGAACAAAATAGTACACAAATATCAGTGACATGACCCATCTATTAAAATTCGATTCCATTTTGCTGCTAAAACGCCGAAAATAAAATAAACCGGGCTAGAGCAGTCCAAATTTGACGAAACGAAATATGACATCTCGCTTAGAAAATGATTTAAATTTTCATTATATAAAAATACTCAGATTTTAAAAATATTTTATTATCATCAAATTTAACTGCTTTTAAATTTAAATAGAAATTTCACAAAAAAACAAACTTAAATATTTTCCAACGAAAATCTGCCATTTGTTATGCTTCACAAGACGCATACCAAATATCAAATTTTCATCGCAAAATTTTTAATTATTTATTTTCATGAAAATTATTTAGTTAATTATGTTATTTAAACCGTTAAAATTTATGTGTTGTTGCATCATATTCAAGACTTGTAGCATTCTTCTCAAATACCAATGTACAACCTCACCTATATCAATAATGATAGAGTTAATGATGTGCCCTAGGGTCAATTATGTAATTCATTATGAAACTTAACTCTTATAAAAGAATCTCCTTCGAAATAATGTATGCATCTAGTTTATTTTTCTTTTATATATGTTGTTATATAGAAATATAAATAATGAATTAAATACATTAAACATTTATAAGCAAACAAATCCGTAGAAGTATTTTATCGATTGCAGTTAGTTCGTAATCATGAGTATTAAATCGATACATATATACATACACACATATTTACTCTTTAAATGTTCCTAATCAAGATATATCAAGAAATGGCATCGATGCATTTATTTAGATTGGGGTATGTAACGCTCTCATTATGATAGATGGTGATGTACTCATGATCGTTGAGGACACCAAAGGGTTATACACTTATAGTTGTTTGAAATATCATAAATAAGAGTCTTCCATATGTTAATATAACTAAGTAAAAGTAGAAGATTTTAGGGTAATGGCGTACAATAGTCTTTCGACTTAATGGTACTATTGATCTTAAGTAGTTAGGTTATACTTTGATTATAGTTAAATACTTGACATGACGGCCTTGTTACGATGATAATTAGGTATATACTTATTGAATGTGCGAGTATATGATTTTTGTTTGATGATAATATATATATATATATATATATATATATATTCATTCAAATGTATTTGTTATTGTACTAATTTATTTGTCGCACAACTAAATAAATATTTGCTGAATAAAATAAATAACACAGAATTTAAATTCAAACAGATATTTTACTCAAACAAATATATTTACAATTATGAATAGTACAAATTTGAGCTCTCACTATATATATACAATTTTCAATTAGAATAAAAATTTGACTACATCACAATTTTCAATTTACATTTATACCTCACTACATATCACTCATTCACTCGTTTTTATCTTCAACTCTATTCCAGATTGAATCCAGCATCTGAATTGTCTACAAAGAAAACACTGACGCTGTAAAATTAAAAAAGAAATATTTTTTGCAGTGTAAAATAAAATGTGATTTTTAAAAATATTATTTGCCTCAGTTATTTGGGCTGTTCATTATCATTTAAATTTGAATTCATCATACTCGAAAAGCTTGTGACATGCACAGTGTATAACTGTACATGACACAAGGTCGTGCACTGTGACGATTGCGACTTTTCGATGCTCGAAAACCGACATTAATACGTCCACTGTATCAACTGCCAAGCAATTGAATGCCGAAAAACCGTACCGTTATGGTTAAAGAAGAAGAAAAAGATAGAAGAAGAGAGGAAAAGATAGAACAGAACAGAAAGAAACAACAGAACAATATCAGAATCTCACAAACGCAGTGGAACAACATATAATAGATAAATGAATAATCTTTAAACAAAGAACCATATCAGTTATTACATTACATCATATTACATTACATTACATCATTAGAGTGTACAACAACAAACAACAAACAGCGGAAAATAAATACCATATACTAGTGAATACGTCATGCCATCCAGCTTGCCTCCAGCAACTCCTGAATTCCAGAATATCCTAATAAACCTGACTCTTGACTGCCCGTGTGGAAATTGGTGGGCACTTAGAGTTTAGGAAGGAAAACAATAAACTCTGAGTCAGTCATGTGACTAGTGTGAGAACTAAAACAATTTATCTTTAAAATAAAAAACAGGATAATTTTAAAATAGATTTCGCAATGCTTTTTAGAAAATGAGACTACCATAAGGCCCCCCGCACACACAATGCAAACGCAGAATCGGAGGAGATTTCTCCTTATGATAGTTAAAGATGCTTGATACGCATAAAAAAAAACATTTGATATTATTACTAGTGCATAGTGTAGGAAAAATCATTTCGAAAGTAAAGATATAAATCTTAGCCAGCATAGGCATTTCGCACTTATGCCTACTATAGCTACCATGTTCAATAGCAGGTTACTGCCACATTCAATGGCAGGTTATACAACTAAAACCGTACAAGATTCGTATTGTTTCTTTGGATTTCCAACAAATGGTCAGGCCAAGGAACTTCCCATTGCCACATGGGTACGCCTCTGGAAAGACGACCCGAGAACCTAACCGAATCTCTACCAACACAAGGCCGGGTTACCCCTAAGTGGGTAACTACTGACACGAATATGTCATTCCCCGATCGTAACCGATCTATATCCGAGGATCCTCGATTTCCAATAACCACAAAGCAATAAATTTGCAGCAACAACATAGGTTAAGTATCTGGGCTCCATACCATGATACCACCTCTATCCAGAAGGAATGACATACACTAAAGGGGCGCTACCCCCTAATAACCTTGCTGCATCCTTCCTGTTTTGACCATTTCCCGGGTGTGAGGTCCGACGAAGTCTCGTCCACAAAGCTACGCTTTATATAAAAGCTGTGCTTTGATCATCAAATGCTCAAAAGCACTTCGTATGCCACATCACCAATTTGGCAATGTATCACTAGTAACCATCAACTACATAACCTCTAGGGTGTTAAGCTAAGAGAATAAATTCTCCGCCACCAACGGAAATATATTTGATAGAAACCATCTTTACATCTCAAATTGTAACGTCAGACACACATCCGTACAAGTCCGTTCCGGGATCGAACGGAACCGAAGGCACTTACAAAAAAGTCCTTGTAATCCGGATATTCACTAATCACGACCGGACTTCCCATCACGAAGGGTAATAAATTTTTATATCGGGGATCAGCCGATGTAGAAACATTCGACGGTAATCCTTCCGTTTTCACAAATATCCGGTCTTCAACACCGGTCATCAAATGCAATCCATAACGACGTATCACATATTCAGAATGGGTTATACGACCCCAAGGTCCTTTCCCAGCTAACCAGAATAGTGAGCGCTTATTCAAAATTAAGTGTGGCATTCAAATTCAAGCAATCACAACAAATACCTATTTAAAGGTAAATATTGATAGTCGGTTATTTAACTATCAATATGCATGCTCAACATCACCAGATTCCAAATAATTTCCCAAATTATTTATTTTCCAAAAATATCTTTACAAGATATATAATTTCCACACTTCAAAAATAAATCAATATTTATTTTTAAACAAATTCCCTTTCTTTTATAAATTCCATAGTGAATTTAAATTTCCAAAATATCTACGAATATACGATTTTCAAATCGATTTCTAATATTCATTTTCAATTTATCTTTAAAAGATGTAATCTCAAACATTTCACTTCACATTAGAAAACATTTCCATACTTATCTAATAATAAGTAATTCACAAATCCATTTATTTTCAACACTTGGAAAATATTCAATATACTTAAATCGAAATTAAGTATATATTTCATTCTTTAAAGAAAACATGCGCTTAAACACATTTGTTTGAGTCAAAACGAATGTTGCGTAAAACATCGTTACGACGACCCAAAATCACTAGTATAGGGATTCGACATTTAGATAGATATATAAATCCCAATACTATATAAAAAACATTTTCTTTCGGAAATCATTTACTATAACAACAGTGTTATAGTCCACCATTTCCTTATTTCTCGAAAACGTCTATTTCAACAATGAATGTTGAAATCTATGTGTTCGATACTTAATGCATTTTAAAACATCTTTAAATCATCTTAAATTCTATTTAAAACATCACTTCCCCAAAACATATCCATTTTATTTCATAATATATTCACGGTCCAAAAATCGTGAATATACTTTATTTACCCAATTCAATGTTTCTACACATTTATTAAAAGATTATCCACCGTCCAAAATCGTGGATAAAATTCCCAACCAAACTCTTAGTATTACAACATTTAACTTTAAGGATAATTCGCTGTCCAAAATCATGAATATATCTCCTTTAATAACTTTTATGTTTGATTTATCAAATTCAATTGATTTCGAATTTACAAACAATGTTTATAAATCCCATTTCTATTTATAAAACTTCGATTTATAAATCTCCTTTATTATCCCATTCAATTTATATAACTCAATTATATACCAGAAGTCCATATTATAAGTTAAGAACTTATAATCCATTTATTTACAAAATCGTTCTTTTAAAACTTCACAAATTGTAAATCTTATTACTTATAAGATTTTATTTATAACCTTATTTTCAACATTAACAGAACCCCTTTTAGAATTTCATTATTTTGATTTATAAAATATATATTTTATAAATCTCATCTATAAACCATTTATCTTTATTCAAAAATCTCAATTAAAATGCCAAAATCCGATTTATAAGTTAATTACTTATAAATCTTTTATTTTACAAAATCTATTCATTCTATAACTTCTCAATTTATAAATCTATAAATTTCATTTACTTATGAAATCCAATTATTCTTCATTTTAACACTTATAAAAACTCGTTTTATAATTCCAATATTTTAATTTATAAATATCAATTTTATAAATCTTTTATATAAATCGTTTATAATAATTCAAAAATCACAATTTAAACTATTTTATAAATTTATCAACTGTTTATTTCAAAAATCACATTTCGGTTATATTTTACAAAAATCAAAATTTTTTATAACATTAAAAATTATAACGTTTATTTATTTAAAATAAATCAATTCCAAAATTTAATAAAACATATATTTTCAAAAAATCACTTTAAAAATCCCTTAAAAATCAAAATCGTTATTTTTAAACTTCAAAAATGGATCTGATGATGCAACAACACCAAATAGTCAATCACGACAACAAAGAAATCATATATCAGTATATGACAATCAACAAATACCACAATATTTGTAATCAAATAAATACTGGTGAAGAATCCAGTTGGATCCCTTCAACCTGTTTCCCTGCATCCAAAGATGTTAGCACAATAACAATTCCGTTCCAATACGGAATATCGCGGTATATGGGATTCATAAAATATTATCCGCTATTATACGACGCAATAGGGTCTCATCCGCTATATAATGCGGGAAATCAACTCCAAGTACATAAATAATACCAATTTCACTATACGGTGAAATATTCGCGGTATATGTTTTAATAAATAACCTCCGCTTAATAACGGTGTATAATGTCTATTTAGCAATCAATAGATAATAATTCATCAACCAAACATACAATCAATAAATTTTAAATATAACTATTTAAAATTTAAATCGAAACTATTCGATTGAGTGAGAAGTTCTCACCTTTCTTTCAATTCAGTTCCAGCGTTTTATTTCGAATAAAATTAAACATGCGTTTAATTTTACCCGAAATTTTCACTAACTCCAAACGACTCCAATCCAGCTCCATAGCGTAGTGCTCGTCAATATGAACCCGATGCAACTTGTTTCGTGCGTTTTCGACCTCGTATGAAAAAGTTACAGAGTTTTAAACATTATACAATTTATAATATAATTTAAATTTAAATTTTATTCTTATTTTTATACCCTACGCTAATCAGAGCCGCACATCCTTGCTTGAAGAATTTGGGCCGCAACCCTTCTCCTTCTCCCCCATCCAAACGTGTTCGTATCCAGGATCGAACATACCCAAATGGCCGTCCTTTTGCCCTAAATCATACGATCGGCACGACGTCTTCTACCACGATCAGAAGCCACCATTTCGTGCGCACGCCCCCACTCCACCCACGGCCCGAGTATGGTAGAGCTCGGTCGAGCATCTTGCTCGAAAACCGAAATTGAACGACGAACGTTCATCTCCATTTTGCCGTTGATCTAGGTCGAATTTTCCAATCATGACCGTTGAAGTTATAGTACTCACTGCCCTCTGTAGTTTTGTAGTTGAAGACTTTTTGAAATAATCAATGGATTTGGAGAAATTGAAGGGAAAAGAAATCGAGTTTCTGGCCGTGTATCCCATTAGTGGTGGCTGGCTTCAAATTAGGTTTAGGTTTTATTCTTGTTGCTAATGTGAAGACTTAAGGTCCTTTTATAGAAATTCTACCAAAAACACCATTCATCCGAAATTTTCCAATCTCCAAATCTTGTGCGGTGACCAGCTTTTCTAGGGTTTACCCCGCGTTCCGGACACAATAGAATAGGTTTCAAAAGCTAATTCGATCATCTGTGCGAGTTACGACAATAAACGATCGATTTTAAATTAAACCGATCAAACGATTTTCTATGCGTTTTGGCTCGCCCCGGACAAACGGTAAATCCGATTGATACGAAATTTGAAACTGTACAATAATATCACATTACGGATCCGATGAAACTGGTCACGTTGAAATCCGAGACTGTTTGAAAAATGGCTATTTTAACTCGTCAATTAAATATTAAAATATTCAATTTTCACAAATTAACTTTTAATTCAATTTTAAAAGTTCTATAACATCATTCTAACTCCAATATGATATAGCAAAATTTTCCAAATCATTTATAATCATTTTAAACCCAATTTTCCATTATTTTCGTGATTTCAACTATTAAATAATCGATTTAATTATCCAATTAAATCCAGATATTCGAGATAAAATTATTCGACTTATAAATTTCACTTATTAATATTTAAAATCAATTAAATATTCAATTTTTAATTAACAAAAATTCTGGGTCGTTACAATCTTCCCCCTTAAAAGAATTTCGTGCTGGAAATTACCAAGTAAGAAAAGTTACAGAATCCATTAACTTTACAAAACAAACCATTCAAATTGGATTTTTCAAATCTCTTAAGTGTTTAACTTTCCCAAAATTCATAGTTAAACCTCATACAATAACTTTACTAAGTTTCCAAATCCAAACTTAGTTTTCAAAAATTTCCCAATTTTCTCAAAAATATTCTAACACCTTAAATTTTCGGAAAAATTCGCCAGATTCTCCTTTGCGCGACTCGATCCGAAAAAAAATGACAGTATATATATCACAAATATACATCTCATCAAGTGATGAGGCATCCCATAGGGAAAAAAGTGTAAAGTACGGTATTTAATCCGAGATATATACCTTATTTATTATTAGCGAGCGTATACGGCTAATATAGCGCGAAAGCGAGCTCCAAATGCGAAGCAAGCGCAATCCGCACCTACTAAACACTCAACAAACCATGAGAAACATGTATATATGAAAATAATATCAACATACAACATATATCACTACAACAACTACATATGCCAATATAGTAAATGCAACAAATACAACCCTCAAACAACTATCATCCAACTAACATCCAACAAATCCATAACCAATCAATATACATTCATATTCAATTTCAATTAGTTTGCATTCACTAATTTACATTTAATTTAGTTCACTTCCAAATCAAATTCAATTCTATTCAAATTCATTTCCTTCCAATTTGAATTCAATTACATAGCTTTCCATTTCATTAATTCATTTTCATTAACCCTTAATGAAATATACACAATCAATTAACAACCAAATTCATTCAATTTACTTTCAACATTCAATTTGGTTCAACACTTTCAATTCCAATTGGTTGATATTAAATTGACTTCCATTCAATTTATTCAATTCCATTTGCTTTTAATGAATTAATATATACATCATTATTCCATATCAATTCATTTACATTAGATTGATTAACATTCAATCCATCTATTAATTCAATTGCTAATTCATTTAACCATTTCAAGTTGAATTTCATTTATATAACTCAAGTTCAAATTCTTAATGACTTCATTTCATTAATTCACTTATTACTTTACTTCGACACAAAAATCAACTTTATTCAACTTCAATTAAGTTATATTCCATATATAAATCCAATTCAGATTCCAATTCCAAAGTAAATTCCATTTAACTTCCAATTTGATTTATAGCTTTCAATTTTATCAATTCAACTTTATTTGAATACAACTGATTTTTTTTTTATCTTCAGTTTAATTCAACTTACTTCCATTCACATAGGTTAAATGAATTTCAATCCATTTTAATTCCTATCTTCCCATTTCAAGCACATGTAAAATTTACTAATTTTTTTCTTCCAGTCATTAATTAAATTTCACATTTTAATCTTAATCCAAGTTAAATTTCATTTTTAACTCCTCACTTTTAATTTTAATTTCAAAAATTTCAAATCTAATGCTTTCCTTGGTTATATAAGCTATTTCAGATTTTATAATCTTATTTGACTATAATGTTATCATTCAAAACATCCAAGTTATATAATAATTTCAGAAAATATTTCTTTTTTTTATATCAAAATTTACTTTGGATGAAATTATTTCATTCATCCCTTTTCGAAAACAATATCGTATCGAATTGTGCTATTCAAGTGTTTAGAAACCCCTTCGGCACAGTTGTGCAGACCGTGCCGACGAAGGTTCATATGCCACTCAATAAATCAATCAACACAATATAAAATCATTTTATATTCACTAACAAATATGCGCTCATATCTATTATTACATTCACACTCATTCTAGAGTACCACTGACTCTATCTCTAATGAGTAATTCCCAACAGAGCCATGGTTGTCGCTTAACCATATGCTCTGATACCGAATGTGACGATTGTGCCTTTTCGACGCTCGAAAACCGACATTAATACGTCCACTGTATCAACTGACAAGCAATCGAATGCCGGAAAACCGTACCGTTATGGTTAAAGAAGAAGAAAAAGATAGAAGAAGAGAGGAAAAGATAGAACAGAACAGAAAGAAACAACAGAACAATATCAGAATCTCACAATCGCAGCGGAACAACATATAATAGATAAGTGAATAATCTTTAAACAAAGAACTATATCAGTTATTACATTACATCATATTACATTACATTACATCATCAGAGTGTACAACAACAAACAAAAAACAGCGGAAAAGAAATACTATATACTAGTGAATACGTCATGCCATCCAGCTTGCCTCTAGCAACTCCTGAATTCCAGAATATCCTGATAAACTTGACTCTTGACTGCCCGTGTGGAAATTGGTGGGCACCCAGAGTTTAGGAAGAAAACAATAAACTCCGAGTAAGTCATGTGACTGGTGTGAGAAGTAAAACAATTTATCTTTAAAATAAAGAACAAGATAATTTTAAAATAGATTTCGCAATGTTTTAAGAAAATGAGACTACCATAAGGCCTCCCGCACACACACACACAATGCAAACGCAGAATCGGAGGAGATTTCTCCTTATGATAGTCAAAGATGCTTGATACACATAAAAAAACATTTGATATTATTACTAGTGCATAGTGTAGGAAAAATCATTTCGAAAGTAAAGATATAAATCTTAGCCATCATAAGAATTTCGCACTTATGCCTACTATAGCTACCATGTTCAATAGCAGGTTACCGCCACATTCCATGGCAGGTTATACAACTAAAACCGTACAAGATTCGTATTGTTTCTTTGGATTTCCAACAAATGGTCAGGCCAAGGAACTTCCCATTGCCACATGGGTACGCCTCTGGAAAGACGACCCGAAATCTTAACCGAATCTCTGCCAACACAAGGCCGGTTTACCCCTAACTGGGTAACTACTGACACGAATATGTCGTTCCCCGATCGTAACCGATCTATATCCGAGGATCCTCGATTTCCAACAACCACAAAGTAATAAATTTGCAGCAACAACATAGGTTAAGTATCTGGGCTACATACCATAATACCACCTCTATCCAGAAGGAATGACATACACTAAAGGGGCGCTACCCCCTAATAACCTTGCTGCATCCTTCCTGTTTTGACCATTTCCAGGGTGTGAGGTCCGACGAAGTCTCATCCACAAAGCTACGCTTTATATAAAAGCTGTGCTTTGATCATCAAATGCTCAAAAGCACTTCGTATGCCACATCACCAATTTGGGAATGTATCACTAGTAACCATCAACTACATAACCTCTAGGGTGTTAAGCTAAGAGAATAAATTCTCCGCCACCAACGGAACTATATTTGATAGAAACCAGCTTTACATCTCAAATTGTAACGTCAGACACAAATCCATACAAGTCCGTTCCGGGATCGAACGAAACCGAAGGCACTTACAAAAAAGTCCTTGCAATCCGGATATTCACTAATCACGACCGGACTTCCCATCATAAAGGGTAATAAATTTCTATATCGAGGATCAGCCGATGCAGAAACATTCGACGGTAATCCTTCCGTTTTCACAAATATTCGGTCTTCAACACCGGTCATCAAATGCAATCCATAACGACGTATCACATATTCGGAATGGGTTATACGACCCCAAGGTCCTTTCCCGGCTAACCCAAATAGTGAGTGCTTATTCAAAAAATAAGTGTGGCATTAAAATTCAAGCAATCACAACAAATACCTATTTAAAGGTAAATATTGATAGTCGGTTATTTAACTATCAATAGGCATGCTCAACATCACTAGATTCCAAATAATTTCCCAAATTATTTATTTTCCAAAAATATCTTTACACGATATATAATTTCCACACTTCAAAAATAAATCAATATTTATTTTTAAACAAATTCCCTTTCTTTTATAAATTCCATAGTGAATTTACATTTTCAAAATATCTATGAATATACGATTTTTAAATCAATTTCTAATATTCATTTTCAATTTATCTTTAAAAGATGTAATCTCAAACATTTCACTTCACATTGGAAACATTTCCATACTTATCTAATAATAAGTAATTCACAAATCCATTTATTTTCAACACTTGGAAAATATTCAATATACTTAAATCGAAATTAAGTATATATTTCATTCTTTAAAGAAAACGTACGCTTAAATACATTTATTTGAGTCAAAACAAATGTTGCGTAAAACATCGTTACAACGACCCAAAATCACTAGTATAGGGATTCGAAATTTAGATAGATACATAAATCCCAATACTATATAAAAAACATTTCCTTTCGGAAATCATTTACTATAACAACAGTGTTATAGTCCACCATTTCCTTATTTCTCGAAAACGTCTATTTCAACAATGAATGTTGAAATCTATGTGTTCGATACTTAATGCATTTTAAAACATCTTTAAATCGTCTTAAATTCTATTTAAAACATCACTTCCCCAAAACATATCCATTTTATTTCATAATATATTCACGGTCCAAAAATCGTGAATATACTTTATTTACCAGATTCAATGTTTCTACACATTTATTAAAAGATTATCCACCGTCCAAAATCGTGGATAAAATTCCCAACCAAACTCTTATTATTACAACATTTAACTTTAAGGATAATTCGCTGTCCAAAATCACGAATATATCTCCTTTAATAACTTTTATGTTTGATTTATCAAATTCAATTGATTTCGAATTTACAAACAATGTTTATAAATCCCATTTCTATTTATAAAACTTCGATTTATAAATCTCCTTTATCATCCCATTCAATTTATATAACTCAATTATATACCAGTAGTCCATATTATGAGTTAAGAACTTATAATCCATTTATTTAAAAAACCGTTCTTTTAAAACTTCACAAATTATAAATCTTATTACTTATAGATTTTATTTATAACCTTATTTTCAACATTAACAGAACTCCTTTTAGAATTCCATTATTTTGATTTATAAAATATATATTTTATAAATCTCATCTATAAACCATTTATATTTATTCAAAAATCTCAATTAAAATGCCAAAATCCGATTTATAAGTTAATTACTTATAAATCTTTTATTTTACAAAATCTATTCATTCTATAACTTCTCAATTTATAAATCTATAAATTTCATTTACTTATGAAATCCAATTATTCTTCATTTTAACACTTATAAAAACTCGTTTTATAATTCCAATATTTTAATTTATAAATATCAATTTTATAAATCTTTTATATAAATCGTTTATAATAATTCAAAAATCCCAATTTAAACTATTTTATAAATTTATCAACTGTTTATTTCAAAAATCACATTTCGGTTATATTTTACAAAAATCAAAAAATTTTATAACATTAAAAATTATAACGTTTATTTATTTAAAATAAATCAATTCCAAAATTTAATAAAACATATATTTTCAAAAAATCACTTTAAAAATCCCTTAAAAATCAAAATCGTTATTTTTAAACTTCAAAATGGATCTGATGATGCAACAACACCAAATAGTCAATCACGACAACAAAGACATCATATATCAGTATATGACAATCAACAAATATCATAATATCTGTAATCAAATAAATACTGGTGAGGAATCCAGTTGGATCCCTCCAATCTGTTTCTCTGCATCCAAAGATGTTAGCACAATAACAATTCCGTTCCAATACGGAATATCGCGGTATATGGGATTCATAAAATATTATCCGCTATTATACGGCGCAATAGGGTCTCATCCGCTATAATGCGGGAAATCAACTCCAAGTACATAAATAATACCAATTTCACTATACGGTGAAATATTCGCGGTATATGTTTTTAATAAATAACCTCCGCTTAATAACGGCGTATAATGTCTATTTAACAATCAATAGGTAATAATTCATCAACCAAACATACAATCAAGAAATTTTAAATATAACTATTTAAAATTTAAATCGAAACTATTCGATTGAGTGAGAAGTTCTCACCTTTCTTTCAATTCAGTTCCAGCGCTTTATTTCGAATAAAATTAAACGTGCGTTTAATTTTACCCGAAATTTTCACTAACTCCAAACAACTCCAATCCAGATCCATAGCGTAGTGCTCGTCAATAAGAACCCGACGCAACTTGTTTCATGCGTTTTCGACCTCGTATGAAAAATTTACAGAGTTTTAAACATTATACAATTTATAATAATAATTTCAATTTCAATTTTATTCTTATTTTTATACCCTACGCTAATCAGAGCCGCACAACCTTAGCTTGAAGAATCTGGGCCGCAACCCTTCTACTTCTCCCCCGTCCAAACGCGTTCGTATCCAGGATCGTACAAACCCAAATGGTCGTCCTTTTGCCCTAAATCATACGATCGACACGACGTCTTCTACCACGATCAGAAGCCACCATTTCGTGCACACGCCCCCACTCCACCCATGGACCGAGTATGGTGGAGCTCGGTCAAGCATCTTGCTCGAAAACCGAAATTGAACGACGAACGTTCATCTCCATTTTGTCGTTGATCTAGGTCGAATTTTCCAATCATGACCGTTGAAGTTATAGTACTCACTGCCCTCTATAGTTTTGTAGTTGAAGACTTTTTGAAATAATCAATGGATTTGGATAAATTGAAGGGAAAAGAAAACGAATTTCTGGCTGTGTATCCCATTAGTGGCGGATGGCTTCAAATTAGGGTTAGGTTTTATTCTTGTTGCTAATGTGAAGACTTAAGGTCCTTTTATAGAAATTCTACCAAAAACACTATTCATCCGAAATTTTCCAAACTCCAAATCTCGTGCGGTGAACGGCGTTTTTAGGGTTTACCCACATTTTGGACACAATGGAATAGGTTTCGGAAGCTAATTCGATCATCTGTGCGAGTTACGGCAATAAACGATCGATTTTAAATTAAACTGATTAAACGATTTTCTATGCATTTTGGCTCTCCCCGGACAAACGGTAAATCCGATTGACACGAAATTTGAAATGATACAATAATATCACATTATGGATCCGATGAAACTTGTTTCGTCGAAATCCGAGACTGTTTAAAAAATGGCTATTTTAACTCGTCAATTAAATATTAAAATATTCAATTTTCACAAAGTAACTTTTAGTTCAATTTTAAAAGTTCTATAACATCATTATAACTCCAATATGATATAATAAAATTTTCAAAATCATTTATAATCATTTTAAACCTAATTTTCCATTATTTTTGCGATTTCAACTATTAAATAATCGATTTAATTATCCAATTAAATCCAGATATTCGAGATAAAATTATTCGACTTATAAATTTCACTTATTAATATTTAAAATCAATTAAATATTCAATTTTTAATTAACAAAAATTCTGGGTCGTTACATGCACACCGATGTAAACTTGATAAAATTACAGGGACATGTGAGCACAAGGTCAAATCCAACCAAAAGCCAGGTTAAACTCAAGTGTAATAAAAATAATGTCACGACACGAGCACAAGGTCAAACGTGAGCCTTAAATTGGATTCAACTCAGGTGCATTATGAAAAAAAATCTAGATGAAAGTGTACACATGAATCCAGCAACAACAAAGGCTAGACAGATTAGCCAGACTCAAATACAAAATGTACAAAATCATTGCAACAGTGGTGAATAACACATAAACGAAGCATATCATATTGCAACACTACAGTCGTGAAGCGTGGTCAGATTTCAAACCAAAACTTTAGCCTCCATAATAAATGATCATAGTAGAGACACAAATTAATGTACAAAACTCAACTGGACCAAAACATGCACAAAATTAAAAGCTATAATATAACTCAAAGACCAACTCGAGCTATTATATCAGTTCAGTGCAACAAAACAGAGCAACAACTCAATCAAGCTCTACACAAAGGCACAGACCACATTCAAGTGAACATGAATACATATATGCAAGCAAATCTACTACATGGTGCAGCAGATATCAAGTAAAGGCTAGAAAACCAAGGAGCAACATCATGAATCAGTTCATATACAAGCTCAGACTCAAGTGAAACCAAGGCCACACATATACAACCAGAATAATGAACCAATAGACCCACATCACAACACACATATACACACATACATATGTATGTATGTACACATATGGTAATAAACAAGTTTAATACAATGAGACAGCAAGCACATGAATGCACAACAAAGACTCAATGAAACAACACTGCAAATAAGTCACTTATTCCAAACAACCAATATCACTCATAACTTCATGCATACAAATGAAAACAAGTTGAAATGCTCAGCTCACAAAAATGCAAGCTATGCAGTGAAACCAAGTGCAGATAAGCTACATGATCACTGACCGCATATGAAGCAAACTCAAGTGAAGTCAATGCAAACACACATATACAATAGTGGACAGAGCCAATGCAACTCGTATCACAAAATCAATGGCCGAAGTTACAGAGAAATCATCATCATTCAAGAATAATCGAATGGCCATCTTAAAATTATCAGACCAAGCTAATGAACAACAAGCGAATGACCAGACAAATACACAAACAAATGCAGTGCATCAACGAGACTCAAATCTGCAACATACAACATGAATATATATGGGTGAACATATATATATATATATATATGTATATATATATATATATATATATATATATATGTATATGCAGTGAAACCAGTGGAAACCGGTTGGAGTAACAAAGTCAAGACTGCAAGCAAAAATGAAAGAACTTGTAACGACCCTGACTCGACCTTCGAAAATCTGCACCCGTACTTCACATGTACTTGAATGCCTTAGATTCAAACGCCGTATCTGGCTCGCCGGAGCTTATAACACATTAATTATAACAACACAGCAGAAGAAAAGATAGTAATATATCATTGATACAACAATGAATACAATATCTGATACAACTGAATATCAAATACAAATGACTATCAATATATCAAAGATAGATACAAGACAATAGCAGCGGAAAGACAATGTCTTCAATGCCAAACTCCAAAAAACTCCAAATACTCGAAGACTTTCACATCCAAAACCAAAAGCTTAAAGAACTCCTATCCAACGAGCTTGATCCAACAACAATGCTGAAGTGAAGCAACTCGATCCACAAATCCAAAGGCTTTGAAGGCTATCGAATCTATACCTACTATTTGATTATCTGAAAAACCCAACTCTAGACTGCCCGTTTGAAAAATTGTGGGCACCCATAGTTTAGGAAGGGAATAATAAACTCCGGGGCAGTCATGGGACTCGTATGAGCAAGCAAAAACAGTTTTATCTTTAAAACAAGCAACAAAAGATTTAAAGTTGAAATCCGTAATGCATTTTGGAAAATGAAACTACCATAAGGCCTCCCACCATGCACACCATGCAATCGCAGAATTGGAGGAGATTTCTCCTTATGATAGTCAAAAATGCTTGATACGCGAATACCATTTTGATATTATTATCAGTGCATAATGGAAAACATTTCGAAAGTATAATATTAATCTTAGCCAGCATACAACATTTCGTCGTATGCCTACTATAGCTACCATGTTCGATAATAGGTTACCGCTACATTCCATGGCATGTTATACAACCAAACCGTACAGGGATCGTATTGTTTTGTTTGGATTTCCAACAAATGGTCAGGCTAAGGAACTTCCTTGATAAATGAAACGCCTCTGGAGGGACGTCCCCAAGAACCTACCCGGCTCTCTGCCAACACAAGGCCGGTGTACTCCCTTCCTGGGAGTAACACCTAAGATATGCCATCCCCGGTCGTTTGCGACCTTTATCCGAGGGGCCCCCAAACAACAACCACACAAAAATAAGTATACAGCAACCACATAGGTAAATATCTGGGCTCCATACCATTATACCACCTTTAATCCAGAAGAAATGGACATACCCTAGGGGCACGACCCCTAAAAACCTTGCTGCATCTTTCCTATTTTGACCATTTCTGGGGTGTGAGGTCTTGATGCAGTCCCGTCCATAAAGCTACGCTTCTTCACAAAGCCATGCTTCGATCAACAAATGATCAGCAGCACTTCGTATGCCACATTACCAAATTGGGAATGTATCACTAGTAACCATCAACTACATAACCTCTGAGCTCATACGTCTTTGAGAAGGGTGTTAAGCTAAGAGAATAAATCTCTGCCACCAAACAGAAATGTATTTGATAGAAACCAACTTTACATCTCAAAGTGTAACGTAAGACTCACATCCATACAAGTCTGTTTCGGGTTCAAACAGAACCGAAGGCACTTCCAAAGAAGCCCTTGCAATCCGGGTATCCCCAATCCCGATCGGACTTCCCATCACATATGAAGATCTCTATACCATAGCTACTTGGTGCAGAGTCATTCAACAAGTTATCCTATCGTTCTCGAAGACACCCGGTCTTCACCATCGTCTTGAAATGCTATCCATTTCGTCGTATCACTATTCGAAATGGGTTATAGACACAAAGCTCCTCTTCCGGCTAAACCGAATAGTGAGCGCAATATTTAAAAATAAAATGGATATTGGGATTTCAGTTAAGTCACAACTTAAAATCCAAAACTTTCTTTTCAAAAAGTTTAAACAAATTACCATTTACAAATCTTTAAACAAAAAGATTCTTTTCACAAAGATCACCAATCTATCACAAAGATTCATTCATAGTTTTCAAAACATTTTCCCTTTCAAATTGGGTTAACTCATCCAATCTTTAAATCAAAGACTTAATTTATCGCTTTCAAAACCATTTCCAATTCAAATCTTTTATATAAAAGATACACCATTTTAAAATCCTCTTCAATTTAAAAATAAAGTTCAAAAGTCTTTCACAAAGATTAATTCATAGCTTCCAAAATAATTCTATTTCAAATTTGAAATCTTTTCAACATAAATTGAAAATCCTTTCTTTATATGAAATCTTTTATTATTTGAAAACAAATAGCTTTCATTGGAAAAATCTGATTACATTTGTACGAGTTAAGGCCCTTTAGTCAAATTCAAATTCCCAAATCAATACCTTTAAAATGGTTTAACCCATATATAACTTGTATAACATCTTTAAACCAAAATTCCCAAACATAGAATTCAATTTCAAATTTTGGATTAAAATTAAAATCAAATTATTTAAATTTCAAAACTTAATTAAGTTATTCAAAATAACTTTTATTTTCAAAACTACTTTTCAAAAGCTTTTCACATTTAACCCAAATCCATCTCCGAAAACCATTTGGATTCAAAACCAACTTTAAAACCATTTCAAAAATTTGTGACTTAACCAATTTCCTCACGTTATCCATATTTTTGTGTGTAGAGTGTGGTCCAGGGGTTTACACACAATAGTGCAACATCATCAACCAACAAGGATTCAAATGCAGCAACAAATTTGATAAGCGGTATAAACTATAACGCTTATCTTTATTCACGGATCACAGATAAACAATATAGGTACATCGCAGATAAATAAATTACATTCATCACAGATAATAAGTTACATTTCACAGCTTAATCATATCACAGAACATTGTACATCAGGGATATCACACAATTAAAAGCATCCAATTCAATCCAAACATTCATGAGTACGATAAGTTAATTGTCTGATTAATTTAAATCAGATTAATTACTTATGAATTACTAATCTTGGTTGATTAATATTAATTAATTACAAACCATTTTGATTAATTATTCTTAAATCATTGATTGTCCTTTAATTAATGATTAATCCTTTGATTAATTACCCTTAATTAATTACAATAATTAATTAATAAATCCTTAATTAATAATCATTCCTTAATCACTTTCATTAATTAACTAACCTTTAATTGATTATTCTCAAATTAATTACCTTAATTAATTAATCAATTTAATTAATTATTCTTTAAATTAATTAATCTTTAAACACTTAATTAATCAATCTGTAATCATTAATTATTCATCCTTAATTACTTTCATTAAGTAACTATTGTAAGTAATTAATTATCCTTAATTAATTATGAATAAATTAACCTTTAATTAATTAAGCTTTAATTAATTGATTAATCAAACTTAAATCATTGATAAATTTACCTTAATTACCTTTATTAAGTAATTAACTTCAAGTAATTAATTTCGTTTAACAAATAAATTAATTTAGACTTTAAAAAGTTAATTAACAATTAAAACATTTTTTTAAATTAACTAGCCTTCAATATTATTAAATTTATTTAAAATAATCTTTCAAAATAAAGTTTATGTATATTTTAGACCATTTTAAAACTTGGTTAATTTAAAACATCTTAACTAATTTATTTTAATTTAGATAACATCTATTATAAAGAGAAAATTTGTTTTTAAATAACTTTATTTTTCTTTAAAGCTTTGAAACTGTTTTTGTGTTCATCAACAAACCCGAGCTATAAGCTGTTTAACCCGAGCTTGAACCCAGGCCAATCCAAAATCTCCCTGCTTCGAGAAAAACATGACCATTTACTCGAGTTCGACCCCGGGGAAAATCATTCTTCCCCAAACCTTATTTGTTCCAGATACCCAAAATCGTGCATCGACGATACGCGTGTATGTGTACACGAGCTCCAGTTGCTTACAATCGATGTCGCAACCTCCTGCAAGTTGTTGTCGATCAACACTACTTCATCGACCACCAGAACTGACGAGATCATCGTAGAATCGAAATCAAGCAATCTTCGAACTACCTGGAACCAATGTATCGACCTAAAATGCCTTCGCTCCGAAGAACTCAGTCATCTGCATCCACACCATTGCGTCCACACATTCGCCAAAGCCTTCGCCTCCTGATCCCTACTGACCGATCACCTGAATCGCCCCGACAATGACGAATTTCCCTTTTGAACGTCATCGACCATACTGGGCTGTTAAACCCTAAATTCACGTCGCTCCATCGCCACAACGAGTTATAAATCCCCTAACTATTTTTCCGTTGATCAACATCAACCATGCTGCCATCGATGTTGAGCACGACCCGCATTTCGACGTTGGTCATCAGAATTTTACGAAAATACAATTTCTGTTCAACAACCAATTTCTCATGATTTACAAAGCTAAAAATCTTGAAACAATTCTCTAAAATCATAATTTTGCAAATCGAAATTGGTTATGTAATCGAATTATGAAATTAAAACATTTGATTCTGGGCTAATTTTAAATCATCACTGTATATATATCATTTTCGACATGAATATTTGATTTAAACACTTGAAATAAATTTTGAAAATGATATCACCTATATACAAACATTTTTCATTCAGAGTTTATAGCCTAAAATCATTTGGGTGGAGTGATTTGCAATCTTTTAACAGGTTTTTAAAGCTTGTAAGCAATGAACAGAGGTGATAATTTTATGTAGAAACGCACACACAATTTTGCACACATATACATACAAGCATGCTAACATAATTATCAACTAAACAATCACTTTCCACAATATACTTCAAACTTCAACTCAGATATCAAAACATATAGATGGGTTCGAAGGAGTTTGCTCACTTGGAAAGAACAGAGGACTAACAATTGAATCTGGAACCTGACTTTTGATATGAAGCTTACTTCTGTTTTCCTGAAACCTGGATTTTTGATTTAAGCTCGTTGAAGTTGATCCTTTACATGTTTGAGTTTATTTCCAGGCTTTGAATTTGTTTGATCACTCTGCATGCTTCAGCTTTGAGTAGACATTGATCTTTGCTTTAAACTTGTTTTGTTTCAGTTTTGTTTGATCTGTAGTTTGCTTTCAGATTTGAATCAAATTGAGGATTGAAAACTGTTAGATTTTCTTTTTGTTTTGAGTTTGATCTGGTTCACTTTCTTTCTCAGGTTTTAGTTGAGAAAAATGAGCAGCCTTGTTTTCATATTAATTTAGAAAAAAAGAAAAGAAAAACTAGTGACACTTGTTAATCTTACATATTACAAATCTTACAAATGTTTAAATGTGTTTTAATCTTCTTTACACTTGTTCAAATGAGTGCTTTTATGTTTAAATCCCTTATTTTAAAATTTATGTTTATATCCTTTTACAAATTATATTTATCTATTATTATTTCCAATTTAATTAAATATATGTATACTTATGTTTATATAATTGTCTTGAATTTATTTACATACTATATTTTTTCAAATATGAATGAAAATGTCTTTAAACCCTTTTATTAATTCTCAAAACATAACCTTTAAATCAAAATGTATATATATACGTATATATAATAGAATTTTTTTTATTGATTTACAAAGTTCTTAAATCCAATTTATTTCTCAAAATATTTATTCTTGAATTTCAAATTCCAAATTCAATTTAAAAATACATATCATTATTTATTCTGGAAATTTTCCAATTAATTCATCATTAAATCCAAAACTTCAAATTAATTACAAAAAGTTTCATAATTTAGTTCCAAAAAATTAAATTAATTTCCAATTTAAATTTAATTTAAAACGGGGAATGTTACAGAACTGCAGTTACAAAAATATGGACAGTGATCGACAATCAAAATCAAATTCCAACAAGCTACAGAGTTCGGGTTTCAAACCCAAACCAAGTAAAAGACAATTGCAGTTCAATATCAAAGCAATGCCGAAGTCATCAAAAATTCATGGAACCAAAGATGCCAGTAAATCAGGCCGTGGTAGCCAAGGAATCAAATAGTTCAAAATCAAAGCCATGTTAATCAAGTAAACAACAAAATATACAAATTGAACAAGTCAAGATTAATCATCAACAATCAAGTTAAATCGAACGTCCAAGCATATTATTTGATGAATTCAACCAGATCTATACGGATGAAGAAATAGGAATTTGAATCTTATATAAACGATTAACATCATCGGCCTAAATCATCGAGTTCAAACAAGCCAACTAGTAAAGCAAAAGGAATAAATCGCATACCATTTTAATCGAACTCGATCAAATTGAAGCAGCCGCAAGCAACAATCAACAAGCCAAATCAAAGAGCATTTATCTCTATAATAGAACGATATTAAGTGGCGCATCAATTTAGCAAAGCCCTAAACTTTCTGAAAGAGGAACAAAGTGCAGAACACAAGCATGAAGACATGCCAAAGAAATAAATGAAGAAAAGGGGATAGTTTTATCACTTTAACTACTTTGGGCCGGCTATAATATTAATTGGGATTTATTTAAAACTAGGGTTTTGTTTTTTTAATTGTTTTTAATTTTTATTTTTATCTTAAACTTTTGTAAATTCTAGTTGTCTGACTAGGGGACGAACTACGGTGGTGTAGTTCGAGAATTTGCAACTCTGCGGCTGAGTTGTGGCAGTGTTTTAAGCGTAGATTTAGATTAGTCGATAGCGAGTGTCACAAGTTTACGTGTGTAAACGTCTGACTATTAATTTCTAGTAGAAACCTTGGGGGCAGCACGTCGGCAGGGTTTTGCCAAAGCTGGGTAATTCTATGGTGTTCTATTTCTGCATTTTAGTCTGCTATTATCTGTGCTGCGATTATTCTGCTATATCTATGTTGAAATTGTTTTATATACTTTCGCATTAAATTTTTAATTGATAGTATCACCCTATTCAGCCCTCCTTTAGGATGAAATCGATCCCACAAGTGGCATCATATCTAGGAACAAAAGCCATTTTTGTTTTAAAGTTTAATTTTTCGAAAACCAATTTTTGTGTTACAAATTTGAATTTTTAACAGCTTCTTTTAATAATGCTTTTGCTGGGAATTAGTCCATAATTAGACCACCAATGCTCAATGGTGAATATGCTTACTGAAAAAATAGAATGAAAATTTTTCTGAAAACCATTAATGCTCAGAATATTGTTGAAATGGGTTATAGGACACCAATAATTATGATAGATAATCAAGAAATAGAAAAACCTATGAATAAATGGAAAAATTCTGAAAATAAAGTGCCGACGGCTAATATCAAGGCTATGAATGCTATAATTTTTTCTTTAGACCAAATTGAATTTTTGTGTGTTTCATATTGTTTAACTGCGCAGGAAATCTAGTGCACACTTGAAGCAGTTCATGAAGGAACCTCCCAATCTCATCTTAAAGGACTTAGTAATGAATATAATTAGTGTTTCTCAAGAGAAACAGATGACAATGAAAGTGAAGAATCAAATGAGGTGTGTTGGCAGGCTAAGGAACAACAAGAATGGTATCTAGATTCCGGATGTTCTAGGCACATGACAGGCGACAAGTCAAAGTTTCTTAGCCTAGAAGAACACAAAGGTGAGAGAGTCTCTATGGGCAACAACGAGAAATGCAAGATCATTGGTAAAGGTAAAATAGGTAATGGTAAGTTTACTATAAACGACGTATTATATGTTGCAAAACCAAGACCATAATCTGATCTCAATTAGTCAGTTATGTGATAAAGGAATGAATGTTGTTTTCTATTCTGAGTTATGCAAAATTATTGACCAATCATCAAAAGAAATCTTATTTTTAGGTAAGAGGAAAGGTAATATATACTCTCTATCTTTTGATGATCTCACTCTTTCAAGGTAGCTAAGGATGTAGAAGTAAATTTATGGCATAGACGATAGGGCATGCTAGCATGAATCTGTTAAACCAATTGAAAAGAAAAGATCTGGTAAGAGGTTTTCCATCACATGATTTTGAAACAGAAATTTTATGTAAAGCATGTACTATGGGAAAACTTAAAAAATCATCATTTCATGCAAAGAACAATATAAGCACTTCTAGTGTTCTTGAACTAGTTCATATGGATTTGTTTGGACCTAATGACATTGCAAGTCTAGGTGGTAAGAAATATTGTTTCGTATGGCTTGACGATTACTCTAGATACACGTAGGTGTACTTCTTAAATAAAAAATAAGAAACTTTTTCTTACTTCATCAAATTCACAAAATTTGTTCAAAATGAAAAAGGAGTTTCTATTATTTCACTAAAAAGTGATCATGGAGGAGAATTTGAAAATTTTGAATTTAAAAATTACTGTGATGAAAATGGATTTAGACATGAATTCTCTACCCCACGTGCTCCACAAAAAAATGGAGTAGCCGAGAGAAAAAATCGAACCTTACAAGAATTGGTTAGATCTATGATGAATGAGTATGAACTACCCTTGTCTCTTTGGGCAGAGGCAGTAAATACAACCTGTTACGTAATGAATAGAGTCATGATTAGGTTAATTCTTAAGAGAACACCATATGAACTATGGTTTGGCAAAAAGCTAAACATTGCATATTTCAAGTTTTTTGGGTGTCCGTGTTTCATTTGGAGATCAATCGAGAAAATTACAGGCAAAAGCCGATGAAGGCATGTTCATGGGATACCCATCTAGAAGCAAAGCTTATAGAGTATACAACAAAAGGACGAGAACAATCATGGAGTCAATCAATGTGAAATTTAATGAAGGTATTGATGATCAAAACATGGAAACAATCAAAAGCATCGTTGAAGAGGAGAACGAAAAAGATGATAATGAAAAACCAAAAAAAACCGCACCCATGAAAGAAGTCCAAACAAATATGGATCTAGAGAATTTGAAATTCAAAGAAGATCATCCTCCAGAGTTGGTAATTGGAAATCCTATTGTTGGTATTCAAGCTCATTCCTCCTTTAGAAATTTGTGTGATTTGTGTCTATATAGTAGATTTAATTTAGAAATTGTACCCAAAGACATAGATACAGCTCTTAATGATGAAAATTGGTCTATGGCTATGAAAGAAGAGCTAAATCAACTTGAGAGAAATGATGTTTGGAGTCTAGAATCTAGACTTAATGATTATCTAGTCGTAGGAACAAAATGGATTTTTCAAAATAAATACGATGAATCTGGAAATGTGATTAGGAATAAAGCTAGGTTAGTTGCTAAAGGGTATAATCAAATTGAAGAAATTGATTTTGATGAAACTTTTGCACCAGTAGCTAGACTAGAATCCATTAGAATATTGTTAGCTTTTGCTTGTTATAAAGGATTTAAACTAAGACAAATAGATATTAAAAGTGCTTTAATGAAATTCTGAAAGAAGATGTATTTGCTGATAAAAGGTTTGAAAGTCATGAATACCTTAATCATGTATATAAACTTAAGAAAGCATTATGTGGATTAAAACAAGCCCCTAGAGCTTGGTATGAATGTCTTAGCACATATCTTCTTGAAAATGTGTTCAAAAGGGCTGTAGAGACACCACACTATTTCTATTACATGAAAATGATGATCTTTTGATTGTTCAAATATATGTTGATGACATTGTTTATGGTGCCACTAATAATTTGTTGTATGAGAAATTGGAAAAAGTTATGCAGGAAAAATTTGAAATGAGCTTGGTTGAAGAGTTAAAATTCTTTTTAGGATTTCAAATCAAACGAAGCGATAAAGGTACATTCATCACTCATACGAAATATATTAGGAAACTTGTCAACAAATTTGGATTGAAAGATGCTAAACCTGCAAAAAAAACCATGAGCACAATAATTAAACATGACAAGGATGGAAAAGGTAAGGTAATTGATCAAAAGCAATATCGTGGTATGATTGAATCACTTATTTATCTTACCGCTTCTATACTTGATATCATGTTTTATGTCTGCTTGTTTGCATGATTTCAATCTAATCCAAAAGAATCTCATTTAAAAGCTGTTAAAGAATTATAAGATATTTGTTGCACACCCCACGTTTCGGTCTTTGGTATCCAACTAATGATAACTTTGAATTAAAAGGATATTCAGATGCAGATTATGCTGGAAATCTAGTTGATAGAAAAAGTACCAGTGGCATGTGTTTTATGTTGGGACATTCGTTAGTTGCATTTTCAAGTAGAAAACAAAATTGTATTGCCTTATCCACCATAGAGGCAGAGTATATTGCTCTAAGTGGTTGCTCTGCTCAAATTTTATGGATGATACAAACTTTGCAAGACTATGGTCTAAATTTTAAACATGTACCATTAATGTGTGATAGCAAAACTGCAATTGATCTCACAAATAATCATGTACATCACTCACAGACAAAACATGTAGATGTTAGACATCATTTCATTACGGATCATATTTCCAAAGAAAATATCTGCATAAATTTCATTTCAACCGATTCTCAATTGGCGGACATTTTCACAAAACCCCTTCTAGAAAATAGTTTTTGTCGACTTCGTCTCAGTTTAGGCATTTTAGAAATTTGATTCTGTATTTTTTATTATTAACTTAAATGCCTACATTAACTAATCTGACTCCCTATTGATTATCGAAAAGTTAAATAGTGATTAAAAAAGTGATGAGTGTTGATATTAATCATATATTATAACTTGAGACAGTATACTTAGTAAATTTCTTTAGAAATTTAAACAAGAGTTATAAAAACTTTTTATTGGTAAAAAATTCCATGACCATTTCTATTTCTATCATATTTCTATCAACCATTACTCATAAAAATCCAATATATTATGTCAATATATGGTATTTTTAAACAGGAAATAATTCGTTTTTCATTTTATTATAAAAACATCCAAAGTATTCACTCTCATTTAAAAATCCTCTTGGTTATGCGTGGGTGAATTACTTAGAATGTTTTACTATGTGCTTTTATGCTCATTTGAAAGTCCTTACGGTTATGCATGTGTGGAACATATATCAAAATTAATCATTAAATAAACAAGTTGAATCTAATCTCATTTAAAAGTCCTCACGGTTATGCGTGTTTAGAAGATACTTGAAATTCATTTTTTTTAAATTGGGAATACTACTAATCTCATTTAAAAGTCCTAACGGTTATGCATGGTTGTTAGATATTCAAATTCCTAATATAAATATACCACGAATAGACACAACTATATGATTTTGTATATCGACATCATCCCTATCATTCAAAAGTGGAATATGCGTCAAATAGAGTATTTATGATTTTTGTTTGATTTTTTATTGAAATTTAATATTTATACCTAATTAGGTATTAATATTGTATTAATGTCTATCACTTTATCTCTATTTTTTTTAACATTATTACTCTTTTGCCGATAATAGAAGAGGGAGAGAAAAGTTAAGATTTTGGCAAATAAATGTCAAATATTTTATTTTGTATTTTCTATTTGCATCTAGGTTAATTTGCATATTTTTATTTATTTTCAAGCATACATGAAGGTGGAGTTTTGTATAGAGAGGGAGCATTCAAATAGGGGGAGCAAATTGAATGATCAAATATATTTAACAAATTCAAAATCTTAAATATATGTTTGTTATCATCAAAAGGGAGAGATTGTTGAATATGCGAGTATATGATTTTTTGGTGGTAATAAACATATATATATATATATTCATTTAAACGTATTTTTTATTGTACTATTTTATTTGTCACATAATTAAATAACTATTTGCTGAATAAAATAAATAACATGGAATTTAAATTCAAACAAATATTTATTACAATTTTTAATAGTAAAAATTTGAGCTCTCACAATATATATATACACAATTTTCAATTACAATACAAATTTGACTACATCACAATTTTCAATTTACATTTACATCTCACTACATATCATTCATTCACTCGTTTTTATCTTCAACACTATTTCAGATTGAATCCAGCATCTGAATTATCTGCAAAGAAAACACTGACGTAGTAAAATTAAAAAAGAAATATTTTTTGCAATGTAAAATAAAATTTGATTTTTGAAAATATTATTTGCCTCAGTTATTTAGGTTGTTCGTCATCATTTAAATTTGAATTCATCATACACGAACAGCTTGTGACATGTACAGTGTATCACTGTACATGCCACAAGACCATGCACACCGATATACACTTGATAAAATTACAAGGACAGGTGAGCACAAGGTCAAACCCAACCAAAAGCCAAGTTCAACTCAAGTGCAATAAAAATAGTGTCACGACACATGCACAAGGTCAAACCCGAGCCTTAAGCTGGATTCAACTCAGGTGCAATACGAAAAACAAATCTAGATGAAAGTGTACACATGAAGCCGGCAACAACAGAGGCTAGACAGATTAAACAGACTCAAATACAAAATGTACAAAATCAGTGCAACGGTGTTGAACAACACATAAACAAAGTATATCAGACTGCAACATCGCAGACGTGAAGCATGGTCAGATTTCAAACCAAAACCACTAGCCTCAACAATAAATGATCATAGTAGAGACACAAATGTACAAAACTCAGCAGGACCAAAACATGCCCAAGAGTAAAAGCTGCAGTGTAACTCGAAGACCAACTCGAGCTAGTATATCAGTTCAGTATAACAAAACAGAGCAAAAACTCAATCAAGCTTCACACAAAGGCACAGACCACACTCAAGTGAACATGAATACATATATGCAAGCAAAGCTAATACATGGTGCAGTAGATATCAAGTGAAGGCCAGAAAATCAAGGAGCAACATCATGAACCAGTTCATATACAAGCTCAGACTCAAGTGAAACCAAGGCCACATATATACAACCAGAATAATGAACCAATAAACTGCATCACAACACACATATACACACATACATATGTTTGTATGCACATACATGGTAATAAGCAAGTTTAATACAATGAGACAGCAAGCACATGAATGCACAGTACATACTCAACGAAACAACACTGCAAATCAGTCACTTGTTCTAAACAACCAATATTACTCAAAACTTCATGCATACAAATGAATACAAGTCGAAATGCTCAGCTACAAAAATGCAAAGCTATGCAGTGAAACCAAGTGCAAACAAACTACATGATCACTGACCACATATGAAGCAAACTCAAGTGAAGTCAATGCCAACACACATGTACAATAGTGGACAACGCTCAATGCAACTCATATCACAAAATCAGTGGCCAAAGTTACAGAGAAATCACCATCATTCAAGAATAATCGAATGGCTAGGTTAAAATTATCAGACCAAGCTAATGAACAACAAGCGAATGACCAGACAAATATGCAAACAAATGCAATGCATCAATGAGACTCAAATCTACAACATACAACATGAATATATATATATATATATATATATATGGGTGAACTTATATGTATGTGTATATATATATGTATGTATGTATATGCAGTGAAACCAGTGGCAACCGGTTGGAGAAACAAAGTCAAGACTGCAAGCAAAAACAAAAGAACTATAGTTACAAAAATAAGGACAGTGATCGAACAATCAAAGTCAAATTCCAACAAGCTACAGAGTTCGAGTTTCAAGCCCAAACCAAGTCAAAGACAACTGCAGTTCAATATCAAAGTAATGCTGAAGTCATCAGAAATTCACAGAACCAAAGATGCCAGAAAATCAAGTCGTGGTAGCCAAGGAATCAAACAGTTCAAAATCAAAGCCGTGTTAATCCAGTAAACGGCAAAATATACAAATTGAACAAGTCAAGATTAATCATCAACAATCAAGTAAATCTAATGGCCAAGCATATTATTTGACAAATTCAAACCAGATGTATAAAAATGAAAAAATAAGAATTCAAATCCTATATAAACGATTAACATCATTGGCCTAAATCATCGTGTTCAAGCAAGTAAACGGTAAAGAAAAAAGAATAAATCACATACCATTTTAGTCGAACTCGATAAAATTGAAGCAGCCGCAAGCAACAATCAACAAGCCAAATCAAGGAGCATTCATCTCTACAATCGAACAATATCAAGTGGTGCATCAATTTAGCAAAGCCCTAAACTTTCTGAAAGAGGAACGAAGTACAAAACGCAAGCATGAAGATAGGCTGAAGAAATAAATGTAGAAAAGGGAATAGTTTTATCACGTCAACTACTTTCAGCCGACAATAATATTAATTGGGCTTTATTTAAAACTAGGGTTTTGTTTTTTTAATTGTTTTTAATTTGTATTTTTATTTTACACTTTTGTAAATTCTAGTCGTGTGACTAAAGGACGAACTACGTGGTGTAGTTCGAAAATTCGCAACTTAGTGGCTGAGTTTGGCAGGGTTTTGAGCGTAGAGTTAGGTTAGTCGACAACGGGTGTCGCGAGTTCACATGTTTAAGCGTCTAACTACTTAATTTCTAGTACAAACCTTGAGGGCAGCACGTAGGCATGGTTTTATTGAAGCTGGGTAAACCTGTGTTGTTCTAATTCCGCATTTTATTCTGCTATAATCTATGCTGGGTTTATTCTGCTATATCTGTATTGAAATTGTTTTATATACTTCCATATTAAATTTTTATAATTGATAGTATCACCCTGTTCACCCCCCTCTAGGGTGAAATCGATCCTACAACACTGAACTAATTGAAGTAAAAACACTACCAATAGAGAATTTTCCTCCTTCGTTATAGAATGTTAGTATTACCATAATTGGTAAAAATTCAAAATCTGTTAAAAGAGTAGAACGATCGATCGATAAATGTTATCAGATTAAACCAAGTACTTTAAAGTGACCATTGCAATTAAATAAGAATATTAATAGAGTTTTTGACCATAAACTTAACTTTATATACCTAATTGATATAGTGGTGATGAAAAGAATATATACAAATTATCATTACTAAATCAGCTTATTTTGGATCAAATTTTGGATTTTGCCTAAATGGTCTGTAAGCGTTGAACTTAGCCCAATACGATGCTTCAGCAAATTCCGTACATGCTTCAATATTTAAATTGTTTAAATATTGACTCAAGATTGAGTTCATACCAGAAAGTTAATACATCCGCGTTGTTAATTATTTATGAATTCAACTAATGGTAAAATTAATTTAGAAATGTCATAAATTAATGTAAACACTGTATTAATATTTTATGATAATTTTAGTTACTTAAGTAAAGCTTAAAATCGATTGGAACGATGTATAAAAGTTGTACATCAGATCGACTGAGTAATAAGCCAATTGATTCAAATGGGAGTCAAGGAGTTGTTGACCGTGCTTAGTTAAGCATAGGGCTGACCATAATTTTGAACGGGGGATACTAGAAAAAGTCTTCTAGAGAAAAAGGAAAAGGGAGAGAGAGATGTTGATCTCTAGCTGTAAATAGCCTAGCCTCCGCATCATTTTCTACATATTTTTTTGAACACTTTAGCCTCCATTTCTACCATTAGTGATACCTTGCAAACTCAAGTCGAGGAGATCATGAAGCTCCAAGAGGAAATTTTAGAAAAAACGTATTAGACTCTTGGCAAAACATTGATGGTGAATGGTCCCTCTTCCAACTTGTTATTCAGTAAACACACACACACACACACATACACACTGATATATACAAATCATATTGTCCCATCATATCTATTTCGCCATGATTTTATTCAAAAAATAATAATTTCTTTATATATTTAATTTAATAATTAGTTTACATTAACCATATATATGTTAAAAGATTATTTTTGGCAATTAATTTGTTTTCTAGATCCGTATTTGTGTGTGTTTATATGTGTATGACAGAGTTAGGGGTATTTCCTAGGGGAATTTATTTAATTTGTTACATACATCTAACTCGATAACCAATATTGTTCAAAATAAAAGGTGTTTTCTTTCTATTATATACTTGATATAATATGTTATATTAATTGATTAATTTAATTTAATATATTTAATAGAAAATCCACAAATGATATGTTCGTGATAATAATTACAATGCGTTGTAACCATGAGTTACAATAAAATAAACATAACATTTTAAATATTCATAGTAAAGATGTAACGAAATTGAATATCGATGCATCCGTTGAGATCGAAGTACGTAATGCTCTCTAAATTGTTAGGCAGTGTATTACTCATGAATGTTAGGGGCATCAATGGGTTACACACTGATAGTTATTAGATACCTATGGAATGGCTCACTTAATAGTTTTCTAATGGTTAATATGACTAAGGTCTAATAGAAAATATCGACATGATAATTTTACATAGTTCTCTTGACTTGAGAATACTATTGTTCTTCGGTATGGAAGCACCGCTTTGATTATAGTTAAATTGTGGCACGACATTCTTCAACTCGAGTGAAAGCATTGAAAGTGAAACACTATTTAAGAGTGGATTCATCTCCTTAGTTATGAGGTTAGTATTACAGTAACCTGAAATCAACTTAAAGTCAAAATCTCTGACCAAAGCAGTCGGTTAATAATTAATATTTTATTGAACCAAGAACTTTGTTTTTGTACTATAGAGTTGAATATGAACAATATTGGAATTTTGACCGTTACCAAATTCCATAAGTCTAAAGTGATATAGTTTTGACAAAGAGAATTGGTGCAAATAATCATCACTACCAAGTAAGGCTTAATTAAGTAAAATTGGGTTTTACCAAAACCAAATAAGCGATAAATTTGGCAAAAATATCACGCCACCTGCTAAGTGATGTGTGAATATTAATATTCAAATAGTACGATATTATATGCTGACCAAATTTACTCCTAACGGGGTCACACAACCGAAACATTGAATACTTCTTTGACTAAACGATTTAATCAATTTTTAATTATAGTAAATTAATCAAATTAATTAATATTTATAAGATATTAACTATTAAATTTTATTCTGATTTGTTGAATATGTATTTTTGAATATGTTTATAATAGCTATAAATATATTAATCAACATACAATATCGATGCGTATTTGAAATAAAATTCATAATCAAATAAATCAAATAAATATAAGATAAAATTAAAATTTGGCACAAAAATTAAGAATGAAAATAATAATTCAACCTTACTTTTAACAAATTTTGAAGAATAATCGAAGATTTTATATATCCATGTATTTATAATCCAATAACCTTCTATAAAACAAATGAAGGAAACTCAATTCATTATCATATTAATCGAAACAAAAATAATTCAAAAATAATTTTCAAACATAAAACTCGAAGAAAATACTTAAATTTCGAAATCTAGAAGGAAAAAAAAACCATAAATTAAATAAATAGGCAAATAAAAAACATGAAGACCAAATCTCTAAATTGTGCTGAATTGACCCAATAAACAAAAAATTTTAATTTTAAATATTTACATAAAATTCAATCATTAGAAACAATTAGTAGAAACATAGCTACTAGAAGTGATAAAATCAAACCAAATTTAAGAAGAGTAAAAAAAGTGAAGCGCTATTGAGTAAGTAAATTAAATTCTATTAGGATTGAAAACTAATAAGATCAATCAAAAAATTATTTGGAATAAATTCTTAGTTTGATATGGATTGAGAATACAGTTTTTTAATTGTGTCATAAATATGAACATAAAAATGGGAAGGTGAGAAATCCGAACAAAATATGAAACATGATATAGAAAAGTTAATATGAATAACAAACTAAGAAGTTCCAAAAAAATATTATACTGAAAGCGTAGAGAAGAAAATGGAAGACACTATTAGATTATAAAGGTATAATTAAGGTAAAGAGTGTAGTGAATGAAAATATATAATTTTTTTAATGTGAAATTAGTATAATAAATATTTAAATGGTACAAAATCAGGATTTTGTTCCTAAAATTATAAAAGAAAAAGAATACAGATAGTCAACGATCGAACTTTTATCTATTTATATAATAGAATAGACTCTTCATAAGACAATATCAATCATATCAATAATGAACAAATAGATTTATATGTAAGTTATCTACCAGTAGAACATATTATATTAATCAAATTATACCCACCACACTTTAAGATAGGCATGCCGTCTCATGAGTTATCCTTTATATAATAGAATAATGATCATTGCTATAAATCAATATCTAAAGTAATCAAAATAAAGAACAGATATTTCAACTGCATTATGCTAAAACATGAAAACTAGTGTATATACTTAAGAACTGAAATAAGAAAAAAGTTACCACACGTATTTGAATAGTGTAGATACTACAAACTAATTAAATAGATACAAAATCAAGAAAAATTAGAATTGAAGCCTGTATTGGTTTAAAAACGTAATAAAGTCTAAAATAAATTAAAACCATGTGTACTGGAGTTTCCATGGAAGTTGAATCAAAATCTCTCCCTATTTCTTGATTGTGACATTTCAAAATTACATGCAACTAAATAAAAGCAACCGTGTTAACATTTTGGAAGAATGATCTATAAAATTAATCACCTGTTGCATATTAAATTTGTTTTATTTCACATAGTATCTTAAGAAGTCAACTAATCCCTATAAGCTAAACTAATATAGAGCGAAACAAAACATTACATGCCCAAATCATGGCGCATGCTATGAAAGGTAGAAGATAGAATTCTACAACTACAACAAAATTAGAAGAAAACAAAAACAACCAAAGGAGCAAACTTTCCACTTGGATTTAAAGGTAAAAAAATTAAGAGGACATTATTTAGGGATTAAAAATTTATTTTAGACAGAGAAGATGAGGAAATAAAAGTAATAAAGAGAATTGAATTGAGATAAATATTTAATAATATATATACAACAACGGAATTGAATACATACAAAAGTTAAACCAATTAGAATTAACGAAAAATTGATACAAAACTATAATAAATCCAAAAATAAGTAAAACGTATGTGTGTTAAAATTACCATGGATGTTGAGGTAAAATCACTTCCAAATTCTTTTCTTTGACATTTCAGCGAAAGGATTACCTACAACTAAAGCGGACAATTATAATAACTTTTAGGAAATGATATCTTTTCACTTGAATACTTGTTGCAAACTAAGTAATGTTTTATTTTACATATTAATTTTTTGAAGAAGCCAACCTTAATCCCTTGAACCAGCTAATATAGAGTAAATAAAATATTGTGTACCAAATCTCATGTTATTAATGATGGAAGAGGTAATTCCACGATTACAACCGAAGCCAGAAGAAAACTCAACCAACCAAAGAGGCAAACTTTCCACTTGGATGTAAAGGAAAGAAAACAAAAGAATTGATAGTATTAAGGATTAGAAGAGGTGAAAATGAAAGTAAAATGCGGAAACGAAAGTGGAAAATACATTTGACCAGACGAAATTAAATTAAGAAGATAAGAAAATGAAAGTAAAATTGGAAAATGAAGATGGAATATATTTTTGAACAGATGAAATAGAAAATGAAAGGTCGTACTGTTATGGTTTTTTAAGTATAATATAAACTTATGTGTTAGCTTGAAGTGATAAACAATTATTAGGGGTGTATGAAAATTTTCCTCAAATCAAGGAGCGGAGTGAATTCTGAATGAGAAGAAAAAATTCAAATAGTAATATTTAATTTAATTATACGTAATATGTAGTAATAGAATAGAATGGATAAAATAGATAGTATATAATATTTTTGTTGGAGGTCTATATTGTAAAGAATGAGGCAAATTAGGGAGAGAACGATATCTTATTTCTAAAATTCTAGGAAAATACGATGAAAATCATGATAGACGTGCTAATAAGGTATATACTATAAGATGAAGGCATTTCCTATTCATAGATTAATGGAATGTAGAACATGATATTTTATAGTGGATTAATGGGATAAATCAACAGTGTCGCAATGTGAATTTCACACAAATCCTCAAATTTAATACCTATTGGAGAGGTATGAAATTTTGTTATCACATAATTTTTTTTTAAATAGATAAAAGTAGGCCTAAGGCCCATTAGTACATACCTAGGATTGTAAATTTTGTACGATTGTCTGACCCCTGGTTCAGTCCGAGGCTGTAAGGCATCCGATCTGTGTTTGTGTGATTCTCATTTAGGACAAGAAAAAATATATATGAAAATATGTTCATTCAAAAATGTTTGATGTTTTTCTATTGTCCATTCGTTGTTGGCTCCTATGAACGATGTCTAAGCTTAATGCTTGTCCGGTCCATATCGGTCGAATCTCTTATAGGCCAGGACTAGGACACACCTTCTGCGATCCGATCTAACCTGTTTACACCTATACACATAGCTTAATTTGGTTTATACTCAAAGTTATCTACACATACGAAATAAATGAAACCCTAGTCGCAACTCATTCCTCTCTTTAGATTTAGGGTTAGCTTCTTTACTCTAAAAATTACGATTTCCCAAATCGCTTGCTCCTCCTTCGAATATTTCTTCACAGAGGCTTTAGTTTCTTCCACGCTTCAAGGTGACTTCAAGATCTTCTCCTTGCTTTTGTTAGTGGCTGGAGAATTTCACTCGATGTATTTTCCATTAGATTTATTTAAGCTGATGTAATCATTATCTTCTAACTTTCTTTGCTCTTGAAGCTTGCTGCTTACCCCTCTATTCTAAACAGATGCATGATGAACTTTTTTTTGAAATGGTACTTTATATACAACATGTCACTGAGACAACATATCACATGTCAATAAACGTTCGAATCACACTACGCAAGTTTCGAACTTGTGATCTCTAGCACCAAAGCCGAATCACTTAACCACTTGGACAATGGTGCTTGTCATGATAAACTTGATTGGTGAGCTTTCTTCTATAATAACTTGCTCCTAATCTATAATTGTTGATATCTAGTTGCAAATTTCTATCTTGCCGCAGAAATGATAACTCTTTAGGCACGTTGTTGAGTGCATGGTAGCTCCTATCCAAATTAGGTGAGAATAATATATAAGTAGTATTTTTACTTATATTTTTAGCTAATTTAAAGTTACTAAATGATTGTGAAGAAGTCATTTCAGATTTGGATGCTGGAACGGGCACCTCCAGCTAAGTTGCCATCAAAATTGTTGCCATACGAATCTTCTTTTGACATGTGGTAAACACTTGTTGAAAAAAGTATTTGTCTTCTTCCTCGAAAGACTTTTAAGGAGAATTCCCCGCTTTGTAAGTAATCTTCCACCCTTTCCTCTTAGTTATCTAATTTACTAGTGCTCTGATTTTGGCTTTTGAAGTTAGCTTGTTTGCAATTTCTAAAAAAATAGAATATTATATTCTATTTCTATGTTTTTCCAGAGTTGCATACTGATTGTTTCTGTTCCCTCATTTAGCCTGTTATTTGTTTCCTTCATTTGAAATATATAATAGTGGTTAAACAATGCATGCTCTATTGAATTCTTCTTCTTGTTTCTGAACTCTTTTTGTATAAGTGGAATACTTTCCCTGATGTTTTGTAGAGCCAACTGTTGGTTGATCTTTAATTTATTTTTGGCTATATATCATATGTGCCTTGAGTAGGTATAACCAAAAATAAATGATATATATTTTCAGTATCATTTTTACATAAGAGACAGTTGATGCATCCATTTTTGTTCTAATTTGTACATCTGTCTCTTATTAGCAGTCGATTTAATGCAACGAAGTACGGCCAATGATCCATTTTTGGGAATTTGCATTATTCTAAATTATTTTATGCCATTCCACTTCCATTTCTTCACCTTTGATGAATTCCCAAGTATTTTTAAATGATAATTTTCCTTTGAATGCTAATTTCAAATTCCAGCTTTCTTCTTTAAGACTTGTGTCAATTTCCAATTTGCATGTTGCTGAGCTGAATATGGATGCTACCGGTTGCAATAGAGTATTCCATGATGAATTTTGTATGATGCTTTCAACTTTTATATTTGCTTCTCCAAGCTGATGGAGGTTGTTCCAGCCTAGTAGATTGATCAAGGATTTTCCCTAATCCAAGGATCAAACCAAAGGCTGGTCTATTCACCTTCTTTGAATTTTTTTTATTAGCTTTGTACCTATTTCTCTGCATTTTAATATGCTTTTCCAAGTACATGAATAATGATTTTCCATTGGCGTAGTCCAGAAATTTTTGTTTTTGACATACATTGCTTTCATCCATTTAGCCATAGTGATTTGCATTCAACAAATTTCGAGAATAATTTGAAGTTGTAAGATTCACTTAGATCCTTAAAATTTGTTGATCCTAATCCACTTTGTGATATTTCCAAGCAACTTTGTGATATTTCCCTCTCCATATGAAGTTTGAACATAATCTTTCTATTTTCCACATTGCTTTTGTTGGAATGTTGTGAGATTGTATCCAGTATATGATTATAGTTGTAACGACTATGTGAGTGAGCTCTACTCTACCTACTATAGATAATAACTTGCTAGATCAGTTGTCTAACTTACTTTGAATGATGTCATGTGACCTAGCACAGTCCACATCCTATCTGGTATTCCAATAGCTAATAGCTAATAGCTAATGCATATGGCGCGACCCTATACCTGTCCTATCTAGTATTCTAATATCTGATTCATTTTACTTAGGGTGATCTTCCCTTAAAATTTTCCTTCAAAACCTTTTCTTTTAAATTGATTTACCCCTTCAAATCATAATTAAACAAGTAAAATAAACTCTATATTCTACTCAAATCACCTTGCCACGTTATACACACATACACACACATTACTCAAATCTTTGTTGATGAAAACATTTAAAACTTTGAAATTACCAATTTCGAATCCATTGAAAGTACCCTTTTCGAAACCAAGTAAAATCTTAGGCCGTAAGGTCAAAACATACCTTTCGAAACCATTCTTACTAAACCTTTCGAAACCATTGAAAAACATCATCTTCGAAAGCTTTAAAACCTTAGACATCCTTCTTTTAAAATTTTTTAAACATTTCCTTTCGAAAACATTGAAAAACCATTCCTTTCAAACCTTTCGAAACTACTGGGGAATCACCCCTTCAAAATCATTAGCTTAAACTTTTCGAAAGTATTAAGTCCATCAAACCTTTCGAAAGCATTTGGGTTCATGTGGAAAACCTTTCAAAACCATTAAAAACCTTTCCTTTCGAAACCTTTGGGTTCTACCTTCAATAGAACGAAAAACGTTATAAAACAACTAAGTCGAAAGCACTCTTTCAAAAGCATTTCTTAAGTAAAGAAATGATGGTGCCAAAACCAACCCTTCGAAAGCATTGGAGAAGTGACTATAATTTAAAAACAAAGGAATCTTCTGAAAGCATAGCTTCGAAAGGAAGAAGCGAAAGAAGGGTTTCGACCCAGGCGAAAGCAATTTCTTAAAACAAAGGCGCAACCATTTCTTTAAAAAAAACTTAGCCCAGTCGAAAGCTAACCCAGTCGAAAGCTAATTAAGTCGAAAGCAAATCAAGAACATTCTCTTTTGAACACAAAACAAAGTGTAGACCCCTTTGGAACCACATGTTTCGACCTCGTACCTTCTGCCTTAGTCCAATTCGCTATGTCCAAGTATTGATACCATGCACATTGGTTTCGACTGAGAAGGAGGCGGAAGTAAGACGTCGGAAGGAGGATGCCGAAAGTGGTGAAACATGTAAAATGCATGTTTGAACTGATTTTTAGCTTTTTAAAGTAATCTTTTCAACTAACCTGCCTTTTTGTCAAAATATTATTGGTTGCTAGTTTCTTTTCTAAAAGTGCTGCCAATATTTCAGAAATAAACAATTTTATTTATTTACAAAATGCCCCTTCTCCTTTTATAAATATATAAAACATTTAAATCCCATATCTTAAATAATTTTATATATCGATTAAAACACTTAGGAAAATTCTACAAAAATTCCAATAAACCAATTTTAATAAGTTTTCTAACGTATATAAGACTCAAAACATATATTATTTAGCCGTAAATAATTTTAAACCCAAATATCCATTTTCCTCACTAGAAAATTAATATAAAATCCACATCAATTCAAAAAAAATTGAAAATTGGAATCCATCTCTAAAATACCATTTCTACTCATATACTAAAATCGATAGGAATCTAGATGTTATTTAATAGGGTTTTCATGTTAAACATATCATAAATCCATATGAAATATCATAAATCATCAACAAGCATATATATATATATATATATATATATATATTATTCATTTAGTCAATTAAAACACGGCAAATAACTTTGCAAAATAATTCAGATTTCATCCTAAAACTGAAACGTTAGAAAACATGAGATGTGATCATTATTCACCTTAGCTTTGAGATTTGATCTTAATTAAGTTGCTTAAGCTTTTCCTCTTGAAATCTTCATATCTTCTCTTGTTTTCCTAATGGTGGCCGGCCTCTTGCTTTGGTTTTAGTTTTGTGAATATAGAAATGAACGTACAATATATGGCTTAAGGGATTTAGGGTATAAGAATAATATTAATTCCTATATTGCCCTTGTCTATTTCCTAACATTTTGTTTCATTTCAGTTTACTTAATTCGTTTGGATATATGGCATGGCTATCCATTAGTTGCACAAATCTCATCCTAATCATTTTACATTACGTCATTTAACTCATCTAATTAAATGTTACTAAATAATGTTACTACAAATTAGGGTCATTACAGTGAAGGATATAATTGATGACACATGCCTAAGAAGAATGAAAAAGCAACACAAAAATAAATAAGCAATTCACATTAATGAATAGTACTGGCAATACACGCCAATGAAAAAGATATTCGACGACATACGCCTAAAAGAAATAATTTATAACACATGTAAATAAATAGTAGTTGGTGATACACGCCGAAGAAGGATAATAGGCGACACACACCAAAGAAGGATATAGGGATTGGTCATACTCTGGACGCTGTCACATGTACAATCATAGCTCATCATCTCAAATATATAAAAGTATGTGTCTATCACACACACCAGAACCTGACGGGAGACTAACGGGCACACCTGCTCTAGGAGACTAAACATGTGATTGGCGAACACGACACACGTATTCCACCAACACGGCTCCTACAGTCTGGGTTACCTCGATGGCCATCCTGACTCCTATCCATTGCATGTCATAAACACGATGTAGGACTACATTCTGCATCGGTCACGACCCTAAACGTTCCACTAAATGGTAACGGACTGCTGGCTAAGACATCACATATGGGCTATACAATTGCCGATAAACGGCTATAAATATTGCCAACGAACGGCGATAAATATTGTCGACACATAGCTAGATCATTGCTAACACATGGTTATGGGGTGTCACAGATCGGAGGTGAGACCACTACAATCAGGCCGTTAGGATGGATACTAGCCCATCGGGTTCAACTACCGCAATATAAAGAACGTCGAACAGTGAAAGGACAAATACTAAATATATATAATATAATAGCTGACACACAACTACATACTCATACCCACACCGCACGATGTATACCCACACACATTGCTAAATATGTGACTCGGGGCAGCAAGCATATATAATAAAATTCTCATATGAGTGCCATCCGCAAGCATAAAATTACTGAATAAATAACACAACGGCGTATAGTACCACCGCGTGTTACTAGTCTGTTTATTCAGAGCTCATATATCACACTCACTCCTTCTATATTCTATATTCTATATATAATAAGTCCAACAAATAATCGGAGAAAGATTACCGAAAGTCACATATCATATGGTATTATAACCTCGTTTACTCAGATCTCTTGTCACGCAGAATAAAAATAACACAAAATCAAACAATGGGATATTATCACCGTATCATTCTAAATGATCATTAAATAAATCAATACCAGTGGTGAATCCTTCATGATATTGAGATCAATAAAACCTTTCAATTGCAAATTCATCAAATAATTTGATTTCGAACCAATAAATATATCAAAAGAGGAATAAATGTCAAACTTATATAAATAAATTTATATAATCAAAAATCCCCATTTGAAATTTCATTTCTATCCTTTTTATTAAATATTCAATGTACAAAGGAATTTCACTTCTGAAAATATTATTAGAAACCCCTCATTTATATTTATAAAAATTCCACACATTTAATTATTCATGAAAATCTCTGTTTTCAATTTTAAATCGACTTTTATTTCCATAGCAGTTTCCTTCAAATCATTTTATTTCTAATTCACTTTTATTTATTTATAAATATACTTCAAATAAATTATTAGAACACCAAAATTAATTTCCTAAAACCCTCAAAGATATTATAAAACGGGAAAATCAATAAATCGTCTAAATTAAAATTCATGGAGTAAAATTCTCCAAAATTAATAATAATTATCAATATAAATTTTATTGCGTGGTTGAGTCGTATTCCATCGAATTTGGATCATCCATACTATATACACACGATAAAAAAAAATACACTAATTAAAATTCAACGAACAGAATCTCCTTTGCATTTTCAATAATCCAACATACACAAACAAAATCCATATCACACAATCAATCGAATATCCCAATCAAACAATTCATCCATAAAATCTAATCAACGTTCACAAGCATCGCAACCAAGCAACACAATTTATCATTAATCGGAAAAAATAATATATACGATGCAAAGGGAAAATAAATATTGTTGTTTGCTCATCCATCATTACTGCCCTGTTTGTGCACACGCATCCCCAAGCGATTGCCACCAATCGCCTAAAATCGCACCACTTCCGCACCAACTTCAACACCAACACAACATCGCCAACTTCCCCACGTCATCACTGCCGTCGAGGTCGAGCCAGCCTTCACGCATGCACACACGTTTCAGATCTTGACTCCTGCCTCGAAGTTGCCAACACCGCCGTTCCCCTTTCAAACGCGAGCGTCTCGCCATTGTCATCCCTTCTCGCATCGTCGCCTTCGTCGCCTGCCCAAATCGAACGACATTCGATCGATCGAATTATTATTTTTGTTGATATCGTGGATTTTGAAAATTAGGGGTTCAGGGCTAATCCTAGAACGAGTTCGATTTATTGTATTTAATGAAAAAAGGTGGTGGAATTAAATGGGATTGGGCTTGATTTAATTTTTCTTTTGTATTTAGATAATTCATGCATTATATTTATAAATGAAATTCCAATCTAATCTAAATTATTTTACACATTATTCTATGAATATAATTTGTTAGCTGCACAATTTTCCTCGTATCAGTATTTAATTATTTATTTCTATTTAATTAATCATTAAAACATTTTATTCAAGTTTAATATATATATTACTTGAAAAGAATTTAGTAATTTAATTCGATTTATTAAAACAAAATCTTATATTAAATATCATTCAATTAGATAAATATTTATTTTCAAAATAATGATTATTATCAAATACCGAATTCAAAAAAATTATTTTAATTAAATTTATTTATTATGGTTAAGAAAGGAAGGTTGTTACATTGTTTTTAGCTCTTAATTTTCTAAGCAATGTATACAACCGAAATTTAGAAACAAATGGATGGTAATGAAACGAAGTTCGCAAACAAAAGTACATACAATTAAAAATTGAATCGATCCAGAATCAAGGTAGATAGTGATAAAACGTTAATGACCCATTATGAAAATACTAGTTCAGGTCCAGATCAAGCATGTTATAGTCAATGCTAACATCCGTACATGTATTAATATGGTGAGCTTGGAGTCTTTAGACCAAAACCCATACCGTTATAAACCTTGTGAGTATTAGTAGTTATACATTGAATGCTTATTGAGTGAGAGGTGCAGTAATACGGACATCTCTATAGAAATTGTAGCTCAAAGGACCTAGGTAGAGAGTATTACGTTTGAAAATTAAAAAAAAAACACGAAGCAAAGAATGATAGAGCCAGGCTTGGTAGCAACAAAAATGGAAAAGATAAATATGTTACTCCAACAACAAAACGGGTAAAACCGCCACACGCTTTAACCATACTAAACCCAACCTAAAATCACTTTAGCATTGAAAGCATACTCAAACAAGAAGTGAAAATAACGATGCTAAGGAACGCTAAATCACAACAGAACAATCAAATTTTTTAACTTAATACTTGTTGGGGTCCTTTCCATAAAAAGGGCACCCTCCAAAAAATGGCGTATGCTTCTTGATGCAGAGAGCACACGGTATTCTTTAGTAAAAGGCGAAAGAATAGTTCGCTCTGTGCTCACCACGCAGCTGCGTTCCTAAAACCTCTTCATGCCTATGCTACTTTATAACTCAGCTTTTCTAACCTATCAATATTTAGGCCGATGTGGGACTAAAACAAATAAACTGAATTTTGATTGTTTGGCTTTGAACGTTTAATTTATTTTTAAATATTGAAATTGAAGCACTAATTGATTGAATATGGAGATTTTGGTTGAATGGGTGAATTGATTTAAATTTCAAATATAGCGATTTATCATAAAACGAAAATAGTGAAATTTAATATTTGGAATAGTGTAAATAATTGAATGTATGAATTAATATGAATCGAAACGGTTTTTAATATGAATGTAAATTCTATTTGAATTATAATTGAGTTAGTAAGTTTTTAAAATCAGAATTTCAAGTGATTTCTCCAATTTTTGAAATCGTCGAATTAAATCGACGCACTAAAATAGCGATCCGAGGCAGATTCTCGGATTCGACAAAAATAGTTTCATTGAATCCGTAATAGTGTATTATTATCGGATTTCAAATTTCAAAGCATTTGAACTTATCGTTTGGTCGTACAGGATAGCAAGGCATTAAAATTAATATCGGAAATTTAATATTATAATTGGGTTTAAAAAGATATCTTCTACGTACGATCGAATTAGGTTCCAAAACTTGTTCCATTGTGTTCAGAATAAAGGTAAAACGTTATAAACGCCAAACGGCACACCTCAATTGGAGTTGGGGAAAAAATAGTGCATGAATAGTCATTTTTAATTGGCTATAAATAGAAGCTACCCTCTCCCACTAGAAACCCTAGCCTTAAACTATAGCCGATGCCGCAAGATTTTTCGATGGCCGAAAATGGCCAATCTTCTTTCCCTAATATCTCATCAACCATCTACTTTCACGACGAAGCTTCTACATGAAAGTCGAAGAGCTCGTCAAGCTACACGAGATGAATGGCCAACTCAATTGTATTATTGTGTTGACTTATTATATTTCTCGTGTGTCGTAAAATTCTATGCAGTATGTGTTTTGCATTATCCTTTCCATGACAATCCTCCATAGTTGGCACTCGACCTATGCATGGACATTCGATTGGTTTTTGGACGTCAACCGTGGTGGTTCATCACATCATATATCATTCATATTTCGGTTGAGTTAGTCGAAATCTAGTGAGTTATGCTCCAATTAAAATGAAAAGGAAAACTCTGAATGAATGCACCTCGGGTGGAGAAGGTTATCGTGGCTCAGAAATTGGACAATGGGTCATGTCACTTAAAGAATGACGTTTAGGCTTGGAGTGTCCTTTTAACTCGTAGATGAGAGGTGAACTAGTAGAAAAGTAGAACGTGACATGGAGTTTGTGTGAAGCCCTAATCCACCATACCCTAACTACACTAAATCATTTTTTCATTGGTACAAAAATTTTCTCTTGGTCGAATGATTCAACTGCCACGTCGAACACCGGCATCCCTCCGACCATTTGCCCATATCTTCCACCTACAGCGAAGGGGGATGTGAATCCGTAATAGCAAGATAAGTGTTACTGTATAAAAACCTATATAAAGCAATAAAAGGCATAAAGTCATCATAATGGACGCAAATCTCATGGGTCGAACTATTAAAATAGCGCCATTTCTCATTTTTGGTTTTTTACAATCATTTATTCCATAATTTACAGAAAAGTATCCTTCTTTGCTATGTAAACAAAGGTCTAGAAATCCTTCATTTTAAGGTTGATGAAGAAGTCTATGAACAAAATTTCTTTTGGGAAACTATTATGTAAACAAAGGTCTGGGTTCGAGTCCCAAAATTGAAGAGTATTTATCTGATGCGCCAGCTAATACTACAAATGCACATGAAGATATCGCTATATCAAAACGCACTATCAGGATACCAAGGAGGTTGCTAGACTGAATAAAAGCAATGAAAGAAATATGCAATTCTGTTATGAGAAGCACTATTTGAATTTTATTTTATTTTTCTTTTTTTTAAATTTCTACCAATTCGGTTACTACTTTTAGCATGCAAATATATGGACCACTGAGTGGCCACGTAGGCAGAGTTTGTTATGAGCAGCCTATATATGTACATACAAATGAAATGAAGGGAAAAAAAAGAAAAAAAAATTAGAGCCATTTCTTACTGTCTCTTCTCTTTTTGCTAACTCTTCTTCCCCTTCTTCTCTCCTCTTCCAAAATCGTACCATTTTGGTGCTATCACCTTCCATACTCACTACCTTTCCTCCCGGCAAATCCAAACACAGCCATCACCATGACTAAAATAGATGAAGCACTCACTCAACTTTCACACCACCAAGATACCATATCTTCCATCCAAACCACCCAAACCAGCCACAGCTCCCTATTAGAATCTCAACATGATGACATCGTCGACATTAAACAGGCAATCCAGAACCTCACCACCTCCATGGCCGATCTATCCCACAAGCTTGACACTTACCTACCCAATTCCTCAAATAACCAAACCTCTGCCACATACCATTCACTACAGGTCAGCCGCCAACCCCCATTATTAACCTCACCACATTCATCTCGAAATCCAAAAGTTACCCTATCTCCCTTCGACGGATCCAACCCCCACGACTGGATATTCCAAGCCGACCGTTTCTTCACTTATTATTCAACACTGGAAGACCAACGTGTTGAGCTAGCAAGCTTTCACATGCACGGCCAAGCTTTATCATGGTTCCAATGGATGCATCGTAATAAACAACTCTCTTCATGGCCTGCATTGGCAGTAGCGCTCGAGCAACGTTTCGGACCACCCACTTTCTTAAATCCACAAGCTACCATTTTCAAGTTGAAACAAATAACCTCTGTCGACCACTATCAATCCACTTTCGAAACACTCTGTAACCGTATAACCACTCTACCACCCGAATCCATACTACAGTGCTTCATCTCCGGCCTTAAAACCCATATCTGCAACGACCTACACCTCCTCAAACCCGCCACCATCATCGACGCCATAGAAGGAGCCAAACTCATTGAAAAAAAATATGCTGACCAAAACAAATCTCCATTCATAAAACCTAATTACTATCACCAAAAGCCTGCAGTACAACCACAACCCACTTCCACATTTCCTCAAGCACCTTCCATACAACCAACCACAACAACTATACCCGTCAAGAAACTGTCAACTGCTGAAATGAACATCCGTAAACAGCAGGGATTATGCTTCAATTGTGACGAGAAATATCACATAGGCCACCACTGTAAACCCACCCACATATTGATGATTTTACCTGACATTAACAGCGACGACAACCCTCCTGACATCACCAATTCCCCACCAGAACCTACCACGGATCCATTTACCACCGACCCTACCATCAATTTCCCAAATACTGACGCTGACGCCACACAGGAAATATCCTTCCATGCTCTAACGGGATCCACCCATCCACGATCAATCCGACTTCCAGCCACCATAAATGGGAACCCAATTTCTCTCCTCGTCGATACCGTCTCTACCCACAAATACATCCACCCAAAGACGGCTCGATTCCTGGGTCTTAATATCAGTGACACGAATTCGTTCGCGGTGACAGTAGGAAATGGTGATAAACTACGAAGCACGGGCAGTTGCACCGCTGTGATGGTAGACATACAAGGCAATCGATTCGCGATCGACTTCCATATTCTTGAAATCGCCGGATCCGACGCCGTTTGCGGTATCCAGTGGTTAGAAACTCTTGGTCCTATTACTTTGGATTATAAGAAATTAACCATGAGTTTTGATTTTAACCAGCAGCCTATTTGCCTAAGTGGGCTCGGCCCAAACTCAAATCCAGCCTCTATTTCGGTCCAGCAACTAAGGCGCCTGGAAACCACGTCTTCTATTACTACTTACCTATTGATACAAATCCAGCCCAGTGTTCCAACTTCCCATAAACCGAAACAGCTTGATCCACAACTTGCCCAGATTTTAGCTCACTATAACCATATTTTTGACAAACCAACCGACCTTCCACCCACCCGAACACTTAATCACCACATCAACCTCATTCCAACTTCCAAACCAATTAACACCAAACCATATCGATACCCGTATTTTCAAAAAAATGAAATCGAGCGCCAAGTCCAAGAAATGCTACAATCCAAACTCATACAACCATCCACTAGCCCTTTTTCCTCGCCCGTTCTTTTGGTCAAAAAGAAAGGTGGCTCATGGCGTTTTTGTGTTGACTATCGAGCACTCAATGCGATCACCATTAAGGATCGTTTCCCCATACCAACAGTAGATGAACTTTTAGATGAGCTTTACGGAGCAACAGTTTTTTCTAAACTCGACCTCCGTAGTGGATATTTCCAAATCTGAGTACACCCACCCGACATTCCAAAAACCGCTTTCCGCACCCACAAAGGACATTATGAATTTTTGGTGATGCTATTTGGCTTAACAAATGCCCCATCCACCTTTCAAGCCACCATGAATAATATTTTCCGCCCTCACCTACGAAAATTTGTACTTGTTTTTTCGATGACATCCTTATTTACAGTCCATCTTGGACTTTACACCTTGAACACCTTCATAAAACTTTATCCATCCTCGACCAACACAAATTTTATGCAAATCAAACGAAATGCAGCTTTGGATTGAAGGAGCTGAATTATTTAGGCCGCGTTATCTCCGCCGAAGGGGTAAAAGTGGATAATTCAAAAATAGAGGCTATGTTGAAGTGGCCCACACCTAAATCAGTTACCGATGTTTGCGGTTTCCTCGGGCTCACTGGATACTACAGGCGCTTCATTGCAAACTATGCATCCATCGCAAGCCCCCTGACTGACCTGTTGCGTAGAGAAGCTTTTAACTGGTGCCCACAAGCCCATGAATCCTTTACCCGTCTTAAATGGGCCGTAACCCACACACCCACTTTATCCCTACCCGACTTTACAAAGCCCTTCATCCTCACTATTGATGCTTCTTCTTCAGCGGTCGGTGCCGTTTTATCACAAAATTCCCACCCCATCGCTTTTTTTAGCCTCGAACTTCCACGCTATTTGTAGAAAGCATCCACATATTCTCGTGAAATGTTCGCGATTACATCCGTGGTCAAGAAGTGGCGGCACTATTTGTTGGGGCAGCCCTTTCAGATTTTCACTGATCATCAAAGCTTACGGGAGTTGGCGTCGCAATCTATTCAAACACCCAAGCAACAAAAATGGTTGACGAAGCTATTGGGATTCGACTTCACAATCCACTATCGACCAGGCAGGGACAACAAGGTAGCAGATGGGTTATCACGATTTACGGAAGAAGCCACCATGAAAGCGATCTCTGGACCAACGTTTCCGCTGCTGACTGAAATTGGTAGGGCACTGCAGGCAGATCCGAAGGCACAATCTATCATTCAACAGGTGATCGATGGTACGTGTGCTAAACCCAATTTCCAATGGCGTAATAACATTTTATTTTAGGATAATCGAATTTATGTTCCTAATGATGTGGAATTACAACACAAAATTATCTCTGAGTTTCACGGTTCCAAAACAGGAGGTCACTCCGGCATTAAAGGAAAGATAGCAAGGATCGCCAGTAACTTCTTCTGGCTTAAATTAACATCAACAGTTCAGCATTTTGTTCGAAACTGCCCTATATGTCTACAAACCAAACCCGACAACACCCCCTACAAAGGCCTCCTTCAACCACTGCCTATACCAGCACAGATTTGGGAAGACATTGCGATGGATTTTGTCACCCATCTGCCGCCATCTGCAGGCAAAACTGTTGTATGGGTGATTGTTGATAGGCTATCAAAGTAGCCCCATTTTTGTGCGCTGCCCACTTCAATCTCGGCCACACAATTGGCGCATCACTTTCTGCATGAATACATTCGTCTGCATGGTTTTCCCCGCTCTATCATATCAGACTGTGACCCGTTGTTCACAAGCCAATTCTGGAAAGAATTATTCCGTCTTCACGGAACAAAATTGCGGATGAGTAGCACGTACCACCCACAAACGGATGGGCAGTCGGAAGTGGTCAACAGATGCTTAGAAACTTACTTGCGCGCAGTCGTCGGCGACATTCCTACTAAGTGGGCAAATTGTCTACCATGGGCTGAATGGTGGTACAATACAACGACACACTCCTCCATCGGCCTCTCACCCTTCCAAGCAGTCTATGGCCGACCACCACCCATCATTTCCAATTACTTACCACAAACCACTACCCTACCACAACTAGAAGAATGGGCCACTTCCCGAGACCAACTCCTTCACACCATCAAAACTAACCTCCAAGAAGCTCAAAACCACATGAAAGCCTTGACTGACCTTCACCGCCGCGATAAAGAATTTGCCGTGGGCACTTGGGTGTTTCTGAAAATCCGACCATATCGCCAAACTACCTTACGCAACAACCACCACAAACTTACCAAAAAATACTCCGGGCCTTTTCAAATTGTTGAACGCATTGGCCCCGTCGCTTATAAACTTCTGCTGCCACCTGATTCACGCATCCACCCAGTCTTCCACGTGTCCCTGCTCAAACACTGCCCAAATCCATCCACAGTCCCCCAACAACCACTGCCACCAACTACGACCACTCACGACCTTAAGGACAAGGTCGATCTCGAAGGGGTGAGTATTGATGCGCCAGCTAATACTACAAATGCACATGAAGATATCGCTAGATCAAAACGCACTATCAGGATACCAAGGAGGTTGCTAGACTGAATAAAAGCAATGAAAGAAATCTGCAATTCTGTTATGAGAAGCACTATTTGAATTTTATTTGTTTTACTTTTTTTTTAATTTCTGCCAATTCGGTTACTACTTTTAGCATGCAAATATATGGACCACCGAGTGGCCACGTAGGCAGAGTTTGTTATGAGCAGCCTATATATGTACATACAAATGAAATGAAGGGAAAAAAAAGAAAAAATTAGAGCCATTTCTTACTGTCTCTTCTCTTTTTGCTAACTCTTCTTCCCCTTCTTCTCTCCTCTTCCATAATCGTACCAATATCACTGTCTTTAGTTTATTTGTTTACAATTTTAGCGTTATTATTAAATATTTTCAAAGTATTTTATTTGTAATGTTTTGCTTTACATTTAATATTCTACTTATACAAATTGTTTCAACGTTTACGTACCGTTTATATTTTATACATGGAAATGGTATCATTAGTATAGGATTTGTAAATGAGTCGGGTTCGGTCCTGGTAGCTTGAAAGTGAGATACGGATCTGTTTATTATAATCATAACCCAAGCCTAGCTCTTGGTCGTTGGATGTTTCAAACATTACATGAACGTTGCCCGTTGGTTTTTTCAACCCTGTTAGGCATGAAACCATACGGCTTGGTCCAAAATATTGATGATAAAAGTACGCTTTTAACTCATAATTTTGTAAACGTAGTATGATGCAGAAGTTTAAAAACAAATGGTTAGTAATGAAATAGAGTTCGCAAACAAAAAAAATCACAAAAGTCTACATACAAAGAAAAATTGTTAAACAAATAATCTACACACTATCGTTTTTAGTACTACAAACAACTATAAATCGAATTGATTCAGAATCAATCCAGAATTGGGATAGAAGTGATAAAACATTAACTATTCGTTATGAAAATTACTGGCTTGGGTCCGGATCAAACATATATAGTCTAAGCTAACATATGTACATAAATTAATATGATGAGCTCGGAGTCTTCGGATCAAAACCCGTTAATAAACCTTGTGCACATTAGTAGTTATATCGTTGTATGCTTACAGAGTGAGGTGCTGAATTGCGGACATTTCTATTGAAATTGCAGCTCAAAGGACCTAGGTAGAGAGTACCATGGTTGAAATTTAACAACAGAAAAATGTAAGCAAAGAAGGATAGAGTCAGACTTGGTAGCTACAAAAATGGAAAAGATAAATATGTTACTCCCAGCAACAAAACGAGTAAAACCACCACACGCTTTAACCAGACTAAACCCAACCTAAAATCACTTTAGCATTGAAAGCACACTCAAACAAGAAGCCAAAATAACGCAACAAAGGAATGCTAAATTACAACAGAACAATCAAAAGTTTAAACTTCATACTTGTAGGGGTACTTTCCGTAAAAAGGGAACCCTCCAAGAAATGGCGTATGCTGGTTGATGTGGAGAGCACACGGTATTTAGTAGTAAAAGGCGAAAGAATAGTTCGCTCTGTGCTCACCACGCAGCTGCGTTGATATGCTATCACAATGCCTGTGCTGCTTTATAACTCAGCTCTACTAACCTAATAGTATTTAGGCCGACGTGGGACTAAAACAAACCAACTTCACTCCTCACTATCTCATAAACTACCCCCATTCTCCTCTTCTGCTTCGCCAAGGCTCCTGCCTCATTTTTAACTGTAAGTTCTCTGGTCTGTTACTTCGGTTTCATTTCATTGCTAATTTTTTGTTTGTCCTAAACATCATATGGCGCTGAATCAATTACCCTATGAGTCATGATAACGCATTTGCCAAATTTCCTCAATCGTTCTATCTTTGCTTTGATGATTTATGCTGATTGTTCCTATCAATTTAATACATTGTAAGCACCAGTTTAGAGTATGCATTTTTGTTTTAACTTTTCAGATAGATGCTTTAGTCATTCAATCATCGTTGGCAATATTTGATTTTGAAGAAAATCCAGGTTACGGCGGTAATAAAATTGAGTAACCTTGATGTGCAACGATGAAATTGAAGAGGTTTTGTTGTTTTATTAATGTAGTTTGTGTTCAATTCTTTCAGATTGATGGCAGTTTATAAGTTTTGTTCATTTTAAATATTCATGTTTATAATGTGATAGAACTGTTCATCTACTACCATTTTGATAGCATAAATTTTAGTATTTGAACTAGGCCTCGTCAATTAATTGAACTAGTACGTGAATTTTGTGATAGTCAACTGGTCAAAAATAAAACTGAAGCAATTCGACGCTAACTTGGGAGAATGAACCAATAATTGAACATTCGGCTTCAGTTCCTAACTTTGTCAATAACATTGAGGATAAAGGTGCGGTAGACTAGAGTTGACTAACATTTGATTCGAACGTGCAAGAGTGAGTGTAACATATTATTTTTCGATAATAAAGAACGTGTAAGAGTGAGTATAATATGTTGTGTTCCGATAACAACCGTATCTATAGTAGAAATTGTAATATTAAACCACCCCTTGTCAATTAGTTCAATTTATAGGCTGAATTGATGCATTTTTGTTATAGCTATATCAAAAATGGCATTTGACAAGAAGTTTCTCATCGTTTTGAAAGGATCCACCACTTAATAAGCCTTACAACTTTTACTTCAATCCTTGGCTTTTTCTACAGTGCTTTATTAAAAATGAAGATGGGGATGAAGTGGTCGAGAGGTTGATATCGGGTTTTAGCATCAAATGCGAGTAACTTATTGTGTTTAGACTTTGGAGAACACTCTGATGATGAAGGAATACGCTACAGTTGAGGATGCATTGATGAAATAGTAATGGCAATTGCCCCGAGAGGATGATGAGGTGTTTGATGATGTTCTGGATGGTCATTGATGTAGTAGTAGATGCTGACTCTATGATCGATGAGTGATGACGTGGCAAGTTGGTTGTTTGGCAAGGTTTACTTATAGTATATGAACATAATTACCCTTTATTTTTAGCAATCATTTCTCTCTGAAGTAATTTGGCTTGCAGCAACAGCCATCATCAACCAGAAACTATTCATGTAGCGGCTTCGTAGAATTTGGTGTCAGTGTGTCCCCTGGTCAGAATCTCAACACATACTCTCATACTTGATATTTTTATATATTCATGTTACCACATCTGTAAGTTTTTGTTCTTTTGCAAAATATGTGTCGTCTTATCATTGATGCTGCAAGATTATTTGCAGTTCATTCCCTTCCAACATTGTCTTTTGCTGAGGTCAATTGGATGGATTTTTGTCATGATACAAAAGAAATCAAGAATCCTACTAAAATCTTTTCATCGGTAAACAAAATACGTGATCGGAAGTTTTATGTGGCTCGGAAGAGCTTTCGGCATTCCTTTGAGCAACCTATAATCTTTAAAGTAAGTATTTTGTTCTTTTCATAACATTATATCCTTCTCTTTAATATATTGTTTCTGTGTCAAATGATATGTTTTTGTATGATAGTTAGTCATGATGTGTGGATTGATCATTTATTTTTGTAAGAATCAAATGGAACCATAGCTCTTAAACTGTAAATCGTGTACTAGTACTATGGTCCTGTTGGAAATGTTTTTGTCTTTGAAGTGAATTTATTAAAAAGTTAAATAAAAAATAGGTTAATGGTAATTTATTTATAAATCATTCTTATTATTGAGTCGTTGCAAATTTATAACAGTAATATATTTAATGTGACATTATTATTGAGCCGTTACAAGCGCTAATGATATTACAATATTGTTTAAATGAGAATAAATAAAAATCCAGTAACATTCCATCACTTTAGTAACATATACAATTTTCATTCTGTCTATTTAAATGATGGATAGACAAAAGAGAAATAGTAAGAATAACAGACATTTTTCTTCTTCCTTCAACAAAACTAAACACCTTCTAACAAATATTTCAAAGTGCAAATTAGAATCAACTTTGTCAGTGCAAACAAGTTGATATTTTTCAATTAGAGTGGTTGTTTTATCCTAGAGGCGGCGGCGTTTGTTTTTTTAGAATTGCTTTGCACCTTTGAGCAGAACGTCGAAACGTCTTTAAGAGAGTGACAACGTACACGACTCAGCCGAAGTTTCATTGTTCCCAACAATTTGGCATATGTTCGTATACCAGACCTTAGAAGAATAAAATTAGCAAGTAGAGCATATGTGTATTTATCGGTTATGCTATAAATAGCAAAACATATAGATTTTATGACCTGAATACACATAGTATAATAGAATATAATGATGCTGATTTTTATGAATCTAGATATTCATTAAAATTGAGAAATATTGGGAGCACATCAAGTAACACCATGCCTATTAGAACAGAACTTAATGAGTCTTCTGAAAATGAACATAGAAGAAGTAAAAGAGCAAGAACTGCAAAAGATTTTGGTTCAGGTTTTTGTACTTTTACTATAGAGGAGGATCCTTTAAACCTCAAAGGGTGTAATAATCTGAATTCCAGTGGGTCCAGATTTTTCGCAATAATGTTAAAATCCAAGCCTACTGAAGCTCGAGTTGGTTAACTCGTATCCTGCAAATAGACAAAGACAAATATATCAGAGCTCAAATAAATATTTCATAGCGGAACTGATTAAAATATAATAATAAGTAAATAAAGATAATAACACTTTCTAAACAGGTGTCTCAAAGCTGGAAAGTCTCTGTCATCTACCTAACTTGTGGGATGTTATGAGAAGGGGGTCGGACTAAAGTTTTGGTGAATGGACAAATTATACATGTCTAAGCTTAATTTTACATATACCGTTTTATTTTCATTTTAGATTATATTAGGTTTATGGGTTTATAATACTCTCGTCTCTGAGCGTGAATCGTACACATATACTCTCTAGTAGATTAAAACCTAATAACTAATATATATGTAGCTATATGCCCAATGACCGCATCGGCCCTAGGTACTACCGTTAGTACCTTCTGTATTCTTTTCAAAAAGGACTCCATCGTCTTGCTCCTAGAGTGTTCTGCAACTACATCTGTAAATGACAGTTTCGTGAGGCCTACAATACAAATGTTCTGTCGTCTACTATAAAAAGGTAAAACTGCGTCTGCACTAGCCTATACTAATGCTCGGATATTCACAACGTAAAACATTCAGTTGACTGTGTCTCTCATTCAATGTCTCGATAGTGATAGAATCATTGGCCTGTTGATTTAACTCTAGTCTTTCTTGAACTCGCTCTTGGCCGATGGTGGTTTGATCTTCGCATGCGGCTATCCTTTTGGGTCTTGCCCACTAAAACCTACTCGCAAGTTAGAGTACAGTGTGATACAAATATCCTACTACATTCATCAACCTTTTGACTGCCCACAAAGGTCCGCTTTGTTAGGCCAAAATGCAAAAGCAGTCAAGGCATGCTATCTTGATGAAACATCTATAGACCTACCTCCGAGGGTGCTGTTTCGTTAGGCCTACCCTAGAGGGTTATCCTAAAGTATCCTCACGTTTTGTTGAAGTCTCGTCTTTCTAGCCCAAATTAACTAAGTTGGACGTGCTATTTCTGTGCTAAAAATCTGTGATGAACTGCTTCGTTGGGCTCTTCATCCTAGGCTGTTCTAAATGCATCTTACTATTTTATTAGACTCTAAATCTAATCTTTTATTTTGCGTTTAGTCTACTTTTCTTATTCTGTTGGCAACTTATTTATCCTAATCATAAGCGTGTCCCAGCCTCATCTAATTATTGTGAGACCATCAATTCCTTACTGAAATGAAATGTTGTTGGTATGGGTCTCTCTTCTATGTTTGCTTATTAACTTAATGCAAGTTTTAAAATAAGTTTTTTCTGTCATCTCTAATTATAACCTATGTTATAATTATACTTGCAATTGTTACTTCTATATTCTTTTATAATCCTCATGTTATAAATATAATTGCAAGTGTCTATTTTCTATTCTAGTCTGTCTTCATTTATTATGATATTGAATTCTCTTTAGTTCTCTTATATTACATGACAATCTTGGCTTGAGGCTATGTCCGACTGTCATAAATTTACTTATCATAATAACTGCTTTGCTTTTATTCTACTATCTGCGCAGTAAATGCATATCTAGGCACATTTATGTTTATTGTTTCTAGTCTTGTCAAATAATTAACTTGATTTCTTCTTTTATTTATTTAACGCTTTATGTTATTCTCTTCTATTTTAGGAATTAGTTCTATTCTATTTGGTTGGTTATAAAAACTGTGCTAAAAATCCATTTTCATATTTTAATACTGAATAATGTTATAAATAATAACTCGTAATTGCAAGATATTTCTTTTATTGTTTCTTTAATTATTGGATAATGCAAAATACAGAAATGTCCCTATTTTACACTAATTCTCTTTTCCTTTCTTTTTATTCTTACAAATACGTTTATCGTTATTCTTACAATATTAAACTATGGAAACGTATTCTCTTTTCTAAACCAACCAACTAATCTATCACTAATTTCTCAATCAAAGTTATTAAATTTTCCTCCTTTTATTCGTTTTTTCCCGTATTATCATAATTTACTGTAAATTTCTTACTTTTAGGCTTATACATTTCTCAATAACCGTTAAGCCTAATTTTATTCATATTTAATTGGACTTCTATCTTTCTTTTCCATATAAATAATAATTCAATATAAGCTCTCTTATAAAATTTGCAGTTTTCAACATAACTAATTAACAAAATTAATTACTGAAAATAAATGCCGAATTAAATATTTAACGGAAATCTAACAATTATATATAAACGTAAAAGATATATATAATTTAAATCCACCCACATGTCGTCCTTAGTTTTGCCCTATGGCCTTTCTGGACCCCCTTCTAACCCCTTCTAAGATATCTAATATTTTTATTAAAAAAAATCTTCTCACTAAAAATATTTTCTATTTAGGATTCAGCCTCATGCAATGAACCCAAATGGGAGAAAATATGATTGTGAGAAAGTAGCCAGGCCTAGGGTTCTATTTATAGTGGAGTTTGAGGATCTCAGACCGTTGGATGTTAAGATTGAATTTGTGCAACCACGTTACAGGCTTGCTGCGAATCATTGGATCCAGAAAACAACGCTCGATTTAAACGTTAACTTTTAATTGTTGTCTATTAATTCTAATTAATATCCATCAATTGCAAATTTAATTCCCTTTATAACACATGTTTATTTTGAAATTCAAAAGTTGCTAACTAATGTAAATTAATTTCCATTAATTGCTGATTTGATTAACATTGCTTACTAATGTTAATTAATACCTCTAATTGCTGATGTCAATTAATTTCCTTTATAACACGCGTCTTTTCTGAAATTCAAACGCGCGTTATTTTTGGAATTTATACGTGCATATATTTGTAAAGAAATATATTTACGTCATTTACACGTATAATTATTTTTCGATACGAAACTTCGAACGTTAATAGTTTTTTCATACGAAGTCCGTTCGAGGCATGTTATATATGTAAATTAATCAGAAAATGCCACGAACACAATGGTATAAGTTTAGAGGCGATATTCTGACAATTCCAAAAACGCTCATTTTCATTGTTTATAATTATTTGATTATTTAATTATCTAAAAATGCGGGGTGTTATAAAGAGGTTTTATCTTCCTTAGATGCCGATTTTTGGCAAGAGGCTATAAATGATGAAATGGATTCTTTGAAATCTTGTAAGACTTGGCATTTGGTAGATCTACCACCTGGTTATAATTCTATAGACTATACATGAGTACTTAAAAAGAAATTAAAACCTAATGGCACAGTTGATAAATAAAAAGCCCGTTCAGTAGCTAAAGGATTTAAGCAAAGAGAAAATGTACTTTTTTGACACATTTTCACCTGTAAATAGGATTACATCCATTCGAGTACTAATTTCACTTGCATCTATTCGTAATTTAATAATACACCAAATGAATGTTAAAACTGACTTTTTAAATGGTGAATTAGAAGAGGAAATTTATATGGACCAACATGAAGAATTTGTAGCTCATGGTCATGAACATAAAGTTTGCAAGTTAGATAAATCATTATATGGCTTAAAACAAGCACCTAAACAATAACATAAAAAATTTGATAACTTAATAATCTCACATAGTTTTAAAGTTAATGAAAGTGATAAATGCATTTACTATAAATTTAAGAATGATATTTGTATTATCATATGTCCGTATGTAGATGACCTACTTATTTTTGGGTCAAACATTCATGCCATAACTCTATTAAATCTTTATTAAGTACCAATTTCGATATGAAAGATATAGGTGAAGCAAATGTAATAATTGGTATTAAGATTACTAGGTCTGAAAAGGGACTTTTTTGAATCGATTTCATTATATTGAGAAGATTCTAAAGAAATAAAATTACTTTGCCTGTAAACCTGCATGTACACCATATGATCTTAGTGTAAAGCTATTTAAGAACACCGGTGAAGGTGTAAGACAGTCTGATTATGCGAGCATCATTGGCAGCCTTCGATATGTCACTGATTGTACTAGACCTGACATTGCATATGTCGTGGGATTATTATGCAGGTTTACTAGTAGACCTAGTATAGAGCATTGACACGCTATTGAGAGGGTCATGAGATAACTAAAACGAATCATTGACATTGGGTTAAATTATGAAAATTTTCTAGTTGTCCTTGAAGGTTACACCAATGCAGACTGGAATAATTTATCTGATGATTGAAAACAACTGGTAGCTATATCTTTAGCATTGCTGGAGGAACTGTTTCCTGAAAATTCAACAAACAGACTATTTTGGCTCAGTTTACTGTGGAGTTTGAGATGATAGCACTAGCTACAACTAGTGAAGAAGCATAGTATTTAAGAAATCTGCTAGTTGAGATTCCTTTATGCGAAAAACCGATACCAGCTGTGTTAATTCATTGCGATAGTACCGCGGCTATTGCAAAAGTAAAGAACCGTTATTACAATGGTAAGAGACGACAGATACGTCGTAAGCACAATACTGTTAGAGAGCTACTCTCTTTAGGGTTAAAGTGGATCACATATGCAGTGATGAGAATTTGGTAGATCCTTTAACGAAAATACTGGCCAGAGAAAAGTCCTTAAAACTTCTAAAAGAATGAGACTATTGCTCTTAGATCGTTGAGTCACGCACAATGGTAATCCGACCTAATGACTGGAGATCTCAAGAACTAGGTTTAATGGGTAATAACAAGTTGTGAAGTGTATTAGTTGGACGTGTTATTTTATATTAAGAAGCATGTATTTCTGAAGTGATTAGAAGATGAGTTAATAGAAACACTTAATGAGATCTATACTCTATTTGGAGTGAAGTACCTACCTTTAGAAGTGCTCTTGACAGGCTCACCTGTGTGAATGTGAAATTGTGGTCGTTTCCTATGGAGTTTCGGGCAAAATTCCTAGATATATTCACTAAACAGGAATAGACGTGCATAGTCATAATTGCACGGGCTTATTTGATTGCACTCTAGAAAGATTGTATATGGTCTGATGTCAGGAATAGAGTTCAAGACTACGTGTCACTCTAGTAAAAACTGAATTATAACCACCATGCAACGGTTCAAGTTGAAAGACACCTTTGTTTATGTACAATCTTATGTTTTCAGAAACTGCTCAAAAAATCTTTAAAAAAAATTCAAGTGGGGGATTTTTGAAAATGTTTTTGTTTATGAAGTGAATTTATTAAAAAATTAAATAAAAACAGGTTAATGGTAATTCATTTATGAACCATTATTATAATTGATGTTACACTTGCACAATGGTAATATATTTACGTGACATTATTATTGAGCTGTTACAAAAGCTAATGGTATTACAATATTGTTTTAAATGAGATAAATTAAAATCCATTAACATTCCATCTTTTTAGCAACGTATACAATTTTCATTCTGTTTAATTAAATGATAGATAGACAGAAGATAAATAGTTAGAATAATAGATATTTTTCTGTTTCTTCTTCCTTTAACAAAACCAAACACCTTGAGCAGTATTTCAGAGTGCAAATCACAACTTTGTCAGTGCAAACAAATTAATATTTTTCAGATTAGAGAGGTTATTTTATCCTAGAGATGGCGGCGTTTGTTTTTTCAGAACTATTTTGCACTTTCGAGCAGAACGCCGAAACGTTTTCAAGAGAGTGACAACGTACACGACGCAGCCGAAGTTTCATTATTCCCAACAGGTCCTGTCCAAACTATCTAAACAAAAAAGTGGTTGTATTCTTTAACCTTTTTTATGATCGTCCTTCACACATGCTTAGTAATTATTGTAAAACGTGTGTATTCAGAAATGAAACACGAGATACTCTATTTTTATATAATATATTAAGACAAAGTCTGATGATTTGTTGATAATTTGTTTTTTATAGTTACTTTCAAAGCATTTTTGAAATACATAAACAAATGGAATCGGAGTATAAAAAATCTGATATAAGAATTATCATGTTCTGCATATGAGATCAAAAATAGCAAAATTATTAATTTGCTTCAATTTGATGTTAAAAAAAAAGAAATGGAAAATAATGTTAATCTCCATATTTACTAATAAAACTACGAACTAGAAGACTGGTCCAAGTACAAAGATGTTTCCATATTGTCAAACTGATTTCATTTTATTTTTTTGTTAAGGAAAGGGAAAATAACATTTCAACCAGAATTTAACTCAAAATAACTACTTCACATGTATAGATATTTAATTTACAATGATGATCAAATATCATATTTCTGGTTGTGTTAGTCAGAAATATGTACAAATTGATCGTTATTCATAATAGCTCAAAAAAAAAGTAGAATATGCAACCATCTAATTATATATTACAAGGAAATGATATATTCTTAAGGAATTTCCTACCATTTTGAATTACTATGGATATAAAGGGTAATTAAAAATAAATATTAGTCACAATGAGACAAAGATGTTGGTCATTTTTTGTGCAATTGTTAGTTGGTGGATGAACGGTAAGAACAAGCCTTTACTGTTTGGAAGAGGATGCTGGCAACACATTAGATAGTAATAAACAAAAGCAATGCTGAGTACATTGGCTCCAAACGCGATAAAATATAAACAGTTGAAGAGAAGTTTCCAGCCTCACTCCTCACGTGAAAAACTTGGAGTAGCACCAATCGAGGAGAAACTAATTCAACATCGCTTAAGATAGTTTGGGCATCTTCAACGAAGGCCGTCCGAGCCTAAGACGTAGCGTTTGATCTTTGATCAATGTTACTATCAGCACCATTATTACTATTTGTACTGTTATCATCATATTATTTATTTATTTATTATATTGTATTTTATTATTTATTATTATTGTTGTTGTTGTTGTTATTTTACATACATTTGTATTTCTATCTTTATTTTACTTAGTTACTATTATTATTCGTTTACCTATTTGACTTAATTTTGTTATTGTTGTAACCTTTGAATTACTTTTGTCATTTAGTTTTGAGTTTCATCTCTAGCCGACCCTAACTTGTTTGGAGAATAGTGGCTCTGTTATTGTACTCTTCACAGTTATATTTTATACACTTCGAACCGATATAACTTGCATTTTGGATTAACACTGCTATGCACTTTTAATAAAAATTGTTTAAATTAAACATTTTTATTACGGAATTCTGTTATCTTTTTTCATCCTAGACCGGCTTTTGCTATATGTTGAAAGGTAAGTCTTTGAGAAATGCTAAACTTATTAACTATTAGTTAACTAATTATCTAGAATCAGGAAAGAAATAAAGTTAAATGTGGAGATTATATGGGTTCCTGTTTCTTTTCCTTTGGTACTTACCAAGATTTTTTTTTTCCCTTTTCTTTTTCTTTTGGGAAGTTTATGTAGATTTTGTAATTTCTCGTGATGCTTTATTTAATTTCAGTCACAGCTTTATATAACCTTATGTATACAAACTTAATTCAAATTTAAACATCTCAGAACCAGTTTAAATTACTCAGCAAATAAAGAGATTAAGAGTAAATATTTGATGAATGACTTTAAAAAGTCATGCACTGTTGATACGCTTCCGCAAGTTGACTGTCGGTCCATCTTGACGTTCAACTTGTCTTGAAGAAAAGCGTGGCTCTGTGCACTCAACCCCTTAGTATGTCTGCAACCCAGTCTTTAATGGATATGAAACGAACATCCAACTGCTTATGAGCTACTCTTTCACGCACGAAATGATTGTCTATCTTGACATGTTTAGTGTGGGAGTGAAATACTAGATTAACAGTAAGGTACGTTGCTCCCAAATTATCACACCAAAGTATAAGAATATCAGTGTGCACACCAAGTTCTTCAAGAGAAGATCCGATCCATATGAGCTCTGCTATAGCTGTAGCCAAAGCACGATACTCACTCTCTGTACTAGATTTAGATACAGTGGTTTGCTTGCAAGCGCTCCATGATATAAGATTGTTGCCAAAAAAATATACAAAAACCACTGGTAGAACAATGAGAATCGGGACAACCAGCTCAATCGGCATCAAAGTACACACATAAATGTAGTGACGATGCAGCTCTTAGGCAAATTCCAAATTCAGTGGTACCTTTAAGATATCGTAGGATCCTTTTGACAGCATCTCAACGATCTTCTTGTGGATCTTGCATGAATTGACACACACCACATGATTGAGAGCAAAGGATACATCTGGACGTGTAAATGTAAGGTATTGTAATGCACCAACAACACTGCGATATAGCATTACCTCTATGAATTAATAACTTGTTCTACGTATCAAGTGGAGCGGAGACCAGACGTGCACCAACCATCTTGGTGCATTCTAAAATATCATCGATATACTTTCTTTGAGACAAAAACAACCCTGTAAGTACCAAGAAAATAATTCAAAGGCCCTAGGGCCTTGATTGCAAAAGAGGAGTGCAATGGTTGAATGAGTGACTGCACACATGCATGAGAGGATCCTGTGTCATCTTGATCCTCCTGTGTAAAATGAAAGCAATGCTCCTCCCTTGCTTTGATCCCCGCCAGCAACATGCACCAAATTGTATCAGTGAAACTTGATAACACAAATTATGTGCTTTGGCATGCTCAGTTCCTCCCACTTCTGCGCGTCTACAAATTGATGAAGTACGTTGATGGCAGCTATCCATGCCCCACGGTCAAGAAAGCCGATGGTTTACCTAATCCCGAGTATGATGCTTGGCAACAACAATACTAAGTCCTTCTCAGGTGGCTTCTTTAATCTCTACCCAAGCCTATTTTAGCTAGAAACAAGACCTCTCTAACAGTTTGGACAGCCATATGTACATCCAAATCTCATGCACATACCATGTAGCTCCAAACGAGCTACGTCATATGCGTAAAGGGAAGAAGACAATGACTGAATATTTAAGTTATGCTCTGATACCATGTAGATTTTATAATTTCTCTTGATGCTTTATTTAACTTCAGTCATAGCTTTATATAGCCTTAAGTTTACAAACTTGATTCAAATTTAAACATCACGGAACCAATGCTTGTCGTTGATGTGGGTAGTCTAAGGTAATTATATCAAATGCACGAAGGAGGTAAAATATACTTGGAAACTGTTGAGTTTCGACACTCCAGCACGTCACATGGTCTTGACAACACTTACTTGTAATAAAAGAAATTTTCAATGCTACGGTGCCATTCTCCTATATATATATATATATATATATCACGTTATACGCCATATTTCTTGCAATGTGGGACTTATCCATCCAACCAACGCATCCACAATGCAAGTCACATTTAACAAAACTTACCTTATTTATACGAATAACTCATCTATATGGCACGTGATCTAATGAGGTCAGTTTTACATCAAGGTTACAAATGGAACCAGTATGATGGATGTTTTAAGAGATTGGAAATACATGTTATGGATTTGTACATTACGTTGAAACCAATTATAGTGGAAAATGAAGTCCAAAATCCACTCTTTATATAACATCCTTGATTTTTCAACCGGCATATAGATTATCTTCGAAAGGTATCACCAAGATGAAGCCCACAACATACCATGAGAGTACTTTTTATTAAATTCTTGATTGGTAGATTCCATTTATGAAAACTGTCTTTGAATATACAATCAGTTAAGAGATTATATCAAACGATATTGGCATTGAAACTTGATTCTGCCATCTTTTTTATGTTAATACGAGGGTTGGACTTCCTCTATCATTGTCAGGTTATCTATTTTAGTCATTTGATTATGTTAATCTTCATATATGCTTCTTTCCTTACCATCAAATGTTTTATTATACAACTAAGGACATCTTCGGTTATTTATCAAAACTGACCTTAATTAGGAGTTTTTACTATTGTAGGGTAAGAGAAACAAAACAACTTCATTTTGCCTGTATAGTGAATTAAGAGATTATATCAAACAATATAATGACTAGGCAAAAAGTTTACTTTGTTATTATGCTCATATAATTATAAGTAGCTGAAATTTGTTTACCGTTGGTATCATATTCTTTGTTTACATATTTTATTGAAGTTTAGTTCATTGCAATAATTATTATTCTTGGAATTACTAATAGAAAGTGCAAATGAAATACACTTTTTCCACATCGCCAAATAGAAAAACAAAGCTAAGTATATTAATAGCTTTGCAATGAAGGGGTTGGAGCCTTGGGGCATCCAAATGTTTGCTTCGTTGTGACGTGAACAGATGCATCCATTAACAGACGGAAGCGGGTGCAACCCGTTAGACGCGAACGAGTGCAACCCGTTAGGCGGACGCGACTGTTGGAAGGGGTGCAGACGAAATTATAAATGGAAGAGAATACTGATCACATTCTCATTCAATTCTAATTGTAATTTTTTCTGCTTCTTCGTCTCTAACTAAAATTGTGATGATATTTAGTAGTTATTGTTATTTGTCTAGTGTACTAAAACAGATAGCACGCTACAATAAACTCGTCGCACAAGTTTATTAATTAGAATTCCACTACGCTGGAATTCTGTATTAGATAAATGTAACAATAAGTTACGTTGTAAATAAATTACAACAACAAAGTTATACTATTGTAAGAAATAGTATAACTTATAAACGGAAAAGATTACCGTGAATCTAACCAGTATATAAAGGAAATTCCGTCTGAGGCTTGTCGTAACAATTTCCTTAAGAATTTTATTTCAAAACTCTTCCAAGATACAACAGACATAATCTGCACGAGATTGTAATGAGTATGTCAACTCTGTGATATATATGGAATATAGAGCAGTGGAGCAAAGAAGCAGAAGAAATTAGATTGGAATAGAATGAGAATGTGATCAGTATTCTCTTCTATTTATAATTTCGTCCGCATCCCTTCGAACAGTCGCGTCCGCTTGACGGGTCGCACCCGTTGCCTTTTGGTCGCTGCTGTTCGTTAACGGGTCGCACCCGCTCGCTACTGGCTTGCACCCACTCGTACCGCCTGGTACTGTTTCTCCTGCACTGCTTCAGTCAGGTCGCACCCGTTCGCGTTTGGCCGCACCTGTTTGCTTCTAACGGGCCGTACCCGCTACTGTTCGCCTCTAACGGGTCGCGCCTCTTCAGTTATTCGCGTCCTCTTATGAACAGTCGCATCTCCTCAGGAAAAAACCCTGCGTCTGTTCACCCGCCCGCTTCTCTTTAAATTCCAGGCCCAGCCCAGTTTCAGACGAAGCCCAAAACCGTTAAACAATGGCCTAGTAAAAAGAATGGTCATTTTAGACCCGTACCCGAACCCGAGCCCGGCCCGGTTCGGTCGGACGGACGGCGGCGGCGGCGGCGCGCGCGCGCGTGTGTGGTGGTGATGCATGATCTCCCTCCTCACAACAAAGCATACATTTGGGAGCCCCAGGCCCCCAACCTCCTCATGAGAAAGCTATATTTAAACCAATATAGCTCTCACAATTTGGAGATGTGGGACTTGTATTTTTCATTCACTTTGCTCTTTAGGAATTCCAACAATCCCCCACATGAATGATAATATACATATCCCCCACACAAAGCGAAATATCACAGAGTACATATGGAATAATGCTTTATCGTGGATAAGTAGATATTGCACTTTGAACTTTCCCTAGTTAAAACTTATCGGATCTACTTGGCTAATCGGTGAATTATTTCATCTTGAACCGTCGGCCTTTATTGTATATCCAGACAATAAGCTTTACGAAGCATTGATTCCCTTCTCATCCAATCTCTTGGTTGTGTTCATTTTGGTCCTGAACAGTTTTTGGTACTGCGAGTGTTTTAGGAGAATAAAAGCCTTTTAATATTCTCATAGAGCCGACCCAGCTCACACTAACATAGGTGATCGCAACCATTAAGAGTATCCTACCTATACCCCACTTGTTATTTCCAAGACATGGTCATCATTAAAAAACATAGTTTTAACCTTTAAAACTTCTGTAGGCATGCATTATATTTTGCACCATAGGAATGGAGTAGGACCAAGTCCAGACAAATGCATTACTTCTTGAGTTACTCATAACTGGTTTGCCTATTGATCCTAGTCCGTGGGATCTCCAGTCGCTAGGATAGGTTTCCGTATAAGGTAACTCTTGTTGGTTTAGGCTTTTAAACCCATTCCCCTCGATGTGCAGTCAATTTTCTCTCTTGATAAACCTTTACTAAATGGATCCGCTAGGTTATCATTTGTTCTCACATAATCTATGGAAATAGTTCCATTTGAGAGTAACTGCCTAACTGTATTATGGCGTCGACGAATATGTCGTGACTTTCCATTATACACAAAGTTTTGCGCTCTGCTTAGCGCTGCTTGGTTATCACAGTGTATGCATATAGCCGGTACAGGTTTAGGCCAAAACGGAATATCTTCTAAAAAGTGACGAAGCCATTCTGCTTCTTCGCCTGCTTTATCTAATGCAATGAACTCTGATTCCATAGTGGATCGAGCTATGCATGTTTGTTTAGTAGATTTCCATGACACCACTGCCCCTGCTAGGGTAAAGACATAACCACTCGTTGATTTTGATTCCTCTGAATCTGCAATCCAGTTTGCATCACTATATCCTTCTAAGACGGTAGGATATTTTCCATAATGTAAGGAATAGTTAGTGGTATTTTTTAAATATCCAAGCACTCTCATTAGTGCTTTCCAGTGTTCCTTCCCTGGATTGCTTGTATACCTGCTCAATCGACTTACTGCATAAGCTATATCTGGTCTGGTGCAATTCATCAGATACATTAAGCATCCTATTACACGAGAGTATTCCAGTTGCATTACACTCTCATCAGTGTTTTTATGCAGTACTTCCGATGGATTAAAAGGTGTCCTCACTCCTTTAATTCCATACTCTTGGAATTTTTCAATCACTTTGTCTACATAGTGTGACTGAGATAGTTCAATTCCATTAGGTGTTCTTATTATTTTGATTCCCAAAATAACGTCCGCAACTCCTAAGTCTTTCATATCGAAATTGTTGAATAACATCTTCTTTATAGTCTCTATTACTTTAGTATTAGGACCAAAGATTAGCATATCGTCTACATATAGACAAATCATCACATATGATTGTCCAACATGTTTGTAATAAACACATTTATCACATTCATTTATACGAAAACCATTTTTCATCATGACACTATCAAATTTTGCGTGCCATTGCTTTGGAGCTTGTTTTAGTCCGTATAATGATTTGACTAATCTACAGACTTTGTTTTCATTTCCTTTGGAAATAAATCCCTCAGGTTGCTCCATGTAAATCTCCTCATCGAAATTTCCATTTAAGAATGCTGTTTTTACATCCATTTGATGAATCTCTAGATTATAAATGGATGCAATTGCTATTAACATTCTTATAGAGGTTATTCGTGTAACCGGTGAATAGGTATCAAAGAAGTCTACTCCTTCTTTTTGACGATATCCTTTGGCTACTAATCTGGCTTTATACTTGTCGATAGAGCCATCTGCTTTTATTTTCTTCTTGAAAATCCATTTGCAGCCAATTGGTTTTATTCCTGGTGGAATATCAACAATTTCCCAAGTTTTATTACTTAGAATTGAATTAATCTCACTTTGGATTGCTTCTTTCCAACATGAAGATTCAGAAGATGACATTGCTTCCTTGTACGTTTGAGGTTCGTGTTCTAACATATAAGTTAAAAAATCCGAACCAAATGTTTTGGAAGTTCTTGCCCTTACGCTTCTTCTTGGTTCAACCTCCTCGTTGTCCTGATGAGTTTCATCTTCACATGTCTCATCTCTGTTATCTCTTGTCCTTTTTGGGACAGGATTTCCATCGTTTCTTTTATGTGGAAACACATCTTCAAAGAACGAGGCATCTCTTGATTCCACGATTGTATTTACATGAATATCATTTATATCAGACTTGAATACCAAAAATCTATAGGCACTACTATTTTGGGCTGGCCCAAGATAATAACAATCTACTGTTTTTGGTCCAAGTTTGACTCTCTTGGGAGGCGGAACTGGAACTTTTGCCAAGCACCCCCACACTTTGAGATATTTAAAGCTTGGTTTGTGTCCTTTCCATATCTCATATGGAATTGTTCCCGTTTTATTGTGAGGAACTTTGTTTAATATGTGATTAGACATATTTAAGGCTTCCCCCCACAAGTTCGTCGGCAGACCAGAAGTTAAAAGCATGGCAGTAATCATGTCTTTTAACGTTCTGTTCTTCCTCTCGGCTACACCATTTTGTTGTGGTGAATTTGGAGCTGTTGTTTGATGAATTATACCATTTTCGGCACAGAACTGTTCAAATGGTGATTCATATTCTCCACCTCGATCAGATCTCAATATCTTGATCTTTTTATTTAACTGATTTTCTACCTCAGCCTTGTATTTTATAAATGCGGTTATTGCTTCATCCTTACTATTTAAAAGATATACATAGCAATATCGCGTATAATCGTCAATAAAAGTAATAAAATACTTTTTCCCACCTCTTGTAGGTAGTGATTTAAAATCACATAAATCTGTATGTACCAAACCTAATGGTTCGGTGCTTCTGTCAACAGATTTAAATGGTTGTTTGACCATTTTTGCTTCTACACATGTCTCACATTTGTAGTTCTTATCTACTTGGAAATTTGGAATCAATCCCAAGTTTGATAATTTCTTCATTTTTCGGAAGTTTATGTATCCTAATCTATCGTGCCATAGTAAAATTTCGTGCTCAAGCAAGTAAGAGACTTCAATTTTATTATTAGCACAATCAGAATACATAGATTTATTGCCGGTAACGGCTACATTTGCCTTAAATAGGCCATCACATAAATATCCCCTTCCGATATACATTCCAGCTTTGGACAGAACCATCTTGTCTGACTCAAACACCATCTTGAATCCCTTCTTTGATGGGACTGCACCAGAGATGAGATTCTTGCGTATGTCTGGAACGTGAAGCACGTCATTCAATTTGACAGTTTTTCCAGAAGTGAACTTGAGGATAACTGTGCCACTTCCTTCGATCATGGAAACTGCAGAATTACCCATGTAGAGTCTTTCTTTCTGATCGAATTTCTGGTATGTTGAAAACATGGATTTTTCAGAGCAAACATGACGAGTAGCTCCTGTGTCAACCCACCATTGGTTAGGGTTCTGAATCAAATTGCATTCAAAAATAACCGCTGAAAATTGGACTTATCCATTTTCATGTTGTCAACTGTTAACATCTCTGTTTTAGTGTAAAACAGTAAAATTCTTAAGATGTTATTTGTCTAGTGTACTAAAACAGATAGCACGCTACAATAAACTCGTCGCACAAGTTTATTAATTAGAATTCCACTACGTTGGAATTCTGTATTAGATAAATGTAACAATAAGTTACGTTGTAAATAAATTACAACAACAACGTTATACTATTATAAGAAATAGTATAACTTATAAACGGGAAAGATTACCGTGAATCTAACCAGTATATAAAGGAAATTCCGTCTGAGGCTTGTCGTAACAATTTCCTTAAGAATTTTATTTCAAAACTCTTCCGAGATACAACAGACGTAATCTGCACGAGATTGTAATGAGTATGTCAACTCTGTGATATATATGGAATATAGAGCAGTGGAGCAAAGAAGCAGAAGAAATTAGATTGGAATAGAATGAGAATGTGATCAGTATTCTCTTCTATTTATAATTTCATCCGCATCCCTTCGAACAGTCGCGTCCGCTTGACGGGTCGCACCCGTTGCCTTTTGGTCGCTGCTGTTCGTTAACGGGTCGCACCCGCTCGCTACTGGCTTGCACCCACTCGTACCGCCTGGTACTGTTTCGCCTCTAACGGGTCGCGCCTCTTCAGTTATTCGCGTCCGCTTCGGTTCGGTCGGACGGACGGCGGCGGCGCGCGCGTGTGTGGTGATGCATGATCTCCCTCCTCACAACGAAGCATACATTTGGGAGCCCCAGGCCCCCAACCTCCTCATGAGAAAGCTATATTTAAACCAATATAGCTCTCACAATTTGGAGATGTGGGACTTGTATTTTTCATTCACTTTGCTCTTTAGGAATTCCAACAGTTATTCCATCCAATACAAAATTTGTAGAATTTATAAAAAAATTGTAGTTTGTAGAATATTCGTAAATATTAGCCGTCTCATTTCTAAATTTTTAGGAGCTCTTATCATTTATGAGCAGGATGTGATGTCTTCATATTTGTCTGCTAGTTTTAAGAAAAACTCCTACTTCTAAAGCCATATTCAGTATTACATCTAATAACATTGATGGAGAAAATTTAATAATTATAGGTCAGGGTAACAGTAATGTCTGAATTGTTTTCGTCGGTGTATTGGTTACTGGTATCCATGCACATTTGTGTTTTTAAAATTTATTTTATGCTTAGGTATGGTATTTTTCCATTTGATATAAACTTGTGCATTACAGGTTTCAAAGAATGCTATTTTCTTGAAGATGGTAGTGGGTTCAGAATAGGTACTCTGTCCATCTCAAATATCAGAGTAGCGTTCCAACATCCAAAGGTTTATGAGATTGTTGTAGAGCCATACAATGCCAACTTTATCGCTACATCAACTGTGGAGATGCTAAGGAGTGGCATGGTTCTTGAAAACGAGGCACTTCTTGAAATTTGCTTCAGGAACCTTAAAGCTCACAATATGAAGCTGTTTTTGAAGTCAATGCGTGTTTGGTTATGGATTTTACCTAATCTTTCTTAACTCTTGTACTTCGATACAGTTAACATGACGGATAATGAAAATATTATCTTATTAAAATACAATGTTGATGAACAGTCAATCTTCTTCATCAAGCTAATAAAATATAACTGGCGATAAATATACTTCATTATGTAATTCATATTACCCCATTTTCATTTTACTTATGTGTATTCTACTGTCTGCTTCCTTGTATTCAAATTTTAGGAAAACGTGTTGTTGCCTAGCAGTGTCGGTGTTGTACTTTCGATCGCCGTGACATTGTCCACCAAATGCATTGATTTTGGATGATGTTGAAGATAATTAAAGATTTATTTATTGAATACGGGGATACTTTATTACTACTTGGTAATGTAGTACAATTTATAACTAACTATTTAGACCCGTGTTCATTGGAGTTTAATTAATTGTACAATAGGAAAACTGTTCTAATAGGAGAAAACCTGAATATTGAAATGTCACTTATTTAATTTGTAACATATAATAAATATCTCTTAACGTCCCCTTCAAACTCATAATGTGACGGCCATAAATATCAAGAGTTAGTAATTAAAAATCGAAAATGCGAAACAGAATGTGACTTGATAAAGAGGTCTGCAATCTGTATGAAAGAGAGAACGAAAGGTAGAGTAATAACGTTTTTCTTAAGATGATGACGTATGGCGCGACAATCAATCTTAATATGTTTGGTCTGCTTATGAAAAAAATAGTTGCGAAAAATCACTTAACCACTGGGACAATGGTGTTTGTCTACATTTCATATCTTTGGCAGTGGGTGTCATAGCATGATACCATGCTTCAGTTGAAGAATGAGAAATAACACGTTGTTTCTTACTCTTCCAAGATATAAGAGAATCACCAAGAAAAACGCAAAAGCCAGTAATCGAATTACGATCTGTGGGTTCGCCACCATAATCAGCGTCAGAGTAGACACGCTATTTCAATGATTATGTGGAGTTGTGTTGTTTTTGGTGTTTGGTGATGGTAAAAATCAACAAGGAGAAGAGTAAAAGAAAAAAAAAATTATAACAGAAAAGATGACGCTAACATCTTAAATTAAAACGCTGATCGGCTACCATGTTGAAGATAATTGAAGATTTGATTTATTGAATACAGGAATACTTTATTAATACTTGATAATGTTATACAATTCATAACTAACTGTTTATACCCAAATTGCTTAAAACCTAAGTAATTGTACAATATGAAAACTATTGTAACAAGGAAAAGCCTACATGCTGAAATATCTCTGATTTACTTTTTAACATATAATAAATATATATTAATAGATGTCATGTTATCATAGATGTTTAATTTTTTTATCGACAATATTGTATTGATCGGTTGTATGTTGTTGATCGATGGCAGCATGCTATTTTTTCTTTATTTTTTTAAGAGTTAAAATAATGTCCATATGGGGATGCATTTAGGATAACTCCAAAATAGTTTTTTGGAATTTTAGCAAGGTCGCCCTTGTTAAAATCTAGTTCTAATAAGGAACTTGCAATACGAGCGTTTATTCAATGCACGTAAAAATAAGGAAAATTTCGTAAAACATCCTTCAGAAGTTTTAAATATACAATACATATTCTTCCAAAACGTGGTCCATGTAACACCTTTATAATTATTTTCCATATTTTTTTTTATTTTTTGGCAACTTGAATCGGAACTTCATTTGAGAAAAAAGTCAAAAACAAATACAAATATATCTATGAAAAATTGTCTATCTTTTGTGATAATTTGCAGAAAAATGCAAATATTATCAGATATTAAAAATTCTTTTCTTTTATCGGTTTTTGCTTAAATTTAATGAATTATAGATTGTAACTGCGAAGGAAAGTCGAAATTTTTTTTTACCAAAAAAAATTTCAATGGTGTTTTGCTTAAACTTAACGGATTAATAGATTCGAATATAAAAAAATCTTTTTTTTTAGTGTAGTGTATTTTCAGAGTGGGGGAGGTGTGGTGGTAGCAATTAAGTTTGAAAGCAAGGGCGTTTAGCTAATTGCTACTAAAAATAATATTACCTACATATTTTTGAGCGTCACATTTAGAAATGAAAATTTTCTTAAGAGAATTGCTAAAGGAAGAAATAATAATGATAACGAAACTGAAATAAATACAATATTTCAATTAACTTTCTTTTTTGGTAATAAAGAATTAGATTTTTGATTCCTCCGTTACAAAATAGCATAGAAGTACCAATTTATCATTGACCTATTTGTCTTTTGTTCTCTTCAGCTGCCAAAATACTAACCTCTTTTCAATACCAAAGATCTAGTTTTTAGTTCAATGATTTTAATTTTGAAAAGATATTTATTTAAATTTGAAGATGATATCATCATCTCATTCTCTCCCACCAATACAAGAGAGTACACAGAAAATTAATAATAAATAGAGATGGCAACTTAACAGAGATTAGGATTTAGGGGAGATAGAATGGAAATAGTGGAAGAGGAGGAGGAACTAAATAATAATAAAATAGATGGCATTTTGTTGATCACGTAACACAGTTAATTTTCTCAAAATGAAACTGTATCCACTTGTGTTTTCTTTATACACTTCATTACTGATATCAACTAGCGTGCCCATGATACGCACATAGGTTGCAATTATATGTATTATGCAATAAAATTTTATTAGAAAAACACTCTTAAATGTAGTCATTTATTTGAAGTAACTTAGAGATTTGAAAGCGAGAGAGTAAATTATTTCATGAAACCATCTATATAGCAGTGCCATCTGATCGCTAATCAAAATTTTCGATTTGGTAGCCATCTAAGCATACAGCAATTTTAGAAGCAGTATCAAGCAAAAGGCTTCACTTGCATGACAAAATCGAATGAGAAAGTTGTGATATAACTGGCATTTTATACAAAAAGGTATGCATGTTGAGGAATAAAACTGACCTAAAAACCACATGTAATCATATACGTATGTTGCTGATTATAAAAAAATAAATATAAGAACCCAGCATATCACAATTGACTTGAAAATCAATATAAAAAAATGACACGACTGAGCACGCCATTATCTAATGCCAAATAGAAAGTACACCAAAATTATAATACAGTGTCAATTGGGTAGTTGCGTAATATTAATTCAGAAAGAAAAAATCATGCGTACGTAATTAACTATGTTGTAGGGATTATTTTTAGAGTGCACGGTTAAAAGCACTAATGGAATCAATTCTCCAACAGTAAATATGTTATTAAATTTAAAATCCAAACACAATGAAACAAGAGATTTAAGAAACATAATTCCAGCCGTCAACAAAGTGTGTACTCAGACATGTTGCATCTATCTTTGGCAGTTAGTAATAGCAGCTTCATATTCAACCTGGGTAATATAGTATGAGTTACTGTGTAGTAGTTGAAGAAATACAATGAGTAGTTGCTAACTTAATATTGTGCAACTTTTGCAAAGAACATTAATTAAACAATCAACTAAACAATGCGTTTACTGAATATTGTGTTAGAGTTTTACTGTGCAGTGAAGCAAATTTGATTTTAATAAGTTGAATGAAGAGAAAATGAATTGATGATATTATTGATATCTAATATATCATTCTCGGTAGAAAAATATGATGCATTGTGTTGTATTTGTAATATACAACAGTGCTAGGCTGAAAGCATTAAAGCCCAGCAGAAAAATAAAAAGAAAAGCTTATTTTAAGTAGTGGGTTGATGAAATGATGAAACCACACCACTTCAGAACCTTTGGTGTGCAGAATCTCTAACACAGCCGATACTTCGCTTTTATCTCCCATCCACAAAAATTAGGGTTCTCAAGCGAAAAAACCCTTCTCTGATTTTGTGCCGATTCTTCAAATTAATGAAATGTAACCAAAAGATAATGAGCTGGAGAGATGACGTAGAGGCTGAATCTGAAAAATTACTGAGAATCTAGATTCGAAGGCAGCTTAAGTTGGCAAATCTCACTTGTATCCTCCTTTTCAAGCTACTTTTCCTTGAAAGTAGAACTTGATGCTTCGATTTGAGTTCTGACCTCTGGTGTTGCAATTAGAACTCGATTCTCCTTCTTAACAAGCTTCAGCTTTGGTCTTTAGAATAAATTTTGGATGAGTCTGATTCAGATCATGAGTGTGACTGGAGATGGAAATCACTCTTAAGTCGTCTCTAAATCTCATGAAATTCCTAGCCGAAAATGCTTTGGTAAAGATATATGTCCTTTGATGAGTCCCAGGTATATGATTTACTTCAAGTTGATTTTTGAGTATCTGGTCTCGAACAAAATATATATCGATTTCTATATGCTTTGTTATGGAGTGTAAGATTGGGTTAGCAGACATATACACTGTGCTTTGATTGTCGCACCATAATGTTGGTTTGAGATCAGTTTTGATTTTTAACTCATTAAGTAAGGATTGAATCCACATTATTTCTGCGGTAGCACTGGTAATGCTCCTATATTCAGCTTCGGTACTGGATTTGGATATGGTAGATTGCTTCTTTGAACACCATGATACTGGATTATTTTCAATATAAATGCAATGCCCTGAGACATATTTCCTGTCATCATGATCAGTTGCCCAATCAGCATATGTAAATCCAGTTATATTCAGACTTTTGCTTGTTTCAGTGATAGACCATAGTCAGCAGTCCCTTTAAGATATCATAGAATCCTTTTGACAGCTTTTCCAGTGCTCGCTTACTGGTTCCTACATAAATTGTGAAACTTTGTTAACACTGGATGAAATATCAGGCCTTGTTATGGTAGCATACTGTAATGCTCCCACAACATTTCTATACTGTTTAACATTAAATATTAGTTCCCTAGGTATTGGGAAAGCTATTGATTGGATATCATAGGTGTTGGTTGAGCGTTAGCCTTGTTCATCCTGGTTTTATAGAGAATATCATTAATGTACTTTCTTTGGGGTTATTTCTGAACTTGATCTCCTTAGCACTTCTATGCCAAGAAAGTAAGTTAAGTCTCCAAGATCTTTAACAGAGAATTGTATGTCCGATAATGAATAAGACTATTAACTACAACTTCATCATTGCCTATAATAATCAGATTATAAACATATATACGTATATAACAAATTCTTTGAAAAATTTGATAAATAGAGAGTTGTCTGACTTGGTAGACTGATAACCCAATGTAAATAGAGTGGTTTTCAGTCTATCAAATCAGACTCCTGGGGGGCTTGCTTAAGGCCATAGATTTCCTTATTTAACTTGTACACATGGTTTGGATTTTGATTATATCCTTATGGTTGCTCCATATATATTTCTTCTTGAAAGTACCCATTTACGAAAGCATTGTTTCACATCAAGCTGCCTAATGCTCCAGTTGTCAAGACTCGATTCTTCGACTTTCGAAAATCGACATCAATGCGTCCACTGTATCAACTACCGAGCAATCGAATGCTGGAAAACCGAACCATGAGGGTTAAAAAGAAGAGGTAGAAGAAAAAGATAGAAGAAATAAGGAAACAGAACAGAAACAATATTAGAATCTCACAGTCGCAGCAGAACAACATATCATAGACAAATGAATAATCTTTAAAACAAAGAACTATATCAGTTATTACATTACATCACATCATCATTAGAGTATACAACACAACAAATCAATGGACAATTATGAATTCGTCCTTACAAGTGAATTTACAGCGGAAAACATAATATCATATACAAGTGGTACGTCTCGCCATCCAGCTCGCCTCCTGAGCTCCAAAGCACTTTTGAATCCAGAATGATCTGATAACCTGACTCCAGACTGCCCGTGTGGAAAATTATGGGCACCCAGAGTTTAGGAAGAGAACAATAAACTCCAGGTCAGTCATGGGACTAGTGTGAGAACTTAAAACAGTTATATATCTTTTAAAACAACAACAACAATAAGGGAAGTGAAAAAAATATCCGCAATGCTTTTGGAAAATGAAACTACCATAAGGCCTCCCCGCACACACACAATGCAAATGCAAATGCAGAATTGGAAGTTTCTCCTTATGATAGTCAAAGATGCTTACTACGCAAACCAAATCATTTTTGATATTATTTTTAGCGCATAGTGATGAAAGCATTTCGAAAATAGAATATAAATCTTAGCCGGCATAGACATTCCGAACTATGCTTACTATTGCTACCATCGAAACAGTGGGGCGCCACCATAAGTGAATGGCAGGTTCTGCAACTAAAACCGTAAAAGGTGCGTATTGTTTTATTTGGATTTCCAACAAATGGTCAGGCTAAGGAACTTCCTACTGTCAATGGGATCGCCTCTGGCGGGACGTCCCGAGAAACTAACGTTATGGTTAGATCTCTACCAACACAAGGCCGGGCTACCTCTGTAACTAGGTAACTACTACATGAATATGTCATCCCCCGGTCCCTTTGGACCTTTATCCGAGCGCTCGATAACCAACATCACACAGTAATAAATATAGCGTGTCAACATGAGTAAGTATCTGGGCTCCATAGCATGATACCACCCTTTCCAGAAGGAAATGACATACCCTAAAGGGCGCGACCCTCATAACCTTGCCGCATATTCCTGTTTTGACCATTTCCGGGGAGTGAGGTCTGACGAAGTCTCGTCCACAAAGCCACGCTTTTTCACAAAGCCACGCTTTGATCAACAAATGATCAATAAATAATCATCACACAGCAACACTCAGCATGCCACATTACCAAATTGGGAATGTATCGCTGATAACCTTCAACTACATAACCTCTAAGGGTGTTAAGATAAGAGAATAAATTCTCCGCCACCAACGGAAATATATTTGAAAGAAATCTGCTTTATATCTCAAAATGTAATGTCAGACATGTAACCATACAAGTCTGTTCCGGGTTCGAACAGAACCCAAGGCACTTCAAAAGAAGCCCTTGCAATCCGGGTATTCACAATCCCGATCGAATTTCTCATCACAAAGGAAATCTCCATACCGTAGCTAACGGTGCAGAGACAATCGATAGGTCATCCTATCGTTTTCACAAATACCCGGTCTTCACCACCGGTCTTCAATGCCATCCATTACGTCGTATCACTATTCGGAATGGGTAATCCGAATAATGAGCGCAATAATTTAAAAATAAGTGTAGCATTCAATTTCAACCAATTCACAACAAATACCTATTTAAAGGTCAATATTGATAGTCGGTTATTTAACTATCAATCAATATTCACAACATCACCCGATTTCAAATAATTTCCCAAATTATTTATTTCCAAAAATAACTTTACAAGATATATATCCCACACTTCAACCATTTGAAAACCAATTTCAAATCAATTTACACCCTTACAACTACCATTTCAAAATGGTTCATTTAAACTAATTAAATAAATCCTTACCGATTTATTAAATTTACGTTCCAAATCCGTAAATTAATTTCCACACTTAAAAAATAAATCAATGTTTATTTTTAAACAAATTTCCCTTTATTTTATAAATTCCATATATTATTTACATTTCCAAAATATCTATGAATATACGATTTTTAAATTGATTTCTAATATTCATTTTCAATTTATCTTTAAAAGATGAAATCTCAAAACATTCACTTCATATTGGAAAAACATTTCCATACTTATTTAATAATAAGTAATTTACAAATCCATTTATTTTTAACATTTGGAAAATATTCAATATACTTAAATCCAAACTAAGTATATATTTTATTCTTTAAGGAAAACTTCTCTTAAACACATTTATTTGGGTCAAAACGAATGCTGCGTAAAACATCGTTACGACAACCCAAAAATCACTAGTATAGGGATTCGAAATTAAGATAGATATATAAATCCTAATACTTCACAAAACTTTTCCTTTCGGAAATCATTTACTATAACAACAGTGTTATAGTCCACCATTTCCTTCTATTCCTCGAAAACGTCTATTTCAACAGTAAATGTTGAAATCTATGATTTCGATACTTAACACATTTTAAAACGTTTTTGAATCGTTTTAATTCTATTTAAAATATCACTTTTCTAAAATATTTTTTTAAGATATTATTCACCATCTAAAATCGTGAATATATTTCCTTAACCAAATTAAATTTCTATGTATTTTATTTAAAGGATTATCCACTGTCCCAAAATCGTGGATATATTTCCCTTAATAAGTTATAATAATTAAACTTATTAAAATAAGTCGATTTCGAATTTATAAACAAAGTTTATAAATTCCATTTCTATTTTATGATAACTTCAACTTATAAAATCACTTTATTAACAAATTCTATCCATATTCCATACACACAAAAACCTAATTTATAAGTTAATTACTTATAAATCTTTTTTTTATAAAATCTATTCATTTTATAACTTCACAATTTATAAATCTATAAATTTCATTCACTTATGAAATCCATTTTTATTTCATTTTAACACTTATAAAAACTTGTTTTATAATTCCAATATTTTAATTTATAAATATCGATTTTATAAATCTTTTATATAAACTATTTATAATAATTCAAAAATCCCAACTTAAACCATTTTTAGAAATTAATCAACTATTTATCTCAAAAATCACATTTCGGTTATATTTCACAAAAATCATAATTTTATAACATAAACATTTCAACGTTTATTTATTCAAAATGAATCAATTTCAAAATTAAATTTTATTATGAATTCTCAACTTAAATTTTCAAAAAATCAAATTTTATTTCTTTTCGTCATCTAATGAGACCGAAAATATATTCGGCTAAAATTTAGCCTTTAACCATTTCAATCACAAAGATAATCACGCAGATTATAAATCGATCAATAAATAGATCAACACACAACATTGAAATCAATTCAATCATTTGAGGAATCCAGTTGGATCCCTCCAACCTGTTTCCCTGCATCCACAGATGTTAGCACAATACCAATTCCGTTCCAATACGGAATATCGCGGTATATGGGATTTATAAAATATTATCCGCTATTATGCGGCGCAGTAGGGTCTCATCCGCTATATAATGCGGGAAAATCAACTCCAAGTACATATATAATACCAATTCCAATCAAGATGGAATTATCGCGGTATATGTTTTTAATAATTAACATCCGCTTAATATACGGCGTGCAATGTCTATTTTAACAATCAATAGATAATAACTTATCATCCAGGCATACAATCATAAATTTTAAATCTAACTATTTAAATTTTAAATCGAAACAATTCGATTGAGTGAGAAGTTCTCACCTTGGTTTCAATTCAGTTTCCGTGTTTTATTTCGAATAAAATTAAACACGCGTTTAATTTTACCCGAAATTTTCACTAGCTTCAAACGACTCCAAACCAGCTCCGTTGCGTAGTGCTCGACAAAATGATCCCATCGTAATTCGTTTCGCGTAATTCCGACCTCGTTGAAAAAGTTACATCATTTTAAAGTTTACACGATTTAAATTCTAATTTTATTTACAAATTCTTTTTCTTTTTAAACCTTAAACAATCTTGGCCGTCAGATTTCAACTCAGCAAATCTGGGCCGCCCTTTTGTTCTTCTTCCTTCACGTCCAAAACACCCAGTAAACATTGCGTTCATGAACCCATAGCCAACCCCATTAGGGTTAAAAATTACGACCACCACGGCCAACACGAACTCGATCAACGACCACCACCAAAAAGCCCTACGTCGCCCACACCCACGCCCCAAGCCATGTAGAGCTCGGCCTCCCTAAGGTATCGAAAATCATGCAACGAGTATGAACGCGGCAAAATTGATGATAATCCGTAGCTCCATATTCGATCTCCACCGTTAGATAGGAAGATCTCTTCGTCCTCTACAATATTGTAGTTGAAAGTTTTTGGTATAGGATGACGGATTGGAAGAAAATTGGAGGAGAAGGAAGTGGATTTTCGGCCATTGATAGCCATGGTGGCGGCTAGGGCTGAAGGTTAGGGTTTGTTGCAAATTTGTGAAATAGGGGGCCTTTTATAGAAAATTTGCAAATTACTATTCATCCCGAATTTTCCGAACTCCAAATCTCGTGCGGTGACTGGAGTTTCTAGGGTTTACCCCGCGTTCCGGACACAATGGAATATGTTTCAGAGGCTAATTCGATCATCTGCGTGAGTTATGGCAATAAACGATCGATTTTAAATTACCAAATTTCTATGCGTTTTGGCTTGCCCCGGACAAACGGTAAATCTGATTGACACGAATGTTGAAACCATACAATAATATAATATTACAAATCCGATGAAACTGGTTTCATCAAAATCCGAGACTGTTTGAAAAATGGCTATTTTAACTCGTCAATTAAATATTAGAATATTCAATTTTCACAAATTAATTTTTAATTCAATTTTAAAATTTCTATAACATTGTTCTAACTTCAATATGATTTAATATAACTTTTCAAATCATTTTTAATCACATTAAATCAAATATTCAATTATTTCTGGAATTTCAATTATTAAATTATCGATTTAATTATCCAATTAAATCCAGATATTCGAAATAAAAATTATTCGACTTACAAATTTTACTTATTAATATTTAAAATCAAATAAATATTAAAATTTTAATTGATAGAAATTCTGGGTCGTTACAAACTTCCCCCTTAAAAGAATTTCGTCCTCGAAATTTCCAAGTAAGAAAGAGTTTTGAAATCCATTAACTTTTCAAAACAAACCGTTCAAGTTTGATTTACAAATCTCTTAAGTGTTTAACTTTTTCAAAATTCATAGTTAAACATCATATAATAACTTTACTAAGTTTCCAAATCATACTTAGTTATAGTTTTCAACATTTTCCAAAATTCCCAAAAAAAATTCTAACGCCTTAAATTTTCGGAAAAATTCGCCATAGTCTCCTTTGCGCTGCTCGATCCGAAAAAAAATGACAGTATATATATCACAAATATACATCTCATCAAGTGATGAGGCATCCTGCGGGGAAAAAAGTGTAAAAGTACGGTATGTAATCCGAGATATGTACCTTATTTATTATTAGCGAGCGTATGCGGCTAATATAGCGCAAAAGCGAGCTCCAAATGCGAAGCATAAGCCATCCGCACGTACTATATACTCAATCAAACAAATGAGAACATGTATATATGAAAATAATATCAATATACAACATATAGCAACATAACAACTACATGTGCCAACATAGCAAATGCAACAAAACAACAAACGCAACCATCAAACAACTATCATCCAATTAACATCCAACAAATCAATAACCAAATCAATATTCTTTCATTTCTCATTAATATTCAATGAATTGGTTTTTTTCATTTTAATCACATTTGATTTGTTAACATTGGACTTTACAAATATTCATTTATTCATTTCCAATTAGTATACATTCACTATTTTATGCTCATTTTAGTTCACTTCCAAATCAAATTCAACTCTATTCAAATTCATCTTTCTTCCAATTTGAACTCAATTACATAGCTTTAAATTTCACTAATTTAATTTCATTAACACTTAATGAATTTATATACAATCAACTAACAATCAAATAACAACCAATGTATATTCAACATAACCAAATTATTAAATTGATTTTCATTCAATTATTCAACTTCTCAACTTCATTAGCTTCTAATGAATTAACACTTACATTCATTATTTCATATCAAGTTATTTACATTCGATTGATTAACATTCAATCCCTTCATTAATTCAATTGCTAATTCATTTATCATTTCCAGTTGAATTTCATTTATATAACTCAAGTTCACACCCATTTAATTCACTTCATTATTTTACTTCAACACCAAAATCAACTTCATTCAACATTACTTAAGTTATATTTCATTTCAAACATCATTTGTTTAGCTTAAATTAAATTTCCACTTATAAATTCACTTCAGATTCAAATTCCAGTTCTATTTACTTACCAATTCAAAATGGATTTCAATTTCATTTCCTTGCACTTGCAAATTTTATTTATTCATTCACAAATTTATTTTCCAACTTAATAATTGTATTCCAATCATTTTATATAACATTCCAGAGTCTTTTAAATCTTTCAAAACCATTTTTGAAACCAATTCAATTATCCTTTGAATTTCAAAACCCAAACCCAAATTTTCCAAACAACTTTCATTTAAAACAATTTGGCAGCAATCTCTCTTTTGGAAACCCGAAAATGAACACCGATGATGTTGCAATCATCATCGGAATTATTTTCCAGCGACCGAAAAGAGTTTAGAGCTTTAATTTCTCCAAAACAATTTTCCAAAATATCAAATCCTTTCAAAACACTTCTCTGGAAGTTTGTTTTTAGATTATAAATCACATTTATAAATATTTTACTTATATAATTTCACTTCTTATATATAAGATTATTTCACAAGTGTAAATCATTTTAATTATAATTCCATACTTTATAATCCAATTGCTTATACAATTATTCTTTTACAGCATTTCCAGATAGTTAGTGAAAAGAAGAAATAGAAAGAAGAAAGAGATAGAAGAAGAAAGAAAAGAAACACGCAATCTCACATTCGCAGCGGATAAATTATAATATCACATAAATAATAGTTTTACAAAGAAGAACCGTATCAATTCACTTATACATTTATACATCAGATTTACAACAATTTCTCAACACTGGACAGTTTTAAACAACATGTCCTAGATAAATAACAATAATATACACGGGAGGAAACACTCCATACGACTCTGCCATCCAGCTCGTCTCCTGAGCTCCAAAACGTCCTTGCCTGAAAATCTGTAATACTCGGTCTGACCCGAGCATTACATCAAAGTAACACCCGGGTCAGGCTGGAAACCAGCGTGAGTAAACTCATAAAATTTGAAATACTAAACTCAAATTTAAGGAAAACCCGGGTAACTCGTATCAATTTACATATTCTCGATTTGTTATAGATATCACTAATATCACACATCAATATATAAGTACCAAAAACTTGGATTAAATGGTCCAATCCACTATATTGATTTCACATATCAATCTATAAAGAATCGAAGTGGTTTCGGGTATTTACTAATATCCGACTCCAGTTTCTTCAAATCCAATGTCATCTAAACCCATGTTATTCAATTAAATACAATTTAACTTTAATTACCGGATAACACTTTTATACAGCAATCCATAATTAATAGATAATCACATTATCATTGTCCATCCACATATCATATCTCAAAGTAATTCATGTCAGAGATATTAACCAATCCAAAGTACTTATCATAATTTAATCATTCTAAAGCAAGATTGGTCACTTTCATTAATTACATAAATTAATGATCCTCTAATTTCTTTCATTGGTTACTTACTCTTATTTAGTAATTAACCTTTAACTTAATTACATTCATTAATCAACCTTGATTTATCACAATCAGGAATTAACTTTCCTAAGTTACTAAATCAATTAAACCAACTCCTTCTTTAATTATATTAATTAATCTTTTAATTACACTGAGTAATTATCGCTAAATTCCCTCCACCAAATAATTATCCTTTAATTTCTTCCCATCAGGTAATTTCCTTTTAATTAATTACATTCAGTAATTATCCCATAATTACTCAAGTTAATTTAATTAACCCTTAGTTATTGTCATTAGTTAATTATCTTCAGCTAAACACCTTTGTTTACTTACCTTAAATTATCACATTAAATAATTAACTATCCTTAATTTCATTAAATAAGTATATTCAACTTTTTAAAATCTTAAATAATTAAGGTAAACTTCCTACTTAAATTAATTACTTATTTCATCAACAATATTATTTGAATTCAAAGCTTTAGAATTAATTTAGTCAAAACACTTTTTAATTAAAGTTTTCATAAACTTACATTTTGAAATCTGTTTGATGAAAGTTCTGGAAAACTTGTTCATTCATTTTCTTTGAAACAAACTGGATACAAATTTCGTTTGGTTAAAAGTAAGGCAACCCGAACTACCCAACAACATCTCGAGTCAACCCCCAGCTTCCTCAAGCCCAAATTCAAGTTCTTACAAATATTATTTATTTATTATTATTGTATGTATTTATTTATTTTTTAAAAAAACTGTCCATCACTGTTCTTCGGGTCAAACCTTAAGACTCCTCAGGACTAACCCGAGTTTCACCAGCTTCTTCCCATTATTATTTTTTGAAAAAAAAACTTAACTTATTTAAAGTTAAGCTCTGAAGCCTGAATACCCATCAACTACTCGAGTTCCTACTCGAGTCTCACCCTCAAATGCACGGTACTTCCTTCGAGCAAAAATCCTAACCATACTCCACAAAACCCACTGACACCAACACCACTTGTGCACATGTACTACCGCCAAAACCACCTCTGCCCGTTGATGATCCATCCGGCACATCACCAATCGTTGATGCAACCCATTCTGATCGTTGATTCACCATCATAAAACCCAAATCAAAATCAAGCCATGCTGTCGAACCTGGGACAAAGGACTTCGACTAACTGACCTAACATATCACCCCTCCGATCATCAGACAACGAGCCACCACTTCCATTGCTTCGTCAGACTCCACGCAACCAACGCCCCGGGTGCGGTACACTCCGATCAAACCTAGATGAAGCCATGATTCCATTCCAGACTCAACCCATTTTAGGGTTTGAAAATCCAAATTGGCCAAAATACGACAACTTAGCGATTAATCGACACAACCATTATTTTTTCCGACCTCGCCGAACCTTTCTTCACTTCCAGTCGAAACCCTGACTACCAGAAACCCTCCGGTCATCTAAAATTGCTCGAAACCCACGTTTTGGTTATCTTCAAAATGCATACTTGATTCTAATCTAAAAATCACGATTTTCATCTTAAAAATCATGTTTTTCCAAGCTAATTCAAGTTATATGCCTGAATCTAAGAATTCCAACAATTGGCTTCAACATATTTATAAATTTTTCACTTTAAAACTTATTTACCAGATACTATACATATTTAAACATGTTTAAACTGTTTCAGATCCTAGATCATGTTTAAACAAAACTAAATTTGACTTAAATCAATCGCCTAACAGAAATAAGGGAAGAAGATTTTGAATTTAGATCAAAAATTTAATCCTGCACTAAGAACAGAGGTATTCAATAGGCATGCATACTTAGATCATACGCATTTCTTCATACAACTCATTTTCATTATTTTTTTATCATAGAAATACACATGCAACAACACTTACATACTTAAACTTCTAAATAAATATTTACTCACCTTATTTAAAAAGATAGAGAACTTTGGGGAAAAAATGGGTTTGAAAACTTGACTGCTTTGATTTTTCTTCTATTTCCTTAAACTTATTTGTTAAGTAAGCTTAAAAATGTTCTTAAAAATAAATTCTTGATGTCACTAACAATTCAACTCAGAGGCTCTTAACCTAACATTGAGCATAGGGAAGGAATTTGAATTGTTTGAATGTGTATGTCTTTGTTAATCAAACAGAAACTTATATATTCATTTATGCTGTCATGTAGTGATTTAACTTATCAATATATACATTCGAACACATAATCTGTCCATGCAAACATAACTACAATATTTAATCACAAGCACAACTTGAATCAGAAGATTGTTTATTCACAGTATATGATAAATAGAGGGACAGGGAAGAATTTGATTGGAGCAGGCTTATCTTAGAACTGCAACTGAACCACTTAATGATGAATTGATCTTGAATTGCTTCAGGTCGAAAGTCAAAACTTGAAAGTGTTGTTGATTTTATTCCCTTCTTTGGTTTTGGTTTCCAAGTTTGTCTTTGATTCTCTTTTATTTTAAACTGATTTGCTTTGTAGATCAGTTTGCTTCAGGTTGAAGAATTTGATTGGTTGCTTAATCAATCTTGTTTTGATTCCATTACAGGTTTTAAGTTCTTAAGTTTGCTAAATTTTGGTTTTTAAAAGGAGAAAATGAGAATTGAGGGAAAAAGTGATACATATAACTTGTTTTAAAATCTTCTTCTCTTTTTAAAAAAAAAATAATAATAATAAGAGAACTAATGACCCTTGTTACAAATTTTATTACATGTTATACACTTGTTAATTCATGTGTTATAAAACTTACAAATGTGAAAGCAATTATTTTCTTATGTGCATATATATTGATTTTTAACCAATATGAAATAAAGTGTATTATGTTTTTATAACTTGAATTATGATTTCACAAACTCATGTTGTTTTAAATTCTACATCTAACAGTAATTGGGTAAAAATTTTATTTTTTTTAAATGTTTTAAACCCTGTATATATATCTTTAAGATTGATGAAATGAAGTATGTTCATAAAATGAAAATTAGAATTTATTAAAATAAAATAAAATAAGAAATAAATGTTGACACTTGTCATATTAAAGGCTAATTACTTTACACATATACTTAGCATGATTTTGTAAGAGCTACACTTGTATTATTTTTCTTATATTATTTTTAAAAGATTTTAAAAGCTTTTATCTTAATTAATAAATACATTTCTAAACAAGTAAGTGCTTTCTTTAAGATATCCATACATATATATATTTTTATACCCAGTATATTTAAAGATATTTATCTTTGAATTTTCAGTCTCAATTTCAAATTAAATCTAAATTTACTCATATATATATATATATATTAAACAAACACACATTACATTTGTTTGAAAATAATGATTTTGCAAATTTTAAGTAATTATACCAGAGGAATACCGAATAAATATTTATTCAAGTATAAATATTTATTCATCATATTTATTTGTTCAATCCATAAATCAATATCCTATTAATTAACCCAATTATTTATCAATTACAGATGTATAGAATTCCAGGATATCACATTCTTCCCCCCTTTGAATCTTTTCGTCCTCGAAAAGGAACGAAGCCAGAATTTATTAAATATTTTAAAACCAAATAAAATATTCTTGGATCATTTTAAAACACTTTTAAAATCTATATAATATTACAAAACAGTTTTATAAAAATACTTTTTATAACTCGATGTCTCAACTAGTCCATCATTGTTCTCATAGAAATTCGGTCATACGTTGATCAGGCGTAAGACTGAAAATCTATAAGTGCTTGGTAGACTCGTTTTCAACATCCAGTGAAAATATTTTGAAAATAATTTTATTGAAATTATCGAAAATATTTAAAAATAGAGGAAATATCTTTGGTGAGAATGCTCTGGAAATCATCACCCCATCCAAGGTCACAGTTACATTCCAGGGTTACGTTGCCGTCGCAGCAAAAGCCCATGTAACTGCAGGCTCTCCACGGCCTCTCGATTACGCCATGGAACCCACGCAACAGATCACAGTTACACCCAGGGTTACGTTGCCATCGCAGCAAAAGTCCATGTAACTGCAGGCTCTCAGCGGCCTCTGATTTTCGCTGTCGAAATGAAACATCTCCACTCCTACATAGGTCGCAGTCTGCCGATATAAAATCAAACACAGACTGTTGGCTCTCAGTAGCACACACGACTTTTGCTATGTTATACCATAGGTCGCAGTCACATCCTGGGTTACGTTGCCATCGCAGCAAAAGTCCATGTAACTATTGCCTCTCAGCGGCACACATGACTTTCGCTATGGTATATTCTACTCATAATCCCCAGGAACTAGTTTCGTCCAGACTCCTCACAGGATCAACTTTAGAACCCCCATTGGGGCTCAAGGCAGCACCACCCGGTGGTACTCCTGAGAAGTTCATTTCAAGGGAGCGCCTTTTTCCCCAGAGCCATTATCAAAACACTTTATACTATATATATAGTATCTTTCAAATCATACACCTAGTATGATCTCATTCAAAGTTCCTTTACACAAAATCGATTATCAAAAAATCGATAATTCTCAAACTAGGCTTTCCAAATTCAATATTGATTTTACCCAAAAATCAAAAGCCTTTCCAAAACCAAAGGTTCCCAAAACCTTTTCCAAAATCCTCATATGATCCTTTATATATTGAGATATATATAAAATCCTTGATGAAAATCTTTGGATCATTATAAATTTGTATAAAAATTCTTTTATACTTCAACACTTTCAAAACAAATCCTTTCTCTTTTGGCAAAAGATTCATCAAGGGAAGTTTTATCTTATAAAACAAAGATATATACTTTGTTTACTCAAAATCAGATATTCAAATTTGATTACTCCTTACAAAACCACTTACCATATCACTTACTTCCATAAACAAAATTTCAACCATAGAAATATCCAATTTCTATTTTATTTCCTCATATATTTCACAAAATATATTTTCACTTCAAAAACCATTTCAAATTTCTTATCCACAAACTTCAATATCAATTTCTTTCCAATCTGTACGATGTACACATATCATCCGTACGCTATACCAATCCGATCGCTCACTCGATCACACAATTTCACTTCCGAACTAGTATTGTCCACCGACTTCCTAGCGTGGACACAGATCTGGTTTCTTGATCAGAAACCGTTATTCTCCTTGCATAGTCATAACTATGATAGAGAATATTCAGAACCAATCAACAATCCATATCCAGGTTCGCCTTCAAAAATCGAGTGGAAAATTCCAACTCGGATCAATATAACTATCTCGAAATTCTGTGCTCGAATCTGGATCAAATCACTATGCGAATAGAATAACATACGTACACCCTACGTATTTATCTTTATTGGTTATTAGCCAAATTAATTCTCTTTCTATTCACATTCACTTTGATTTTCATTCACTTATTCACAACTGCTTCAATCCCATTTGGATTATCACCACTATTCTTATCTCGATTGGGTATTTAACCAATAGCAGTTTGAACTCTGACCAGTTTATTTAGAAAATAGCTTGAAAAATTAAAAATAGATAAGTAGTTGGAAAATAATTACTAGTTTGTAAAATTGGTGTAAAATAGGTAGGTAGTTGGAAAATAGTTGGAAAATAGTTAAAATAATTATAGAAATTTTAGATAATTGCAAAATAATAGTAAGATAGTAATTAGTTTTGTAAAATAGTTAAAATATAGTAATTAACTTATAAAACAGTTGGAAAATTGTTAAACAGTTTCAAAAATAATTGTAAAACAAATATAAGATAGTTTGTTTTTTTTAAAAGAAAGGTTATATATATAATAAATAGCTTGGAAAAATAGGTTTATATTAAAACAATTTATAAAATAGTCCAGAGTCAAAACTGCTCACTTCCCAATCTCCATTCCAAATCAATTCTATTTAAATTCCACTTCCATATAAATTGACTTAACTCTCATTTAAATAACTTCAATTTCCAAATCAAGTTGAATTATTCTTGATTTCTACCCAATTTTAAACTTTAATTACAATTCCAAATCAAATTTTAATTCAAAATTTTCATTTGAATCTTATACTCATTCATCTTCAATCACCATTTCAATTAATTCAACTCAAATTCAATTTGAACCAACTTCAAATTCCAGTTCACTATGAACCATCTCGAATTACATAAATTCGAGTTAATACTTCAATTGTTGATTTAATTCCTTTAAATCAATTTACCTTTTTATCCCAACAATGGATTACCATACTCCATTTCTCATTCATTTAAAAAAATCCAATTCACATTTTAAAGATTATTAATAATAATAGGATGATATCATCCAATTATTTCAAAACATCCATCCATTTCCAATTTTCGGATCTCAAACCCAAACTTTCCAAGTTAAAACATAATTTCATCTGGAAATTTCCAAATCAGGTTGATCATTTCAACTTATTTAACCTTTCCCAAGTTAAACTCAATTCACTTAATCCAGTCAACCTTACCCAATTTGAACTCCCATTTCAAATTCTAAACTTCACATTAATAATCTTTCCATTTATAAGTTCAAAAACTTATCACCTTGGGTATCACATCTTATTCCAAATTCAAAACTCACCATTTAGAGTTTATTTCCAATCACCTTTGATATTATGTATATCCACATGTATACATATTAATTTCTTTTACATACCAAGTTATACTTTAAAATTTTAAACCACCTTTGGTTTTAATTCAAAACAAATTTCCTTTAAATTTTCAAACAACTCTTGTTTGAAATAGGACCATTTCATTCAAATACATTAAATAATATTATTTGTTATTTCTTTAAATTAGTTACACCATTAATTAATCACATTCGGTAATTAACTTATTTTCTTAATTATCTTCATTAAGTAATTGTCCCTTAAATTACTTACCTCTAGTTACTTCATTAAGTAACTTCCTCTTAATTTTATCATTTCCAATTATTATCCTTATCCCGAAACCTTTCCCATATTCAAGATTTAATTTCAGTTTGAATCCATTTCAAACTTATCTTTAATTTAATTTCAATTTCAATTTGGTTGTATTTCTATTATTTCTTAATTTAATTCCAATATCTTAACAACCAATTTCCTTAATGCTTATTAGAAAGAAATATTGCTTTATATATATCAAAATATATTCTTATATAAAATCATTTAAAATCTTTATATAAGAAAATAACAAATACGCTCTCATATATATATAGACACACACACACACACACTCAACTCATTCTAGGGTACCACTTACCCTATCCTTAATGAGTAATCCCACCAGAACCAAGGTTCTCGCTTAACCTTCAGCTCTGATACCAAATGTAACGAACCGAAATTTCGATCCCGAAATTTCCAGATAGTTAGTGAAAAGAAGAAATAGAAAGAAGAAAGAGATAGAAGAAGAAAGAAAAGAAACACGCAATCTCACATTCGCAGCGGATAAATTATAATATGACATAAATAATAGTTTTACAAAGAAGAACCGTATCAATTCACTTATACATTTATACATCAGAGTTACAACAATTTCTCAACACTGGACAGTTTTAAACAACATGTCCTAGATAAATAACAATAATATACACGGGAGGAAACACTCCATACGACTTTGCCATCCAGCTCGTCTCCTGAGCTCCAGAACGTCCTTACCTGAAAATCTGTAATACTCGGTCTGACCCGAGCATTACATCAAAGTAACACCCGGGTCAGGCTGGAAACCAGCGTGAGTAAACCCATAAAATTTGAAATACTAAACTCCAATTTAAGGAAAACCCGGGTAACTCGTATCAATTTACATATTCTCGATTTGTTATAGATATCACTAATATCACACATCAACATATAAGTACCAAAAACTTGGATTAAATGGTCAATCCACTATATTGATTTCACATATCAATCTATAAAGAATCGAAGTGGTTTCAGGTAGTTTCTTCAAATCCAATGTCATCTAAACCCATATTATTCAATTACATACAATTTAACTTTAATTACCGGATAACACTTTTATACAGCAATCCATAATTAATAGATAATCACATTATCACTGTCCATCCACATATCATATCTCAAAGTAATTCATGTCAGAGATATTAACCAATCCAAAGTACTTATCATAATTTAATCATTCTTAAGCAAGATTGGTCACTTTCATTAATTGCATAAATTAATGATCCTCTAATTTCTTTCATTGGTTACTTACTCTTATTTAGTAATTAACCTTTAACTTAATTACATTCATTAATCAACCTTGATTTATCACAATCACGAATTAACTTTCCTAAGTTACTAAATCAATTAAACCAACTCCTTCTTTAATTATATTAATTAATCCTTTAATTACACTGAGTAATTATCGCTAAATTCCCTCCACCAAATAATTATCCTTTAATTTCTTCCCATCAGGTAATTTCCTTTTAATTAATTACATTCAGTAATTATCCCATAATTACTCAAGTTAATTTAATTAACCCTTAGTTACTGTCATTAGTTAATTATCTTCAGCTAAACACCTTTGTTTACTTACCTTAAATTATCACATTAAATAATTAACTATCCTTAATTTCATTAAATAAGTATATTCAACTTTTTAAAATCTTAAATAATTAAGGTAAACTTCCTACTTAAATTAATTACTTATTTCATCAACAATATTATTTGAATTCAAAGCTTTAGAATTAATTTAGTCAAAACACTTTTTAATTAAAGTTTTCATAAACTTACATTTTGAAATCTGTTTGATGAAAGTTCGGGAAAACTTGTTCATTCATTTTCTATGAAAAAAACTGGATACAAATTTCGTTTGGTTAAAAGTAAGGCAACCCGAACTACCCAACAACATCTCGAGTCAACCCCCAGCTTCCTCAAGCCCAAATTCAAGTTCTTACAAATATTATTTATTTATTATTATTGTATTTATTTATTTGTTTTTAAATAAAACTGTCCATCACTGTTCTTCGGGTCAAACCCTAAGACTCCTCAGGACTAACTCGAGTTTCACCAGCTTCTTCCCATTATTATTTTTTTTGAAAAAAAAAACTTAACTTATTTAAAGTTAAGCTCTGAAGCCTAAATACCCATCAACTAGTCGAGTTCCTACTCGAGTCTCGCCCTCAAATGCATGGTACTTCCTTCGAGCAAAAATCCTAACCATACTCCACAAAACCCACTGACACTAACACTACTTGTGCACGTGTACTATCGCCAAAACCACCTCCGCCCTTTGATGATCCCTCCGGCACATCACCAATCGTTGATGCAACCCATTCTGATCGTTGATTCACCATCATAAAACCCAAATCAAAATCAAGCCATGCTGTCGAACCTGGTACAAAGGACTTCGACTAACTCACCTAACATATCACCCCTCCGATCATCAGACAACGAGCCACCACTTCCATTGCTTCGTCAGACTCCGACGCAACCAACGCCCCAGGTGCGGTACACTCTGATCAACCCTAGATGAAGCCATGATTCCATTCCAGACTCAACCCATTTTAGGGTTCGAAAATCCAAATTGGCCAAAATCCGACAACTTAGCGATTAATCGACACAACCATTATTTTTCCCGACCTCGCCGAACCTTTCTTCACTTCCAGTCGAAACCCTGACTACCAGAAACCCTCCGGTCATCTAAAATTGCTCGAAACCCACATTCTGGTTATCTTCAAAATGCATACTTGATTCTAATCTAAAAATCATGAATTTAATCTTAAAAATCATGTTTTTCCAAGCTAATTCAAGTTATATGCCTGAATCTAAGAATTCCAACAATTGGCTTCAACATGTTTATAAATTTTTCACTGTAAAACTTATTTACCAGATACTATACATATTTAAACATGTTTAAACTGTTTCAGATCCTAGATCATGTTTAAACAAAACTAAATTTGACTTAAATCAATGGCCTAACAAAAATAAGGGAAGAAGATTTTGAATTTAGATCAAAAATTTAATCCTGCACTAAGAACAGAGGTATTCAATAGGCATGCATACTTAGATCATACGCATTTCTTCATACAACTCATTTTCATTATTTTTTTATCACAGAAATACACATGCAACAACACTTATATACTTAAACTTCTAAATAAATATTTACTCACCTTATTTAAAAAGATAGAGAACTTTGGGGAAAAAAATGGGTTTGAAAACTTGACTGCTTTGATTTTTCTTCTATTTCCTTAAACTTATTTGTTAAGTAAGCTTAAAAATGTTCTTAAAAATAAATTCTTGATGTCACTAACAATTCAACTCAGAGGCTCTTAACCTAAAATTGAGCATAGGGAAGGAATTTGAATTGTTTGAATGTGTATGTGTCTGTTAATCAAACAGAAACTTATATATTCGTTTATGCTGTCATGCAGTGATTTAACTTATCAATATATACATTCGAACACTTAATCTGTCCATGCAAACATAACTACAATATTTAATCACAAGCACAACTTGAATCAGAAGATTGTTTATTCACAGTATATGATAAACAGAGGGACAGGGAAGAATTTGATTGGAGCAGGCTTATCTTAAAACTGCAACTGAACCACTTAATGATGAATTGATCTTGAATTGCTTCAGGTCGAAAGTCAAAACTTGAAAGTGTTGTTGATTTTATTCCCTTCTTTGGTTTTGGTTTCCAAGTTTGTCTTTGATTCTCTTTTTTTTTAAACTGATTTTCTTTGTAGATCAGTTTGCTTCAGGTCGAAGAATTTGATTGGTTGCTTAATCAAGCTTGTTTTGATTCCATTACAATTTTAAGTTCTTAAGTTTGCTAAATTTTGGTTTTTAAAAGGAGAAAATGAGAATTGAGGGAAAAAGTGATACATATAACTTGTTTTAAAATCTTCTTCTCTTTTTAAAAAAATAATAATAATAAGAGAACTAATGACCCTTGTTACAAATTTTATTACATGTTATACACTTGTTAATTCATGTGTTATAAAACTTACAAATGTGAAAGCAATTATTTTCTTATATGCATATATATTGATTTTTAACCAATATGAAAGAAAGTGTATTATGTTTTTATAACTTGAATTATGATTTCACAAACTCATGTTGTTTTAAATTCTACATCTAACAGTAATTGGGTAAAAAGTTTGATTATTTTTTAAATGTTTTAAACCCTGTATATATATCTTTAAGATTGATGAAATGAAGTATGTTTATAAAATGAAAATTAGAATTTATTAAAATTAAAGAAAATAAGAAATAAATGTTGACACTTGTCATATTAAAGGCTAATTACTTTACACATATACTTAGCATGATTTTGTAAGAGCTACACTTGTATTATTTTTCTTATATTATTTTTGAATGATTTTAAAAGCTTTTATCTTAATTAATAAATACATTTCTAAACAAATAAGTGCTTTCTTTAAGATATCCATACATATATATTTTTATACCCAGTGTATTTAAAGATATTTATCTTTGAATTTTCAATCTCAATTTCAAATTAAATCTAAATTTACTCATATATATATATTAAACAAACACACATTACATTTGTTTGAAAATAATGATTTTGCAAATTTTAAGTAATTATACTAGAGGAATATCGAATAAATATTTATTCAAGTATAAATATTTATTCATCATATTTATTTGTTCAATCCATAAATCAATATCCTACTAATTAACCCAATTATTTATCAATTACAGATGTATAGAATTCCAGGATATCACACAGCTGTTGTTTTTATTTAACTTATTCAACAACCAAACAATCAATTCATATACACTTTAATAATTCTGAAAAATTATTCCTTTATATATAAAATATAATCAAGGTAAAATTATTTCATTTACCCTATTTTAAAACGATATCGTGTCAAATTCTTCTGTACAAGTGTTTAGAGATCCCTATCGATAGAGTTGTACAGACTTTACCGACCGGAATCCATATACCACTCAACAAAGCAATCATGACAACACAAAACAATTTTATTTTCACTAACAAATACGCGCTCATATCTATTACTACACTCAAACTCATTCTAGAGTACTACTGGCTCTATCTCTAATGAGTAACACCCAACAGAGCCAAGGTTGTCACTTAACCAAATGCTTTAATACCACAATGTCAAGACCCGATTCTTCGACTTTCGAAAATCGACATCAATACGTCCACCGTATCAACTGCCGAGCAATCGAATGCCGGAAAACCGAACCATGAGGGTTAAAAAGAAGAGGTAGAAGAAAAAGATAGAAGAAATAAGGAAACAGAACAGAAACAATATCAGAATCTCACAGTCGCAGCGGAACAACATATAATAGACAAATGAATAATCTTTAAAACAAAGAACTATATCAGTTATTACATTACATCACATCATCATCAGAGTATACAACAACAATATACAACACAACAAAACAATGGACAATAATGAATTCGTCCTTACAAGTGAATTTACAACGGAAAACATAATATCATATACAAGTGGTACGTGCCGCCATCCAGCTCGCCTCCTGAGCTCCAAAGCACTTTTGAATCCAGAATGACCTGATAACCTGACTCTAGACTGCCCGTGTGGAAAATTATGGGCACCCAGAGTTTAGGAAGAGAACAATAAACTCCAGGTCGGTCATGGGACTGGTGTGAGAACTTAAAACAGTTATTTATCTTATAAAACAACAACAACAATAAGGAAAGTGAAAAAAAATATCCGCAATGCTTTTGGAAAGTATAAGGCCTCCCCGCACACACACAATGCAAACACAGAATTGGAGGAGATTTCTCCTTATGATAGTCAAAGATGCTTACTACACAAACCAAATCATTTTTGATATTATTATTAGTGCATAGTGATGAAAGTATTTCGAAAATAGAATATAAATCTTAGCCAGCATAGACATTCCGAACTATGCCTACTATAGCTACCATCCAAACAGTGGGGCGCCACCATAAGTGAATGGCAGGTTCTGCAACTAAAACCGTACAAGGTGCGTATTGTTTTATTTGGATTTCTAACAAATGGTCAGGCTAAGGAACTTCCTACTGTCAGTGGGATCGCCTCTGGTGGGACGTCCCGAGAAACTAACGTTACGGTTAGATCTCTGCCAACACAAGGCCGGGCTACCTCTGTAACTAAGTAACTACTACACGAATATGTCATCCCCCGGTCCCTTTGGACCTTTATTTGAGCGCTCGATAACCAACATCACACAGTAATAAATATAATGTGTCAACATGAGTAAGTATCTGGGCACCATACCATGATACCACCCTTTCCATAAGGAAATGACATACCATAAAGGGCACGACCCTCATAACCTTGCCACATATTCCTGTTTTGACCATTTCCGAGGAGTGAGGTTTAACGAAGTCTCGTCCACAAAGCTACGCTTTTTCACAAAGCCACGCTTTAATCAACAAATGATCAATAAATAATCATCACACAGAAACACTCAGCATGCCACATTACCAAATTTGGAATGTATCGCTGATAACCTTCAACTACATAACCCCTAAGGGTGTTAAGCTAAGAGAATAAATTCTCCGCCACCAACGGAAAAGTATTTGAAAGAAATTTGCTTTATATCTCAAAATGTAATGTCAGACATGTAACTATACAAGTCTGTTCCAGGTTCGAACAGAACCGAAGGCACTTTAAAAGAAGCCCTTGCAATCCGGGTATTCACAATCCCGATCGAATTTTCCATCAAAAAGGAAATCTCCATACCGTAGCTAACGGTGCAGAGACAATCGATAAGTCATCCTATCGTTTTCACAAATACCCGGTCTTCACCACCGGTCTTCAATGCCATCCATTACGTCGTATCACTATTCGAAATGGGTAATCCGAATAACGAGCGCAATAATTTAAAAATAAGTCTAGCATTCAATTTCAACCAATTCACAACAAATACCTATTTAAAGGTCAATATTGATAGTCGGTTATTTAACTATCAATCAATATTCACAACATCACCCGATTTCAAATAATTTTTCAAATTATTTATTTCCAAAAATATCTTTACAAGATATATATCCCACACTTCAACCGTTTGAAAACCAATTTCAAATCAATTTACACCCTTACAACTACCATTTCAAAAAGGTTCATTTAAACCAATTAAATAAATCCTTACCGATTTATTAAATTTACGTTCCAAATCCGTAAATTAATTTCCACAATTCAAAAATAAATCAATGTTTATTTTTAAACAAATTTCTCTTAATTTTATAAATTCCATATTGAATTTACATTTCCAAAATATCTATGAATATACGATTTTTAAATTGATTTCTAATATTCATTTTCAATTTATCTTTAAAAGATGAAATCTGAAAACATTCACTTCATATTGGAAAAACATTTCCATACTTGTTTAATAATAAGTAATTTACAAATCCATTTATTTTTAGCATTTGAAAAATATTCAATATACTTAAATCCAAACTAAGTATATATTTTATTCTTTAAGGAAAACTTCTTTTAAACACATTTATTTGGTCAAAACGAATGTTGCGTAAAACATCGTTACGACAACCCAAAAATCACTAGTATAGGGATTCGAAATTAAGATAGACATATAAATCCCAGTACTTCACAAAACTTTTCCTTTCGGAAATCATTTACTATAACAACAGTGTTATAGTCCACCATTTCCTTCTATTCCTCGAAAATGTCTATTTCAACAATAAATGTTGAAATCTATGATTTCGATACTTAACACGTTTTAAAACGTTTTTGAATTGTTTTAATTCTATTTAAAATATCACTTTTCCAAAATATTTCTTTAAGATATTATTCACCGTTAAAATCGTGAATATATTTCCTTAACCAAATTAAATTTCTATGTATTTTATTTAAAGGATTATCCATTGTCCCAAAATCGTGGATATATTTCCCTTAATAAGTTATAATAATTAAACTTATTAAAATAAGTCGATTTCGAATTTATAAACAACGTTTATAAATTCCATTTCAATTTTATAACAACTTCAACTTATAAAATCACTTTATTAACAAATTCTATCCATATTCCATTTACATGCAAAAATCCAATTTATAAGTTAAATACTTGTAAATCTTTTATTTTATAAAATCTATTCATTTTATAACTTCACAATTTATAAATCTATAAATTTCATTCACTTATGAAATCCATTTTTATTTCATTTTAACACTTATAAAAATTTGTTTTATAATTCCAATATTTTAATTTATAAATATCAATTTTATAAATCTATTATATAAACTATTTATAATAATTCAAAAATCCCAACTTAAACCGGTTTTAGAAATAAATCAACTACTTATCTCAAAAATACATTTCGGTTATATTTCACAAAAATCATAATTTTATAACATAAAGATTTCAACGTTTATTTATTTAAACTGAATCAATTTCAAAATTAAATTTTATTATGAATTCTCAACTTAAATTTCCAGAAAATCAAATTTTATTTATTTTCGGCATCTAATGAGACCAAAAATATATTTGGCTAAAATTTAGCCTTTAACTATTTCAATCACAAAGATAATCACGCAGATTATAAATAGATCAATAAATAGATCAACACACAACATTGAAACCAATTCAATCATTTGAGGAATCCAGTTGGATCCCTCCAACCTGTTTCCCTGCATCCACAGATGTTAGCACAATACCAATTCCGTTCCAATACGGAATATCGCGGTATATGGGATTTATAAAATATCATCCGCTATTATGCGGCGCAATAGGGTCGCATCCGCTATATAATGCGAGAAAATCAACTCCAAGTACATATATAATACTAATTCCAATCAAGATGGAATTATCACGGTATATGTTTTTAATAATTAACATCCGCTTAATATACGGCGTATAATGTCTATTTTAACAATCAATAGATAATAATTTATTATCCAGGCATACAATCATAAATTTTAAATCTAACTATTTAAAATTTAAATCGAAACAATTCGATTGAGTGAGAAGTTCTCACCTTTGTTTCAATTCAGTTTCCACGTTTTATATCGAATAAAATTAAACACGTGTTTAATTTTACCCGAAATTTTCACTAGCTCCAAACGACTCCAAACCAGCTCCATTGCGTAGTGCTCGACAAAGCAAACCCGTCGTAATTCATTTTGCGTAATTCCGACCTCGTATGAAAAAGTTACATCATTTTAAAGTTTACACGATTTAAATTCTAATTTTATTTGCAATTTCTTTTTCTTTTTAAACCTTAAACAATCTTGGCCATCAGATTTCAACTCAGCAAATCTGGGCCACCCTTTTGTTTTTCTTCCCTCACGTCCAAAACTCCCAGTAAACATTGCGTTCATGAACCCATAGCCGACCCCAATAGGGTTAAAAATTACGACCACCATGGCCAACACGAACTCGATCAACGACCACCACCAGAAAGGCCTACGCCGCCGTCACCCATGCCCCAAGCCGTGTAGAGCTCGGCCTCCCCAAGGTATCGAAAACTGTGCCTAAAACGAGTACGAACGCGGCAAAATTGATGATAATCCGTAGCTCCATATTCGATCTCCACCGTTGGATACGAAGATCTCTTCGACCTCTACAATATTGTAGTTGAAAGTTTTTGGTATAGGATGACGGATTGGAAGAAAATTGAAGGAGAAGGAAGTGGATTTTGGGCCATTGATAGCCCTGGTGGCAGCTAGGGCTGAAGGTTAAGGTTTGTTGCAAATTTGTGAAATAGGGGGCCTTTTATAGAAAATTTGCAAATTACTATTCATCCCGAATTTTCCGAACTCCAAATCTCGCGCGGTGACTGGAGTTTCTAGGGTTTACCCCGTGTTCCGAACATAATGGAACATGTTTTGGAGGCTGATTCGATCATCTGTGCGAGTTACGGCAATAAACGATCGATTTTAAATTAAATCGATTAAACCAAATTTCTATGTGTTTTGGCTTGCCTTGGACAAACGGTAAATCCGATTGACACGAATGTTGAAACCATACAATAATATAATATTACGGATCCGATGAAACTAGTTTCGTCAAAATCTGAGACTGTTTGAAAAATGGCTATTTTAACTCGTCAATTAAATATTAAAATATTCAATTTTCACAAATTAACTTTTAATTCAATTTTAAAAGTTCTATAACATTGTTCCAACTTCAATATGATTTAATATAACTTTTCAAATCATTTTTAATCACATTAAATCAAATATTCAATTATTTCTAGAATTTCAATTATTATATTATCGATTTAATTATCCAATTAAATCCAGATATTCGAAATAAAAATTAATCGACTTACAAATTTTACTTATTAATATTTAAAATTAAAAAAATATTCAAATTTTAGTTGACAGAAATTCTGGGTCGTTACACCAGTACTTGTGTAGATCAATAGTAAGAATTATTCTAATAGTTGCTAGTTTGACAACAGGGAAAAAAGTTTTATTAAAGTCAAAACCATATTGTTGAGTGTACCCTTTAGCTACAAGTCTTGCTTTATGCCTAGCAACTGTCCCATCGTGGTTTTTCTTTAACTTATAGGTCCATTTGCACCCAACAATATTTTTATTGCTAGGAGGACTAACTAATTCCCATGTTTTATTTTTTATGAGGGCATTATATTCCTCATCCATGGAAGCTTTCCAATTGCTGCCTTGTGCAGCCTGTTCAAAGGTAACTGGTTCTTCTGTTGACTTGACAACAATATAAATTTTAGTTTGTATATTCCACTTTTAGATCTGGTAATTATAGGGTGTCTAGATTGTGCTTCTGATACATCCACATTTGTAGAATCAGAACTGCTCCTAGAAGAGCTTCGCTGAATATTTGTATTTTCATCTCAAACATATTCTGCTTGATCATTTGTGTCTGTAGGGACTGATTGTGGTAGTTGGAAGTCTATGCTGGTCCATGACTTGATTGGTCAGGCACTACCAGTTGTGAATCATGAGTTCTTGCAGCCTTTCGGTCTCCTTTTGCTGCCATACCTCAAAGTAAACAGGTAAAGCAGGTATAGATGTTTTTGGGTTGTAAACTTTCATGGTAGTTTTTATATCTGGATTACTGAAAGGAAATACATGTTCATTAAATACAACATGTCTACTGATAAATGATCTACCATTACTATCAAGACACTTGTACCCCTTTTGATTAACTGGATATCCTAAGAATGTGCATGGCCAAGATCTGAAATCTAGTTTATTAGTATTATACTGCCTTAAGTGAGTAAAACATAGACATCCAAATGTCTTTAAGCTATGATAGTCAGGCCTGACTCCATAAAGTTTTTCAGTGGGACTTATTCCCTTCAATGCTTTTTTTGGTAGTCTATTAATAAGATATATAGTTGTACTAAATGAGTTAGGCTAGAATTTTAATGGTAATGATGCTTGAGCCAAAAGAGTTAGGCTTGGCTCACCAATATGTCTATGTTTTCTCTCAATTACGCCATTTTTCTCAGATGTGTAAGGATATGTTGACCTATGAACTATACTCTTTCTACTAAAGAAGTCAGACAGAGTTTTATACTCACTGTCCCCATCAGTTTGTATGGTTTTATCTTGAAATCCAGTCTTTTTTTCAACCAATGATATAATATGTTGCACAACATTGTATAATTCAGGATTTACTTTAAGGAAATATATCCAAGTATATCTAGAATACGCATCAATAAAGGATATATAATACCTGTAACCATAGTTTGAACATATTGGGGCTGGACCCCAGAGATCAATAGAAATTAATTCCAGTGGTTTAGAATATACAGTAACATAATCATTAAATGCTAATTTATTACTTTTACCCATCTGACAGTAGGTACAAACATATGAAATGGAAATGTTGTCAAAAACAATTTTATTTTCACAAAGTAATTGCTTAACAATGTTCACATTGGGGTGCCAAATTTTATAATGCCACAAATCAACTGTTCCTTTTTCTTTTACTGTCTGTGTAGTCTCGGACAGATTACAACATTTTTTACTTTCAACAATGTTAGAGTTAACAGGATTGAATCTGTATAGGCCTTTGTCAGCGTCACCTTGCAATAAAGTTTCATTAGTCAGAATGTCTTTAACTAAGTAGTATTTAGGAAAAAACTCAAAATAAACTTTGTTATCTTTAGCAAACTCTGAGATAATGATAAGATTCTTTTTTATTTTTGGTACTCTAAGTAAATTATTTAAGAATAATTGTCTTGCACCTTTGATACAAGCTCTACCAACATGAGTAATTCTAATAGACTCACCATTTCCCATGCATATTGACTGTTTACCTTTGTATTCTTTATTTTCAAGATTTAGATTATCTACACTGCTTGTTAAGTGATTTGTTGCTTCTGAGTCAGGATACCATGCCTCATCTTGAATGTGTTCTGGTCTAGTAACCTGATTTTTGCTCCTTTCAGATTGATTATTTAATTCTTGTTGCACTTGTGCCATGTTTGCGCTTGGGTTTTTGTTCCTTTGATTGTTAGTATTCTGACCTGGCACATAATTAAGATTTAGCCTGAAGTAGCACTTGGAGCCGTTTGACCAATTTTTTCACAGATCTGACATTTTGGCTTATTGTTGTTGTTCCATCTTGCTTTGCCTCTACCTCTTGCTAACATGTTCCTTTGAGATTATTGATCTGACTTATTTTTGAATTGATTTCTGCCCTTATAATTTGATGCATAGTTAATGGATATTTATGAATCAATGGGCTTCTTGAAATCAATTCTTCCTTCGTGTGCAAGAAGAATTGAGTGAACATCTTAAAAAAATGGTGTAAATCTTTGTGATGACATAACAGCCACAACTACTTTATATTCTTCACTTAGACCACCTAAAATGATTAATACTTGCTCAGAGTCTAAAGTTTTATGACCTACTGCTTCGAGTAAGTCACATGTTGTCTTAATTCTTGTAAGATATTCACCCATATGTAAATTTTCCTTTCTAATGCTGTGGAGTTTTCTTTTGCCATGCATGATTTTAGATGCTGACTGTGAATTTAATATTCTTTCAACTATAGACCATATTCCTCTAGCAGTTTTACTTCCAATGACTTGTAGTAAAAGTTTAAGACTGATAAAGGATAACAGCCATGAGCAAGTTAAACTGTCTTGTTTTGGATACGCTGTGAATTCTTCATTGCTAACATTTTTGTTTTCTTGGTCAGTTTGAACATGGGTGGTATTGTAATGGTTCCAAGAAGGAATCCTTCAAGGCTATAGCCCATAACAGCAGTCTCCACTTGAACTTTCCAAAGAAGATAATTATCTTCTTCAAGATGAGCAGTAATTAACTAGCTCTGAGGACTTACAACAGTCTTTAAAAGACTTTCAGTGGCAAGTCGATGAGAATTGAAGGGAGTATCAAAAGGGGAAGAGCTATCCTTATCTTCTACCATGATGGATCAAGGATAACAAACAGAATCTTAAGGTTTCTATAGCCGAGACAATCGAGAAAGCCACATAACAGAAAGCAAACGTTAGTTATAGCCAAAAACTTAAATAATGAAACTTATATGACAGGTTCTTGGTGAGGTAATGACTGTTTTATTGATTCTTGATGGTTTTCTTAATTCTGGTATAGAACTTTTGATGATTCTCTTTTCTAAAATGGTTTGAATCTTTCTTTAACACAGATCTGATCCAACCAGCATCCTTGATCTTATGGTATGGAACTGATCTCTTACAGACTAATTCTTTAACCCAAATGATGAGTAGAAACTCTGCTGGGGAATCTAAGCTTCAGGTGATGAAAAAATACTCTGATGAAGTTTTAGATTTTAGAAACCAAATAACATGTCGTTAAGCCAAGATGGCTCTTATACCATGTTAGAGTTTTGCTGTGCGAAGCAAATTTGATTTTGATAAAGTTGAATGAAGAGAAAATGAATTAATGATTTTATTGATATCTGATATATCATTCATTACAAAAATATGATGCATCGTGTTGTATTTTACAACAGTACTGGACTAAAAGCATCAAAGCCCAACAGAAGAATAAAAAGAAAAGGTTATTTCAAGTAGCGGGTTGATGAGATGATGAAACCGCTCTGCTTCAGAACCCTTATTATATAGTATCTCTAACACAGCCGATACTTCACTTTTATCTTATTGTAGACATCAGATTAGCAATTTTTTCCAAACTATTAGTAATTATTAGTTATCTTTGAACAATATTATTGTGTAAATAAATAAATCACCAATATATGTGTGTGTGTAAACAAATCATGTGAAATATATATCTTATGTGTTAAGAAGTAACATAAGTTTTTGGAAATATGGTTACTGTTATACATTTGAAAAACTGAAGCTAATTTTATGCCTTTATGTACCCAATATTATACATGTATGAAAGATTAACTAATGCCACAATGGTTATCTATGATGCCCAAAAAGATTCCTTGACATGCTTGCTCTGTTAATTTTATCATGGATAATAATAGAGTAAACTTACTTTCATAGTTAATCATAATATTGAAAATGTATATAATAAGAATGTTATTTGAAAGATAGCAGGAAAAGTGTATTTAAAAGTCTTATACACGATCTTGTAATTTAATAATCATATTATTACACATAAAGTAAGTATAAACTATAAAGTAAGCTATTTAGTAAATTATCTATGAAAGCCTTTGAATGTGTATGCCTTGATAGAAAAGGATATGCAGATATAGTCTACATACAACAAAAATAAATGTAAATGAATCTCGATTGTTTCCAAAGTGTACATAAAGTGAACAAATTATAGTTTGCTAATTTGGAGCATGTATTAAGATTCGAATTGATAGGTTATTTCCTAACCTACGTATCACCTATCGTTTTTGCAAGCAATAATTGCATTTTTTAAGTACATGGAAGTTATGGTCTTTCTTCAAGAATCAGAGAACTACATTTTTAATGTGACTTAAAAAATGAATGGTGAAACAAATATTAGTGTCCACTGAAATTTCATTGATTTTTTGTTATATTTTTATCCAAAGATAATGCTGATGTAGTGTCATTGTTTGTTTTATCAAATGGAAAGAATTTTCCACATATTTTTGGTACAAAAATGTTTTTGAAAACCCATAAATTGTAAAGGTAAACTTCACAAAGCATAGCAAGATGATGCTTCAATACTCTTAAACATTGACAAAATTTGTAAGCAGAGTTGTTTCTTGACTAAGAAAAATTTATTGGTTGTCAGAAAAATGATTTTGATACATTTGAATAGAGTCTGATACAATGATACATAGAGTATATAGTATTCTCACGTACAAGAGTAAAGCAACGATAATAAAAAGAAATAATGCTTTTGGGCTTTGCAAGACCCAATAATAGTCCAGATCCAAAAGAAGTAGAGATGAGTCATAAAGCCGAGAGCATACTCATTTCTCTTCGTATCTTTATTCGCCCCCCTTAAACCCAAACTACTGGGGTTAGGGTTTGGTGGCGATCGCCTAAATCCATGTCGATTTTTAATTCAAAAGCAGAGAAACATCAAAATAGCTTGAGCGCAACTCTATTCATCACTACAATTTCCTTGAATCTTCTCGATTTGAGTTGCAGAGTGGGTACATGGTGAGATTAGAGTCAAGTATTTGAGCGCTAGCATGAGTTTAGGAGAAAGTGACTATCTTGGCTCAGATCTCATAGATCCTTTGTAGACCTACTCTGATCTGACTGTATGCTGAGAGATTTTTCTTTGACGTGCTTAACTTGAAGATCAGATCTGAATTTGACAAAAAAAAATTGTAGTTAACGCTTTAGTAAGCGTGTCCACCCTCTGGTAAGTAGCAGGTATGTGGTTAATCTGTAGATATCCTTTTTGAACTTGCTCACGAACGAAAAATATGTCGATTTCAATATGTTGGTTCTGGAATAAAGTATTGGATTGGCTGTCATGAATACTGCATTCTGATTATCACACCAAAGCACTAGTTTTGCTTCACTCTTTAGCTTTAATTCTCTCAGTATAGATTATAACCACATTATCTCTGTGGTAGCATCAGCTATGCTTCTGTATTCTGCCTTTGTGCTAGATCTGGATATTGTAGTTTGCTTTTTTAAACACCAAGATATTAGATTATTTCCAATGTATATGCAGTAGTCAATGATTGATTTCCTGTCATCTAGATCTGTGGCCCAACCTGCATCTGAAAAACTAGTTATGTTTAAGTTGTTGCATGCCTTGAATGATAAGCCATAGTCCACTGTTCCTTTGAAATATCTGAGTATTCTTTTTACTGCTTTCCAGTGTTCATCCAAAGAATTATGCATAAATTGAGATACTTTGTTAACACTATATGTAATATCAGGTCGTGTTATAGTATCATATTATAATGCTCCTATAACACATATGTATTGTTTAATATTAGTTATGGCTTCTCCGTTGTTTTTAGATAATTGATGATTTCTAATCATGGGAGTTGGCTGTGGATTTGCACCATCCATTTTGGTTTTAGCTAGAAGCTCTAGAATATATTTTCTCTAACATAACATTATTTTTGAATCTCCCTTTCTCACTACTTCTATTCCTCGAAAATGATTAAGATCACCAAGATCTTTTATTAAACTCCTTGTTCAAGTAGTTGATGACACTATTGATTTCATCTTTGAAGTTTCCTGTAATAATTAAGGCATCAATATATATAAATATGTAAATAGTTAATGAATCATTGATTTTAATAAACAAAGAGCTATTTGATTTGGTAGATTGATATTTCATGTTTGTCAATGCTGCTTTCAGTCTATCAAACCAGACCCTTGGAGCTTGCTTAAGCCCATATATAGCCTTATTCAGTTTGCACACATAATTTGCTTCTTTATATATCCTAATGGTTGCTCCATGTAGACATCTTCCTGTGAAATACCATTCAAGAATGCATTATTGACATCTAATTGTCTTATACACCACACTTTATGTAGAGCAATTGTAAGGATAAGTCTTATAGTGGCTGGTTTGATTACTAGAGAAAAAGTCTCATTAAAATCAAATCCATATTGTTGTGTATACCCTTTGGCAACAAGTCTTGCCTTATATCTATTTATTGTGCCATCAGGGTTCCCCTTTATCTTTTATGTGCATTTACATCCAACTATGTTTTTGTCATCTGGAGGACATATAAGATTCCATGTATTATTTTTTATAAGAGCCTTGTATTCTTCATCCATGGTCGTTGTCCAGTTTCTGTCTTTTGCAGCTTGTTCATGTGTCTCTGGCTCATAAAGAATTATGCTTGCACTGTATATTTTTGGCTTAAAGATACCACTCTTAGCTCTAGTAATCATGGATGACCGGGCTTTGTTTGAGCTTCAGTATGAGGTGAGTTCTCTACATTCACTTGACTTGACATACTTCTAATGTTGCTTTAGAGAACTGTTTCTTCTTCCTAATTTCTTTCACTTTCTGTATGAACAGGAAAGCGACTGGCATGATTAGGGTCACCTGTCCACTCATGGTTTTGTTGAGCAGATACAATAGATTGAGTTGATTTCTAGTACACCTCACTTCTTCATTTTGAATCTCATTTTTAGAATAGACTGGTAATTCAGGTATTGAAAGTCTTGGATTATAGACTTTACTTGTGGTTTTTATCTCTAAATTATTATAGGAAAATACATTGTCATTAAATACAACATGCCCGCTAATAAAGATTCTTCCATTTTCATATGTATATTTGTACCCTTTTTGATTAATGGTATATCTAAGAATGGTGCAAGGTTTAGATCTAAACTTTAATTTATTAATATTGTGGGGTCTCAGATATGGAAAGCATAGACATCGAAAGGTTTTTAAGCTACGGTAATCAGGTTTTACCCCTTATAATTTTTCAATTGGACTTATTCCTTGATTACCTTTGTTGGTAATCGGTTAATAAGATATACCGTAGTACTAAAGGTTTCAGGCCAAAACTTTAGGGGTAGAAATGCATAAGCTAATAAAGTGAGTCTAGTTTCAACTATGTGTCTATGCTTTCTTTCTACTAACCCATTTTGTTCAGATGTGAGTGGAGATGTAGTTATGTGCACTATACCTTTCCCTTTAAAATAACTATTGAGAGCTTTATATTCCTCATCTGATTGAATTTCTTTAACTTGAGCACCAGTTTTTTTTCCAGCCATGACTATAAAATTTATAGCAGCATTATAGGCTTCATACTTAGCTTTTAGAAAGTAAATCCATGCGTATCTTGTGTGTGTATCAACAAAGGAAATATAATACTTATATCCAAAGTCAGAACATATAGGTGTTGGGCCCCATAAATCTATGGCAATTAATTCTAATGGTTTTGAATAAACAATTGAAGAGTCATTAAATGCCAACTTATGACTCTTACCCATTTGACAATATGTACAAACATAAGGTAGTGAAATATTGTCAAAAGATATTCTATTTTCATTAAGAACCTACTTTACAACTTTCACACTTGGGTGACCAAGTTTGTACTGTCACACATCAAATACACTTTTGGAATCTTGCTCCTTACACAAGTTACAGGATTTCTGATTATCTGAACATAAATTGTTGTTGACTATTTTAAATTTATACACTCCTTTCTCAGCATCATCCTGCAAAAGAATATCTTTAGTTAGTATGTCTCTAACTAAAAATATTTGGGATAAAATTCAAAGTAAACTTTGTTATCATTGGAAAACTGAGATACACTAATAAGATTTTTCTTTATTTTTGTTATCCTTAATAGATTATGCAGAAATAGTTGTTTCTTTCCTTTAACGTAAGCATTACGAATATGAGTAATGTTGATACACTTACCATTCCCCATGAAAATTGAATGTTTACCTCTATACTCCCTGTTGCCAAGGTTCAAGTTATCAAGATTATTTGTAATGTGATTTGTTGCTCCAAAGTCTGGGTACCAGCAGTCATCCTGAATGTTTTTTGGCTTTTCTATTTCAATAGAATTATGACTTATATCGCTATTTGTTTGTGTTTTTGAATTAGCTTGAGCCATGTTAGCACTGGGATTGTGGTTCCTTTAACCACTGTTTTGATTTGAGTATCTGAAATAGCACTTGACTGTTGTGTGACCAATTTTTTCACAAATCTGGCATCTAGGTCTGTTGGCACTGTTCCATCTGCTTCTTCCTATAGATCTGTTAGAGTATCCTCCTCTTTGTGTATTTTGATCTGGTTTGTTATTGCTTTGACCTTTTTTCTTGGAATGAGTAGTATAATTGATGGTGAAATCAGAATCTTGTGGTTTCTTGTTGTCAATTGTGGCCTAATGAGCAAGTAAGATAGAGCAAACATCACCAATAGATGGCAAATCCTTTAGAGATGCTATGACAGCAACTACAGATTCATAATCATTACTTAATCCATTTAGAATAGTAAGGATTTGCTCAGAATTTGATACTTTGTGATTTGCAGCTTCCAATAGGTCACAAGTTGTTTTAATTTTGAATAGGTATTCTCTCATAGTATTGTTATCTTTCCTCATACTGTGCAGTTGCTTCTTGTGATACATCACCTTGGCAGCAGACTGTGTACTGAACACTTTTTCAATAGTTGCCATATATCATTTGCTGTCTTGCATCCAATAAAATGAGATAATAGATTTGTATTTATTGACGATAGTAGCCAAGAACAGATAAGTCTATCTTGTCTGTGATACTTTATGTAATCCTCATTGTTGACTATTTTGTTTTTTGATGAATGATACATTTAGGAGGAATTGAGATGGTTCCAAGAATGTGACCTAAAAATGCATATCCTTGGACTGTAGTCTCAACTTATAGTTTCCAAAGAAGATAGTTATCTTCACTTAAGTGTATAATGACCATATTGCTTTGAGGGCTAATTACAGTGTTAACGATCTGCTATAGCACTAGGTTGATGATTATTGCTTATGTTGGCAGAAGTAGCAGAGTTTGTATCATCAGTCGTGATGATTTCAGATTATGAGCAGACAAAGTAACAATAACAAGCAGAAAAGGAGAATCAATCAGAGATAAAATTCAAATGATAAAACCAAGAATTGCTCACAACCAGATTTGATGCAACCGCAATGTAACATTCCTGATTTTTAAGCTAATTTAGCTTGGAAATTTATATAAAATTTTGGTTAAGTTATGAATTAATAGAGAATTAATTTGAATATTTGGGAATGAATATGTATATAAATTAGATTTAAATAAATAGAATTTGAAGTTGGGATTAAAATTTAAATATCTCAGGAAATAAAATTGTATTTGGATTTTCTAAAATTAAATAAGATGTATCTTTATTTATATAAATTTGTAAAAGTATAAAATAAAATGTATGAATATAATGTCTTAATATGTATTTACTTTTTTAAATTAATAAAGCCTAATACCATTTGAAAATAATAAAAACATAGATTGTATATAACATTAAAACATATGGTAATGTAAAAAGGGATGTATTGTAAATATACAATTAAAAAAGGGTTTTAAACACAATTTAAAATTTAATTGGAGCATGGATATAAACATAAATTTCATTTTAGATGACATTTGTAAATTAAGTATGATATGCTTTAACAAGTGTTCATTCAAGATTAACAAGTGTATGCATATCTTTATTTGTTAATACAAGTGGCACGAAAAGGGTTTTTCTTTTTATCTAAAATTTATAAAAATATAAAAAAGTAAGAGAAATCAGATTTCTCAGTCTTTTTCAAAACTGAACAAAAACAAATTTAAATCAAAAATCTAAAAAGCTTGTTTCAAAAGCAACCAGATCAACAGTTTAAACTTGAAGCAACAACTTGATCAAATGTTTAAAACAAATCATCAATAATCAGCAAGCAGAGTTTTCAAAATCTGTAAATGAAATCAAGCAACAGCTTTTTCAAAACCTGGAAGATCAAAGCAAAGATTATCTCAGTATAAATTCCAAATAAATCAATTTGCAAGCTTCCAGTTCCAAGAAGCAAAACTAGAAAATAAAAAGCTTCAGGAATCAAAACCAAAGCATTTAAAAACTGGAACCATAAATAAGAAGTCTGTCCTCCGTTCGACCATGCAAGGTGAGCAAACTCTTCAACCTGTACGAGTAAATCTAGTTTGTATGTGTTTGAATCAGAAATGATGTGGTGAATGATGGTTGAATAGGTGCAAATATGTTGTGTACATATAATGTTGAATGTGAACAGATATATTCATATCTGTTCTTAGTTTACGAGGTTCAGAAAAAGAAAAAAAAATTAAAAGCTCAACATCTCAGCCTATAATTATCTATAGACTTTGATGTTGAATGAAACTAGTTTGAATTGGTAAGATCAAAATTTTAAAACACTTTTAGGTGGTTAAAATAAAAGAGTTTACTGGGAAATTATAAAAACACAGCAAATTCAAATTTCGTTCAAAATTAAATTGATAAAAACTCAAGTTTTGAATTCATGATCTGGTTCGTTTTCATAAAACATGATTTTTAAATATGAATTCATGATTTTTAAGTTAGAAAATATCAGGCATGTGGAGGTTGAACAAAATTGATTGGATCGTCAATCCCAGATGATCAAAGTGAATTTAAGCCTCGAGTTTGAATTTAAAGGAAGATGAAGTGTTGTAGATTGATGGAAAAATGGTCACATATTTTTTCGATGATCATAGAGGTGTTACGATTGGTTTTTAGGGTTTTAACCCAGTTTGTTCGATATGAAAGGAGTGACGATTTTGGTTGTCGCCATTGCATCGAGTTGCACTGGATTGAGGGGAATAGGAATGAGGGGTTATGGCGAAGTTATGGAAGAGGTGGCGATAATTCTGGTGGCCGGAGATGGTTCCTCGGAGCATGTTTTGGTGACCAGAGTTTGGTTCCAGGTGGCCTCGAATGGCTCGATTACGAGTTCGACGTTGTTTCGTCGATCTGGGTTGTTGAGGTGATACAATAGGTCATCGGGGACCTGAAGACAACGGCGATGGTGGTCAACGATTGCTCAGGGGATCGTGCAGGTGCACAGTATATCATTTGTATCCGGTTGTTTCTGGGTTGTGGAAGATGATAAAAAACTCGGGTTCCAGTACGAGGAATTGAAGAATTGACTCAAAGATGTTCTCGTTCCTATTGAGTTGATAATAGATCTTAAGATTTATCAGACTTTAAAATTTAAAATAAAAGTATGACAGGGTTTTAAAGAAAGAAAATGGCTCGGGTGTTTGGTCGGGTTTTTTGGTGACGCGCACGAGTTTCCTGAGTTTGATAGTTTAGCAAGTTTCTAAGTAATTAAAGGATTTAGTTTTAAAACAAATTAAATTTCTTTTTTTTATGAAGTTTTAGAAGAAAAGTATTAATAAGTTTTCAAACTTCAAATTTTAAATTTAAATGATTTAAAACTTGTTTTAGTCTTGGATAATTTTATTAAGTTAATCATTTAAATTATCCTAAGTGTTTCAAATTAAATTTGATGATGTTATTAAGGGATAGTTGAGATGAATGATTTATCTTAAATACTTGAGGTTTTATTAATAAAAGTAATCAAAGTATAATTAACTAATTATCCTAAGATGACAAATTAATGAGATCAATTATTAAAGGTTGATTTAAGGATCATTTAATTCAAAGTTGATTGATTAATCAAGTGATTAAAGAACAATTAATTAAGGATAAATTAATCAATGTAATTAATTAATTAAGGTAATTAATTTGAGGATAATTAATTAATTTAAAAGGTTAATTAATGAATGAAAGTGATTAAGGAATGATTATCAATTAAGGATTGATTAAATAAATTATTGTAATTAATTAAGGATAATTAATCAAAGGATTAATTATAAATTAAAGGTTAATTAATGTTTTAAGGATAATTAATTAATATGGTTTGTAATTAATTAATATTAATTAACCAGGATTAGTAACTATTCATAAGTAATTAAATCCGATTCAAAATTTATCAGATGATTAGCTGATCTTACTTATGAATGTTTGGATTCTATTAGATGATGAACTGTTTGATATCCTTGACGTGTGATACTTTGTGATATGAATTATGCTGATTTCAGTTGTGAATTGTTAATGTAATTTGTTTATCTGCGATAAATGTAATTTATTTATCTGTGATGAATTTATAACTGTGAATCTGTAAATAGGGATAAGCGTTATAGGGTTATACCACTTATCGATATTGTTGTGCGTTGGATTATGATGATTGATGTTGTTGCACTATTGGGTAAAATCCGTGGATGTAACGACCCGCCTTTTTGGACAGTTTAAACCGACGATCAAATACCCATGTCGATTCCAAACCATTAAAAGGGCAGATAGTTATTGAGGTAATTAAGAAAAGAAAAGGAAGGGAAATAAAGGAAATGAAACAACACAGAATCTCACAGCGGAAGGCTAAAGTATAATAATAAAATAACAGTTCATGAAGCTGTTAATTAAATGAATACATTTGAAATGAATACATTTGATTATTATTATACAACATTTATCAGAGTTACATACACAGCAAATATCATACAACAATGCAGCGGAATGGAATGAATATAATAGTAGTACATAATATACCAAATCTTCGTCTCCGTCCTCCAAGGAAATGATCTTCAACCTAAACTGAAAACTCAGGTCTGACACGAGCGTAATGAAAAGACAAAACACCCGAGTCAGGACTAAATATCCTCATGAAAGTTAAATCAATCGTAAATAAATATGAGTGTAACGGCGTCGGAGATGTTTACGGGGTTTGACATCTCCTATCCAGTGTCAACGTGCGTGCAATAACTCAAGAGATGTTACGGGATTTCCATCTCTCAAGGATCCGTGAAACTATATACTATGTAGTAATATACGCTAAGTAGATAATGCCTATCAGTAATATAAAGTATCAAAATAGCGTTAAGGCGTTACCATAATCCCCCTTAACACATTTTTTTTATTCCCAAAAGCATATACAAGACCGTAGTTTCCCCAAAACCGGAAGTCACCAGAGGGCAATCCATATACTCAAGGTACAAATCAAAAACGTAGTGGTCGCGAATAGGATAATCAGTATGACAAGGTACATGAGGCAATACCAACTAGGATACTAGTAGTTGCGTGATCCGGACTGATGTTGGGCATAGCCAGCAGCTACCCCAACACCGCGAAACAACACTCCCAAATCAAGGGGTGCACCCAAATCGCATCACAAATGTAATAGATATGGTATCGAAGAAGTGTGTCCGCTAGAGGTGGCGAACCTCAATGGCCCGGCGCGGCTCCTGTTTTAGTCATGTCAGGGGTCATCCAATAATCGTTCTCTTTCTTCAGTCAACGCGTTCACCAAACCATCCACTTCATTCTGGATCATCACTCCGCGTATAATAGTTATTAAAGTGGTTTTCGGTATCGACAGAGAGTATGTCCATATCCGATCCCGGTCTCTTTAATAACTACGTATTATTACACCTTTGGCTCTTTATATTTCAAATCGATTCATAATTGATATCAAAATATCATATTCGCTTCAAAAATCAAATCCATTCAAATATCATCGTATCTTTCAAAATATCAGATTTTATATTTAAATTCAAGATTTAAATATAAACATTTCACCTTATTGACCAGCTTAGGATTTTAGAAAAATAGTTTTAAGTAGTTTAAAAGTAGTTTTAAATAATTAAAATAGTTAAAAACACTTAAAATCTTTAAAATAGATAAATTAGTTTAAAATAATTTAAATTGGGTTAAGTAGATTTAAAATAGATTAAAATAGTTTAAGTATTCAAAATGGTTTATATAACAGAGTAATTTGGAAAACAAATTAAAACAGCTTCAAAATCAATCCATTTCAATTATAACTTCCCAATTCAAATCAATTTCAATTTCCATTCTACCGATTCAATTTCGATTTCAATTCAAAACAATGTCAACTTTTACTTCAAATCAATTCAATTCTACATTCACCTTTAATTAATTCAATTTCAATTTATATCGATTTGGAGCTTGATGTCTCAAAATATCAATTTATAACACTTAACAAAATTTCCAACAATATTCAAGTTTAAATCCAAATTCCAAATATGATTCAATTCCAAACTCGATTTCAAAATATCATTTTCATATCACTTTTACTTAGTAATATTCAAAGCTCGAAATAATGTTCAATCTTTAAAATAAATAGATTTTCGAAATTCAATCATATCCAAATTTTAAATTTTAAAGTCACAACTTAAATTATTTACCAATTTCTTTTAACCAAAATTTATTTCAACATTCCAACTCAATTTTTCGACAAATTCGATTTCTATAAATTGATTTCTATTTTAACTTTTAAATCAAAACATTTAAATAAATTTTAAATCGACGATTTCAAAAATTATTTATTTAGCCAATTCGGTGTCCGTATAAAATTTTCTATCCTATGGCCAAGTAGTTATTTACTTCAATTAAATGTCAAGGATGAGTATATATTACTTAAATTAAATCACAGTATCATATGTATGCATAACAGGATATATATAAGCAATAAACATCCAAACATTTAAATATCAAACAATAACATCCATCGAAATAAATCATCCAATAGACAATACAATCCATGGCAATTTCATAGTTATCAAGGTCAGGTAATTTAATCGCCATTCAGATTTCAATTTCAATTTAACTGTCAATTTAATTTTTCAACGGTTAATTCAAATAACAAGCTATACGACAATTAAATTCATATCAAACAACGACAAATAACATTCATAGCATTTCATAATGTCAATTTAACTAGCATAAAGATATTTAGTACGTTGTGAGCGTTATAAAACACTCACCTTGATTTACGATTGTCGCCGAAACGTTCCGGTTTGGAACTAGACCGGACGACTCCCAAATTTAGCCCAAATTTCGACTATCTTCAAATACATCCAAACCAATTTCATTTCGAAGCTCTCGCCATCACGATCGCAACGCAAAAAGTCTCGTCTCAATCGGACCTCGTATGTGAGAGTTATACATTTTATAAGTTATCGACATTTGAATTTATAAAACAATTTATATTATATTTAAATGAATTCATACCCAAAGCAAATAAAGCCCAGCCCACTTAACTTCTTCTTCCCCAAACTCCATGTACGTGAAAAAATGCACAAACCCACCATTGCCGTGCACCAATCTCCAGTGATACGGAGCTCCGATACTCCGTTTGACATGCCGTCTTCGCCAAACTCCTTCTCTTCGAAGTCTCCACCATCACGACCACAAAGCTACATGTGCGGCCCCACTTAGAAAGATGCGACCTGAAGCTCTCCTCTCGACCATGATCAGGTCGCACACCCCAAGACACCACCGAGCTCCATCAAAACGCGCGTCCAGATGCTATTCGACGAGGAGAATCCAAATACGAGCTTTATTTCTCGAATCGATGAATGAAAACAAAGTGAAGCTTAACCCTAGCTTCAAGACCCCTTACGCCTTCACTGTCGCGCTCCCAAACTCCAAGTCGCACCAGGCCAAAAGCATATAGGATCGAAGCAAACGATGAAATAGGATTGTTAGAGAAGGTTTCGTGATTTTTAATCGAATATTTGAGGAGAAAGAAATTTTTGAAGTTTGACATATTATCTTCTTCTGCCTGAAGCTTGCGTGAGTGGGTTATTAAAGGAAATGAGAAGCTTTTTGCGTGTTGAATGGGTCAAAGGTACAGTGAAAAGATGGGATAGCAGCTGAAAAGGAGATTTGACTAATTAAAATATTTATTTAAATTTCAAAATACCTCGATCTACGCAACTCGAAATCTCGAACCCCTATCAAGACGTGCCGCTAGGCGCTTATAGGGTTTACCCCGTGATCCGGACACAATGGAATAGGTTTCGGAGGCTAATTCGATCGTATGTGAGAGTTACGGAAATAAACGATCAATTTTACATTAAACCGATTAAACGAATATCTATGCGTTTTGGCTTGCCCCGGACAAATGGTAAATCCGTTTGACTTGAAATTTGAAACCATACAATAATATCACATTACGGATCCAATAAAACTAGTTTCGTCAAAATCCGAGACCGTTTGAAAAATGACTATTTTAACTCGCCAAATTAATATTAAAACAATTTCAACGCGTTTCGAGCTGCCACGGTCAAACGACAACTCCGATTGCTATGAAAATTGAAATCCGATAATAACTAACTATTACGGATCCAATGGAACTAGTTTTGTCCAATTCTGAGACTGTTCAAAAATTGGCTATTTTCCAGTCGAAAATTAAATATTAAAATATTCAATTTTCACAAATAAATTTTAAATTCAGTTTTAAAAATTCTATAACATCACTATAACTTCAATATGATAAAATAAAATTTTACAAATCATTTTTAATCATATTAAACCCGTTATTTAATTTATCCAATAAATTCCAAATATTTAATTTAGACAATTTCGCTTATCCAATAATTCATTATCTTTTGAAATATTGAAATTGAACTTATAAGATTCAGCTTTTAAAACCATTTCAAAATTTAGAACACTATTTCCATTTTACAGTTATTCAATTATTCAATAAGTTTCAAATATTTAATTTAAACAATTTACGTGTTCAATATTCAATATTTGATTTCAAATAGATTTTACTTATCAATCAACTACTCTCTTATACCAAATGAATTCAACATTTATCACCCTATTCAACTATTGATTGCAAAGGAATTTACTAAGTAGCATTTATTTTTCATTACTTGGATAATTGTTGCAATTCATTCCAGTTATTATTATTCCAAATGAATTACAAAATTTTTTTCTAACATTAAATCATGAAATCTTATTAAATTAGCTATTTTAATTATCGAAAATTTACGGGTCGTTACACTCTCCCCCACTCAAAACTTTTCGTCCCCGAAAAGGAAAAAGAAGGGAAAAGAAACTAAGTATAGAATTCAACATTAGATATATTTTATTCAAAGTTACCAGCTTATAAAACAATGAAATTTCCATCTATAAAGTCATAACTACGCTTCCACTAACTTACTCCGAACAGCTTTCTAAATTTAAAAGTTAGTTATCAAAACAAGTTATAAAATTTTAAAACTTGAAACTTTTCTAACACTTGAATTTACGGAAAATTTCGGCAGAGTCTCCTTTGCGCGGCTCGATCAGAAAAATTTTACAATTCAATATATAACACAAATATAACCAATATATAACAAATATACATCTCATCTCAATGATGAGGCATCCCAATCATGGGGAAACAATATATAATATCAAATTCGATATGTAATACGGGTATGTACCTTTTATTTGTTATTAGCAAGCATATTTTAGCAATTTAGCATGAAACGAGCTCCATACGTGCCGCACGCCATCAATACCAACTAAATACTCAATAAATAGATGAGAACATGTATATAAGAAGAAATATCAATATGAGACATCACAATCATAGCTTAAGAAGACAGCAACCTAAAATTTCACATTTTATGAATCCAGACCTGCTGCAAAGATTCAGGTTTTTGACACAGTAAATTCAGAAATCTGGGAATACTTATAAAAGAAAAGTTGTTCCACTCGTTCTAAGCTTTCCAGCAATATAAAGATCGTCAAAATCAGACTTACGGTTTGAAAGTTATGCTCAGTTTACTTTCAGCTTTCAACTTAAAAAAATTTAGATAGGACAGGGAATGTCCATCCAGTTCAGACTCAGTTTAGGCTAATCAAATTACAAAATCTGACAAAGTGATCCAAATAAGACTTTTAGCTTACAGAAAGAACTTTCATTTGCAAAAAATTTGGGCTCAATCGGATTTATAAATCTCAAGTTATCGTTGTTCTAGTACAGCACTTATGTGCAAATTTTTTCCAACCAAAACTAGTGTAACGATTTTGATCTAGAAATTTGGTAACATAGATTTTCAAGTGGTTTTGGTTAATTCAAGTTTATATATAACTTTATTCATATCAAATTTCACATTTTTACCTTCATTTAACGCTGGATCTACTGGTAGAACATTTCTAAACTATTTTTCAAGTATACAATTATTTCATAGACATATCCATTTTATTTATATATTCTTTTAAGTATCCCTTTTGTTTAAAAAAAATCAATTCACACTCCAACCTTAAACAAATTTAAATATCAAACATTCCATTATTTTAGTTTCAACTTGTATAACATTCTATTACATATATACGTCAACATTTCAACTTTTTAAACAAAAGGCAAGTTATATATACGTTTATATAAATGAAATTTTGAGTATTATACAAATCAATCTTATTAAATTTTGTTAACAAGAACATTTAACGATTTAAACTTATTTGATTCCATTATATTCAATTTAAGAAGTTTAGGTTACTTTCCATATTTCACTTAACCATTTAGTTTCACCTTAAATTTCCATTTTGATCGTTTCATATTGAATTGATTTTTCATCCAATTCTCATTTACCTTTCTATTCAAATTCATTACAAAGATATAATTGATTCACTATTTGATTACTTCATTAGATTTGAATATGCTTACACAAATATCTTATTCGATTAAGAATTTACAGTTTCTAGTTTGTTTCAAATTTTACTACATTCCAATTCTAAGAGTTTTAACTTTTATTTTATACTCATTTTATATTAATAACTTTTTATTACAGTAAACCTCATTTCAATTTTTGTCCATATCTCAATTTATTTAATCTTATTTATGTTAAATATTCTTATCATTTTCATTCCATAAATTTAAATTCATTTTTAGCTTATTAATTCTCAATTAATTTAACACTTATTAAGTTAATCAATTATCATCCATCTAACAACCAATGCATATCAACATTCTCCAAGATCTACACTAAATCGATTATACATTTCCAAGTCAAATTTTTTTTTATTTCATACACTTCCAAGTTTATTAACATTTAGTTATATTCAAATTTAATTAGTTTCCATTTACAAGTTTTATTTTTCATTAAATTTAAATTTTATTCATTCATTTGTATATATCCTTCATTTTACAGCCTAAATTTCTTTTATTATTTACAACTATCAATAGATCTTCACATTTTATTATTCACTCTTACACTTGGTATATTATTCCTCTACTTATCCTTAGTAGCATTTTAAACTTTTTAAGTATTTGGTAAGTTATATCTATGCTATAGAATGAAATTTAATACTATGCGAGTTTTACAGTTTCAATTTTTATTTTAAGTTCATAATTTCCTAATTCTAAGGATTTCTACTTCAATTGATATTTTCACTTAGCTCTTAGGTTCATTTCTCATTTCACAATTCAGAAGTTCCTTAATGATTCAAGTCTAAATTCATTTCAATCATAAAAAAAAAAAATTATTAATTATTAAAGAACTTAAGAATTCCAATCCCGGTTTCATTTCAAATCAAGGTTTGAAATAATATATACTTATATAATTTATATATCAAATCATACTATAGAGAATACAAAAATAAAATAAAAGTTGAATTAAAACAAGGTTTAGACAAGCTATTAAGTGGTCTCCCCCACTCGGACTCTCGAAAATAAACGCCGATGATGCGTGCACTCATCACCGAAATCATTTTCTAGCGTCAAGAGAAGGGAATATAACACTCATAAAAAAAATCCTTCGAAAACAATTTCAACTCAATTATACTATCATATAATACTCATATTATATTTTTTCAAATTCTTGTAAGTCAATTTCAAACACCGGAATTTAAATTCCCAAATCCAAGTTAAAATTCATTTATATTCATTATCAATTGTGTTTACAAGATTTCATTTTCCTAAATCCATTGTTATTTAATCAATTGTTGTAAATATTGACTAATCAAACAATAACGATAATAATCTAATATTATCATCTCCTAACAATCAATTCAATCAAAATGAATAAATATTCAAATAATTCTTTATATAAAAATATATTCCAAAACGATATTGTGTTGGTTTGTCCTATTCGAGTGTTTAGAAATTCCTATCGACGCCTTGGCGTCCCAAGTATCAACCAGAATTCATAAATACTCAACGGAACAAATTAACACAATATAAAACCATTTTATATCAAATAACAAGTACGCTCTCTCATATACACTCAACTCATTCATATAGTTTACCTCTATTTCAATGAGTTATTCCCCACTAGAGCCAAGGTTTATCGCTAAACCAAAGCTCTGATACCAACTGTAACGACCCGCCTTTTTGGACAGTTTAAACCGACGATCAAATACCCATGTCGATTCCAAACCATTAAAAGGGCAGATAGTTATTGGGGTAATTAAGAAAAGAAAAGGAAGGGAAATAAAGGAAATGAAACAACACAGAATCTCACAGCGGAAGGCTAAAGTATAATAATAAAATAACAGTTCATGAAGCTGTTAATTAAATGAATACATTTGAAATGAATACATTTGATTATTATTATACAACATTTATCAGAGTTACATACACAACAAATATCATACAACAATGCAGCGGAATGGAATGAATATAATAGTAGTACATAATATACCAAATCTTCGTCTCCGTCCTCCAAGGAAATGATCTTCAACCTAAACTGAAAACTCAGGTCTGACCCGAGCGTAATGAAAAGACAAAACACCCGAGTCAGGACTAAATATCCTCATGAAAGTTAAATCAATCGTAAATAAATATGAGTGTAACGGCGTCGGAGATGTTTACGGGGTTTGACATCTCCTATCCAGTGTCAACGTGCGTGCAATAACTCAAGAGATGTTACGGGATTTCCATCTCTCAAGGATCCGTGAAACTATATACTATGTAGTAATATACGCTAAGTAGATAATGCCTATCAGTAATATAAAGTATCAAAATAGCGTTAAGGCGTTACCATAATCCCCCTTAACACATTTTTTTATTCCCAAAAGCATATACAAGACCGTAGTTTCCCCAAAACCGGAAGTCACCAGAGGGCAATCCATATACTCAAGGTACAAATCAAAAACGTAGTGGTCGCGAATAGGATAATCAGTATGACAAGGTACATGAGGCAATACCAACTAGGATACTAGTAGTTGCGTGATCCGGACTGATGTTGGGCATAGCCAGCAGCTACCCCAACACCGCGAAACAACACTCCCAAATCAAGGGGTGCACCCAAATCGCATCACAAATGTAATAGATATGGTATCGAAGAAGTGTGTCCGCTAGAGGTGGCGAACCTCAATGGCCCGGCGCGGCTCCTGTTTTAGTCATGTCAGGGGTCATCCAATAATCGTTCTCTTTCTTCAGTCAACGCGTTCACCAAACCATCCACTTCATTCTGGATCATCACTCCGCGTATAATAGTTATTAAAGTGATTTTCGGTATCGACAGAGAGTATGTCCATATCCGATCCCGGTCTCTTTAATAACTACGTATTATTACACCTTTGGCTCTTTATATTTCAAATCGATTCATAATTGATATCAAAATATCATATTCGCTTCAAAAATCAAATCCATTCAAATATCATCGTATCTTTCAAAATATCAGATTTTATATTTAAATTCAAGATTTAAATATAAACATTTCACCTTATTGACCAGCTTAGGATTTTAGAAAAATAGTTTTAAGTAGTTTAAAAGTAGTTTTAAATAATTAAAATAGTTAAAAACACTTAAAATCTTTAAAATAGATAAATTAGTTTAAAATAATTTAAATTGGGTTAAGTAGATTTAAAATAGATTAAAATAGTTTAAGTATTCAAAATGGTTTATATAACAGAGTAATTTGGAAAACAAATTAAAACAGCTTCAAAATCAATCCATTTCAATTATAACTTCCCAATTCAAATCAATTTCAATTTCCATTCTACCGATTCAATTTCGATTTCAATTCAAAACAATGTCAACTTTTACTTCAAATCAATTCAATTCTACATTCACCTTTAATTAATTCAATTTCAATTTATATCGATTTGGAGCTTGATTTCTCAAAATATCAATTTATAACACTTAACAAAATTTCCAACAATATTCAAGTTTAAATCCAAATTCCAAATATGATTCAATTCCAAACTCGATTTCAAAATATCATTTTCATATCACTTTTACTTAGTAATATTCAAAGCTCGAAATAATGTTCAATCTTTAAAATAAATAGATTTTCGAAATTCAATCATATCCAAATTTTAAATTTTAAAGTCACAACTTAAATTATTTACCAATTTCTTTTAACCAAAATTTATTTCAACATTCCAACTCAATTTTTCGACAAATTCGATTTCTATAAATTGATTTCTATTTTAACTTTTAAATCAAAACATTTAAATAAATTTTAAATCGACGATTTCAAAAATTATTTATTTAGCCAATTCGGTGTCCGTATAAAATTTTCTATCCTATGGCCAAGTAGTTATTTACTTCAATTAAATGTCAAGGATGAGTATATATTACTTAAATTAAATCACAGTATCATATGTATGCATAACAGGATATATATAAGCAATAAACATCCAAACATTTAAATATCAAACAATAACATCCATCGAAATAAATCATCCAATAGACAATACAATCCATGGCAATTTCATAGTTATCAAGGTCAGGTAATTTAATCGCCATTCAGATTTCAATTTCAATTTAACTGTCAATTTAATTTTTCAACGGTTAATTCAAATAACAAGCTATACGACAATTAAATTCATATCAAACAACGACAAATAACATTCATAGCATTTCATAATGTCAATTTAACTAGCATAAAGATATTTAGTACGTTGTGAGCGTTATAAAACACTCACCTTGATTTTACGATTGTCGCCGAAACGTTCTGGTTTGGAACTAGACCGGACGACTCCCAAATTTAGCCCAAATTTCGACTATCTTCAAATACATCCAAACCAATTTCATTTCGAAGCTCTCGCCATCACGATCGCAACGCAAAAAGTCTCGTCTCAATCGGACCTCGTATGTGAGAGTTATACATTTTATAAGTTATCGACATTTGAATTTATAAAACAATTTATATTATATTTAAATGAATTCATACCCAAAGCAAATAAAGCCCAGCCCACTTAACTTCTTCTTCCCCAAACTCCCTGTACGTGAAAAAATGCACAAACCCACCATTGCCGTGCACCAATCTCCAGTGATACGGAGCTCCGATACTCCGTTTGACATGCCGTCTTCGCCAAACTCCTTCTCTTCGAAGTCTCCACCATCACGACCACAAAGCTACATGTGCGGCCCCACTTAGAAAGATGCGACCTGAAGCTCTCCTCTCGACCATGATCAGGTCGCACACCCCAAGACACCACCGAGCTCCATCAAAACGCGCGTCCAGATGCTATTCGACGAGGAGAATCCAAATACGAGCTTTATTTCTCGAATCGATGAATGAAAACAAAGTGAAGCTTAACCCTAGCTTCAAGACCCCTTACGCCTTCACTGTCGCGCTCCCAAACTCCAAGTCGCACCAGGCCAAAAGCATATAGGATCGAAGCAAACGATGAAATAGGATTGTTAGAGAAGGTTTCATGATTTTTAATCGAATATTTGAGCAGAAAGAAATTTTTGAAGTTTGACGTATTATCTTCTTCTGCCTGAAGCTTGCGTGAGTGGGTTATTAAAGGAAATGAGAAGCTTTTTGCGTGTTGAATGGGTCAAAGGTACAGTGAAAAGATGGGATAGCAGCTGAAAAGGAGATTTGACTAATTAAAATATTTATTTAAATTTCAAAATACCTCGATCTACGCAACTCGAAATCTCGAACCCCTATCAAGACGTGCCGCTAGGCGCTTATAGGGTTTACCCCGTGATCCGGACACAATGGAATAGGTTTCGGAGGCTAATTCGATCGTATGTGAGAGTTACGGAAATAAACGATCAATTTTACATTAAACCGATTAAACGAATATCTATGCGTTTTGGCTTGCCCCGGACAAATGGTAAATCCGTTTGACTTGAAATTTGAAACCATACAATAATATCACATTACGGATCCAATAAAACTAGTTTCGTCGAAATCCGAGACCGTTTGAAAAATGACTATTTTAACTCGCTAAATTAATATTAAAACAATTTCAACGCGTTTCGAGCTGCCACGGTCAAACGACAACTCCGATTGCTACGAAAATTGAAATCCGATAATAACTAACTATTACGGATCCAATGGAACTAGTTTTGTCCAATTCTGAGACTGTTCAAAAATTGGCTATTTTCCAGTCGAAAATTAAATATTAAAATATTCAATTTTCACAAATAAATTTTAAATTCAGTTTTAAAAATTCTATAACATCACTATAACTTCAATATGATAAAATAAAATTTTACAAATCATTTTTAATCATATTAAACCCGTTATTTAATTTATCCAATAAATTCCAAATATTTAATTTAGACAATTTCGCTTATCCAATAATTCATTATCTTTTGAAATATTGAAATTGAACTTATAAGATTCAGCTTTTAAAACCATTTCAAAATTTAGAACACTATTTCCATTTTACAGTTATTCAATTATTCAATAAGTTTCAAATATTTAATTTAAACAATTTACGTGTTCAATATTCAATATTTGATTTCAAATAGATTTTACTTATCAATCAACTACTCTCTTATACCAAATGAATTCAACATTTATCACCCTATTCAACTATTGATTGCAAAGGAATTTACTAAGTAGCATTTATTTTTCATTACTTGGATAATTGTTGCAATTCATTCCAGTTATTATTATTCCAAATGAATTACAAAATTTTTTTCTAACATTAAATCATGAAATCTTATTAAATTAGCTATTTTAATTATCGAAAATTTACGGGTCGTTACAGTGGACAACGCCTTACACACACAAATATGGATTGCACGAGGAAATTGGTTAAGTCACGGATTTTTGAAATAGTTTTTAAAAATTGAATTTTGAATCCAAAGGGTTTTGGGAAATGGATTTGGGTGAAATGTAAAAAGCTTTTGAAAAAGAGTTTTAAAGATTAAAGTTATTTTGAATAACTTGATAAAGTTTTGAAATTTAAATAATTTGAAATTGAATTCTATATTCGGAGATTATGGTTTAAAAGATTACACGAGTTATAAATGTGTTTTAGACCATTTTAAAAGTATTGTTTTGGAATTTGAATTTAACCGAAGGACTTTAACTTGTATAAATGAAATCGGATTTTTTCGAAACGAAAAGTAATTGTTTTGAAATAAGAATAGCTTCCATATAATGAAAGGATTTCCAATTTGTGTTGAAAAATTCAATTTTGAGATGAAATTGTGAATGTTTTTGAAAGCTATGAATAAACCTTTGTGAAAGATTGTTAAGCTTTGTTTTGGAATCGAAGAGGATTCTAAATGGTGTATCTTTTATATATAAAAGATTTGAAATGGGAATTGTTTTGAAAGTTATGAATGGATCTTTGGAAATAGTTTTGAAAACTACAAATTGAATTTGGTTTAGTAATTGGATGTGGTAATCCAAATTGGGAGAGGAAATTGTTTTGAAAAGCTGTGAATGAATCTTTGTGAAATCTGGGTGAACTTTGTGAAGTGAATATTTTTCTTTAAAGATTTGGAATTGGTAATTTGTTTAAACCATTTGAAAAGAAAGTTTGCGTTTTAAGTTGTGGCTTAACTGAAATCCCATATACATATGTTTTTAATATTGCGCTTATTATTCGGTTTAGCCGGGAGAGGACCTTGTGGCATACAACCCATTTCGAGTAATGATACGACGTTATGGATAGCATTTGAAGACCGGTGGAGAAGAACGGATATTTTCGAAAGCGAAGGATAACCCGTCGAATGTCTCTGCATCGAATGGCCCCCGGTATAGAGATTTGAGCACCCTTTGTGATGGGGAGTCTGGACGTGATTAGGGATTATCCAGATTTGCAAGGGCTTCTTTGTGAAGTGCCTTCGGTTCTGATCGACCTGGAGCAGACTTGTATGGATGTGTGTCTGACGTCACACTTTGAGATGTAAAGCTGGTTTCTATCAAATACATTTCTGTTTGGTGGCGGACATTTATTCTCTTAGCTTAACACCCTTCTCTGAGACTTATGAGCTCAGAGGTTATGTAGTTGATGGTTAATAGTGATACATTCCCTATTTGGTAATGTGGCACACGAAGTGCTGCTGATCATTTGTTGTTCGAAGCATGGATTTGTGACAAAGTGTAGCTTTGTGGACGAAACTGCATCAGGACCTCACACCCCGGAAATGGTCGAAATAGGAATGTTGCAGCAAGGTTTTTAGGGGTCGCGCCCCTTGGGTATGTCCATTTCCTTCTGGATAAAAGGTGATATCATGGCATGGAGCCTAGATATTTAACCTATGTGGTTACTGCAAATTTATTACTTTGTGGTTGTTGGTTGAGAGGCACCTCGGATAAAGGTCGGTAACGACCGGGAGTGGCATACTTGTATGGTAGTTACCTATGTTATAGCTTGGTTAAAGCGTGAGGTAGCGTCGGCCTTGTTAGTAGAGATCCGGTTAGGTTCTTGGGGGCGTCCTTCCAGAGGCGTTCCCATTTCGGTAAGGAAGTTCCTTAGCCTGACCATTTGTTGAAAATCCAAAGAAACAATACGCGCCTTGTACGGTTTTAGTTATATAACCTGCCATTTAACGTGGTAGCTATAGTAGGCATAGTACGAAATGTCTATGCTGGCTATGATTAATATTATACTTTCGAAAGGTTTTCTGCACTATGCACTAATAATAATATCAAATGGTTTTCACATATCAAGCATTTTTTACTATCATAAGGAGGAATCTCCTCCAAGTGTGCGCTTGCATTGTGTGTGTGACGGGAGGCCTTATGGCAGTTTCATTTTAAAGCATTGCGGATTTCAATATTTTAAAATCTTTTGTTGTTGTTTTAAAGATAAAACTATTTTTGTTTGCTCATACCAATCCCATGATTGACCTAGAGTTTATTGTTCCCTTCCTAAACTCTGGGTGTCCATAATTTTCCACACAGGCAGTCTAGAGTCTGGTTTTTCAGATAGTCAGCTAGTAGATGTAGATTCGATAGTCTTCAACTTTCTGTTTGGAATCTTGAAGTCGTTGGTGTTTGGAGCCATTTGGATTTTGGCGATCGCATTTGTTTCTCTTTAATATTTGGTGTCACCTTTTTGCTTATTGTCTCGATGATGGTGGTTCTCTCTTTCTGGTTTGGAGTCTTTCTAGCTTTGGGGCTTTGGAGATGGAGTTACAGGATGGTGTTGGCTTCTTTTGGAGATTCTATTAGAGTTCCTTCTTTGGAGTTCAAGTTTAAGTTATCTTACTGCTATCGATGGTCGCAAAGTCTAGACCATCTGCTTATGATATTATTCTGCTGCTGTGTCTTGTATCTCTGATAGTTATCGATATCATTTGTACCATTGTTGTATATGAGATATTGTATCTTTGGAGTTATGATGTATTCATTCATTTTTCTTCCGCTGTGTTGTACTTAATGTGTTATATGCTCCGGCGAGCCAAATTCGACGTTTGAATCTACGACATTCGAGTACAAGTGAAGTACGGGTGCCGATTTTCGAACGTGAAAATCCGAGTCGTCACATTTGGTATCAGAGCTAAAGGTTGAAACTTTAGCTCAGGAGTATAACACATTAGGTAACTCATTAGAGATTAGGTGAAGTATACCCTAGAATGAGTATCCCTATGGTATCCGTCCGTATACCTCAGTAAAATCCCTTACTATTCACTAATAGCAAGTATGAATGCGAGAAGAGGATGAGATAGGGGACGGGGGAGCACCACTACAAGTGGTCAATACCCTGTAAAAACAAGGAAACAATCTTTTCTTTATCAATCTCTTTGATCGTCCTTTTCAATTCTTTGATGGTTTCATGGCAGCTCGAGGCGGAAGCTTCGATAGGAGATCATTATTTCGGTCAAATTAAAGGATAAATTAGCATGGGACATAAACTCCAAATAAATCAGAATTGTTTGTTTGGATGACTTGTTTGCTTTGGTTTCTATGGTTGATAGGAATAATTTGGTTTCTAAACTAAAATTTTTGGGATTGTATCAATATATCTGTCTATTCTTTGGGGTCTGGATATGTTCTATGAATGGTTAGTTATCCCTTCGAACTAACCAGTGCCCTTGCATATCTTAGGATGAATGATCCGAGTATCTTGTGAAGTGTTAAGTGAACTCGTTGTTGTATCTATTGATGATATTCTGATTTGGTAAGCCAAATGAAGAATTGATACTCAGTTTGATCTGGAAAACTATCTCTCTATCTTTCTATATTCTTTTGTTGTCTCCCCGTCTTTCAAATTTCGAGGACGAAATTTTCTAAGGGGGGAATCCGCAACATTCCTGACTTTTAAGCTAAATTAATTTGGAAATTTATATAAAAATTTGGTTAAGTTATGAATTAACAGAGAATTAATTTGAATATTTGGGAATGAATATGTATATAAATTAGATTTAAATAAATAGAATTTGGAATTGGGATTCAAATTTAAATATCTCAGGAAATAAAATTGTATTTGGATTTTCTAAAATTAAATAAGTTGTATCTTTATTTATATAAATTTGTATAAGTACAAAATAATATGTATGAATATAAAGTCTTAATATGTATTTACCTTTTTAAATTAATAAAGCCTAATACCATTTGAAAATAATAAAAACATAGATTATATATAACATTAAAACAAATGGTAATGTAAAAAGGGATGTATTGTAAATATATAATTAAAAAAGGGTTTCAAACACAATTTAAAATTTAATTGGGGCAAGGATATAAACATGAATTTCATTTTAGATGACATTTGTAAATTAAGTATGATATGCTTTAACAAGTGTTCATTCAAGATTAACAAGTGTAAGCATATCTTTATTTGCTAATACAAGTGGCAAGAAAAGGGTTTTTCTTTTTATCTAAAATTTATAAAAATATGAACAAGTAAGAGAAATCAGATTTCTCAATCTTTTTCAAAACTGAACCAAAAAAAAATTTAAATCAAAGTCTAAAAAGCTTGTTTCAAAAGCAACCAAATCAACAGTTTAAACTTGAAGCAACAACTTGATCAAATGTTCAAAACAAATCATCAACAATCAGCAAGCAGAGTTTTCAAAATCTGGAAATGAAATCAAACAACAGCTTTTCCAAAACCTGGAAGATCAAAGCGAAGATTATCTCGGTATAAATTCAAAACAAATAAATTTGCAAGCTTCCAGATCCCAGAAGCAAAAATAGAAAATGAAAAGCTTCAGGAATCAAAACCAAAGCATTTAAAACCTGGAAGCAGAAATAAGAAGTTTGTCCTTTGTTCGACCATGCAAGGTGAGCAAACTCTTTAACCTGTACGAGTAAATCTGGTTTGTATGTGTTTGAATCAGAAATTATGGGTGAATGATGGTCGAATAGGTGCAAATATGTTGTGTATACATATAATGTTGAATGTGAACAGATATATTCATATCTATTCTTAGTTTACAGGGTTCAGAAAAAGAAAAAAAAAATACAAGCTTACCATCTCAGCCTATAATTATCTATAGACTTTGATGTCTGAATGAAACTAGTTTGAATTGGTAAGATCAAAATTTTAAAACACTTATAGGTAGTTAAAATAAAAGGGTTTACTGGGAAATTATAAAAACACAACATATTCAAATTTTGTTCAAAATTAAATTGATAAAAACTCGAGTTTTGAATTCATGATCTAGTTCGTTTTCATAAAACATGATTTTTAAATATGAATTCATGATTTTTAAGTTAGAAAATCTCGAGCATGTGGAGTTGAACAAAATTGCTTGGATCGTCAATTCTAGATGATCAAAGTGAAATTAAGCCTCGAGTTTGAATTTAAAGGAAGATGAAGTGTTGTAGATTGATGGAAAAATGGTCACATATTTTTTGATGATCATAGAGGTGTCGCGATTGGTTTGTAGGGTTTTAACCTAGTTTGTTCGATATGAAAGGAGTGACAATTTTGGTTGCCGCCATTGCATCGAGTTGCACTGGATTGAGGGGAATAGGAGCAAGGGGTTATGGCGAAGTTATGGAAGAGGTGGCGATAATTCTAGTGGCTGGAGGTGGTTCCTCGGAGCATGTTTTGGTGACTAGAGTTTGGTTCCAGGTGGCCTCTAATAGCTCGATTACGAGTTCGACGTCGTTTCATTGATCTGGGTTGTTGAGGTGATACAATAGGTCATCAGGGACCTGAAGACAACGGCGATGGTAGTCGGCAATCGCTCAGGGGATCGTGCACGTGCACATTATATCATTTGTATCTGGTTGTTTTTGGGTTATGGAAGATGATAAAAAAACTCGGGTTCGAGTACGAGGAATTGAAGAATTGACTAGATGTACTGGTGCCTGTTGAGTTGATAACAGGTCTTAAGATCTAACAGACTTTAAAATTTAAAATAAAAGTATGACAGGGTTTTAAAGAAAGAAAATGGCTTGGGTGCTTGGTCATATTTTCTGGTGATGGGCTCGAATTTCTCGAGCTTGATAGTTTAGCAAGTTTTTAAGTAATTAAAGGATTTAGTTTTAAAACAAATTAAATTTATTTTTTTATGAAGTTCTAGAAGAAAAGTATTAATAAGTTTTCAAACTTCAAATTTTAAATTTAAATGATTTTAAAACTTGTTTTAGTCTTGGACAATTTTATTAAGTTAATCATTTAAATTATCCTAAGTGTTTCAAATTAAATTTGATGACGTAATTAAGGGATAGTTGAGATGAATGATTTAACTTAAATATTTAAGGTTTTATTAATAAAAGTAATCAAAGTATAATTACTTAATTATCCTAAGATGATAAATTAATGAGATCAATTATTAAAGGTTGATTTAAGGATCATTTAATTCAAAGTTGATTGATTAATCAAGTGATTAAAGAACAATTAATTAAGGATAAATTAATTAATTAAGGTAATTAATTTGAGGATAATTAATTAATTTAAAATTTTAATTAATTAATGAATGTGATTAAGGAATGATTATCAATTAAGGATTGATTAAATAAATTATTGTAATTAATTAAGGATAATTAATCAAAGGATTAATTATAAATTAAAGGTTAATTAATGTTTTAAGGATAATTAATTAATATGGGTTGTAATTAATTAATATTATTTAACCAGGATTAGTAGTTATTCATAAGTAATTAAATCTGATTTAAATTTTATCAGATGATTAGCTAATCTTGCTTATGAATGTTTGGATTCTATTGGATGATGAATTGTTTGATATCCTTGATGTGTGATGCTTTGTGATATGAATTATGCTGATTTAAGTTGTGAACTGTGAATTTAATTTGTTTATCTATGATAAACGTAATTTATTTATCTGTGATGAATTTATATCTATGAATCTGTAAATAGGGATAAGCGTTATAGGGTTATACCGCTTATCGATATTGCTGTGTGTTGGATTATGATGATTGGTGTTGTTGCACTATTGGGTAAAACCCCTGGACAACGCCTTACACACAAAAATATGAATTGCACGAGGAAATTGGTTAAGTCACAGATTTTTGAAATAGTTTTTAAAAATTGAATTTTGAATCCAAATAGTTTTGGGAAATGGATTTGGGTGAAATGTAAAAAGCTTTTGAAAAAGAGTTTTAAAGATTAAAGTTATTTTGATAACTTGATAAAGTTTTGAAATTTAAATAATTTGGTTTGAATTTGAATTCAAAATTTGAAATTGAATTCTATATTTGGAGATTATGGTTTAAAAGATTATATGAGTTATAAATGTGTTTAAATGTGTTTTAAACTATTTTAAAAGTATTGTTTTGGAATTTGAATTTAATTGAAGGACTTTAACTTGTATAAATGAAATTGGATTTTTACGAAACGAAAACTAATTGTTTCCAAATAAGAATAGCTTTCATATAATGAAAGGATTTCCAATTTGTGTTGAAAAATTCAAGTTTGAGATGAAATTATGAATGTTTTTGAAAGCTATGAATAAACCTTTGTGAAAGATTGTTAAGCTTTGTTTTGGAATCGAAGAGGATTCTAAATTGTATATCTTTTATATATAAAAGATTTGAAATGGGAATTGTTTCGAAAGTTATGAATGGATCTTTGGAAATAGTTTTGAAAACTATAAATTGATTCTTTGGTTTAATAATTGGATGTGGTAATCCAATTTGGGAGAGTAAATTGTTTTGAAAAGATGTGAATGAATCTTTCTGAAATCTTGGTGAGCTTTGTGAAGTGAATCTTTTTGTTTAAAGATTTGGAAATTTCAATTTGTTTAAACCATTTTAAAAGAAAGTTTTGGGTTTTAAGTTGTGACTTAACTGAAATCCCATATCCATATGTTTTTAATATTGAGCTCATTATTCGGTTTAACCGGGAGAGGACCTTGTGTCATATAACCCATTCTGAATAATGATACGACGTTATGGGTAGCATTTGAAAACAGATGGAGAAGACCGAATATTTTCGAAAGCGAAAGGATAACCCGTCGAATGTCTCTGCACCGAATGGCCCGTGGTATAGAGATTTGAACACCCTTTGTGATGGGGAGTCTGGACGTGATTAGGGATTATCCGATTTGCAAGGGCTTCTTTGTGAAATGCCTTCAGTTCTGTTCGAACCCGGAATAGACTTGTATGTATGTGTGTCTGACGTCACACTTTGAGATGTAAAGATGGTTTCTATCAAATACATTTATGCTCGGTGGAGGAGATTAATTCTCTTAGCTTAACACCCTTCTCTGAGACGTACGAGCTCAGAGGTTATGTAGTTGATGGTTACTAGTGATACATTCCCAATTTGGTAATGTGACACACGAAGTGCCACTGATCATTTGTTGATCGAAGCATGTATTTGTGAAAAAGCGTAGCTTTGTGGACGAGACTGCATCAAGAACTCACACCCCGGGAATGGTCAAAATAGGAATGTTGCAGCAAGGTTTTTAGGGGTTGAACCCCTAGGGTATCTCCATTTCCTTCTGGATAAAAGGTGATATCATGGTATGGAGCCCCGACATTTAACCTATGTGGTTACTACAAATTTTTCACTTTGTGGTTTTCGGTTGAGAGGCGCCTCGTATAAAGTCAGTAACGACCGGGGGTGACATACTTATGTGGTAGTTACCTATGTTATAGCTTGGTTAAAGCGTGAGGTTGCGTCGGCCTTGTTAGCAGGGATTCGGTTAGGTTCTCGGAGGCGTCCTTCTAGAAGCGTTCCCATTTTGGTAAGGAAGTTTTTTAGCCTGACCATTTGTTGGAAATGAAAAGAAACAATACGCGCCTTGTACGGTTTTAGTTGTTTAACCTGCCATTCAACATGGTAGCTATAGTAGGCATAGTACGAAATGTCTATGCTGGCTAAGATTAATATTATACTTTCGAAAGGTTTTCTTCACTATGCACTAATAATAATATCAAATGGTTTCCACGTATCAAGCATTTTTTACTGTCATAAGGAGAAATCTCCAGCAAGTGTGCGCTTGCATTGTGTGTATGACGGGAGGCCTTATGGAAGTTTCATTTTTCAAAAAGCATTGCGGATTTCAATATTTTAAAATCTTTTTTTTTTGTTTTAAAGATAAAACTGTTTTTGTTTTTTCAAACCAGTCCCATGACTGATCCAGAGTTTATTGTTCCCTTCCTAAGCTCTAGGTGCCCATAATCTTCCACACGGGCAGTCTAGAGTCGGGTTTTTCAGATAGTCAGCTAGTAGATGTAGATTTGATAGTCTTCAGCTTTCTGTTCGGAAGTCGTTGGTGTTTGGAGCCATTTGGATTTTAGCGATCACATTTGTTTCTCTTCAATATTTGGAGTCACGTTATTGCTTATTGCCTCGATGATGGTGGTTCTCGCTTTCTGGCTTGCAGTCTTTCTAGCTTTGGGGCTTTGGAGATGGAGTTGCAGGATGGTGTTGGCTTCTTTTGGAGATTCTATTGGAGTTCCTTCTTTGAAGTTCAAGTTTATGTTATCTTTCCGCTGTCGATGGTCGCAAAGTCTAGACCATCTACTTATGATATTATTCCGCTGCTGTGTCTGGTATCTCTGATAGTTATCGATATCATTTGTATCATTATTGTAAATGAGATATTGTGTCTTTGGAGTTATGATGTATTCATTCATTTTTCTTCTGCTATGTTGTACTTAATGTGTTATAAGCTCCTACGAGCCAGATTCGACGTTTGAATCTGCGGCATTCAAGTATAAGTGATGTACGTGTGCCGATTTTCGAACGTGAAAATCCGGGTCATCACACGCAAGACTTAAATAATGATCTTCTTTCTTTTATTTTTGTTTTTAAATCTGATAAGTCTTGCTGGAAGACATTTTCTTCAGTTTTGTGGTGATTCTTGATTTGTTGACAATTTTATGAGATTTTCTTGATCGATTTTCTTCAAGATTTGGTGAGAAATTTTTTGATGTAGCCGATCACTTTGGACTAAGGCACGATACTTTATTTTCTTCACTGAATCTATTCTCTTAGATGATGAAACACTGCTTTCTGATGAGAGGGGATCACTCAAATGATGATTCCTCTCTGACGAGTCTGGTCAATCCTGGAATATGGCTGTTAGGCATTTGGTAGCTTTGATACCATGATAAAATTTGTAAGCAGGATTGTTTCTTAACTGAGAAAAATTTATTGATTACCAGAAAAATGATTTTGATACATTCGAATAGAGTTTGATACAGTGATACATAGAGTATTTATAGTATTCTTATGTATAAGAGTAAAGCAACGGTAATAAAAAGAAATAATGCTTTTGGGCTTTGTAAGGCCTACAATAGTCCGGATTCGAAAGAAGTAGAGATATGTCATAAAGTCAAAAGCATACTCATTTCTCTTCATATCTTTATTTAACATGTATTACTATCGGTAGAATAAAATATTTAGTACGAAAGGAACAAAATAATGAGAAATAAACGAAGCATCTACTGGGGAAAGTGGAAATAGAGAATGACCAACTATATAACACATAAAAGAACCTCCAATAAGCAGATCAAGTTAGAAGCACATTCGGTGAAAAGAAGATTTGGTGATTTCTTAGGTCACTGGTTTATATAATTAATGATGAAAGTTTTAAATTCAAATTAAATAAAAAGGTTGTTATACGAAAAAAAATACATGTTCAAAATTCCAGCATTAGCCTTGTTGAAAAATGTGGTACGATATTAGATTTGTTGTTTTGTTTAGTCCCACATCGCAGGAAAATTTCTATCTCAAGTTTCTAAGTCTATATTTAAAGGAGCCTACGTAATAGAAATAACTTGTGCCAATCTCTGTAATTTTATCTCTCAATATTAATAAAATTCTTCTCCCCTTAGTGGACGTACACTATCACATTTCTAGAGGAACCACTTTAAAAACTTTTGGTATGCTTCCTTTCATTTATTATTAATTAGTTAATTTCACCTTTTCATGGTGAACAATTCCGATAATTTTATTTAATTGTTTCATCATTTCTGTATTTAATCCTATTTGTTTTCACATCTATGTTTTTGGATAATATAGGCTTAGAAGGATAGAACCCAACAATCTGGTATTAGAATATCTAGGTTGATTTATAGATGGTGTAAGGAAGTATGACAGAAGACGGGGCTACATTTGTTGTAACAAGACCTTATATCAGAGGTTCTTATATTGCATTTGAATCTCGGTTGTAGTAGAAAGATAAAACGAGGATAAAGACTTTGATAAGTGGCAATGAAGGATGAAGGCTATTCTAAAAAGGAATATGGTTCATCAGATAGTTTATGACAATGAGAGTTACCATCTGAAATTTCCACCGCAAAAAAGAAGGAGATGAAAGAATGGGCGTTTACTACTCTACAGCTAGCCATGGAAGAAAATTTTATCTCGAAAATTAGCATGGAAATCACTATTAAAGGAATTTGGACCAAGCTAGAGAATCTCTATATGAAGAAATCACCCACTAATCATTTAATTATTTTGAAAGATGTTTTCACCATAAAGATGAAAGAGGGTGCTTTAGTAAAGGCGCATCTTAGTTTCTTCGATCATCTTGCAATAAAGAAGAAGACTGTGAATTTAAAGGTAGATGAAGAAAAGAAGGAGACAGTTCTTTTGTGTCCACTTTCGGAGCGTTACATAGGTTTTGCTAACAGTCTGATCTCACCTTGAGATGATGTGCATTCGGGTCTTCTATCTGAAGACTTGAGGGATCAAATGAAGGAGATGAGTGAAGGAAGAGAACGAAGTAGTAGTCAGGGCCAATTTGTTGAGAGATGAAGAGAGGAAAAGAAGAGTTATAATCCTAGGGGGCGTTCCAAGTCTTGGAATCTTGAAAATGGTTGGAGAGGAAAGTCTAGAGATATAAAATGCCATTACTGTAAGAAACCACGCTGTTAGAAGATAGACTATCCGGATTTGAAGAAGAAGGCTGAGGATGGATCTTAATCGAGTGCGGTGGAGAAGACAGTATCTCATGATGTGTTGACTGTAGTGGCATTTGATGTAATAGACCACTAGGTGCTTGACTTAGGGGCATCGTTCCATATGATTCCAAACGAGGATTATTTTCGCTCTTTTTTTGGAAAAAATGGGAAGTGCAATTCTTATGGGAAATGATGCTAGTTGTAGAGCCATGGGAGAGGGTACAGCTTGGATTAGGATGTTTGACGGAGCGATGCGCACTTTAACAGGTGTCCGCTATGTTCCAAGTCTTCGAAAGTCGTTGATTTCTTTATAACAGTCGGCATCCATGGGCTACAAGGTGACAATGGAGAATGATGGTTTAAAGGTCTATAAGGGTGTAATTATTTTGATGAAGGGAGATGGGTTTCAAAATTTGCATCTGTTGAAGGGAACCACAGTTATTTTAGCGTCCTGTATTGGAGTGGATAGTTCTCATGCTTTGGATGCAACTAGACTTTACCGTCTAAGATTTGGTCATATTTTAAAGAAGGACTTAGAGTTGCTTCGCAATTGAAATATGATCAAAAAAGGAAGCTTCGACAAGTTGGAATTTTTCCAGGAGTGTGTGCTAGGAAAACAGATGAAGGTACCTTTTGGAGTTGGACTTCATAGATCGGAGAGAGTGCTTGATTATATGCATACAGATGTTTGGGGACCAGTAGCAACTGCTTCCATTGGGTAGAGAAGTATTTTATTTTCTTTATTGATGACCGTTTTCGAAAATTCTTGGTGTATGTGATGAAGGCCAAATCAGAAAGCTTTGAGAAGTTTAAAGCTTAGAAAGTGCTAGTTGAGAATCAATCTGGTTGTAAGTTAAAGGTGCTTAGATCTGATAAAGGCATTAAATCTATTGCTAAGGAGTTCCTTAATTTTTGTAAGATCATGATATTCGGAGACATTTCATTATACCAGGAGATCCGCAATCCAATCGGGTTGCTGAGAGAGTGAATCAGATTCCACTTGAGAAGGCACGTTGTTTGAGATTGACGGCGGGCTTGTCTACAGGCTTTTGAATTAAAGCTTTATCGACTGCAGCATATATTATAAATTGAATTCCATGCTCATCCATAGATGAGAATATACCAGAGGAGAAGTGGAGGGGTAAAGCGGTGTATCTTGGTTACTTTCCTATTTTCGGTTGTCCTGTGTATGTTCACCATAAAGGTGATGAAAGCTAGAAGCTAGAGCTACAAGGACATATTTATGGTATACACAAATGGTATCAATGGGTATCACGTTTGGAACCCTGTTGATATAAAGTGTGCGTTCTAGACATGTGAGTTACCTACCACATCAAATGAGTTTGATAGGCCTAAGAAGTTGGAAGAGGTTCTCATATTTCATCCTAGTAGTAGATTTATTGTTGTGAGAGATATAGATGTAGTTGAGGAGACATCATAGAGTAGTCCACGGGTTCCTTTGCATATATAGCTTTCTAATAAACGCTCTTTGATCTCAGATAAGGACAAATCTTACATAGAGAAGGCGCCCTATGCAAGTGCAGTGGTAGTTTGATGTATGCTATGGTTGCACTAGGCCTAACATTGCATAGGATGTTGGATTGGTTAGGCGATATATGAAAAATCCAGGAAAGATGCATTGGGAGGCAGTAAAGTACATTTTCAGATATCTTAGAGGAACTCTGGACCATGGGCTTGGTAGAGATAGAGATTTCAGCTTGGTAGGATTATGTGATTCTGACTACACTGACGATAGAGATTGAAGGAAGTCAGCCTCGGGTTATGTGTTCACTCTTGAAGAGACAGCTATTAGTTGGAGAGCGAGGTTGCAGACCATTGTTGCTTTGTCTACTACGGCAGCAGCATTTATAGCTATTATTGAAGCGACTAAGGAGGCATTGTATTTAAGACGGTTGATGTGTGATTTGGGCTTTGTGTAAAATGGAGTAGAAGTGAATTGTGATACTCAAAGTGCTATTCACTTAGATGAAAAATTAGCTTCCAGCTGAAGGACAAGCACATAGAAGTTAGAGAATTATTTTGTTATCCCAATGAATGAAGAGAAAATAATTCGTCTTCAGATAGTTCACATAAAGAAGAATGCAGCAAATATGCAAGTTTTTACCTGTTGCAAAGTTTGACATTGCTTAAAACTTGATCAGCTTATCAAGGTGTTAGGTGCGACATGGTGACATGGGGGAGAGAGAATTTGTAGATGGAGACGTTTGTTTTCACTGAGAATATTGATAGATCCTATAGGGGAATGATATGTTTAAACACTTTGTTGGCGGGTGGTGGCATTGCCAGAGTTCGTCGAAAAGTGTAATGGATGATGTCATTTCCAAAGCTTATTAGGAATGAATCCGCTATGCTCGAGACTGCTCAAAGTATGAAGGTGTCGATGGAGTTAGAAGGCTTGGTTTAAAGATATGTATTGCATCAAGGTGGAGTGTTAAAAAATGTGATACAATATTAGTTTTTGTTGTTTCGTTTAGTCCCACATTGCAGGATAAGTTCAATCCAAGTTTTAAAGTCTATATTTAAAAAAGACTATATAATAGAAATAACTTGTACCAATCTCTATATCTTCTTTCTCAGTATTAATACAAAAATTCTTCTCTTAGTAGATGTACACTGTCACATTAATTGCGAAATCACTTTAATAACTTTTAATGTACTTCCGTTTCATTTACTATTAATTGGTTAATTTCACCTTTTCAATGTGAACAATCCCAATAATTTTATTTGATTGTTTTGCCATTTCTATATTTGATTTTATTTGTTTCTGTATCTGTGTTATTTGATAATATCAGCTTGGAAAGATAGAACCCAACATACCTTTTGCAGTTGAAGTTGCAGTTGGTCGGTAATTGTAAGCGTTCCTATCCATAGTGACAAATGGTCTGTTTATGTCTAAGCCGGTGGTTACCTGACCATGAAGCAAGTGTGTGCTTAGCATTAGTATTTTACCTTTTTGAACTGAAAATGACCGCAAATGCAGTAAGTGGGTAGATGGGTATATTTATTCGTTGCATTTTTTCCAAGTCATGGACGTATTATTGTTAGCTGTGGTAGAAAAGATCGGTAGAAGAAATAATGTATACGTTTGTGAATAAGTATGATCTCGGTTATTTGGGTAGAAAGGTACCACGTGTGGGCTTATCTTGAATGTAACATCTTCTTATAATGGAATTGTAGCTGTGTGTTCGACGTAGCTGTCCACTTGCAGGTCAAAGTTACAGGTAATGTGTGTCAATGCGGAGTATAAATGTAGTTGAAGAGAAACAATTTTGAATATACTAGTAAATCGCACAACGGTGGACAAACCGACTATTTGGTTGTGCAATATTAAAAATTTAAACATTCATTATGATTTATATTAATTTTGATTTGGCATAGACTAATATTGTATTGAATAAAAAATTAATTATATTACTGGAAAAAAGTTTAAATATAACAAAGACAATGTAAGTTAGAAACAGAGAAATAAAAGAGAAAATGTTGCATATTAACAAGAACTTGTACACTTTATTAACTTTAATTTTGGAAAACTAACGAGCACTCAAAATATAACTTAAAATTCGACCAGACATAAGATGATGTAATCTTTGGAAATTTGGCATCCTTTGCATTTTGAAAGCATCTAAGAACAATTTTATCAGCATAATTCTCTTAAATTAGGCATATTCTTTAATAAAGAAATTTAGCAGCTTGAATATTTTTAGACTATCACATTAAACTATTCATTTCAATATACAGTTTTGACTCATATGAGACAATGGGCTATATATAACAGATATCTTACTATGGACTTTATAACCTTTATAGATTAAATATACTGCTTATAAATTAAGGATAACACAGACAATTGTAAGAAATATAATTACAGATAAGATGCAACCATAAGACGCTAACCCTGGAATAAGAACAGATAAAATATACGACAATACAACTCTTTGCAATTTGTTGTTCTGTTAGGCTTAGGTCCCTTGTTACCAAAAGAATCGATACAGTATAGTAGTAGTTTTCCATTTCCCATGCTTTGTATAGGGACAACCTAAATGAATAATAAATGGCATCAATCTAAAATCTTTTATCAAATATAAATCAAATAAATTATGGATTTATTTAGCTTAGTTGGGAAATATTTTTAATTACCAGAAGAATTTTTGTATTTTAAGATGCAACAATACGAAACGTAAAGCTCAAGGATAAAAGGAATCTACACTGAATGGTTAGTACTCAAATTTATATGATTGACATACGATATTCTACAAATATTGTTACAGGTGTTTTAAATTCTTTAAATTATCAAAATATTTTTAAACTGTTATTCTAATCAAGTTCAAAATTTGAAAATTGATACTTGATTACGGTAATTCAGTCAACTCAAAGTCAAAGTCTCTGCCCAGAGCATTTCAATTAATAATAATTGTTATTTTTTGAACTAAGGACTTTGTATTTAGACTATAATGTTGAATGTGGATGAGGATGGAATTTTGACCATTACCAAATTCCACAAGTCCAAAGTGATATAGTATTAACGAAGAGAATTGGTTTAAACAAATGTCACAACCGGGTAACGCTTATTAAACTAAAATTGGATTTTTACCAAAAATGAGTAAGCAATAAATTTGGCTACAATATCACACCACCTGCTAACTGACATGTGAACGTTAACATTAGAATAGTTCGATGTTAATCGCTCACCAAATTTATACCCAAGAGTTACATTGCCAAAATGAAGAATTCCCTTAAGACTGAACGCTTTAATTAGTTTATAATTGTTATAAATTAATTAATATTTATAAAATATTAATTATAAAATTTAAATATGATTTGAGAAATAAATAATGTTATAAATATTTATAATAGTTATAAATATATCGATCGATATACAATATCGACAAGCGATTAAAATAGATTTAATTGCATAGTATTTTAGTTTGGGCTTAGATGAGTTTAAGACCCATCATTAGGGCTCTAAAATTTCGATTTTGGAAAGGTCTTAGGGTGGCTAAAACATAGAGAATTGGCTTGGAGATAATGAGTTGAGATCAAGTCAGAATGGATAAAAAGGTTTTCCTCGTTTCTCTCTAATACAACCATATATATATATATATATATATATATATATATATATTTGTGTGTGTATGTATATGTATCTCTGAAAAAAAAATTGATCATCATTACCTTCTACATTGATGATTAAAACATAGCTCTCAATCCACTTCAAAATTCTCAAATATATTTCAAATTAAAATAATACTATTCGATAGTTAAAGGTCAACGATTCCAACTTGCAATATGACGAATCAAGAACAGTAAAAGGAAGGGAAGTCATTGCTTCAACGTAGATTTAAAGGCATCGTTTAATTGGTAATTTTAATTCATATTACAGTAATTAAATTATATTCTGATCTTACAATGAGTAATTTCATATCTGTTTAAATATATTGTCACTATACGTTTAGTTAGATGAGATTTTGTAAGTAGATATGGTTGTCACAAATCAGTTTGGTTATGTGCATAATTTATTTATTATACTATTTGATTTATGTATACTTCTATGACCAAAAATCTTCAAACTTCTTCCCCTAATTTCTCGAAATCCATTGATTTTTAGTGAAATCTCCCAACGAAGAAATCGTAGAGGGCGATGAGATCTTTAAGATCAACGGTGGAGATTGCCTATCGTCGACGATCGGGGGTAGGAGGAGGCTGCGTTCTTTACGTGTTTCAGAGGCGATTTCTCTTTTCTGGCGACAAGGTGGAGGGTCGGAGCTAGGTTGGTGGTGCGAGGCATTCGTGGCGTTGTCGTGGTGTTATTGGATCATGCTCCGACGATCTCATGTGGAAGCGGCAGTCAAAGGAGGGCCGCGTGTAGATGGGTTCTCGAACGCAGAACGAAGACGAATGAAGGAGACGATAAACGCGGCCCAGATCTTGTTTGCTAATATCAACGGCCAGATTAAATTCTGGTATTAAAAAATAATACATAAATTTATTATATTAAAAGTCTTGAATCTTTTAAAGATTTCGTATAGGGCGACGAGATCTTTAAGATCAACGGTGGAGATTGCCTATCATCGACGATCGGGGGTAGGAGGAGGCTGCGTTCTTTACGTGTTTCAGAGGCGATTTCTCTTTTCTGGCGACAAGGTGGAGGGTTGGAGCTAGGTTGGTGGTGCGAGGCGTTCGTGGCATTGTCGTGGAGTTATTGGATCATGCTCCGACGATCTCGTGTGGAAGCGGCAGTCAAAGGAGGGCCGTGTGTAGATGGGTTCTCGAATGCAGAACGAAGACGAATGAAGGAGATAATGAACGCGGCCCAGATCTTGGTTGTTGATATCAACAGCCGGATTAAATTATGGTATTAAAAAAGAATACATAAATTTATTATATTAAAAATCGTGAATCTTTTAAATTGTATATTCTTCACATACGAGGTCCAATTGAGACAAAAAGCGATGTTGGAATCGCATCGACGAAGGCTTTAGTGTGGTATCTAATGGCATTTATTGAAGCTGAAATATTTTCAGTTTCGAGTAATAGGTGAGTGTTTATATCGCTCACGAAGTACTAGATTATTTTTATGTTAGTCAGTTTGAAATTATGAAGTGATTTGAATTTATTGATTATTGTTTGATAAATTTAATTGACATTTAATTTGACATCTGAATTATCTGATAGAAATTTAAATTGACAGTTAAAATGAAATTGAATTAAATTACTAGTAAACTCTCAATTATTGGTATCTAGTTAATTGTTGTGATATTGTCACTATTTAGATGATTGATTGTGATGGATGCAAATTGGTTGATATTTGGATGATTATATCCTGTCATCATCCTGTATATTATTTATGGTATATAAAACTGTAAATAGAATTATTTAAAATAAATTAAGAAATAGGTCGAAACGATATATATAAATGATATTATTTTGGATTAAAATGATATATATCCATCCTTGAATTAAATTGAAATAATTGATTCACTTGCCATATGATAGAAAATTGTATACGGACACCAAATTGGTCAACTTAAATGATTCTAGGATTTTGATTTGAAATTATTTAAATTGATTTTGATTATTGAAATAAATTCTAATTTATGGAAATGGAATCATTTTTTACCTCGAGCTCGAAATGTTAAAAATGAACTTGTCAATCAGAATTGTTTAAAAAATTGGGTTTGATATTTTGAAGTTATAATTGAGAAACCTTTTGGATGATTGAAATTGATTTGTTTAAGTGATTTGAACTTTTACTCAAACTTTGAAATAAATCCAAGTAAAACTGATTTAAATGGATAATTCAAAATTTGAACTTGGAATTGGATTGGAATTAATTGGAATTGAAATCAAAATTGAATTAATTTGGAATCGAAATTGAAATTGATTTGAATCAAAATTGGAATCAAAGTTAATTCGAATTAAAATCGGAATTGAATCGATTTAAATGGAAATTGTAATTAAAATTGATTTGAATTGGAAGTTTGGAATTGGATCGGTTTGAGTTTGAAACTATTTTCAAAATAAATATTTTATTATAAAAACTGTTTAAAAAACCTATCTTTAGATGTTTAAATTACTTTGATTTTTCCAAAAATTTTTATTATGCAAACCATTTTCAATACTCAACTATTTTATATTAAACTATTTTAACTTTTAAAATATCTAAAAATTTCAAACTATTTTCTAAAAATTCAAACAGTTCAATGTTTATAATTAAATCATGGATTTAAATGCGAATTGGGTTAAATTGAAGTTATAACCTAAATGGAAATTTGAAACAATTTTGGAAGCGAAATCGAGAGATTGTGGAAAAAATGATTTTGAAGTGGAACAAGGTATTTTGAGTAAATATAATGATTTTGAAATGGATTTGATTTGAAGCAAATATGATATTTTGATATCAAGTAAAAATTATTTTCAAAATATAAAAGTATCAACCGGTGTGTGAAATGATGTTTGGTTGTTAAAGAGACCGGAGCCTCTTATTGGCATGCTCTCTGTCAATATTGGAACCACTTTAACAATTGTATACGCCAAGATAACTCGAGAACGAAGTGGTTGAATTGGCGTCATTTGTTGGATTTGAAGAAAGAGAACGATGATGGATATACCCCGGCACTTATGCCAACTTGAAATGACTAAAACATGATGGCTTGATAGGGCCAAGTGGGATAATTACCTCTAGCGGACAATCGTTCTTCGATTTTCTTGGTGCTGTTCGTTTCGATTGGTGCACTTTGATTTGGGATACCCTTCCTTTGATTAGATACGGGATGGATGGACGCGGTGGGCGGTTATGGCTATGATGCGTTATCACCAGCCCTACGACCCAAACTAGCAGTATCCTACCTTGGGCACTGCCTCGAGTGTCTTGTTATACTTTAGCCTTATACGAGACCCCTAAGATTTTGGTTTAGTATTGTAGTATCGTGACGCATCACTGACTACCGACGTGCTACTAGTTGTGTCAAATGAAAATTGTACGCTAATGCTAAAAAACGCCTTAATAGGGATTTATAAAAAGCCTTAAAGCTAAGAAAATTATTTATTTTACTGATAAGACATCTATATGTAGAATATTCTGCTACATATAAATATTTTGGCGGATTCTTAAGAGATGGAAAATCCTGTAACATCTCTTGAGTTATTGCACGCAAGGTATACACTGGATAGGAGATGTGAAACCCCATAAACATCTCTGACACCATGGCACTCATGTTATATGCGATATCGATTTTACTCACATAAGAATATTTTAGTCCCGACTCGAGTGTTTTGTCTTTTTATTACGCTCGGTTCAGCCCTGACTATTTCAACGCACCGAAGGCCATTTTCTGGAGGACGAAGACTTGGCATATTTTTACTATTGTAATTCCCTGCATCATGTTGTTCTGCTGCATTATTTATTTATCCCTGTTGTATGTATAACTCTGATAAATGTTTTATAAATTATAATCAAATGTATAATATAAACAGCTTCATGAACTGTTTATTTGATTATTATTTTATCGTTCCGCTGTGAGATTCTGTGTCTGTTTTCCCCTTCATTTCTTATTTTTCTTAGTTAACTCCAATGATTATCAATGTTCCGGATTGTTTAAGTTGGAAATGTGTGAATAATTTCGATTTAAACCTTCCAAAATGTGGGTCGTTACAGTTGGTATCAAAGTTTAGGTTGGTGATATACCTAGGCTTTGGTGAGGATTACTCATTAAAGGCAGGGTCATTAGTACCATAAAATGCGTTTGATTATACTAATAGATATGAGCGTGTATTTGTTAGTGAATATAAATGTTTTTTATCGTGTTAACTTATCAGTTCAGTGTTTATGAATTCTGGTTGATACAGAAAGTACAACAGTATCAATAGGGGTTTCTAAACTCTTAAACAAGGTAAATTAACATAGTATTGTTTTGAAAAGGGTAAATGACATAATCTTACCCAAACTATATTTTGATATAATAGAAATATTTCCCAGAAATTATTATAGTGTAGATACTTGGAGTGTTTGGTTGGTATTATTATAATCTAAATAAGATTATAAAAATTTGGAATGGGTTATATTACCAATTAGAAAGTATTAAGTATGACTATACATATGAGTTGTAACTAAAAGTGGATTCAAATCAGAATTTGGAAACTTAAATCCCGCAAATTTGGGAAATTGTTTTAAATGGATTTGAACTAAGTATTTGGGAATTTTTTTAAATCTTAGAGATTTTGGAAATTTTTTCCAATGTGGTTTGTGAAGAAAAATTAAATACTACTTTGGAGATATTTCTGAATAGAATTTGTTTAAAATGGGTTTTAAAAATAAGGAAGCACTGAACTCACTTCGATCGTTGGAAAATAATTCTAGTGATGACGACCGCATCATCAGTGTTCACTTTCGAGTTTCTAAGTGATGGATTGCTACCGTATTGATAGGCTATGATTATTTGTTTTGGACTTGTCTGGTAAACAAGTTTTGTTTTAGAAATTCCAAAAGGGAATTATTTTGGGCAAAATCAAGTTGTTTTAAAATTCCAAAAATATGATTTGATATACATAATGGATATACATATATTTATGATTTCAATATGATTTGGAATAAAACCGGGTGATTGAATTCCGAGATTTCCATTTAAATGATTTGTAAAGTCAGGAGAAAGTCAATCATTGAAATAATAATTTAGAGTTGGTATAGATAAGAAAGAAACATGTGAATTTAATCTTGGAATTAAAGTTTAACTTGAGTAAGTTAAAATGAATAATATGGGTTGAAATTCAACATGAGATAAATTAAATAAAGATGAATTGAATTTAAATTGAACTGAATATAAAGTTTGAAGTGTAAAATTATTATATAACTATAAGTTATGATTATTGAATGGAATGGATACACTTAAGCTATCAACTGATATATATAATCCAGAGTTATGATTTAAGGTGTAAATGGACTCAAGTAAGCAATATGAGATTTTAAGTAAATAAGTTCTTGAACTTATGAATTGAGGAATGAAATGGTAAAACCAAAATGAAAATAGTTTGATGGTACGGTAAAAAATGCAAATTCAAAAATTTGAATTATAAATGGAAAGTGAATTGGAATTGAGTAAATTGAATATAAATAAGAATTATAAAGTGATTATATAACTATATGTTATAAATACAGAAGGTGAGTAAACTTAAGTGGAAATTTAGGGAATTGTGAACAAATAAGTTATACGAACTTATTAAATTGAGAAAGTGGAAAGATGTGACCAATTAAAAATGGTTAAGTATTTGATAACAAGAAATAAATGCAATTTAAGAGTAAATGAATTGAATATGATTTTGGAATATGGATTGGATAAGATTGGGTATGAACTAAAGTTATAAAACTGAATATGAATTTATGTAGTGGTATGGAATGTTTATAACAACCCTTAGAAATAATTTTATGAAATGGTTTATAAATAAATTAGCATGGAATGAAATACCAACCACTATAAAATGAAGTGAATAATACTATGTGAATTAAATGAAAGTGAATGGAAAAGATATAATATAAGTTGGAAGTGAAATTAATCTGAATGCAAGTGCATGAACCTGAGTTGAATTGTTCGAGAATCGATTTACATCGAGTGATATCGAGATAAACAAAATGGATTTGAATATAGTGAATGTGGATATGAATGAAATGAAAATGAATTTATTGTGATTCAATTTAAAATTGAATATAATTGATTGGAAATGGATAATTGAATGTTTGAACCTTGTACTTGTTTTCGCATTCGAAATATACATGTTATAATATGTTTGTTTTATAAAAGCATGTGTTTAAGTTCGTTAAAGGAATGGAATGTTATGAAAATTTCATGGTTATAGAACTTATGTGCTTATTTTGAGTAAGTACAGGTATAGGAAGTCGTTTGGATAGATTTTGATTGCGTGATTGCATATAAATTAAGCAAACTCGCTTAATAACACTAATATAAGGTATGCCTATGCATTAAAAGTAAAAATGAGATACATTGATATATATATATATATATATATATATATATATATATATTGTGTTTCTGACCGTGTGGGTCGTTGTATATTATATTTATCATATTTGTGATATTGTAAAAGGCTTTTCATAAAGGGGAGACTCTATCAAAAAATTTCGGAAATTTAGGGTGTTAGAAAATTTTTGGAAAATTTTGGAAAGTTATTTTTGTTAACTAAATTTGATTTGAAATTATAGCTCGAAATAATGGAATTTGATGAATAAATGGGAATCAGTGGACTTGGTGGGACTAAAAGACTTAGGAAATGGTAATAATAGAATTTTAACCAAATGGTTTTGAAAAGAACCGAGTTTGGAGCATTTTTCCTACTTTAGCAATTTCGAAGACAAAAATCTTTTGAGGGGGGAGGAATGTAATGACCTAGAATTTTGGTCATTTGGTTTGAACATTTAGTTTATTATTAAAGTTGAATTTGAAATATTAATTGATTGTGAATATGGAAATTTTAGTTGAATTAGTGAAATGATTTAAAATTTCAAATATGCGATTAAATAGATTTGGTGAATAGTAAATTTAATATTTGAAATTGGGTAAATATGTGAATCTGGAGTTAAATGGAATGAAAATGATTTCTAAAGTTGATTTAAACTCTATTTGAATTAGAGTGATGATATTGGACTTTTGAACGGGATTAAAAGTCGATAAATTAAAATTTGAAATTATATATATATATATATATATATATAGTAATTTAATAGTGAAATTTAATATTTAGAATAGTGAAAGGATTGAATTTATGATTTAATATGAATCGAAATGGTTTCTAATATGGATATGAATTCTAATGAATTATAATTTACATGGTAAGATTCTAAAATTAGAACTTCAAGTAATTTCGTCAATTTTGAAAATCGCTCGATTTAATCGACACGATAAAATAGCCATTCAGGACACAGTTTCGAAATTCGACGAAACCATTTCCATTAGATTCGTAATAGTAGTGTATTATTATCAGATTTCAAATTTAGTAGCGATTGGATTTATTGTTTACTCGTACGAGATAGAAACGCATTGAATTAATATTGAAACTTTTATATTATAATTCGATTCGAAAAGCTATCTTCCGCATAAATTAGGCCTCGAAACATATACCATTAAGTTTGGAATAGGGGTAAAACATTGTAAACATCAGGCGTATGCTTCGTTTGGAGTTCGTCCAAAATTTCGTGTGATTAGTGGAAATAATATTAAAATAATATAGCTACACGTATATATACGCGTACATCACTCAGAAAACCCTAACAAAAGCTTGCAGCCGCCGGTTATACTTCTGTGGCCAAAAATCTTCAAACTTCTTCCCCTAATTTTTCGAAATCCATCGATTTTTAGAGAAATCTCCCAACTAAGAAATCATAGAGGGCGACGAGATCTATAAGAGCAATAGTGGAGAATGCCTATCGTCAACGATCGGAGGTGGCTGCATCCTTCACGCTTTTCAAAAGCAACTTCTCTTTTTCGGTGATGAGGTGGGGGGTCGAAGTTAGGCTGGTAGTGTGAGACGTTTGTGGTGTTGTCATGGAGTTATTGGATCGTGCTCCAGTGATCTCTTGTGGAAGCGGCAGTAAAAGGAGGGTCGCGTGTAAATGGGTTTTTGAATGTGGAACAAAGACGAATGAAGGAGATGATGAATGTGGCCCAGATCTTGATTGCTAAAATCAGTGGCCAGATGTAATTTTGGTATTAAAAAAAATATGTAAATTTATTATATTAAAAATCGTGAATCTTCTAAATTGTATATCTTTCACATACGATTCCGATTGAGACGAAACAAGCGGCGTCGGAATCGTATCGATAAAGGCTTTGGCATGGAATCAAAGTGGAACTTATTTGAAGCTAAAATATTTCAAGTTTCAAATAAAAGGTGGTTTTTTATATCACTTACGAAGTACTAGATTATTTTTATATTAGTCAAATTTTAAATTATGAAGTGATTTGAATTTATTAATTGTTGTTTGATAAACTTAATTGAAATTTAATTTGGCATCTGAATTATCTGATAGAAGTTTAAATTAACAATCAAACTGAATTTGAATTAAATTACTAGTAAACTCCCAATTATTGGTATCATGTTAATTGTTGTGATATTGTGACTGTCTAGATGATTTATTGTGATGGATGCAAATTGGTTGATATTTGGATGATTATTTTTTTATATATATCCTATTATCATTCTATATATTATTTATAGTATATAAAACTGTGAATCGAATTATTTCAAATAAATTAAGAAGTAGGTTAAAATGATATATATGTATGACATTTATTTTGGATTGAAATGATATATATCCATCCCTAAATTAAATTGAAATAATTGAATCACTTGGCCATAGGATAGAAAATTATATACGGACACGGATTGGTTAAATTAAATGATTCTAGGATTTTGATTTGAAATTATCAAAATTGATTTTGATTTTTTGAAATAAATTCGAATTTATGGAAATGGAATCATTTTTGAACTCGAGCTCGAAATGTTAAAATGGACTTGTCAATCGGAATTGTTGGAAGAATCGACTTTGAAAATTTGAAATTATAATTGAGAAACCATTTGGATGATGGAAATTGATTTGCTTAAGTGATTTGAACTTTTACTCGAACTTCAAAATAAATCGAAGTAAAAGTAAGTTAAACGGATATTTCGAAATTTGAGCTTGGAATTGGATTAGAATTAACTGGAACTGAAATTGAAACTAAATTAATTCAGAATCGAAATTGAAATTTATTTGAATTAAAATTGGAATGAAAGTTAATTCAAATTGAAATTGGGATTGAATTGATTTAAATGGAAATAGTAACTGAAATTGATTTGAAATGGAAGTTTGAAATTGGATCAGTTTGAAGTTGAAACTATTTTCAAAATAAATATTTTATAATATAAACTCTTTAAAAAAACTATCTTTAGATGTTTAAATTACTTTGATTTTCCACAAGATTTTACTATATAAACCATTTTCAATACTCGACTATTTAATATTAAACTATTTTAACTATTAAACTATTGAAAAATTTCAAACCATTTTCTAAAAGTTCAAACTGATCAGAGTGGGAATGTTTATAATTAAATCATGGATTTAAATGCGAACCGGGTTAAATTTAAGTTATAAACTAAACGGAGATACGAAATAATTTTGTAGCGAAATCGAGAGATTGAGGCGAAAATAATTTTGAAGTGGAATAGCGTATTTTGAGTAAATATGATGGTTTCAAAATGTATTTGATTTGAAGCGAATATGATATTTTGATATCAAGTACGAATTGTTTCCGCGATATAAAAGTACCAACCGGTGTGTAAAACGACATTTGGTTGTTAACGAGACTGGGGCCTCTTATTGGCATACTCTTTGTCAATATTGGAACCACTTTAACAACTGTGTATGCAGAGGAGTCACCAGAACGAAGTGGTAGGATTGGCATCTTTTGCTGCATTTGAAGAAAGAGAGAGATGATGGATAGACCCCGACACTTGTGCCAATTTGAAATGACTAAAATAGGACAGCTTGACAGGGCCAAGTAGGATAATTACCCATAGCTGATATCTGTTCTTTGATTTTCTTAGACTCGGTCTATATTATTACTCTTGTTATTGGTTTCGATTGGTGCACCTTGATTTAGGATAGCCTTCCTTTGACTCGATATGTGATGGATGGACGTGGTGGGTGGTCATGCCTACGATGTGTTACCACCATCTCTGCGACCCAAACTGGTTGTATCCTACCTTGGGTATTGCCTCACATCCCTTGTCATAGTTTTATCCTTATACGAGACTCCTAAGATTTTGGTTTAGTGTTGTCGTATCACGGCACATCACTGACAACCGACGTGCTACAGGTTGTGTCAAATGCAAACCATACGCTAATGCTTAAAAATGCATTAAGGAGGGTTAATGTACAACCCTAAAACTAAAAAATATATTTATTTTACTAATTAGACATTATATATGTAGCGTATTCTACTACATATAAATATTTTGGTGGATCCTCAAGAGATGGAAAAATCATGTAATATCTCGTGAGTTATTGCTTGCACGTTATACACTGGATAAGAGATGTGAAACCCCGTAAAGATCTCTGACAACATGGAACTCATGTTATGTGCGATATTGATTTGACTCACATAAGAATATTTTATTCCTGACTTGAATGTTTTGTCTTTTCATTACTGTAATGACCCGATATTTTCAACCATTCGCATCCATTATAAGTGTATAGGTAGACACTCATGCCGGAATTGAATTGCTCAAAATACCGCGTTGTAAATAAAAATTTGGCAAATCTCAGAATATACAGTAAATAAAAATCACAGATCACAGACACAGAGTAATAATAATGCAGCGGAAGTAAAAGAAATAGTAGTTCATGAAGCTACTATATAAAAATATCAGAGTTACATAAAATACGACAGAAGAAATAAAGTACAAAGGGAGTCTCACTACATAGAAATCTACTAATACAAGAGCTGAAAGGAACAACAGACTGCAAAAGATAAAACTTGACAAGTAGATAATCTCCAGCGATTTCAATCTCCAGAAAGTGGAAATCCAAATCTATGAATAACTCAGGCTGACCCGAGCATAAATAAAATACGAACACTCGAGTCAGGACATACATACTTATACAACGTAAATCAACTCAAGTGAACTGTAGTAAAGGTACAAGTAACTTAGAAGATGCTTGGGACCGCCCATCCTCTAAGGATCCGTTAAACTATTTACTATATAGTAATATACGCTATATACAGTAGTGTCTAATCAGTAAAGTATAATCATATAGAAAATAGCGTTAAGGGGATGGTGAAACTTAACGCGGTCGGATCTTTAAAACCAAAATTGTATTGGGCTCGATATAAGGATATGACACGACACGCGAGGCAATGCCAGGATGGATACACTGTTTGCACTCCTGGACCGGTGGGACGGCAAACCAGCAGCTTCCGCCCACCTCGAACAATACCCCCGAATCAAAGTGGTGCCACGTATCGAATCAAAAAAGTAATAGAATGGTTTCCGATGGAGCATGCTCGATGAAAGGGTGCGACCCTTTCTGTAGCCTGGTATAGCTCCTGCTTTAGTCATATATGCCAACTCACGGGAGTTGGGTCAACGTAATATACCTCGAGAACGTCGCCACCATCCTACTTCATTCTGGAATCTCCACCGCGTACATAGTTGTTAAAGTGGCTTTCGGTATTGGCTGGCTATAAGACAATATCCGATCCCGGTCTTATTAACAACCAATCGTTATTATAACCCGTAGTTATACTTTAGAACAATATTTTATACTTCAAAATAAAATATCATTTCAACCCAAATCTTTATCAAAATAAAGATTAAATCATTTCCAAGCCATTTCAATATATCATCATCCCATATATTTCAATTCAAATATTTATCAAAATAAATATCAAGTCATTTCTAACCATTTCAATATATTAAATTATCATATCCTTTCAAAACTTCCTTCCAAATCATTTTAATATATCAAAATATCATAACCTTTCAGAGCTTCATTTTCAAAATATCATATCTTTCAGAACTTCTTTCAAATCATTTTAATATCAAAATATCATATCTTTCAAAACTTCGTTTCAAATCATTTTAATATATCAAAATATCATATCTTTCAGTACCACATTTCAATCATTTTATTATATCAAAATATCATATCTTTCGAAACTTCATTTTAAATCATTTTAGCATATCATAATATCATATCTTTCGAAACTCCATTTTTCAAATCATTTAATATCAAAATATCATATCTTTCAAAACTTCGTTTCAAATCATTTTAATATATCAAAATATCATATCTTTTCGAAACCACATTTCAATCGTTTTGATATATCAAAATATCATATCTTTCGAAACCACATTTCAATCATTTTAATATATCAAAATATCATATCTTCCGAAACTCCATTTTTCAAATCATTTAATATCAAAATATCATATCATTCAAAACTTCGTTTCAAATCATTTTAATATATCAAAATATCATATCTTTTCGAAACCACACTTCAATCGTTTTAATATATCAAATATCATATCTTTTCGAAACCACATTTCAATCATTTTAATACATTAAAATATCATATCTTTCAAAACTCCATTTTTCAAATCATTTAATATCAAAATATCGTATCTTTCAAAACTTCGTTGCAAATCATTTTAATATATCAAAATATCATATCTTTCCGAAACCACATTTCATTCGTTTTAAATTTTAATATATCAAAATATCATATCTTTCGAAACAACATTTCAATCATTTTAATATATCAAAATATCATATCTTTCGAAACTCCATTTTTCAAATCATTGAATATCAAAATATCATATCTTTCAAAACTTCGTTTCAAATCATTTTAATATATCAAAATATCATATCTTTTCGAAACCACATTTCAATCATTTTAATACATCAAAATATCATATCTTTTCGAAACCACATTTCAATCGTTTTAATATATCAAAATATCATTTCTTTTCGAAACCACATTTCAATCATTTAATATATCAAATAGTTATATTTCAAAACAAATTACTTCATTATTAAATCATAAAAATAAAGTTATTACATTTAATAATTAAATTATTAAATGCCAAAAGTTTAAACTTTCCAATGTTCATTTATGCACTTAAATTTATTAAAACAATGAAAATTCAAGTTTCGCAGCATTTAGAAAATGCTACAGAAAGTTACATTCAAAAACAATTCAATTTAACAAAAGACAGTATTAAAAATGCTGTTAATTAACTTCAAATATTCAATAGAATTTCACAAACACTTATATTTTTATTTAAATCATTTTTAACTTATAAAACCATACATTTTCACAATTATAAGCATCATTTAATTTTCCTTAAATTCATGATTTTATAAAGTTAAGTTTCCTTCCAAAAATTAATATTTATTAATAATTCACTTATTAAATTTCAAAATTCAAATTTAAATTCATTACATTAAATTTCAACTTAACACTTAAGTTTAAAATTTCAAATATAACTTAATTCCATTTTATTTAACTTAACTTAAAATTTCACTTTTAAACCAAATTCATAAATTCCAATTTAAGTTATATTTCCAAATTCAACTCAATATTCACTCACTAACATTTTAATTTTATTCAAAAATCATTAATATGTTAAAAATCATTTTAAATTAATTTAAACTCAAAATATCATAAATTTATCATATTTCAAAGTTAATTTAAATTCCATTAAAAATTAAATCAAAATTTCCAAAATTACTTACATTTAGATTTTCTAACTTTTCCATAATTTATTTAACTTATAGATTTCCAGAAAATCAATAATACTTTACAAATATTATATTTTTATTTAATTTTAAATCAAAATATTATAATAATTAAATTTCTAAAATATTTTAAAATTTTTCGTAAAACATATTTTAACTATGGGTCTGTATATAATTTTCTACGCTATGTAAAGTGATACGGGAAATGTATCATTTCAACCCGTAATTTACAAAGAAAAATCCGGGTTTTATCATTTCAAACCCGCATTCCCAAGTAAAAAAAATAAGTTGAAAATCGTTCAAGCCTATTATTTCAGCCCATAACGATTTTCCCATATTCTAAAGTTCGTTCGGGTATGTATCATTTCAACCCATAGTGATTCTAATCCAAAGGGAACTTGCAGTGTGATAAACTGATAAAAATAGAAGAACAACATAATATAACAGTAACAGATGTTATAACAGGTGTTTAAGCATGGGTGAACATTATAAAATCATAATATAGCAGGTTTAACATGATAATGCATTTTACAGATTCAAAAGGGGTCAATTTACTAGTTATATATGTACATATTGTCTTGTGAGAATAACTCACATGTTCAAAGCCGGAGATCGCTGCCAAAGCACACATACCGAAACTACGAAGGCACGACAACACAGATACGACAAGAGAGTGGAGAGCCAAAGCAATTAGACTTGTTCAAATATTTACACGAAACAATGCAAATATATGTAAGTTTCAACGTAAGTTATCACCAAATAGCATTAGAAACAAAACCCCAAAACAACTTTAAACGAATTGCACTTGTTCTCAACCTCATATGCTTCAGTTAGACATGGAATAATCTCAGATAAGGCAGAGGATTGGGTCAGGTTTAGGGTCCAAAGTAGTCGGCCATCATGGTGTAAAAGTGATGAGATGGTATAGGCGCAAAACTATACAATTTCAAGGCAACTACAAGGCAACAACTTCATCTCTATGCTCCTATTGTGCTTGGCCAGAGGCTAGGTGGGCCCAACCAGTGGTGCAGGTGGTGGTGGGAGATGTGGCAGATGGTTAAGGTCAGGTCAGAGGTGGTGGTGGTGGTAGTGGCGGCAAATGGTGGTAGAAGGAGGAGATGACAATTCTAGGCCATAAGTGGTAGTTTGTGATGGTTTTTGGTGGATTTTGTGGTGATCTTCACCTTGGATTGGTTTGGCCTGAAATGGATAGGTAGTAGGATGGTAGACGGTCAGAGGAAGGGGTGGTGAAGGCCAGGTCAGATCTGGTTGAGGAGGAGCAAAACTATGAAGGTGAGAACAAGTACAAAATTCAAATAGAAAAGTAGAAAAACAAAGGAAGAAGAAGATGAAATGGAAGCCATTACCTTCAATACTTCTAGCCGTGAGTTTGATGATGGAAAGTGAGAAGTTTCTCATGTGAATAGGAAGGAAAATACATGACTATTCAATAGAAAAAGAAAAAAAAATGGTCAAAGAGTAAATGAGGAAACGGTAAAAGAAACGACCTAGGAGGTGAAACAACTTTACGTTTCAAAGCTTTTAAAACCTTTCAAACTTCCTTAATTTTGTTTATATAACTTGATATTTCTGGAGGTAGTAATAATCCCAGATAAAATTTCAAAAATTTATCAAAATATAAAAACATATATAATATTTATTAATTATATAAAGTTAAATTAAGGAAAATAGCTAAAAAATAGTAAACTAGTCTAGAAAATTTGAAATTACATGAAATAAATTTTAGAAAATTCATATGAGCTATATATTTTTAAACATAAATAATAATATAAAATAAAATTACATTCAAAAAATAAAAAAATAAAAAAATTTAAATATAATTTTAATGAAGAAAATAGCAGAAAATAAGAAAACAGCCTTTAAAAAAAAAAGAAATCAACACAGTAAACTTTGGGAAAATTATAACATCACTTTAAAAAAATATTAAAAGACAAAATATACTTGAAATAACCCATTAACACATAAGATTAGAAAATAGAAAAATAATTAAAGAAATTTCTTAAAAATCCAAAACAGTGTCCAGAAATTACAAATAAATCACCATTGACTTTGAAAAATTGTTTACTTCATTTTAAAATTATTATAATACAAAATATACATATAATAACATATTAAAATAAAATATGACAAAGAAAATAAGATTTATATAATTTAAAATAGACAAAATTGTTAAATAAATCAAATTACACTCAAAATTGAAATGTACATAACTTTTACAGTTTAACTCTGTTTTCAACGAAATGAAAAGCAGTGTTCAAGTTATTACATCTATTTTCATAATAAAAGATAAAATTTAAGATTTAAAAATGATTTTAATTTTAATTTTAAAAGTCAAAGTTCAAACAGTTTGAGTAGAAATTCATTTTTTTAGTAAAATGTCCAATTTATACTATTTTGAACTATAGATCACACTTAATAGTCAGCATTTATATTTAAAATGAAATATTTGAAATAAAACAAATTTAAAATAATTTAAAAATAAAAGAAAGTCCAATTTAAATAATATACAAAAATCTAGGGTTGTTACACTCTCCCCCACTCAAAACTTTTCGTCCTCGAAAAGGGATGAGGTACGGAAAAGCACAGAAAAAGATAGAGTGAAATAGGATTAAGGTAAGATGACAAGAAGATTGAAGTTATATCTGATAACTGTTGTTATAGGTAAGTTTAACAAGGTGGAGATGATCTTTCCAAGATTCTCCAAAATTAAGGACACAAGCACGAAGAATGTGGATCCAAAATGACTACCAAAGATTATCAAGGATTATAGAAAGATTTCTAAACAGAAACATTATAGATTGATGTCTATACCAGTCTGTAGGAAGATAAGGATAATAAGGACAACAAAAAGATAGTTTGAAAAACAAAATAAGGAAATAAATTTGAAAGCATGGAAATTTCATCTTAAATAGAGAATAAATCTTTACACAAGTTAAATAAATCTTAACTATCCCGAATTGCATTATCTTATTATCCAATCATTTTAAATTAACAATTTTTAAAACCATGGGTTTGAAAAATAATCATTTATTACACTCACAATGTACTTAATAAATTTAATTCTTCTTTATTCCTAATTAAAATTAAATTTATTCCTCTCAATATATTTATCACTTATGTTAAATATGCTTACACTTATTATGACTGCTTTCTTTTATTCTTAGTTCTTTTAACATTATTTTATTGTAAGTTATTCAATTACCCTTTATTATATTTACCTCTGTTAATCTTTTTATAATTAAAATTTAAGTGTATAACATTTATTATAACCACTCAAATTTTATTAAAAAAAATCTTTTTATATTGTATATTATCCAATTACATTGTTAACTTCTGAAATTAAGGTAAGTTATATTGAATGCAATTGTATTATACAATTAAATCATTTCATGCTTGAATATTCATCCAAAAATTTTATTTTCTTTTTATAATTGAAATTATTCTTAAAAATAAAATTTAAGAATTAAATTTCCGATTTCTTCAACCCATTTAGAGATAAATAAATGTATGTACATAATTTATCGAATCAAATTTAAATCATATGTCTATATATATTATAGATCAAGTCATATTTTAGAAATTAAAATCAAATTGATTTACCAAAACAAAGCTGTAGTAAGTCTACAGAGCGGTCTCTTCACTTCGAAACTCAAAAATGAATGTCGACGATGCTGCAGTCATCATTGAAATTATTTCCCAGCGACGAAGAGAGGAGCACTAATTTTTAAACTTTAAAATCCTTTGAAAATAAATTTCTATTCAAAAATACTTTAAATAATATAACCTTTTAAAACTTAAACACAAGGTTTGAAACCATCGAAAATTAAATTCTCAAATTTCTTGTTCTAAATTCATTTCAGTTCCCAAATCAAGTATTATCACTTCAAACAATCAATTTAAATCAGTTTATTAAGTTTCATAAATTTACTTATATATCAAAAAAATTTCATAAATAAAATTTTAAAATAATATTGTGTCAGTTTGTTCTGTCAAAGTGTTTTAGAAATCCTATCGATAGCGTTGATCAGACGAATCGATCAGAAACCCAACTCAACATCAACAACTCAAACAACACAATATATATAAACAAAACATATATTTACAAATACAATTCAAAATGTTTGAAAATTGGTTGGAAACAAAAGATAAGATGATTAAATAACAAAATAGGAAGGTGGATAAGCTTAAATAAATCACGGGCAACATTTACCGGGTCAACCGTGGCTTAAAGAATAAGATCAATGTGGATTTTTCTAGGGTAAATCTACATTCGATCTCAATAGATAAAGTTTGGAATAACAAAAGATATTAGCATCTAAACCAAGGATAGATATAAATCTCTGGTGAATCGATGCTAATCGTAAAGGAGTTTTCCCCCTTTTTTCAATTCAATTTGAAATTGGCGTGACCGCCGACTCACTTGAAAGATCATTCGAAGCGGAGTTTTGGAATACTCTAGAGTCAAAAGAAGATGAATAGTGAGGGACACGAATGGATTTTGGAACCGTAGGGAATGTTCCAAAATTCAAAGGAATCGAGTCAAAAAGGAAGAGATTCAAACTCGAATGAAAGTGGTTCTGTAAATACATTCACTCCATATGCTGAGTTTTGCCTAGAGCTACCAAAGCTCTGATACCAAATGTAACGACCCGATATTTTCAACCATTCGCATCCATTATAAGTATATAGGTAGACACTCATGCCGGAATTGAATTGCTCAAAATACCGCGTTGTAAATAAAAATTTGGCAAATCTCAGAATATAAAGTAAATAAAAATCACAGATCACAGACACAGAGTAATAATAATGCAGCAAAAGTAAAAGAAATAGTAGTTCATGAAGCTACTATATAAAAATATCAGAGTTACATAAAATACGACAGAAGAAATAAAGTACAAAGGGAGTCTCACTACATAGAAATCTACTAATACAAGAGCTGAAAGGAACAACAGACTGCAAAAGATAAAACTTGACAAGTAGATAATCTCCAGCGATTTCAATCTCCAGAAAGTGGAAATCCAAATCTGTGAATAACTCAGGCTGACCCGAGCATAAATAAAATACAAACACTCGAGTCAGGACATACATACTTATACAACGTAAATCAACTCAAGTGAACTGTAGTAAAGGTACAAGTAACTTAGAAGATGTTTGGGACCACCCATCCTCTAAGGATCCGTTAAACTATTTACTATGTTGTAATATACGCTATATACAGTAGTGTCTAATCAGTAAAGTATAATCATATAGAAAATAACGTTAAGGGGATGGTGAACCTTAACGCGGTCGGATCTTTAAAACCAAAATCGTAGTGGGCTCGATATAAGGATATGACACGGCATGCGAGGCAATGCCAGGATGGATACACCGTTTGCACTCCCGGACCGGTGGTGACGGTAAGCCAGCAGCTTTCGCCCACCTCGAACAATACCCCCGAATCAAAGTGGTGCCACGTATCGAATCACAAAAGTAATAGAATGGTTTCCGATGGAGCATGCTCGATGAAAGGGTGCGACCCTTTGTGTAGCCCAGTATAGCTCCTGTTTTAGTCATATATGCCAACTCACGGGAGTTGGGTCCACGTAATATGCCTCGAGAACGTCGCCACCATCCTACTTCATTCTGGAATCTCCACCGCGTACACAGTTGTTAAAGTGGGTTTCAGTATTGGCCGACTATAAGACAATATCCGATCCCGGTCTCATTAACAACCAGTCGTTATTATAACCCGTAGTTATAACTTTAAAACAATATTTTATACTTCAAATTAAAATATCATTTCAACCCAAATCTTTATCAAAATAAAGATTAAATCATTTCCAAACCATTTCAATATATCATCATACCATATATTTCAATTCAAATATTTATCAAAATAAATATCAAGTCATTTCTAACCATTTCAATATATTAAATTATCATATCCTTTCAAAACTTCCTTTCAAATCATTTTAATATATCAAAATATCATAACCTTTCAGAGCTTCGTTTTCAAAATATCATATCTTTCAGAACTTCTTTCAAATCATTTTAATATCAAAATATCATATCTTTCAAAACTTCGTTTCAAATCATTTTATTGTATCAAAATATCATATCTTTCGAAACTTCATTTTAAATCATTTTAATATATCAAAATATCATATCTTTCGAAACTCCATTTTTCAAATCATTTAATATCAAATATCATACCTTCCAAAACTTCGTTTCAAATCATTTTAATATATCAAAATATCATATCTTTTCGAAACCACATTTCAATCGTTTTAATATATCAAAATATCATATCTTTCGAAACCACATTTCAATCATTTTAATATATCAAAATATCATATCTTTCGAAACCACATTTCAATCATTTTAATATATCAAAATATCATATCTTTCGAAACTCCATTTTTCAAATCATTTAATATCAAAATATCATATCTTTCAAAACTTCTTTTCAAATCATTTTAATATATCAAAATATCATATCTTTTCGAAACCACATTTCAATCGTTTTAATATATCAAAATATCGTATCTTTTCGAAACCACATTTCAATCATTTTAATATATCAAAATATCATATCTTTCGAAACTCCATTTTTCAAATCATTTAATATCAAAATATCATATCTTTCAAAACTTTGTTTCAAATCATTTTAATATATCAAAATGTCATATCTTTTCGAAACCACATTTCAATCGTTTTAATATATCAAAATATCATATCTTTCGAAACCACATTTCAATCATTTTAATATATCAAAATATCATATCTTTCAAAACTCCATTTTTCAAATCATTTAATATCAAAATATCATATCTTTCAAAACTTCGTTTCAAATCATTTTAATATATCAAAATATCATATCTTTTCGAAACCACGTTTCAATCGTTTTAATATATCAAAATATCATATCTTTTCAAAACCACATTTCAATCATTTTATTTTTTTTGAAAGGAAAACAGGGTTGAATGGTCCCTTACCATATTTATTAACCACACAAACACAAAAGAAAGGATAGCAATAACATGCTAGAGCTCACAAAAGAATACAGAGAAGACTAAGGAGAAAAAACAAAGAAAACAAAAGGAAATAGGAAACAACCCATACAAGAACAACGCTAAGAAAGGTAAGACAAACACCCTAATCCAGCAAGTCATAAGAAATATGATGGGCAGACTTCTCCTTGACCCAAGAAATAATGATATTAATCAAAGCGCTTTCAAGTTTCATTTTATTCTCAAAAACTCTAGTATTTCTCTCTGCCCATATCACTTCCACATACACTTTCAGAATCAGCAATAGCCAATAAGAAGTAGCATTCTTCCATCTAGTTTCCCTGAAAACTCTATTCCACTCAGCTCCACCATGAAGAATAGGCTCATTAAACCCAGCACCGATGAGACAAGCTTTCCATATTCTATTAGTAACCACACAGTCAAAGAAAAGGTGAGAACCAACTTCAGTAAAATTATTGCAGTAGATACACATCAAGTCCACAGTAAAACCTCTCCTACGTAATTTACCCTTGGTCATAAGAGCATTTTTTAGGACTTTCCATAAGAGGAAATTCAGTTTATGAGAAGTTATAGAATTCCAGACTCTAGCATGCCATATAAATATGGGGCTAATCTCATCTCTTTTCAAAGCTTTGTAAATTCTTTCAATGGAGTGCTGCTCATGCTTAGCTTCCCACACATACCCATTATCACCAGTGAGGCAGTGGTTGCATATCACACCATCCCATAGCTGGTTGATGATAGGATTAGATGTGTAGGGTAATACAATTTCACCTTCATAAAAATAATCAATAGCCCTGGCATTCAAGGGGATGCCAGTTTCATTTCTCTGCTCAAAAGTGAGCAGGTCATACAGTATAACACCTCTACCCACCCAAGGTTCAAACCAGAATTTAGCAGAACTATCAGGGCCAAGCACAAGCTGGACATGAGGGAGTAAACTGCATCTGAGATTAAGGATTGACCTCCACACCCATCCACACAGAGGAGAGGGTTCAATTTTCCAGAAGTTTTTATTGCCTAGATGATGATGCCTAGCCCACTTAACCCACAAATTTGGTTTAATATTAATCAGATTGTCAAAATGTTTAGAAAATGCAGCTTGATTCCAAGTTGTCACACACTTTATTCCCAATCCACCATATTTTTATGGTTTCTCCAATTTAGCATAAGCAATAGGAATGAGTTTTGTAGAAAACATATCCCCAGTCCAAAGAAAATGATTCAAAGCTTTCCTGATGCTAGATAAAAGAGCAGAGGGTAAAATAAAGCACCTGCTCCAATAAATAGTCATGGCTTGAATAATCGACTTAATAATTGTGGATCTGCCCGCCTGAGATAACTTATTGCTAGCCCATCTACTCATAGCTTCAGTGATTCTTTCAAACAGAGGTAAACAAGCAGTTGCTCCAATTTTTCTAGAGCACAAAGGAATACGCAGGTGCAAGGTACCATCAGGGAGAGTAGGTAATTGACTTTCCTAGAGAATGATCTGTTTGTCACTTTCATTGAGACCGGCCACCAAGAGGTAAGACTTACTTCTGTTGACCTGAAGACCAGTGCACATCTCAAATGTGTAAAGGATGCCTTTGACACAGGTCATAGATGAAACAGTTGGCTTAATAAATAGTATCACATCATCAGCAAAGGTAGAGAGGTAATGAGAGGATTCCTGCATTTGGGATGCAACCCGAAATTGTTATTCCTGACTTGTTTGTTTATATGCTGAGTAAAAAATTCCATCACAATTATGAACAAATAGGAAGACATCGGGTCTCCTTGTCTTATGCCTCTCTTACTTCTAAAATATCCAACAGAGCCACCATTGTAATATAATGAGTAGGAAACTGTGGATATACAAGTATATATCCAGCTGACAAAATGGCAGGGAAACCCCATTAATCCCATAATACCAGTCAGAGATTCCCTGCTAACAGAATCATAATCTCTTCTAATATCAAGCTTCATCATAGCTCTTGGAGATACATGTGCACGACCATAACCATTAAGAAGTTCATGAGTAACCAGCACATTATCAAGGATACTTCTATTATTCAAAAATGCCGACTGGTTCTCAGAAATCACAGAAGGAAGCACATGCCTAAGCCTAGCAGCAATGACTTTAGAAATGCATTGTATATTATGTTACAGAAAGCAATAGGACGAAATGCATGAAGAGTAGAAGCATGCTTAACTTTAGGCACTAAACATAAATTGGTAGCATTAATGGGGTTAGGCAATTTATTGTGCTCAAAAAATTTATGCATGGCTGCCATGAGGTCGTTAGCTATTATATCCCAACAATGAATAAAGAAGACAGCGTTAAAGCCATCAGGACCTCCACAGGAATCCCTCTTCATACCAAAAATTGCATTATATATTTCTTCATCAGTAACTCTAGAAGACAGAAAAAGGATATCAGCTTCAGACAGAACATGCAGAGGTGTGGACAAGAGCTCATGAGAGTTAGCGGTCCATGTTTCGTTTGGGGAGTAAAGATTGATATAATGGTCAATGAACGATTTGTCAATATCTTCTGGCTTGTTTAATATCCTTCCTTCATCATTCTGAATTTGATAGATGTTTCTTTTGGCATTTTTAACTTTTAGGGAACTATGATATAGTTTAGAATTTCTATCACCATACAAGTCCCACTCCTTCCTCAATTTTTGTTTCTTCAAACTTTGCTCAAATGCCAATGCATCTGAAAGAATCTGAGTAAGAACATGTTCTTTCTCAGAAAGGCAGATATTACTTGGATCATCAAGCATCCTCAGTTGAATAGCAGACAGTTGACTCTGCAGATTAGATGAGTACTTGTTACCATCACCATACTTGTTCTTAGCCCATCTCTTTAAAGCTTCCTTGGTTGCCTTCATTTTTTGCTGCAAAATAGACATTTTGTTACCATATTTAGGACAATTCCAAACATTATTCACTAAAGGCATAAAATCTGGATCTTTGATCCAAGAGTTAAAAAATTTAAAACTTGAGTTCCTTTTAATGGCATTGCATTGAGGGGCTAAAAACACAGGAGAATGGTCAGAGAGCAGAGGGGGGAGAATATGATTTAGAGAGTTGGGGTATTTGAGTTAGAGCTTTAGTGTTGAGAAAGGTTAAGTCAAGTCTACTCATGGTTCTCACTCCAGATCGACTTTTGTTGTTCCAAGTGAATTTTGGACCAACATAGGCAGCTTCATGTAAATTTGAAGTAGAGATAGCATAATTGAGTGGAGCAATGTCAGAGATAGACAGGGAGGTGCCACCACAACGATCATCGACAGCTAACATACAGTTAAAATCTCCTAACACAAACCACGGATGTGTCTCCTGCCTTAGATGTGGTAAATAGTTCAGCATAACTTGCCTAGCAGCAATATGGTTATCCCCGTAAATAAAGGTCAGATAGGAGGTTGAGGTTGGAAGATGCAAGGCATGGAAATGGATGAATTGCTTATGGGAAATAATTGGAGTGAGAGAGTAGATGGTTGGATCAGAAAGCACCATGATTCTGCCATATGGAGCCACATCCAGATTATGATGGACACTCCAAAGTGGATTGATAAGTTTGGCAGCTTTGAGGGTAAGATCAAGGTTAAGTTTGGTCTCCAGAATGCCAAATATGCCAATTTTATTCTCAGAGATAATATGTTTTGCTTGCACAAGTTTAATTTCCAAATGTGCACCTCTTATATTCCAAAACCCTATATTTTGTAACATGGAATAACTTATGGATGAGGAGATTGTAATCTCATAGACCTTCGAAGGCCTGAATTAGGGGTTGTATCCTTTTCAGGAATGTTTCAACATAGTCTACTTCCTTGCCATTGTCAAAATATGACAGGTTACTTTCCTTTTTTTCATGAAACTGCTGTGGTTCTTATGCATAGGGATTGGAGGTTTGGGCAGAGCGGGTTGAGGGTTTACCCGATTAAGCAAATAACCAGGAGGGGGAGAAATATGAGAATAAGGAGGTTTTGGTTGAAAGCAAGGGGTTATGATCATTTCTGAAACATGTACACTGACATTGTGTGCATGAGAATTTACTGATTGCACAAGAGGATTGTGCAAACTGTTGGAATTAGATGCATTGTCAAAAGCCTTTTGATTTATCTCACTGGGTATTAAGGAAGGTATACACTTCCCATCCACTATGTCTTTGCTACCATTATTTTCAGATTGACTATTTGTTTCAGCTTGCAAATCTACTATTTGTTTTCCTTTTAACAGTTCATACTGTTTTGACTTTCTTATCTCAACCAATTCCTGAACTAGCTTCCCATAATCATTAGCAAGTTGAGAATTAAATTCTAAAGCGTCTACATCACATTGCTCTTCTGAATTCTTCTCATAGCCTGCATCCATACTATCATTAGCTACTAATGCTTCCTCACTGGAAAGATCAGATTGAACATTTAACTGTTCAGTGTTACTTTTATCTCCTCATCCTCCATTACTCAATTCTTCATCTTCCTCAATCAACTTATGTAGCACTTGAAATTTATTTCTTAAATTCATCTCCAATACCTCAACAACTTCTCCTTCTTCGACTAAGTCCACCACATTGTCTTTATTATTATGAGACACAATTTCCACTTTACTTGATTCATTATCTCTGTAACTTCCATTATTACCACTCCCACTATTATCCATAGTCTTCATTAATTCACTCTTTCTTTTACTCCCATGCTCAACTTTCTTCCAAACTCTTAAGGACTTATTATGCAAAATTTTGTCATTTTGTTCTTTCACCAGGGAATCTTTATTTGGAGCTTGTTTTGAGAAGGTATTTGTATTATTCTTTATTACTTCATCCGACTTAACACTATTTTTGCAGCTGTAAATATCATGCCCAAACACCTTACAAGTTTTACATGCTTGTGGCGTCCACTGATATTCCACAAAAACAGTCTATTTGGTTCCATCCTTACACAGTACTTGAAAGCTATCAACTAGTTCGGAGATGGGTGTCACTTCCACCAAAGCTTTAGCATAGGTCAACCTTTCCATTTTCTCTGTACTTTCAGCTAAACATTTTACACACCCAATCCTTCCAACAAGCCAATTGATGCCAAGAGGGGACCACGCTGCTAGAGGTATGTTGTAGATATGTACCCAAATAGGAACTGAATTGACTGAGCCGCAAATATTGCTTACTGTGGGGTCCTATTATTTAACAATAAACAATTTGTTCCTCATGATTATCGGGTCAGCCTGGATAATCCTTCTCCGATCATCCTCACTTGAAAAAAGGAACGTGAAGACCACTCCATCAGATTTAACCTTAATGTTTCCTTTCAACCTCCACACTCTCTTGAGGTGATGCACTACTGCTGTAAATGACAGGGTTCGTCTAGGAAAAAGCCAACTACATAATCCTGCCAAATACTTTGCCCAGCTTCTTGAACAACGTCAGGTAGAACCAATGCATCTCCAACAAATTCATTGACGAAGTTAACAGGCATGTACTTCCCCGCATTGCGTGGTTTGTTCTTGAAAAGAGAAGTCCATGATTGTTGACTTGTGTTGTTGATGGGGGGGGGGGGGAGACTGACCATTCAAGGGAGGAGAGGAGATAGGAAAGGAGGAAGGGACAGTAGGATGGCCGGGGAGGAAGGGATGGGGATCTGGGTCAGGCAAGGGAGGGATAGGGGAAGGCAGTGGCTGGGCCGAAAGTGAGGGAGAAAGGATGAGCTCTGCCATTAGTCATTTCAATCATTTTAATATATCAAATAGTTATATTTCAAAACAAATTACTTCATTATTAAATCATAAAAATGAAGTTATTACATTTAATAATTAAATTATTAAATGCCAAAAGTTTAAACTTTCCAATGTTCATTTATGCACTTAAATTTATTAAAACAATGAAAATTCAAGTTTTGCAGCATTTAGAAAATGCTACAGAAAGTTACATTCAAAAACAATTCAATTTAACAAAAGACAGTATTAAAAACGATGTTAATTAACTTTAAATATTCAATAGAATTTCACAAACACTTATATTTTTATTTAAATCATTTTTAACTTATAAAACCATAATTTTCACATTTGTAAGCATCATTTAATTTTCCTTAAATTCATGATTTTATAAAGTTAAGTTTCCTTCCAAAAATCAATATTTATTAATAATTCACTTATTAAATTTCAACATTCAAATTTAAATTCATTACATTAAATTTCAACTTAACACTTAAGTTTAAAATTTCAAATATAACTTAATTCCATTTATTTAACTTAACTTAAAATTTCACTTTTAAACCAAATTCGTAAATTCCAATTTAAGTTATATTTCCAAATTCAACTCAATATTCACTCATTAACATTTTAACTTTATTCAAAAATCATTAATATGATACAAAATGATTTTAAATTAATTTAAATTCAAAATATCATAAATTTATCATATTTCAAAGTTAATTTAAATTCCATTAAAAATTAAATCAAAATTTCCAAAATAACTTACATTTAGATTTTCTAACTTTTCCATAATTTATTTAACTTATAGATTTCCAGAAAATCAATAATACGTTACAAAAATTATATTTTTATTTAATTTTAAATCAAAATATTATAATAATTAAATTTCTAAAATATTTTAAAATTTTAAGAAAAACATATTTTAACTACGGGCCTGTATATAATTTTCTACGCTATGTAAAGTTATACGGGTAATGTATCATTTCAACCCGTAATTTACAAAGAAAAATCTGGGTTTTATCATTTCAAACCCGCAGACCCAAGTAAATAAAATAAGTTGAAAATTGTTCAAGCCTATCATTTCAGCCCATAACGATTTTCCCTTATTCTAAAGTTCGTTCGGGTATGTATCATTTCAACCCATAGTGATTCTAATCTAAAGGGAACTTGCAGTGTGATAAACTGATAAAAATAGCAGAACAACATAATATAACAGTAACAGATGTTATAACAGGTGTTTAAGCATGGGTGAACGTCATAAAATCATAATACAGCAGGTGTAACATGATAATGCATTTTACAGATTCAAAAGGGGTCAATTTACTAGTTATATATGTACATATTGTCTGGTGAGAATAACTCACATGTTCAAAGCTGGAGATCGCTGCCAAAGCACACATACCAACACTACGAAGGCACGACAACACAGATACGACAAGAGAGTGGAGAGCCAAAGCAATGAGACTTGTTCAAATATTTACACAAAACAATGCAAATATATGTAAGTTTCAACGCAAGTTATCACCAAATAGCATTAGAAACAAAACCCCAAAACAACTTTAAACAAATTGCACTTTTTCTCAACCTCATATGCTTCAGTTAGACATGGAATAAGCTCAGCTAAGGAAGAGGATTGGGTCAGGTTTGGGGTCCAAAGTAGTCGGCCATCATGGTGTAAAAGTGATGAGATGGTATAGGTGCAAAACTATACAATTTCAAGGCAACTACAAGGCAACAACTTCATCTCTATGCTCCTATTGTGCTCGGCCAGAGGCTAGGTGGGCCCAACCAGTGGTGCAGGTGGTGGTGGGTGATGTGGAAAAGGGTGGTGGTCAGGTCAGAGGTGGTGGTGGTAGTGGCGGCAAATGGTGGTAGAATGAGGAGATGACAATTCTAGGCCATAAGTGGTAGTTTGTGATGGTTTTTAGTGGATTTTGTGGTGGTCTTCACCTTGGATTGGCTTGGGCTGAAATGGAGAGGTAGTAGGATGGGGATGGTCAGAGGAAGGGATGGTGGAGGTCAGGTCAGATCTGGTTGAGGAGGAGCAAAGCTATGAAGGTGAGAACTACAAAATTCAAATAGAAAAGTAGAAAAACAAAGGAAGAAGAAGATGAAATGGAAGCCATTACCTTCAATACTTCTAGCCGTGAGTTTGACGATGGAAAGTGAGAAGTTTCTCACGTGAATAGGAAGGAAAATACACGGCTATTCAATAGAAAAATAAAAAAAGGGTCAATGAGTAAATGAGGAAACGGTAAAAGAAACGACTTAGGAGGTGAAATGAAACCTTTCAAACTTCCTTAATTTTATTTATATAACTTGATATTTCTGGAAATAATAATAATCCCAGATAAAATTTCAAAAATTTATCAAAATATAAAAATATATATTATATTTATTAATTATATAAAGTTAAATTAAGGAAAATAGCTAAAAATAGTAAACTAGTCTAGAAAATTTGAAATTACATGAAATAAATTTTAAAAAATCCATATGAGCTTGTAATATATTTTTAAACATAAATAATAATATAAAATAAAATTACATTCAGAAAATAAAAAAAATTTAAATATAATTTTAATGAAGAAAATAACAGAAAATAAGAAAACAACCTTTTAAAAAAAAAAAGAAATCAACACAGTAAACTTTGAAAAAATTATAACATCACTTTAAAAAAATATTAAAAGACAAAATATACTTAAAATAACCCATTAACACATAAGAATTTTTTTCAAAGAAAATAGAAAAAGATTTAAAGAAATTTCTTGAAAATCCAAAACAGTGTCTAGAAATTACAAATAAATCACCATTGACTTTGAAAAATTATTTACTCATTTTAAAATTATTATAATACAAAATATACATACAGTAACATATTAATAAAATATGACAAAGAAAATAAGATTTATATAATTTAAAATAGACAAAATTGTTAAATAAATCAAATTACACTCAAAATTGAAATGTACATAACTTTTACAGTTTAACTCCGTTTTCAACGAAACGAAAAGCAGTGTTCAAGTTATTACATGTATTTTCATAATAAAAGATAAAATTTAAGATTTAAAAATGATTTTAATTTTAATTTTAAAAGTCAAAGTTCAAACAGTTTGAGTAGAAATTCACTTTTTTAGTAAAATGTACAATTTCTACTATTTCGAACTATAGATCACTTAATAGTCATCATTTATATTTAAAATGAAATATTCGAAATAAAACAAATTTAAAATAATTTAAAAATAAAAGAAAGTACAATTTAAATAATATACAAAAATCTAGGGTTGTTACACTCGCTCAGGTCTGCCCTGAGTATTTCAACGCACTGAAGATCGTTTTCTGGAATACGAAGATGAAGATTTGGTATATTATTACTATTATAATTCCCTATATCATGTTGTTCTACTGCATTATTTATTTATCCCTGTTGTATGTATAACTCTGATTAGTGTTGTATAAATTATAATCATGTGTATAATATAAACAGCTTCATGAACCGTTTATTTGATTATTATATTTTTATCGTTCCGTTGCGAGATTCTGTGTTTGTTTTCTCCTTCATTTCTAATTTTTTTGAATTAACCTCAATGATTATCTATGTTTTAGATTATTTAAGTTGGACATGTGTGAATTATTGCCGATTTAAACCTTTCATAATGTTGGTCGTCATAGTTTATGATATGAATCTATGTGCAGTGGTGTCTGAATGCAACCTGGTTGGTAACTCAAAGGAATGGTTTGTAGACACAGGAGCGACTCGACACATATGTGCAAATAAATGGATATTTACCACCTACAAAACTGCTATTGAGGATGAACAAATTGTTCATGGGTAACTCATCACGTCGAAGGTTGAAGGCAAGGGAAATATTATGCTGAAATTGACTTCTGGAAAGGAACTAACCTTGAATGATGTTCTACATGTTCCAGAAATTCGCAAAAACCTAATTTTAGGGTCGTTACTTAGCAAAATTGGTTTCAAACTCACCTTTGTGGCAGATAAATTTCTATTGTCATAGAATAGAGTGTGTGTGGGAATGGGTTATGTAAGTGATGGTTTATTTAAAGTGAATGTAACCACTATTGTACCAAATGTTAATATAAATAGAACTAAATCTTCTGCTTATATTGTTGACTCTTCTAACATATAGCATGCTAGATTAGATTATGTAAATTTCGATACAGTATGAATATATATCGGAATGTAAAATATGTTTTAGTGATAAATGTCAAATATGTGCTGAAGCAAAAATGATAAGAACTTCATTTCAGCATGTTGAAAGGGGCTTCGAACCTCTAGATTCAATACACACAGATGTATGTGATTTAAAAATGTGTCAAACTAGAGGAGGAAAGAGATACTACAATACATTTATAGACGACGACTAAACATGGTATTATTACGTATGCCTATGCCTTCTTAGAACAAAAGACGGGGTATTTGAGATGTTTAAAAATTATAAGGCTGAATTTGAAATCAACTCAATAAGAAAATCAAAGCTTTAGGGAGTGATAGAGAAGGAGAATATGAATTTCTGTTTGAGGAATTTTATTCCCAAAATGGTATTATACACTAAACTACAGTTCTATATTCACCTCAGTCTAAAGGAATTGTTGAAAAGAAAAATAGAAACCTTAAAGAATTGATGAATCTTACTAATTAGCTTTGGTTTGCCAGACAATTTCTGGGGAGAAGCTATCTTAAGGGCCAATCACATATTGGATGAAATACCTAGAAAAAAACATCAAAATCTCCACATGAATATTGGAAGAAAAGACATCGTCAGACAACTACTTAAAAGTATGGGGGGTGTCTTACCAAAGTTGAAATTTCTAAACCTAAGAAGGTCAAAATTAGACCAAAAACGGTAGATTGTGTATTCATAGGATATGCGCAAAATAGTGTTGCGTATTAATCCCTAGTACATAAGTCTGAGATCGATGATATTCACGACAATACAATCATTGAGTCGAGAAATGCTAGATTTTTTGAATATATTTACCCTTTAAAACAATATAGTGAACACAATGTTCAAAAGAGGCAAAGAGATAGAAATTTTTGATCCATATAAGGGTAATAAAGAACAAAGTTGTGAAAACACACAGCAAGATAATGATCAACAATCGGAGGAACCGAGAAGAAGTAAAAGGCAACGTATTTCAAAAACCTTTAGACTAACTTCTATGCCTTAGTGTTAGAAAACGAATCGCTAACATATAATCAAGCAATGTCCTCTCCGAGGCCACTTTCTGGAATGAAGCCATTAACAGTGAGATTGAATCCACTATGAATAGTCATATATGAGAATTAGGAAATCTGCCTCCAAGATGCAAAGCATTAGGTAATAAATGGATATTTAAAAGAAAACTAAAACCCAATGGCTCAATAGACAAGTACAACGCATGACTTGTGGTACAAGGTTTAGGCAAAAGAAAGAGTTGTACTACTTTGACACATACTCGCTTGTACCGCGAATAACATCCATTAGATTCTTTATGGCTGTTGCATCTATATTAGAAATAGAAATACATCAAATGGATGTTAAAACAACATTATTAAATGGAAAACTAGAAGAAGAAATATATACGAAACAACCCAAGAGGTCCCTAAAAACAGAAAATGATGGAAAGGTATATAGATTAATAAAATCTTTATATGGGCTTAAACAAGCACCAAAATACTGGCATGAAAAGTTTGATGAAACAATGATGTCAAATGGATTTCGAAAAAATGAATGTGAAAAATGCGTTTATACCAAAAGTACAGACAAAGATTATGTTATTATGTGTCTGTACGTAGACACTCTACTCATACTAGGAAGCAACAAAGAGATAATAAAATCAATGAAAAATATGTCCTCCGTCAGATTTAATATGAAAATCTAGGAATTGCTGATATAATTCTTGGAGTAAGAATACATAAAACTCCACAAGGAGTATTATCTCAGTCGTACTACATTGAGAAAATACTCAAAAAAATTAAGCAGCATAATATAATTGTTGCAAAATCACCTATAGACTTGAATCAAAATTGGGTCAAAATAGCGATACTATCATTTATTAGTGTGAATATTTTCGTATAATAGGCAGCATCATGTATATCACGAGCAATACTAGATATAGCTTATGATGTAAGTAAACTAAGTCGATATATGAGTGACCCAACAAAGAATCACTAGAAAGCCATAATTCGAGTATTAGAATGCATGAAGTACACATAGAATTACGGACTACATTATTCTGGGTATCCATCTATAGTTGTAACAACTTGATATTTTCGACCCTCGAAAATTGACACTAATATGTCCAGTGTATTGTGTGTCGAGCAATCGAATGCCGAAAAACTCGATTGTTTGGGTAAAAGAAAGAAGAAGGAAGAAGAGAGAAGAGAGAAAGAAAACAAACAACATAGAATCTCACAGTGAAATGAATAATCTATAATATACAATAAATATTTAGACAAAGAAGAAAGGTAATATACATACATCAATCAGAGTATAGTAACCTATCTCAGCTTGGACAGTTATAACAACCTACCCTTATAGTTGCTGACAAATACAACAATAATGATAGAGTTAGGGGTATGCCTAGAGGAAATTATGTAATTTGTTAAATATATCTAACTCGTTGACCAATCTTGTACGAAATAAAAGTATTTTCTTTTGATTATATACCTGATATAATTTGATTATATTAACTAATTAACTTAATTAAAAGTATATTTAATAGAAAAATTCATAAATGGTATATTTTGTGATCGTAGTTACAAAGTATCATAACCGTGAGCAATTTAGCACAACGAAACAAACATACCATTTTAAATATTCCTAGCCAAGATGCGTCGAGACTGGATATCAATGTATCCGTTGAGATTGGAGACGTAACACTCTCCAAATGTTGGGTAATGTATTACTCATGACTGCTGGGGGCATCTAGGGATTAGGTACTAAGAGTTATTGGATAACTATGGAACGACTCACTCGATAGTTTGCTGCTGGTTAATATAACTAAGGTCAAACAAAAAATATCAATGTGGCTGATTTACAAAGTTCACTCGATTTAAGAATACTATGGATCTTCAATATCAAAGCTCCGCTTTGATTATAGCCAAATCATGGCACGGCGTCCATCGAATGACTATAGTTGGGTCGAGTAGAAGTATTGGAAGTGAAGCACTATTCAAGAGAGGATTTGTCTCCTCAGTTATATGTGGTTAGTATCGTAGTCAACTCAAAGTCAAAGTCTCTAGCTAGAGCATTTTGGTTAATAATAATTGTTATTATTGAACCAAGGACTTTGTATTTGAACTATAAAGTTGAATGCGGATGAGGTTGGAATTTTGACCATTACCAAATTCCATAAGTCCAAAGTGATATAGTTTTGAGGAAGAGAATTGGTGTAAACAAATGTCACAACCAGGTGATGCTTATTAAACTAAAATTGAATTTTATTGAAAATGAGAAAGCGATAAATTTGGCCATAATGTCACACCACCTGCTAAGTGATGTGTGAACGTTAACATTAAAATAGTTTGATGTTAATCGCTGACCAAATTTACACCCAAAAGTTACACAACCAAAATAATGAATTCCCTTAAAACCGAACGATTTAATTAGTTTATAATTGTTATTAATTAATTAAATTAATTAATATTAATGAAACATTAATTATAAATTTTGAATATGATTTGAGAAATAAATAATGTTATATATATTTAAAACAGTTATAGATATATCGATCGATATACAATATCGACAAACGATTAAACTAGATTTAATTGCATACTATTTTCGCTTGGGCTTAGATGAGTTTAAGCCCATTATTAGGGCTGCAAAATTTTGGTTTGGGAAGATCTAGGAGTGGCTAAAACATAGGGAATTGGCTTGGAGATAATGGGTTAAGAAAAAGTGAGAATGAGTAAAAAGGTTTTCCTCATTTCTCTCTATTACAACCCTATATATATATATATATATATATATATATATATATATATATATATATATATATATATATATATATATATATATATATATATATAATAACTAACCCTTTTGGCCCCCATTACCTTCTACATTGCTGATTAAAACATAGCTCTCAATCCACTCCAAAGTTCTCAAATATATTTCAAATTAAAATACTGCTATTAGTTAGAGGTCTGTGATTCTGGACTTGCAATCTGGCGAATCAAGAACAGTAAAAGGCAAGGAAGTCATTGCTTCAACGAGGATTCAAAAGCATCGTTAAATTAGTAATTTTAATTCATATTACAGTAGTTAAATTATATTCTATGATCCTATAATGAGCAATTTCAAATCTGTTTAAATATATTGATACATATATTTAGTTAGGTGAGATTTTTGTAAGTAGATGTGGTTGTCACAAATCAGTTTGGTTATTGCATAATTTTTTATTGTACTATTTGATTTATGTATAGACAAATGTTGTTTGCTATACAAAACCATTTTTTTCATTAATAATTGTTTTTTATATATATATTTATTAATAAATTCGTGTGTGTGTGTATTAGTGTCTATTTCTCTCTCATAATAGCATATATGCATATATAAGATGTATAAGTGATTTAAAAATTTAGTGCACTTATTTATATATAATATGAATTTTAAAATTAGAAAATTAACTATCGTACATGTATTCATATTTTTAAATTAACGTTCATTGAATTATTGAATTGTTTATTACATATAAAATAATTATTACACTAATAAATTCAATTTTATATTTTTATCAAATATTATATCATTCTAGAAATGTATATACAAAATTTAGGAATTTTTCAATAAAGTTATTATTTTTAATAATTAATATTATTTCGAAAATACTGTTTATAACTTATTAAAAATAATAATTTAATTGAAAAATTAATTTAATCTTTTTAACCTTTCATTCATGATCCTAGAATTTATATAATAAAGGTGGATATGAACGGAATGCAAATGAATTGATTGTGAATAAATTTAAAATTGAATAAATGGTATGAAAATCAATTTGAAAGTGTATAGTTGAATATTTGAACCCTGTAATTGCATATGCATTCTAAAATACATGATATGACATGTTTGCTTTACGAAACTTGTATTTAGATTGGTTAAATGAAATGTAATGCGTAACAGCCTGGTATTTTTAACCATTCGCATCCACACATGTCAGACTTGAATTGCTCAAAATGCCAGATTGTTAATTTAAATTTGGAAAAACTCAGCATACATAGTAAATAAATAAATCACATAATCACAAACACAAAGTAATAGAACAATAAGCAGCGGAAACAAAAGAATAGTAGTTCATGAAGATACTATATATAAAAAAGTTAAATAAGATACAACAGAAGTCTCAAATACAATAGTCAAATACAAGATTAGAATGCATCGCTGGAATCAACTGAATAACTGCAAGCTCCAAATGAAGCTCCAACTCCAAAGGTGCATCTCAAAAGCTGTATCACTCAGTCTGACCCGAGCGTAAAGCAAAACAAAATACACTCGAGTCAGGATTAACATTCTTATATCAATAAATCCAACTCAAGTGAAATATCAACTGAAATACAAGTAATTCAAAGGATGCTTAGGATAACCATCCGCTAAGGATCCGTTAAACTATCTATTATGTAGTAATATACGCTATTATAATAATGTCTATAGTAAAGTAAACTATTAAAATAACATTAAGGCATTACCCATTTCCCACTTAACACATTTTATAGTTCCAATAGTCTATACAGTACCATAATACCTCCTGATCGGGAGGCTACCAGAGGATACTCCATAGGACGACACAAAACAAACTTGTAGTGGTCATGATAGGGTTGGTAACACGGCACAACTTTGAAATGCCAAGGTAGATATACCAATTACACTTCTGGGATGGTGGTAACGCAGAGTCGCATCAATCTCCTACCTCGAGTTACACTCCCGAATCAAAGGGGCGCACCAAATTAATCACAAGCTAATAGAATGGCATATGATGGAGTGTGTCTAATCGGAGGAGCTACCTCACTTGGCCCGTCAATTGATCCTCTTTTAGCCACCTTATGCTAACTCGTAAGAGTTAGGTCCACGTATATACCTCATATAGGATTGTTGCCACCATCCTACTTTATTCTGGAATCTCCACCGCGTACATGATTGTTAAAGTGGTTTTCGGTATTGGAAGAGGGTATGAAAATATCTGATCCTGGTCTCTTTAACAACCAAACGTAATTATAACACCGCAGTCATTTCAAAATAGATTATACTTCAAAACTAAAATATCATTTCCATTTCAATACCATACCAATAAGATATCATTTTTTTACTTCAAATATATCCATTTCAAAAATCATAGTACTTCCAAATTACAATACTTTTGAAACCAAAGCACTTTGAAATCCTAATACTTTGGAAAACCATAACATTTTGAAATCATAACACTTTGGAAATCATAACATTTTGAAATCATAACATTTTGAAATCATAACACTTTGAAAATCATAAATTTGAAAATCATAACTTCCCACTTAGACACTTTAGATATTAATAATAGTTTATATAATAAATAGTTTACAAAATAAAATAATTTATATAAAATAGTTATAAGTTAAATTAGTTTATATTAAAATAATTAGTATATTAAAATAGTTTATATTAAACATAGTTTATATTAAAATGATTTATATTAAAATAATTTATAAAGTAAAATATAAGAATAGTTTTAATATAATTAAAAATACTTTATATAATAAAATAATTTTCTTAAATTTCTCAAATCGATTCAAATCAACTCGAGTTCCAAATTTTAAATTTAATTAAATCTCAATTCATAAATTTTAACTCAATTCAGTTTCTCAATAAACTATTTCAAATTATATCGATTTCAAATACAGATTTTTTAACCATAAAATAAACCATTTCAATTTCAATATTTTCAAAGCTTTAAATATTCAACATTTCAGAACTAGATTTGAAAATTTCCTGATTTGGAGGAATTTTTTTAAAGGACAAATTAAAGTAAATAATTACTCACAAGGACACGCGCACAAATTTTTTACCGTAAGGACAAAGCCCAGATACAATTTAAAACAAAACAAACAATTCCATTCGTCTTCATCCTCCTTACTTTCGTTCATAATCTCACGATATTTTGCTCAAAAAAAGGCACCGCAAACCAGAAACAAATCCACATCTCCAATACAACCGCAACAATCGACATTCGACGAACAACGAGCACAACAATCAATAGTCAAAGAAGACCTAACTACGTCGGGGAAGTGAAACTATAAAGTAAAAATCGAAATGTCAATTCACTTCAAACAGTAGATGAAGAAAAGAAAATACAAACAGAAAATAAGGTAACTGAAATTGCAAAATCATAAAACTAATACTAACAATTTTATACTGCTAAATGTATTCTAATATTATCAGAAATGTTAAACAGGAAAAATCTCAGAAAGAAGAAGAGAAAAAAGTTGCAGATGAAGAATTAGAAGAACAACTCAATTCGGTAAATTTAGAAATATTATAACTTTATAACATGATAGATATTGCAAAAATAATACCTATAAATTAGTTAGTAAAAGAAAAAGCTGATAATTACAGCAAACTGATACCAATTTACAGCAAATAATAGTCAGTATCACTTAGTGTAATCGTTTGGGAAAATAATAGTCAGTATCATTTAGTTGAAATCCGATACTTCGAAAAAACAAATACCTAGTTAAAAAACTAATACCTACTTACAAAAAACTGATACCTACGTGAAAAAAATGATACCTACTTATAGAAAACTGATACCTACTTAGTACAAACTGATACCTAGTTACTGCAAACTAATATCTAGTTACCGCAAACTGATATCTAGTTACTGTAAACTTGAAATCGTTACATATTTGATTGAAGATATTTCACTATAGCTAATACCTAACCTATTGTTATGTTTCAACATAATTTGTTTCACAAATAACTTATTGTCTTTATTTTGAAATAATAGGATGATGATGATTTTGTTAATCCACATCCAAAATGAATAAAAGGCAGATCACAAATAGAACAACAAACATGTAAGTTTTTTTGGTTAAAATGATATCTACTGAGAACAAAATGAACAATACAATTAAACCTACTAGTCATAATCAATTGACAGTTGCTCATTATTTAAACTATCTGTGTTATTACATTATAATATTTCATACATACTTCTATACATCATTGTATGCCTTTTATATTTAATTGAATTCGATTCATGACAAAAATATTGAAAAATATTATCTCTCAATTTCATAAATATTTAGTTCAAAAATACACAGTTACTACAAGAAGAAAACTGATACATACATAAAAGAAACTGATACCTATAGAAACAAAACTGATACCTACATAAAAGAAACTGATATCTACAGAAATAAAACTGACACAAAAAAAAACTGATACCTACATAACTAAAAATAAAACAAGATATTTAACAAAAATATCTTAAAGTAATAGCTACAAACGCAAAAATTCATACAGAAATTAATACTAAGTGTGCTAGTAAAATCGTTTAATATTTTAATTCAAAACATACTATATGCTTGTACCATTATCTCTGAAATTCAATGTTTTATATTAATTATAAACCTGATAATACAACTGATGCAAACTGATACTAACATTACATTTTGGTTTCAACAGGCTTGACCGTGGAATTTTTGTAATGATATTCATCATTTCACTAAACAAAGCAGAATACCAGTAAAACTTGAAAAGAAGAAAATATTATCCACGAGATCAAAAATTATACATGCAATATTGACAAATGATGAACACTGCTAGAGTCTGTCTAAATACATGTCAAGCTTAGAAGAAGAAAGAAAAAAAACTGAATTCACATTGTGTTGTTTCACAGATAAATTTAGTACTTGTAAAGTAATGTTGTTCCGTTGAAATTTGTACTTGTGAAGTAATGATGTTCTGTTGCAATTTAGTATTTATGAACTAATGATATTTTGTTCGTAAAACAATGCACTCTTACTTGTAAAAACAATACTGATCTCCTGAAATGATATGTTGTGGTTGATGTTTTTTTCTTTTTCTGTTGTTTATATTATAACAAGATTATATAGTGTATGTTATATCATGCAACTATGGATCCCACATAATATTATCATTGTTATGATGCAACTATCAGTTGTATAATGATATTATCAAATTTCATATCATATTTCAATACAAAACAGTAACTGGGTATCAGTTCTTATGACTAATAGATCAGTTTTGCTAAAACTGACACTCAACATACTTTATGAAACAACAATTAGTTCTGTTATCAGTTTTTCCTAACTTTGTCCTGAATATCAGAATCAGTGTCAACAATAATAACTTTTTCCTCAAGTACATAAGAAACCTGAATAGAAGAAGGAGTTAATTGAAACCAACATCAACATATCTCATTCTTCAAATCATACAAAGAGAAATCGTTAGACAATTGAGTGCTAAAAGTGTTATTATTCAACACAAATAGACAAAGAAGTCTGTTATCATCACTGCCAAGAAAAATAAAAAATAAACATTAGTAAAAATTTGTTTAATTTAGAACATTAATCTTTCCATTTCACAAAACTGATACCTACCGTATACAAAACTGATACCCACTTACTGATAATAAAAAAAATGATACTAAGAAAAAATAAAAATGATACCCAGAAACTGAACCTAAAATATGATACTTTTCCACTCTATCACAACTGTATATACAACCCAAGCAACGATACTTTTTCAATCATCCGAACATTAATGCAAGATAATGCAAGATAAATTAATTGTAAAGCATATTAGAATACAACACTGCATAAAACGAATAATAAAAATAACTGTTGCTGCTTTCAAAAGTTGCCACAGAAGAACGAAAAAGCAATCAAAATAACAACATCGCATGTTAGTTGTAAAAATGAACAATTAGAAGCCACGGACAATTTTTTTAACTCTAATAGAAAAGGAACAAAAAATAGAATAATATAAGCATACCTAGTTAATACAATTTGAAGAAAAACGAGATCACGGTAGAAATATGTAAAGAACGAGATTGATAAACGCGCGTGAGAAAAATATGATCGATGAACTACGATTTTCAGAAGAACGAAATTGAAATGACCGAACAAGATTGATCGATATTTTGATTGTGAGAGAAATATTGGATCGCGACAGAAAAAATTGATCGAAAGGAAAAATAAGAAGAAGCGCGCGAAAGTGGCTGGAAGGAAAATACGATAATTTGTCCTTTAGAGAAAATTATTAATGGGCTGTCCTACAGCCAAAAAAAGCCCTAAAAATTATCCTTGAGGAAAATTTTCTGATTTCATATATATATATATATATATATATATATATATATCAAAACTCACTTTACTATTATTTATTTTGAAATATTTACTTAATCATTCAAATAACATTTATATAAAACTTCAAATTTCAAATTTAAATAAAACTAAATATGCCCTTTCAATTTATGTAAATTTGAGATATTCATTTAAATCACTTTTAATCAAAAATCAAGTTATAAAATCGTATCTTTAAAATCCCAAATTTAATAAATTTCAAATCAAACTTATTTGAGTATAATTCTTAAATAAATTCAATTTCAAACCAATTTCTATTTCTCTTTCCAACCTGAATTTATTAAAATCATTATAAACTCTATATTTGAAAATATAAATTTTAAGTAAATACTTAAACATATTATATATTAATTAAATCAACTTTATTAAATCAACTTTAGTAAATCAACTTAAATAAATCAAATCTTAAACTTATTTTATATTAAAACTTAATTTATGTATTTTTAAAATAGTAAAATTATAAATAAAATCTTAAAATATATAATGTCAAAACTAACTTATAACCTTTAAAATTTTAAAACATATATATTTAAAAATCTAAATTTTAAACCATAATAAAATAACATATATATAATATCTCAAAATCAATATTTATTAAACCAAAATATTCATTTCAAAACCTTGGAAAAATCATTTCAAATTATGCATATAGTCCGACGGTGTCTGTATATAATTTTCTATCCTATGGTCAAGTGATACGGATATTTATCATTTCAATCCGCAATTTAAATATATATACGAGTGTATATCATTTCAACCCGCAATTGCAAATTCAATTCAATGAAAATCGCTTGGGTTTATCATTTCAACCCATAACGATTTCCTCCTATTCTACAGATCGTTTGGGTATGTATCATTTCAACCCATAGTGAATTCTGTACTAATAGGGGATTTGTAGAGTGATGATAATAATATAACAGGCATATATCATCAATATAAATAGCAGATAATAGTGTCAAGTATCACGGGTGAACAGATACAGATAATAGCATATATATAGAAATTTAAATAACTAACAGCGGCATATTTCAATCGTCGTTTCAATTGAAATCAAATTTAATAAATATAAGAACGTTATTCGTGAGTGATTGCTCACCTTTCAAGGCTGGACAGGATAGACAATGAATTGAGTTACGGATCCAAACATGAATTCCAAATCAAAGCTAGATTGGCATGAGTTCGACGAATAGAGCTGATAACAGAAATTGATGAGAACAAATCAAAATTTGTAATAAACCAAAATATATAGATTATCATTATGTTCTATATATATATATATATATATATACAAATTTTATTTGTTTTCTAGATTAATTTCAAAACACATATATTTTTAAATCCATATTTAGTTCGTACACCCATATATAACATATGCAAATGAACGGATATATAGCACATATATAAACTTATATACCTATTATATATATTTAACAATATTTATTATAAAACAATACAGACTTATATAACTAACTGTTGTATAGACTTATATACAAAGTTGATATATAAACTGACCCATCATAGCTTATATAATAAAATTATAGGACAGATACTTTTATAAATAGATAACTTATAACACACTTTTATAACCTTATAGCAGTAGATCATAAATATAAACAATATACAAATGCAGACATAAAGAAAAATGTATGCGGGAAAAATGTGTATGCGAACACTTAACAAATATGCAGACTTATATATATTTAAACAATTTTATGTAAACACATCTTCTGATACAACCTTTGTGTAATCATCTGCATGCATTACTACTATATATATAAAACTGGTATAAAATTAACATTTTATATTAATATACGCTGTCACAACCAACCGCAAACTATTGAAAAGAACTATATATACACACTAACCCAATAAAATACTAATTCGGAATCTAACATATATATACACGCACACTAACCCAATAAAATACTAATTCAGAATCTGACATACAACAGAATATATATATATATATATATATTACTAATTTAACCTGCATAACTCAAATTTACACATTGACCATATAAACTAACAGATTTATAAGATATAAACTATTACATACCTATATATATTTTACTTAAAATATCCGTCAATAGGTGTGTGTGTGTATATATATATAACCTTACATAAAATAATATAAACTAGCACACTTTCTTTTACATAAACTTTTACAAAAATCTGAACAGAATATATGTATAAATGCTTCTAAACATCTATATATCAAACTCAATATATATATATATATATATTAACACGGTACACGTTAAAATCTATTTATAAATGTAAAGTATATATAAATTAATAAGATATATATATATATATATATATAACCACTTATAGCATATACACAAGATCGTGCCCTTAGAGATCTCGACGAAGCAAAGAAGAAAAAAAAGTGGCCGAGTGTGCTAGAGGAGCCAGATTGTGGAAGGGGGTGGGAGGCTGCAAGGTGGCCTGAGGGAGGCGTAGCCTGGACTGGGCAAAAAGGTGGCGAGAGGAGCAGCACACGAGGAAGGTGGGTCGTGGGCGGAGTTGCTTAGGTCAGAGGCTAGGGGTTCGGCGGCTTAGGTGGTGAGCGACAGTGGGCGGAGAGGATGGCTAGCTCTGGAGGTGGCGAAAACTGCTCGGGTTCGGCACCTGGAAATGCGGAGGAGTGGATGGGTTCAAAATGATGAGAGGATGCATGTAAGAATAAAGTAGAAAGGTTAGAAGAAATTGTGTTGTCACGTTGAATAGCAGAGAGTAGGAAGAAGATAAACAAGGAAATATGGTATTAAAGTGAAACCCAAAGAATGTGAAACGAACCAGGAATGAATGGGCACCAATATAAATAACAGTTTGGATTGCAAAAGTCAGAATGATTGAATTTCAGAAAAGTGCTAGTGGCTATTGAGTTATTTATGTTGAATCCGAATGGACTCAAAACTCAAATACCCGAAACGGACAACAATACAGTTACCTTTTCCGCAGATTTCGTCACGTACCGGACGTCGTGCTGCATAAACGAATATACTATGGAGATCTGCATGGCAAAACGATCAAAATGGTATACAGATATTAGTGGTACGATCATCCGGTCAAAAGTCGATATCGGTACCAAAAATGCTGCTAATCCATCGAAAATAAGATAAATGGAGCAATAACAGTCCAAATTTGACGAAACAAAGTATGACGTCACACTCAGAATATGATTACAAATTAATTATATAAAAATATTCAAGTTTGGAAGACATTTTATCAACATTAAATATTAACTGATTTGAATTGAAATAAAATTACGCGATAAAGTAGACTTCCATATTATCTGATGAAAAATTACCATTTACGCTGTTTAATTAGACGTATTCCAAATATCAAAGTTTTATTCCAAATTTAAATATTTATAATCTCACAACATTTCAATTAAATACGTTAATAAAATTAATAAAAAATTTATGGGTCGTTACACTCCCCCCACTCAAAACTTTTCATCACTAAAAAGGAAAGAGGTAGGAGAATAGAAACAACCAGAAAGGAAATAGATTGAAATACAAATAAAACAATTGAACCCTATAAATTTCAATTTTAAATTAAATTATATTAACAATTCTGTTTAATCATTTTATTAAATCAATAAATACTCATTCAATTCAATTTGTTGGTTTAAACTGTCAATTCAAATCATATAATTTCATTTAGTTTTTAATTTGATTCCCATTCAATTATTTCAAGTTTTATATATTTATAAAAAAATTGGTTTTATTTTATAATTGAAATCATCTTCTACATCAAATTAAAAATTAAATTTTCGATTAACTTCAAACATTTAGAGATAAATATATACACTATATATCAAATCAAATCCATAATCATATACTGATATATTATACAAATCAAATCATACATAAGAAATTCAAATAAAATTTAATTTCCAAAGCAAAATTGTAGCAAAGCTACTAAATGGTCTTTTCACTTCGAGACTCGAAAATGAATGTTATGATGCTATAGTCATCACTGAAATTATTTTCCAGTGACAATGAAATAGAGTACTGATTTAAAACTTTCAAAATTCTTTGGAAATGATTTTCTATTTGAAAATATTTTAGATATTATATATTTTAAAACTTTAAAACCAATGTTTGGAATTATCGAAAATTAAATTCTCAAACTCTAAATTTAAATTCAATTAAATTTTCAAATCAGTTTCCAGATCATGTTTTATAATTTTGTTTATTTATATCATGTTCAAATAGTCAATGGTTTACAAAATAATAAATGAAAATCAAATATTATCATTTTAAACATCCAATTTATTTAACTATTTAATTTCAGAAAATAAACTTATATACAGTATAATCATACAAATTTTATTTCATTTGCAAAATTAAAATAATATTTTGTCAGTTTGATCTGTATAAGTGTTTTGAAATTCCTATCGATAACGTTGATCAAACGAATCGATTGAAAACCCAAATCAACATTAACAATTCAAACAACACAGTATATAAAACATTTTATATTAAAACAAATACACTCCCTCACTCAATGATACAAAATGGATTTCAAAACAAAGATAGGGATTCAAATTCAAGGGGACCCTAATCAAGGCGAATTCTAATCAGTATATAGGCCTGAAACAAAGATAAGATGATTGAATCACAAACTAGGAAGATGGATATACTAATATAAATCATGGACAACCTTAAACAGGTCAACCGTAACATTAAGAATAAGATTGATGCAGACTAAGATTGATCACAAAAGAATCACCTCGGTCGTTTACTATAAAAACGATCGGCATAGCAAGAGATAACAGCATCTAAAGCAAGGATACAAAAATCTTCGGTGAATCAATTGTAACGAGCCAGAATTTCGAATATTTGAAATTGGAATAATTTAATTGACTTTAAATATTTGAAGGTTAATTTTTTTAAATTGAATTTCAAATATAACCAGTTATTGGACAATTTAATTATTGAATTTAATAATTGAAAGTTGGGTAAAATATTGAATCATTAGTTTCAAGCTCGATAAAGATGATTTAAAGAGTTATAAAATTTATATTAATAATACCGAAGTGATAGAACTTCTAAAATTGAATTTAAAAATGTTTTGTCTAGTTTTGAAAAGATATCGTTTAAATTGATATTTAAAAATAGTCTTCCGAGGCACAATCTTGGAATTCGACGAACCCAGTTCCGTGGGATCCGTAATATTGTATTATTATAGGATTTCAAATTCCGTAGCATTCGAAGTTGTCGTGTGATCGTACGATATATAAACGCGCAAAAATTTGTATTGAAAATTCAGTATAATAATTGGGTCCAAAAATCTATTTTCTCCATACGATCGAATTAGGACTCGAAACCTTTTCCATTGCGTTCGAAATAGGGGTATAACATTATTAATGCCTAGCGACATGCCTCGATAGGAGATCGAGACTTTAAGTTGCATCTATCGAGACGATTTGAATTTAAAATATATATTTTCATATACTTGTCAACTTCAGCTGAAATAATTTCACATCAGCTGTCTTTCCTTTATCACCTCTACCCAACATTCAGCTGTATTTCCTTCACATCAACTATTTCTTTTCCATCAACTTTTTTCAAATCACTGAAGACAACTTTGTACATGCGACCATCGCTTCTTGTATCCCCGATCTTCTTTTTAAATTTGCACACAACAGATCATTCTTCCAGTTCAAATCGCAAAAGAAAAAAAACGGCTGTATGCATATTCTCTTCATTCCTCTTCTTTATAAATCGATTCCTATCTCCAGTTCATTTCAGAAAAGAGGGAAGGAAAAAAATTTAAAATGGCGTTCGATAAAAAGCACGCCTTTCATTCCTCCCTAAATTCAAAACCAGAATCATTCCCATTCAACAAAAATAGAGGATTATATAGATCTCGCGATCGACGCGACTCGGTTGATGGGGGAATCGCGCGCGTACGTCGACGCATTCGAGTGGGGGGTTGCTCGCTCTCGGGCACTTTGGTAGCTAGTCCGTTGGGAGGCAGTCGATAGAGGGGATCGACCGAGCTTTGGTAAAGTGGATGGCTTTGCATTTGGGTCGTGATAGTTTTGGCCAAAAGGGAACTTGCGAGCGCGAGGTCGAGGGTTGTGGTCACGTGGGCCTGAGCTCGTGTGCATTTTCGAAAATGATTTTAGCCACGATCGAGATAAGGCAAGATGGGCGTGGGGTGTTTTCAAAGCCATGAGGGTATGACGAGGTCTGGTGGGGGGTTTTGGTCGAATAAAAGAGGATGTTGGTGTCGTGAGCTCGGCTGTAGTATGAAGGAGGAGAGAATCTCCGCGAACTCAGAGAGAGGCATTTCGTTCTTTCATGATAATCATGTTTAGCAGTTGATTAAAATAACTTTAGTTGCAAACCGAAAAGAGAAAAATATATTAGGCCAGTATTTGTTTAAAAACTAGTTAACTAAAACTTATTAAATGGTAAAAATAAACTGTTTGATTATTTCAAATATTTATAAATGCTGTACTGTTTATACGAGGTCTATAATCGTGAAATCAAGTTGAGGAAAATACAAGATGGAAATAAAACGGGATCGGGCAGACGAGGAAAAAAGAATATATAAATGTGATAATCTCTCACTCATTTGGATTACCGTTTAAATTGAAATGCTTAAATTTAGATTATTGGATGATGATTGGATTGATAGATCGATAATTATCTGTTGGATGATTACATATTATATATAGTATTGTGTGTGTGTGTGTGTATTAGTATTGGAGTGATTGATATTCCCGCATTATATAGCGGATGAGACCCTATACGCCCGGCATAATAGCGGATGACCCTTTATACCACGATATTCCCCCTCGAGGTGGGATTGCTACTTTTATATTATGCTAACATCTATGGATGCAGGGAAACGGGTTGAACGGATCCAATTGGATTCCTAAAAAATGTTGAATTTAATTTTATATTCGATCTTATGAAATGTTGAATAATCTGTGATATTATGCTGGAAAATTTACTTATTTGATGTTAATAATTATTGGATATATTGTGGCATTTTAAAAATATAAGTATTGAACTTTTAAAGGGAATTAAAAGGAAAGATTTAAAGCAAGAAATTTATTGTAAAGATGGATAATTTTTAATAAAAAGAATAGGGAAAAAGTAAATAGTTGATTTTTAAATCTTGTATAATAAATTCCAGAATATGGAAAAGAATAGAGTCTTGAATAAATGGGAATTAAAGGATTTTAAAAGTAAGGACTTAAGCAATATTGATTAGAAGTACAAAGAATTATTTTTCAAACTTAAGTTTTAAATGAGTTGGGGAAAAAAATAAAAAGGAGAATTTTGAAATAAAGTGCGAAATTGATATTTCAGATTTAAATAAGGTTTTAAACCATAATAGAGGAATAAAATTGAAACTAATGGATTTTGGAATAAATTTGGATAAATGGAGAAATAAATTTTAATGGGAATCTAATTCATAAAAATCGATTTGAAAATCGATTTGAAAATTGATTAAAGTGTTTTGGAAATAGTGGTTAAAACGAGAATAAGACTATGGAATTTATAAACTGGATTTATAAATAAAGTGAAATAAATATCAGTGGATATTTGAGATTTTAAATTCACGGTGGGAATTTATAAAGGGATGAGTAAATCATTTTAAAAGTAAAAGAGATTTTATTTTTAAAAAGTATGGAAAAGAAATTTACGGAATTGGGACATAAATTAAACTGGAAATAAATCGAGAAGGATTTATAAATAATTAAATAGGATACATTGGAGTGGAAAGTATATTTTCCTGAAAAGCTAAGTATGTTCTCAAGGAAAGATTTTTATGTATAAATTAGAAGTTCTAAAGATGTTTTAAAGGAATGTTTTTAGAGAAATTTTTTATTTAAATTGCTTTAAAAGTCTTACAGTAAATATTAACTAAGTAAATTTTAGTAGTTAGTTATTTTTAAAGGTTAAATTAGTATTTTGATGGAAAGGATAACTATTAAATATTTATACCTTGTATAATAGTTTTATTTTAAAAGTAGTCTTTGGCTAAAGTTTTACTTAGGAAATTATTATAGAATTTCATAACTATTATTTGAATAAAGTGATTTAAATAGTTTTATTTTAAATGCTTTAAGTGTATATTTTGGATAAAGTGATTTAATTTTTTTGAAATCTAAATTTAATAAGACTTGGTGCTTTTCAATGGAAATAAAATATTTGGCTTGTGAATGTTATTTGATAATTAAATCACTGACTATCAATATTGGCCAATGCGGTGATCGTTTCGAAGAGACCGGGATCGGATTAATTATCCAAAAACCACTTCAATCTGGTTTGAACGTAGCGAACGAAGACCGTGAAGATGATGAAGACGATGATTCGGTTTGTCCAGACCCAGGATAACTTGTATGGATGAATGCTATCAGACCATTATCAGAAGGACGATGAGCATTCTAAGTGAAATGTGTTCTAAAAGGGTAACGCATACCCTCAAGCCTCATCAACTCAAAATGGCTAAAATAGGAGAGGTGCAGCAAGGCTAAGTGGGCAGCACCCAATTAGGGTAAGGTCAACTCTGTCTAGAGTCCCTTTTGATCTCGGCTTAGTGGGCGGTTACTGATCTCAACCGCGAGGTGATCTTATTCGGATTATCCAGTAAGGGGTAGCTTCGATCTTGTGTTGCAGAGGATTGTGAGTGGTCCTTGGTGCTCTAATCTAGGCCAGATACTGTGATGGGCGGTACCCTAGTAGCCATGCCGTTGTATGGAATCCAATCTCCAATAAGCGCCCGTATGGTTTTGATTGTGCCCAGCTATGCTGGAACGTGGAATGCAAGCATTTCAGCTAGATTCTATTTTACTTTCTATAGACACTAGTATAATATCAGACAGATTTGATAAAAAAATGTTCTGGTTATTGTAAGGTAAAAACCCATCATGTTTATTTTTGGCGTGGTCTTACGAGATACCTTTGATTTCAAAGGATTTTGAAAACTTTAATAATCCAATTGAGTGTGTTTTCTCACGCTAGATTTCTAGACTGACTCGGGTGTTATTTTATAATAATGCTCGGGTCAGACCAAGTATTACATATCAGGATAGGATGCTATGAAGCTTAGAAGACGAGATGGATGACGTGACGTATCACACGTACTTGGTGTATATTCTACTATGCATTGTGAGCTGTATAGTTAGCTTTGTGAGGAAAAATTATTATAACTGTCCAGTACTATGCTATTATTCTATGTTGTACTCTAATGATGTATATATTAACATTACAACTATCTTTTATATAAAGATCAATTGTTATCTGTATATATTGTTCTGCTGCGATTGTGAGATTCTGATGTTGTTTTCTATCTCTTCTTCTACCTCTTTCTTATTTAACCTTAATGATCGCATTTCAGTCCAATTTGAGTTGAACCGATGGAGAATATTCTCGACTCAAAGGGGTACGGATTTGTGGGCCATTACATCAATGCTTGTTGTAAAGGAGTTTGACCCTTTTACAATCATTTAGTGGAGCTTTGGGATGCTCCAGAATCAAAAGAATAGGAATAGGGAGGGACAAGAATGGATTTTTTTGGAACCGAGGGGAACGTTCCAAAATTTAAAGGAAATTCGAATCAAGCTCGAATGAAAGTGATTCCATAATTAAATTTACCATATATGCTAAGTATTGCCTAAAACCATAGCTCTTATACCACATGTAAAAGCTTGGTATTTTCAACCATTCGCATCCGCACATGTGGGACTTAAATTGCTCGAATACTAGATTGTTAATTTAAAATTGGCAAAACTCAACATGTACAGTAAATAAATAAATCACAGAATCACAAACACAGAGTTAAATAAGATACAAAAGAGGTCTCAAAATTCAATAGTCAAATACAATATTGGAATGCATCACTGGAATCAACTAAATACCTACAAGCTGAAAAGATGTAGATGGATTTCCAAACAAAGCTCCAACTCCAAAAGTGAGTATCAAAAGCTGTATCACTCGGTCTGACCAAAGTGTAAAGCAAAACACAAAACACTCGAGTCAGGATTAACATTCTTATACTAATAAATCCAACTCAAGTGAAATATCAACTGAAATACACGTAACTCAAAGGATGTTTGAGATAACCATCCTCCCAGCATCCGTTAAACTATCTACTATGTAGTAATATACGCTATTATAATAATGTCTAATGTAAAGTAAACTATTAAAATAGCGTTAAGGCATTACCCATTTCCCCCTTAACACATTTTATGGTGCCAATAGTCTATACAGTATTATAAAACCTCCTGATCGGGAGGCTACCATAGGATATTCCATAGGTACTGCACGAAACAAACTCGTAATGGTCTCAATAGGGTAGGTGACACAACACAACTAGGCAATGCCATGGCAGATATACCAATTACACTTCCGGGATGGCGGCAACGCAGAGCCGCAGCAATCGCCCACCTCGAGCCACACTCCCAAATCAAAGGTGCACACCAAATCAATCACAAAGTAATAGAATGGCATACGATGGAGTGTGTCCGATTGGAGAAGCTACCTAACTTGGCCCATCAATTGCTCTAGTTTTAGCCACCTTATGCTAATTCACGGGAGTTAGGTCCACGTATATACCTCATATAGGATCGTCGCCACCATCTTGCTTCATTCTGGAATCTCCACCGTGTATATGGTTGTTAAAGTGGTTTTCGGTATTGGCAGAGAGTATGACAATATCCAATCCCGGTCTCTTTAACAACCAAATGTTATTATAACACTGCAGTCATTTCATAATAATTCATACTTCAAAACCAAAATATCATTTCCATTTCAAAACCATATCAGTAAGATATCATTTTTTACTTCAAATATATCCGTTTCAAAAATCATAGTACATTCAAAGTTATAACACTTTCGAAATCAAAACACTTTGAAATCCTAATACTTTGGAAAACCATAACATTTTGAAATCATAACACTATGGAAATCATAACATTTTGAAATCATAACACTTTGAAAATCATAACTTTAAAAATCACAACTTCGCACTTAAACACTTGAGATATTAATAATAGTTTATATAATAAATAGTTTATAAAGTAAAATAGTTTATAAAATAGTTATAAGTTAAAATAGTTTATATTAAAATAATTAGTATATTAAAATAGTTTATATTAAACATAGTTTATATTAAAATGATTTATATTTAAATATTTATATTAAAATAATTTACAAAGTAAAATATAAGAATAGTTTTAAATATAATTTAAAAATACTTTATATAACAAAATGGTTTTCTCAAATTTCACAACTCTATTCAAATCAACTCGAATTCCAAAATTCAAATTTAATTAAATCGTAATTCATAAAATTTTAACTCAATTCAGTTTCTCATCAAATCATTCCAAATTATATCGATGTCAAATACAGATTTTTTAACCACAAAATAAACCATTTCAATTTCAATATTTTCAAAGCTTTAAATATTCAACATTTCAAAAATAGATTTGATAATTTCATATATATATATATATATATATATATATATCAAAATTCACTTTACTATTATTTATTTTGAAATATTCAAATAACATTTATATTAAACTTCAAATTTCAAATTTAAATAAAACTAAATATACCATTTCAATTTATGTAAATTTGAAATATTCATTTAAATCACTTTAATCAAAAATCAAATTATAAAATCGTACCTTTAAAATCCCAATTTAATACATTTCAAATCAAACTTATTTGAGTATAATTTTTAAATAAATTCAATTTCAAACCAATTTTTGTTTCTCTTTCCAAACTAAATTTTATTAAAATCATTATAAACTCTATATTTGAAAATATAAATTTTAAACAAAAAATTAAACACATTATATATTAACTAAATCGACTTTATTAAATCAACTTTAATAAATCAAAGCATATTATTAAACTTATTTTATATTAAAACTTAATTTATATATTTTTAAAATAGTAAAATTATAAGTAAAATCTTAAAATATATAATTTCAAAACTAACTTACAACCTTTAAAATTTTCAAACGTGTAAATTTAAAAATATAAATTTTAAACCTTGATAAAATAACATATATATAATATCTTCAAATCAAAATTTATTAAAACCAAAATATTCATTTCGAAACCTTGAAAAAATCATTTCAAAATATATATATATATACACCAACGGTGTTTGTATATAATTTTCTATCATATGGTCAAGTCATACGGATATTTATCATTTCAATCTGAAATTTAAATATATGTACAGGTATATATAATGCAACCCGCGATCCCAAATTCAATTCAATGAAAATCGCTTGGGTTTATCATTTCAACCCATAATGATTTTCTTCCATTCTACAGATCGTTCGGGTATGTATCATTTCAACCCATAGTTAATTCTATACTAAAAGGGAACTAGCAGAGTGATGATAATAATATAACAGACATGTATCATCAATATAAATAGCAGATAATAGTGTCAGGTGTCATAGATGTAAAGATATAGATAATAACATAAATATAGCAACTTAAATAACTAACAACATCATATTTCAATTGTCATTTCAATTGAAATCAAATTTAATAAATATAAGAACGTTAATCATGAGTGATCGCTCACCTTTCGAGGGTAGAGAGGATAGACATTGAATTAAGTTACTGATCCAAGCAAGAATTCCAAATCTTAGCTAGATTGGCACAAATTCGACGAATAGAGCTGATAATAGAAATCGATGAGAACAAATCAAAATTTATTATAAACTAAAATATATAGATTATTATGTTATATATATATTATTTGTTTTCTGAAATAAATTTCAAAACACATATATTTTCAAATCCATATTTAGTTCATACGCCCATATATAACTGATGCAAATGAATGGATATATAGCACAGATATAAACTTATATACCTATTATATACATTTAATAATATTTATTATAGAACAATACAAACTTATATAACTAACTGTTGTATAAATTTATATGCATAGTCGATATATAAACTGACCATCATAGCTTATATAATAAAATTATACAATAGTCACTTATATAAATAGATAACTTATAAGACACTTTTATAACCTTATAGCAGTAGATCATAAATATCAACAATACACAAATGCGGACAGAAAGAAAAATGTATGCAGGCAAAATGTGTATGCGAACACTTGATAAATATGCAGACTTATATATATTTAAACAATTTTATGTAAACACATCTTCTGATACAACCTTTATATAATCATCTGCATGCATTACTACTATATATATAAAACTGGTATAAAATTAACATTTTATATTAATATACGTTGTCATAACCAACTGCAAACTATTGAAAAGAACGATATATATATACACATATACTACATACACTAACCCAATATAATACTAGTTCAGAATCTGACATACAACAGAATATATATATATATATATATTACTAATATGACTTACTAAACTCATATTTACACACAGACCATATAAACTAACAGATTTATAAGATATAAACTATTATACACCTATATATATTTTACTTAAAATATCTGTTAATAGGTGTGTGTGTGTGTGTATAAAACCTTATATAAAATAATATAAACTAGCACACTTTCTTTTATATAAACTTTTACAAAAATCTGAACAACGTATATGTATAAATACTTCTAAACATCTATATATCGAACTCAATATATATATATATATATGTATGTATGTATATTAACACAGTACACGTTGAAATCTATTTATAATGTAAAGTATTTATAAAATAATAAGATATATATATATATATATATATATATAAACCACTTACAGCATATATACAAGATCGTGCCCTCGGAGATCGTGGCGAAGCAATGAAGAAGAAAAAAAGTGGCCGAATGTGCTAGAGGAGCCGGGTTGTGGAAGGGGACGGGAGGCTGCAAGGTGGGCTGAAGGGGGCGCTGCCTGGGCTCGTCAAGAAGGTGGTGAGAAGAGCAACACATGGGGAAGGTGGGTCGTGGGCGCAGTTGCTTTGGTTAGAGGCTAGGGGTTCGGCAGCCTAGGTGGTGAGTGACAGTGGGCGGAAAGGATGGATAGCGTCGGAGGTGGCAAAAACTGCTCGGTTTTGGCACTTGGAAACACGAAGGAGTGGATGGGTTCAAAATGATGAGAGGATGCGCGCAAGAATAGGAGAGTAGTTGGAAGAAATTATGTTGTCACGTTGAATAGCAGAGAGTAGGAAGAAGATAAACAAGGGAATATGGTATTAAAGTGAAACCTAGAGAATGTGAAACGAACCAGAAATGAATGGGCAACCAATACAAATAACAATTTGGATTGCAAAAGTCAGAACGATTGGATTGCAGAAAAGTGCCAGTGGCTATTGAGTTATTTATGTTGAATCTGAATGGACTCAAAACTCAAATACCCGAAATGAACAATAATACAGTTGTCGTTAATGCAGATTTCAATGTGTACCGGACATGGAAATACACAAACGAATATACTGTGGAGATCAGGACGACGAAACGATCAAAACGGTGTACAGATATTAGTGGTAGGATCATCCGGTCAAAAGTCGATATCGATACCAAAAATGCTGCTAATCCATCGAAAATAAGATGAACGGAGCAATAACAGTCCAAATTTGACAAAACGAAATATGATGTCACACTCAGAATATGATTTACAAATTTATTATATAAAAAATTTCAAGTTTAAAAAGCATTTTATCATCATCAAATGTTAACTGATTTGAATTGAAATAAAATTACACAATAAAATAGACTTCCATATTATTTGATGAAAATTTACCATTTACTATGTTTAATTAGACGTATTTCAAACATCAAATTTTTATTTCCAAATTTAAATATTTTAAATCTCATAAAATTTCAATTAAATATGTTAATAAAATTAATAAAAATTTTACGGATCGTTACATAATGTTATAAAAAAACCCATGGTTATGAAATTTATGTGTTTCGTTTGAGTAAGTACACGTACATGGAGCTGTTTGGATAGATTTTGGTTGTGTAATTGCATATAAATTAAGCGAACTCATTCAATAATGCTAATATAAGGTACGCTTACGCATTAAAAGCGAAAATGAGATAAATATATGATATATATTGTGTTTCCAACCGTGTGGGTCGATGTATATCATATTTATCATATTTGTGATATTGTAAAAGGCTCTATGTACAGGGGGAGACTCTATCAAAAAATTTCGGAAATCCAGGTGTTAGAAAAATTTTGTTAACTAAATTTGATTTGAACTTATAGCTTGAAATAATGAAATTTGATGGATAAATAGGAATTAGTGGATTTGAGTGGGATTAAAAGACTTAGGAAATGGTAATAGTAGAATTTTAACCAAATGAGTTTTGAAAAGAAATGGGTTTGGAGCATTTTTCCTACCTTAGCAATTTCGGAGACGAAATTCTTTTAAGGGGGAGCAATTTAATGACCCGGAATTTTGGTCATATGGATTTGAACATTTAATTTATTTTTAAATGTTGAAACTGAAATACTAATTGATTTTGAGTATGGAAATTTTGGTTAAATTAGTGAATTTTATTTAAATTTCAAATATAGCGATTTGTCGTAAAACGAAAATAGTGAAATTTAATATTTGGAATAGTGTAAATAACTGAATTTATGATTTCATATGAATCGAAATAATTTCTAATATGCATATAAATTCTATTTGAATTATAATTAAGTTTGTAAGTTTTTAAAACTGGAATTTCAAGTGATTTCACCAAATTTTTAAATCGTCGATTTAAATCGACGCGTTAAAATAGCGATCCGGGGCACAATCTCGTTATTCGACAAAAACAGTTCCATTGGACCATAATAGTGTATTATTATTGGATTTCAAATTTCGTAGCGTTTGGACTTACCGTTTGGTCGTGCGGGATAGAAACGCGTTGAAATTATATTGGAAATTTAATATTATAATTGTGTTTAAAAAGCAATCTTCTCTATATGATCAAATTAAGTTTCGAAATTTGTTCCATTGTGTTCGGAATAGGGGTAAAACATTTTAAACGTTAGGCGGCGCGCCTCGATTGGTGTTTGGGAAAAAATAGTGCGTGAATAATAATTTATAATTGGCTATAAATAGAAGCTTCCCTCTCCCACTTGAAACCCTAGCCTTAAACTGTAGCCACCGCCACCATATTTTCAATGGCCGAAAATGGCCAATCTTCTTTCCCAAATATCTCATCATCCATCCACTTTCACGACGAAGCTTCTACATGAAAGTCGAAGAGCTTGTCGAGCTCTACGAGATGAACGACTATGATCGAATTTTATAGGATGGATCGACGGCGATTTGGGTTTGAACATTGTGCGTTCGAGCACGAATCTCGAGGCGAGGAGGAGGTCGAGCTCAACCATGTTGGGGGCGGAGGAGCAGCAGGGATAGGCGCACAAATTGAAGGTCTCTAATCGACAAATAGTCGAGAAATGGTGAAGCGGCAATTAAATGTCGCGTACGATGGTGATTTCGTGAAGGAGCCTGGAGCATGAACGAAGGAGGAAGGAGAGTAGTGGCCATGATATGAGAAGAAGGGACGAACGGCCATGATTAGATTAAGGGTGAATAAATGAAAAAAATTGTAAATTAGTTATTTAAAAATGGTATAAACTTATAAATATCATAACTTTGTCATACGAGGTTGAAACAAGCGACGATGGAATCGTGGCGATGAGCGCTACATTCTAGAACTGATTTGGAGATGATTGGAAATAGCTAAAATTTTAGGTAAACTCGAATTAAAATTGGAATGTTGGCAAATTGAAACTAAAGGTGGGTAAAACTCACTCATTTGGTTAATCGGTAATGTATTTTTTAGCAAACAAAATTTATTATGCTGTTTGGATTATTGAAAATTCATGGTTGTGAAATTAATTAAGGATGACAATATAACATCTTGAAATGCTATTAGATTGGTTGAACCAGATCTAGGGTCACGATATATCATCTCGAATTGCTATTAAACTGTTTATGTTTATTTTTAAGCTTAATTCCAGTATTTAATCATATATGTGTGAAATTGATAAATGGATTGATTTTGGAATTACGTTGTTAATTATAAAGTAAATTGAATTAGAATATATTGGTGTTATCTATTTGACCAAATTAATACTGTGGAAAAGTAAATGAAAAAAAAGGTTTTATTGTGAATGACATTTGGTTAGCAGATTCCATCCATGTTCTATTGTTAGATTAAATTGGACAATATTTGAGCGCCAGTTGATTTATACTAGATGATTGATATGTTGACAATTGATTATTAATTATGGATTAACTTACATATATGTCTGTTATTATGTAAATGCATATAATTTAACTTGTAAAGTTCAATTGAAATTTAACGGTAGCTTGTTAAGTACCATTGTGATCGTTAAGCCTCTTTCTGAATTTGAAAAGTTATAGTTTCTGTTTAACTTTAAATTTTAAAATTTGAAGTAAAAGATTTTATTTAATAATTATTATACAGATTGGTTTGTTTAAATTTTTATGTACAATTTTTGGTAAAATCATTTATTCAGTAAAGTTAATTATGTTTTAAAATTAATTTTTAACTGATTTTGTTAAAAAGATAATAAATTATTTATTATTATTAGTTATTTACAACTATAAAATTATTCCTGTAATAATACAATTCAAAAGTTGATTAATTTTATTTAAAGGTTGATTTAGTTTATTTTATTAAATTTTGAAATGTTAAAGGTTAAATGATTATATTATTAATGAATGTTTTTATATTATCAAAAATGGTTAAGATATTTTTGTGACTTTTAAATCTTATCTATTATAATTATGTACTAAATTGCTTATAAAAGGAAACCTTTTTGTAAAAGAATTTTGTTAAAGAAGTTTATAAATTCGGATGAGGTTTGAAATTTGAAAAGGAAAGTTTACAAACGGTTTGAGATTATAAAAGAATATTTTCCAAAATTAAACTTGGAAATTTATATAGAAGCCTTATAAATAATTTTGAGATATTTATAAAATAAAAAGATTTTGGAAAGTAATTGTATATTTCATAGCGTAATTCGAAGGGCAGAGATTGCCGACAGTTTGTTATGGATTCGCTGGGATAGCGATGTAACCATTGTGCAAACTGCGATCAATGACGATTTCATGGCGGAAATCAAGAAGTATAGATTTCCTAAGTTAAGTTTGGTTTTCTGTGATAGAGACACAATCATCGAGTAGCGATACATGGTCGATACCGAATGGTACTTCCATATCTATTTTACTGAGTTTTCAAGTATTTTCAAAAGAAAGTGTAACGACCCGCCGCCCTGACCGCCTCTAGTCGGTAATTAAACCAACTAGAAACGTTCAAAATGACGGATTGTTATTTAGTTTATAACATTTAAACAGAATCAGCTACAGAATCACAGAATAGTAATCATATTTTATAAACAAACTTTTCTTTTATATACAAATATCAGAGTTTACAATACATTACATTTTATACAGCGGAAACATTTTTTTTTTTATTTATCAAGTACAAGAAAATTTTTGCTGAAAACTGAAGTAAAGCTTTAATCCCCCTCTCTCTAACTTCGCGGCCTGAAAATCTTCAAGCTGTAAAAATACTCGGTCTGACCCGAGCGTTATTGCAAAACACAAAAACACTCGAGTCAGGATTAATCTTTATTCAAGTAAATAAATTTGAAATGAACTGAAATAAATGGTTACAGAGATGGTGAAACAAATGAATCGGTCTAATCTATTATGGACTTTACATTAACAATTTCAATTTTTTAAATTCTGTCAAACGTGTGTGGCTGTAGTACACACGTATGTTTACACACATGTGCACTGCCTTGCCGACACGTATGCAAGTGCAATCACAAAGACCACAAAGATACAATAACAAGCCAGAACAGAAACAACACAGCAGGTCAAAGGCAGAGAGCACAAGTACAGGCCGCAATGCACAACAATTTCAGCAGCCCCAAATACAACTACAAGCACAAGGCATATCAACAACCATAGAATCAACATGTATGCACAACAACCCAGCTACACAAGTAGTGCAGACCACAAGGCTGAGGTAATAGAACTCAAATACAAACCCAAGTGCTCAGTGCAGACTACACAATCAGTGCCACAACTCAATGCCAACAATATGGACTGGACAGTGCCAATTTGAACAAGTATACATGTATCAGAGGGAACTGGGAACTGTGTGCACAGGGAAAACACTACACAGTTCAAATGGAATGCAAACATGTATCAGAGGATATGTACAGTAATAGGCAGTGACCAACACAAGTGACGGTGTCAATTTGAACGAGTATACATGTATCTGAGGGAACTGGCTACAAAATTTTAAGTAAGACCAACAACAAGTTGGACTGCAACAGTCAATATGCAGACCATAGCAAAGAACCATAAATACAAGTAGAGAGCAAGCTACAAAATACATATGCAACATCACTACAGACTGCAACATGCACAGAGAAGTGAATGGACATGCAAACTGCCACAAACCAAAGTGCATGAACACAGGGAAGACTTAAATGAAGACTGAATACATCAGGCATGCAAAATGGAATGGATATGAAGACTGAACATATCAAAGTTTTGGAAATACAAGGTGTTCAAAATGAACACAGTAAGCTTCAGTTACAAAACTTAAGTGAAACAAGTAATACAACAGTAGCAAGTACAACATGACAGTATAAAAGTATCACAAGTTCAAGTGCAGATGGAACAAACAAGTTTCATTTGAAACCTAAGTTTTAAACAGAGGCTAGATTAAGTGGTTTTGAGTTTAAATCAAAACTTTAGAGAAACTGAAGTTATAGACATAGAGTATTCTGGAAATAACAACACAAAAGAACCTGGAAAAGCATACAGTGATTTCCAAAGCAAAGAAAAAAATATACAAATCAAACAGAGCTTCAGTTTTCAACTCAGTTCAAATCAAAATGTTAACCTGGAAATCAATTCAAGTAGTAATGCACTCTCAGGAAAACAGTTTTCAAAAGAAGAAAATGGAGTGCAAGGCAAAAATGAATTTTGTTTCAAACAGCAGTTCATCCTGGAGACAAAATCCAGTAAGAATTCTTTTCAAATCATTAGTTATAAATAGAAGATTTAATCAGAGGATTTCCTACATTTGTTTTGCTTGAATAAGATTTTTTTTTTAACTTAAATTAATGTTTAAACAAGCATATCATGTTCAAACCTTAAATCCTAACAAGGAACTGATCAGAAGATTTGAATTCTTCTTCTATTCTTACTCTCTGTAGTTTAAAACAGAGAAGAGCAATCCAAGTAAATACAGGCACAAGTCATTTAATTCATACACACAGATCATATACTTATATATACACTCATGCAAGCATCAATTATATCAGAAATTTGTCAAGCAAAATATAACTAACCACTTAAGTTATAATTAAAATGTTCATTCACCTAGCAGTTTAAAACAGAGAAGCTACTTGATGCTTACTAACATTTTAATAAATTGTTTTACACCATCACAACCTACTTCCATTTGAGCATCCCATGCTAAAGATAATCAGATAAATGGATTTACTTTTTCCCCTTTTTAACATATTATTCATATGTGCACATTTTCAAACAGAGAGACATTTTGATATTTCATTCACATGCAAACAAATTTTAAACATGTATACTTAGTTCAATCACATGCAAAAATGGGAATGCAGACAGGAACAACATGGATGAAGTACTAACAGTACATACAAAATGGAGATGAAGACTTGAACACCCAGGAAAACAATGACCAGACCAAAGTGCAACAGCATGGATACAACTTGACATGGAAACTGAAACATATCAGATAATGCAAATTGAAACAGAAGTTTTCGAGTCAAATATGAAGACCACAAGTGAAGTGAATCAACTGCAATGCAACACATACCAGGATGCAAACAATAATGACATGAAGAGTAGAACAATCAGGAGAGCAGAGACCAGACCCAAGTGCAACAGACATGCAAAGTGGAATGGATGCAACTTGACATGCAAACAGCCACAAACCCAAATACATGAACACAGGGAAGACTAAAATGAAGACTGGACAATATCAAATTGTGGGAATGCAAAATGTTCAAAAGAACATTGTAAGCTATATGATGAACTAGTGCAGATCCATGGGCTATCCGTAAAGCTCAACAAGACTAAGAAATAACTCAGTAAACATGCAAGTTTAAATTCAAAATGCAATTGTTTGCAAACAGTTTCAAACAAGATATTTTAGTAGCATCTGTACTTATCAATTTAAATACGAGATAAACATAGCATCTATTCTTATAAATTTTTAAAACAAACACAAATAGCACATGTTCCTATCAATTTTAAAACAAACACAAATAGTCAGGTAGCATTTGTTCTAATCAATTTAAAAATTAAGACTGGGCAGCATCTGTTCTTACAAATTTAAATTTTAAAAGAAATCAAAAAAAACATTTGCTCCTAACAGTTCAAAAACTAAATCAAATGGGTAGAATCTGTTCTTATAGTTTAAAATAATTACTAGCATCTGTTTCTACCAATTTAAAATCCAAGTAAATCGAGCAAATAACAGCAACTAGCACAAAAATTCAACATGCAGTCACAAATCTGAGCATATCAGTTTTAAAAATTAAATTAGCCGAGCCATAGATAATCAAATCGCCCCAAAAACATAGCATGCAACCAAGGAATTCACTTCAAACAAATTCAAAAACTTGCATGAAGATTATCGTGAGCTTAGAAAACTCACCTTTACTCGAATCGAAATGGAGCAACGCAAACGAAGAAGAGAACGAGAAGCAAGGATCTCGAGCATAACAGAGCTTCAATTAAGCTCCAAATTTCCCAAAGCAGAACGAGTCGAGAAGAACGAAGCCGCCATATTTTTTTTCTCGTGCTTTTTTTTTTTTTTTTTTTTTTTAGGGTTAAAAAAAAATGGGAACGGGTAAAGTGAAATGGAAGGGGATCGGGTTAAAGATAAAGGCAGTAGTATTCAAACGTGGGCCGGTATAAATTTCAAAGCCCAAACCATAAACAAGTTTTCCTCTTATTTTTTTTTTTCTATTTATCTAAATCCAATTTGTTTTGTCTAATTATTTTCATTACTTTGTTTTGTAAATTTTTGTTTAAGTTATGTTGTTAAATTTTTTTACTAAGTGTATTTGTTTATTTTATTTTGTATTGATTTTTTTTTTATTTAAGCTAAAGAAAAGAATGTTATTAAAATTTTAACCATCAATTTATTAATTTACATAAATAAAAATTCTTGTATCCAAATTATTTTCTTAAGTCATTAGTTTGAATTTCAATTACAAATTAAATATTCAATTTCAACTCCAAAGTCAAGTTTAAATTTTTCTTCAGCTTTGTATAGATTAAATTTTAAATATTTAATCACCAATTTCATTGTTATATCGGAAATTCAGTTTAAATTATCATTCAAATATTCAAAATTAATTAAATATTCACAATTTAAATTGTTCAAAATTTAGGATCGTTACAATCTCCCCTCCTTAAAAGAATTTCGTCCCGAAATTACAAGTAAGGAAAAATGATTGTTAAAATTTCACTAATATTTATATTTTACTCAATTTTATCAAGTTCAACACTTATTAAAGATGAATGAATATAGGATTCATTCTATTTGTTTTATCTCGCTAGCTTTGCTAATTAACTCTTTTGTCTATTATTTTCTACAATCAAGACACAAAAATCTTTACTAAAATTTTCAACTTACAACCCAAAATTTTAAATTTGAAACACTTTATATTAGAGATTTACATATTATAACTTTTCCAAAGCTGTGGACTTTCAAAACCCTTCAAAAATCCTCTTCCTTAATTCATTAGGTTGGAATTATGCGAATTCTAATTCTAGATAATTGATTTTCTATTAAAGTTCGAAAATACTTGCTAACTCGAAATTTAACAAGTCTACTGTCGTTCTTAAAGACATTAGGCATACGCTGGCCAGGCGCAAGTCTAACAATCTCCAAGTACTAAATATACTTGCTTCAATTCCCAGTGAAAATACTTTTAAAAATTCTTTTAAAAATGGATATGGAAAGCACATTCCCCCATGGATCACAGTTTACTCGGCGGTTCCGCTACTATCCCAGTAGAGTCGCTTGTAACTGTGGATATCTCATCCCTTGAATTTCTCCATGGTTGTTGCCAAAGATCGCGGTTCACACGGCGGTTACGCTACTATCCCAGTAGAATCGCTCGTGACCGTAGGCATCTCGCCCCTCGAATTACGCTTTGGTTTGTAGATTGCAGTTTACACGGCGGTTACGCCACTATCCCAGTGGAATCGCTTGTAACTGTAGGCATCACGCCCCTCAAATTACGCTACCACCCGAGTGTAACTAGATCGCGGTATACTCGGCGGTTACGCCACTATCCCAGTGGAATCGCTTGTAAACATAGGCATCTCGCCCCTCGAATTACGCTAGCACACTATACCAGTCCAAAAGGACATTCCAACTAATGGAAATACAAAAGGTCATCCAACTAATGGAAATATAAATGGTCATCCAACTAATGGAAATATAAATGGTCATCCAACTAATGGAAATACTACGTAGCTACGATTTTTAAATGGATACTCATCTCGAGTTCCATCACCATCACACAGTCACACAGTATAAATGGAAGGTACCTTTCCATATCCTCAATTTTGGAAAACATAATATTATACATACATATATAATATTTCACTTCACACTTAGTACAACCCATGTACTTAAATAAGTTTTCCACAACAATTACTTTTCCAAACTAATTGGTTTTCGAATTTATCGTATTCACACATATACGTTATGAAAACCACAACATTTCATACCCATAACAAATAGAGGATTCACAATTTTCCATTTCACTAACCATTTAAAATTTTCCTCTAAGTCGATTTGGAATTTTAAGGTTATATCAAACCTAATACACATTCACAATCCAATTTATTATCGACTTCACACACTCGATTTGGATTTCACGCTACATCGTCAATTCTCAACACATAATTGATGTCTATCGATATATAACCTCTGAGCTCGTACGTCTCAGAGAAGGGTGTTAAGCTAAGAGAATAAATTCCCCGCCACCAACAGATATATATTTAATAGAAATCAACTGATATGTCGTCAATTCACGACGTTAGACATACAATCCAAATCATCCATTTAAAATTCAAAGTTCAACTTACTTTGTTTTGGGTGACAAAGTTAAACTCAATTTAGCTCAAATTTCAATCATTTGAAAATTTTCAAATTAAACTAATTGTTCAAATTTCCCAAAAATAATATCTTTACAAGATATATAATTTCACACTTAACCATTTGAAAACAAATTTCAAACCATTTCTTCACCTTTTAATCTTTGAAAACAAATTTCAAAGCGATTTCCTTAAACGGAAACATTTCCAAATTATCTATGAATATACGATTTTCAAATCGATTTCACCTATTCATTTTCAATTTATCTTTAAAAGATAAAATTTCAAACCATTCATTTCATATAGGAAAACATACCCATACTTATTCAATAATAAGTAATTTACAAATCCACTTATTTTCAACACTTTGAAAATATTCAATATACTTCAAACCAAAATCAAGTATATATTCATTCTTGAAAAAACCATTCTTTTAAACACATTTTATTTGAGTCAAAACGAATGTTGCGTAAAACATCGTTACGACGACTCAAAACCACTAGTATAAGGATTCAAATTTAAAAATATATATGTAAATCCCAATACTAAACAAAATCATTTCCCTTTTGAAATTATTTACTATAACAACAAATGTTATAATCTACCATTTCCATTTTTCCACTCGAAAACGTCTATTTCAACAACAAGTGTTGAAATCTATGCTTTCGATTCTTAACACATTTCAAAATGAATTATCTTCATTTACATAATGTTTCTTCCCAAAAACATTCCCATTTAAGTTTTCAACTTTAACTTAATTCATGGTTTGAATTCCACATACACTTCAAAAATATTGGTTTTAAACCGATTTCAAATTCCCAATACTAAGTTTTCCACTCAACTTAATTCCATGCCCGTTCAAATTCAAATGCATCATTGAATCTATTTAAATCTATTTCGAATTTTCACTAGATTCATATCTCTTTTGATATTTTATTCACCGTTCAAAAACCTTAGATATAATTCCTTTAATAAGTTACAACAATTTACTTATCAAAATAAGTCGTTTGTGGAATTTTACAAACATCTTTAGAGATTCCATTTCTATTTATAAAACTTCGTTTTATAATCTCCTTTCTTAATTTGATTCAATTCAATTTATATAACTTAGTTATATACCCAAGTCCATATTATAAGTTAAATACTTATAATCCATTCATTTACTAAATCGTTCTTCACCACATTTGAAATCAATTTTCAAAAGAATTCAAAATTAAATTTCCAAGTTATAGTTCAATAATCCATTTGATTATAATCAAATTGACATATCATTTTATTTTCCAATTACTACTTTGAAGATATTCAAAATATTTGATTTAAACCAATTTAAACCAATTCATTAATTCAATTAACTCATATTTTATTTTCCATAAATCTCAACAATTTGATAATGAGTTTCCGAACGATCGAAACTCAAGTCTAACGAGACCTCACCGAATATAAACTATCGCAAACCTAAATTTAGAGAGGGGAATCTTCAAAAATAATTCTAATTTTCAAAATACCTTTTATTTTAAAGAAAACAATCTTAAACTTCTTTAGATTTGAAAACACTTTCTTTAAAGTGATTCTAATAACTATTCATATTAAACGCCATAAACTAAGCTTTGTGTAAACCAAAGCTCTGATACCACTTTGTAACGACCCGCCGCCCTGACCGCCTCTAGTCGGTAATTAAACCAACTAGAAACGTTCAAAATGACGGATTGTTATTTAGTTTATAACATTTAAACAGAATCAGCTACAGAATCACAGAATAGTAATCATATTTTATAAACAAACTTTTCTTTTATATACAAATATCAGAGTTTACAATACATTACATTTTATACAGCGGAAACATTTTTTTATTTATTTATCAAGTACAAGAAAAATTTTGCTGAAAACTGAAGTAAAGCTTTAATCCCCCTCTCTCTAACTTCGCGGCCTGAAAATCTTCAAGCTGTAAAAATACTCGGTCTGACCCGAGCGTTATTGCAAAACACAAAAACACTCGAGTCAGGATTAATCTTTATTCAAGTAAATAAATTTGAAATGAACTGAAATAAATGGTTACAGAGATGGTGAAACAAATGAATCGGTCTAATCTATTATGGACTTTACATTAACAATTTCAATTTTTTAAATTCTGTCAAACGTGTGTGGCTGTAGTACACACGTATGTTTACACACATGTGCACTGCCTTGCCGACACGTATGCAAGTGCAATCACAAAGACCACAAAGATACAATAACAAGCCAGAACAGAAACAACACAGCAGGTCAAAGGCAGAGAGCACAAGTACAGGCCGCAATGCACAACAATTTCAGCAGCCCCAAATACAACTACAAGCACAAGGCATATCAACAACCATAGAATCAACATGTATGCACAACAACCCAGCTACACAAGTAGTGCAGACCACAAGGCTGAGGTAATAGAACTCAAATACAAACCCAAGTGCTCAGTGCAGACTACACAATCAGTGCCACAACTCAATGCCAACAATATGGACTGGACAGTGCCAATTTGAACAAGTATACATGTATCAGAGGGAACTGGGAACTGTGTGCACAGGGAAAACACTACACAGTTCAAATGGAATGCAAACATGTATCAGAGGATATGTACAGTAATAGGCAGTGACCAACACAAGTGACGGTGTCAATTTGAACGAGTATACATGTATCTGAGGGAACTGGCTACAAAATTTTAAGTAAGACCAACAACAAGTTGGACTGCAACAGTCAATATGCAGACCATACCAGCAAAGAACCATAAATACAAGTAGAGAGCAAGCTACAAAATACATATGCAACATCACTACAGACTGCAACATGCACAGAGAAGTGAATGGACATGCAAACTGCCACAAACCAAAGTGCATGAACACAGGGAAGACTTAAATGAAGACTGAATACATCAGGCATGCAAAATGGAATGGATATGAAGACTGAACATATCAAAGTTTTGGAAATACAAGGTGTTCAAAATGAACACAGTAAGCTTCAGTTACAAAACTTAAGTGAAACAAGTAATACAACAGTAGCAAGTACAACATGACAGTATAAAAGTATCACAAGTTCAAGTGCAGATGGAACAAACAAGTTTCATTTGAAACCTAAGTTTTAAACAGAGGCTAGATTAAGTGGTTTTGAGTTTAAATCAAAACTTTAGAGAAACTGAAGTTATAGACATAGAGTATTCTGGAAATAACAACACAAAAGAACCAGGAAAAGCATACAGTGATTTCCAAAGCAAAGAAAAAAATATACAAATCAAACAGAGCTTCAGTTTTCAACTCAGTTCAAATCAAAATGTTAATCTGGAAATCAATTCAAGTAGTAATGCACTCTCAGGAAAACAGTTTTCAAAAGAAGAAAATGGAGTGCAAGGCAAAAATGAATTTTGTTTCAAACAGCAGTTCATCCTGGAGACAAAATCCAGTAAGAATTCTTTTCAAATCATTAGTTATAAACAGAAGATTTAATCAGAGGATTTCCTACATTTGTTTTGCTTGAATAAGATTTTTTTTTTTTAACTTAAATTAATGTTTAAACAAGCATATCATGTTCAAACCTTAAATCCTAACAAGGAACTGATCAGAAGATTTGAATTCTTCTTCTATTCTTACTCTCTGTAGTTTAAAACAGAGAAGAGCAATCCAAGTAAATACAGGCACAAGTCATTTAATTCATACACACAGATCATATACTTATATATACACTCATGCAAGCATCAATTATATCAGAAATTTGTCAAGCAAAATATAACTAACCACTTAAGTTATAATTAAAATGTTCATTCACCTAGCAGTTTAAAACAGAGAAGCTACTTGATGCTTACTAACATTTTAATAAATTGTTTTACACCATCACAACCTACTTCCATTTGAGCATCCCATGCTAAAGATAATCAGATAAATGGATTTACTTTTTCCCCTTTTTAACATATTATTCATATGTGCACATTTTCAAACAGAGAGACATTTTGATATTTCATTCACATGCAAACAAATTTTAAACATGTATACTTAGTTCAATCACATGCAAAAATGGGAATGCAGACAGGAACAACATGGATGAAGTACTAACAGTACATACAAAATGGAGATGAAGACTTGAACACCCAGGAAAACAATGACCAGACCAAAGTGCAACAGCATGGATACAACTTGACATGGAAACTGAAACATATCAGATAATGCAAATTGAAACAGAAGTTTTCGAGTCAAATATGAAGACCACAAGTGAAGTGAATCAACTGCAATGCAACACATACCAGGATGCAAACAATAATGACATGAAGAGTAGAACAATCAGGAGAGCAGAGACCAGACCCAAGTGCAACAGACATGCAAAGTGGAATGGATGCAACTTGACATGCAAACAGCCACAAACCCAAATACATGAACACAGGGAAGACTAAAATGAAGACTGGACAATATCAAATTGTGGGAATGCAAAATGTTCAAAAGAACATTGTAAGCTATATGATGAACTAGTGCAGATCCATGGGCTATCCGTAAAGCTCAACAAGACTAAGAAATAACTCAGTAAACATGCAAGTTTAAATTCAAAATGCAATTGTTTGCAAACAGTTTCAAACAAGATATTTTAGTAGCATCTGTACTTATCAATTTAAATACGAGATAAACATAGCATCTATTCTTATAAATTTTTAAAACAAACACAAATAGCACATGTTCCTATCAATTTTAAAACAAACACAAATAGTCAGGTAGCATTTGTTCTAATCAATTTAAAAATTAAGACTGGGCAGCATCTGTTCTTACAAATTTAAATTTTAAAAGAAATCAAAAAAAACATTTGCTCCTAACAGTTCAAAAACTAAATCAAATGGGTAGAATCTGTTCTTATAGTTTAAAATAATTACTAGCATCTGTTTCTACCAATTTAAAATCCAAGTAAATCGAGCAAATAACAGCAACTAGCACAAAAATTCAACATGCAGTCACAAATCTGAGCATATCAGTTTTAAAAATTAAATTAGCCGAGCCATAGATAATCAAATCGCCCCAAAAACATAGCATGCAACCAAGGAATTCACTTCAAACAAATTCAAAAACTTGCATGAAGATTATCGTGAGCTTAGAAAACTCACCTTTACTCGAATCGAAATGGAGCAACGCAAACGAAGAAGAGAACGAGAAGCAAGGATCTCGAGCATAACAGAGCTTCAATTAAGCTCCAAATTTCCCAAAGCAGAACGAGTCGAGAAGAACGAAGCCGCCATATTTTTTTTCTCGTGCTTTTTTTTTTTTTTTTTTTTTTTTTAGGGTTAAAAAAAAATGGGAACGGGTAAAGTGAAATGGAAGGGGATCGGGTTAAAGATAAAGGCAGTAGTATTCAAACGTGGGCCGGTATAAATTTCAAAGCCCAAACCATAAACAAGTTTTCCTCTTATTTTTTTTTTTCTATTTATCTAAATCCAATTTGTTTTGTCTAATTATTTTCATTACTTTGTTTTGTAAATTTTTGTTTAAGTTATGTTGTTAAATTTTTTTACTAAGTGTATTTGTTTATTTTATTTTGTATTGATTTTTTTTTTATTTAAGCTAAAGAAAAGAATGTTATTAAAATTTTAACCATCAATTTATTAATTTACATAAATAAAAATTCTTGTATCCAAATTATTTTCTTAAGTCATTAGTTTGAATTTCAATTACAAATTAAATATTCAATTTCAACTCCAAAGTCAAGTTTAAATTTTTCTTCAGCTTTGTATAGATTAAATTTTAAATATTTAATCACCAATTTCATTGTTATATCGGAAATTCAGTTTAAATTATCATTCAAATATTCAAAATTAATTAAATATTCACAATTTAAATTGTTCAAAATTTAGGATCGTTACAGAAAGGATTTGTGAATATACTTATTCAGATGGAATAAGTATATGCTTGTTTTAAATGAGGAATTCAAATTTGTCAAAATTTAACTAAAGGGGCACAGTGATTTCAGTGGGAAATGTAATCGTTGTTTGAATGTTTGTTATTTAATAGTTAAATAACCGACTATCAAATCTTGATCCAAATATGTAATCCTTCTTGATTTTGGTGGTAGGGAAACGATTTCCTATTTAACACCGAAGGGTTTTTACTCTGGAAATATCTAGGGAAAATATGGAAATTATATGGTACAGTTACCATTGATGGTGCTATACTGTACGTATAAACTCTTTGTTCTTCTAGGATAAATGATAAGGAGATCCGTTCACTTAAACGATTAGGGGGTGATCCCCGCTTTTATGTATTGTCAAATTATTTCCTAAACAACCGGTTTTGAGCGTTCCGAAAAATCGAAGAATGGTTTATGAAGCGCCTAGGAAGCAGGAGAGTGTACTCGTAAGAGATGACACGGACCTGTTACCACTCCGAACCATTACCGGTTCTATGGAGAAGTTTCATGTTATATTGAGATTGTTGAAATACATGTCTGGTTTCAAGATCTATTTGAGATGTGGGAACCTGTATGCGATTCCAAGGCCATTGTGGTGTGGGAATCAATATGCGATTCCGTGACCTGTTTTTAGAGCAATGTGTAAGCTGAAATGCCAAATGTAGCCTCATTAGCGGAAATGACTAAAACCAGAGATGGAAGGCATGGCCAGTAGGGTTGGCAAACCCATAGGGTGTAATCGACTCCTTTTTCTAGCAACACCGATACCTTCAGTTGTTTTCGGCATGTCCACCGATACCTTCAGTTGTTTTTGGCATGTCGAAGCGATGCACTCGATCTTAGCTAGACCTATTGTGTTTTTCCTATAATACCCCGACTAGACGGGTATGATGCTTTGGAAGGATAACACTGATCCTTGTGTAGGAGGACCGTTCTCGAAGTACCGAGGGCATCTCTATGGAATCCTATACAATTAGCGAACGAGCCTTATTGATTTTTGATTTTATACTAGTATTGTTGTGATGTACACAACATGAGCATCACAACTACTTGATTATTATATTTTGACCCTTAGATAATATTATAATATTACTGGATTTTCTATAGAAATGGTTTGGTGATCGTAAGGCAAAAACCCGATCGTGTTTACGTACGGCGTGGTCTTACGATATCTTTATTTTGAAAAGGTTTTATAACTTAATAAATCAAATTAAGTGAGTTTTCTCACGCTGGTTTACCAGACTGATCCATGTGTTATTATTTTATAATAATGCTCGGGTCAGAACGAGCATATAACAGATTTAGATTGGATTAATTTGGAGCTCAGGAGACGAGCTGGAGATTAAGACTTATTCTCGTACTTGTTTTATTCCACTGCAGTGTTGTTTGATAATTATCAGCAATTGTGAGGACAGGCTGTTATAACTGTCCAAGCTATTAATTATTGATTTGTGTACTCTAATTCGAGGTATGTCTATTACAGTTTTGATCTGTGTAAAGAGCTGTTAATATTATATATTATTCATTCCATTGTGAGATTCTGTATTTGTTCAGTTTCTTCATTCTTCTACCTTCTTTCTTTTCCCCTAACAACCTGCCTTTTCGGCACTCAATTGTTCGGCATGCTATACAGTGAACGTATTGATGTCAATTTTCAAAGGTCGAAAAGTTGGGTCGTCATAATTTTGGATTTTATAGATCCAAGCGAAAATGTCGATTCTTTATTCTACAGTGCTTATTGTAATGATAAAGGAGTGTCTTCGTCTAAGATGCATTACTCTTTTTTGCCATCCATGAAAAACCATTGTATCTCTCTAGTTTGTTGGCCCTGTTAAACCTAATATGTTGTATGCTTTCATATGTCAGTGAATTTGATTCTCCAACTAGTTTAGCCTTCATTTAAGTTTCATGGATATCATCCAAGTCTACAACTTACAAAAATATTAATTAATTTAAAACAATTATAAGGTAATTAAATCATGTGGTATTTTGGAATATTCAACATTATAGTTATGCAACTCATGGGTGTAAATTCAGTCGATGATTAATATCGAACAATTCAAATATTAACATTCACATGTCACCTTAGCTAATAGTGTGACAATTTGGCCGAATTTATCATTTTCACAATTTTAGTAAAATCCAATTTTACTATTTTAAACTGTCCCTGATAGTGACAATTATTTACACCAATTATCTTCATCAAAACTACATCATATTAGGATTTATGGGATTTGGTTTTGGTCAAAATTCCAATATCGTCCAAATTCAACTTATATAATCGACACAAAAAGTCTTTAGTTCAATAATAACAATTATTATTAACCTGCTCTGGTAAGAGACCTTAACTTTGAGTTGGCTATAGTTGAGCATGAGACTAACCTCGTATAACTGAGAAGATGAATTCTTAGTTGAATAGTGTCCATATTAAAGTTCAATCGTATTTTAAAGCAAAGAGAACGGTGTAATATCATCAATTCGATATTCTTCATTTAACCCTAATTATATTAATATTAACCTATGGAAAACTATCGAGTGAGTCATTCCATATTTATTTAATAGCTATTAGTATGTAACACTTTGGTGCCCCTCAGCAGCCTTAATAATACACCGACCAACACTCGAAGAGCGTCACATACTCTAGTCTAAATGGATGCATTGATACCCTATTTCGATACATCTTAAGTAGAAATATTTAAAACAATATGTTATTTTCAATTTCATAAATTTCACATGATTACGAATCCTTGTAATTAATATCAAAAACATATTGTTTAAGAATTTTCTATTAAATACACTTAAATTAAATAATTAATTTACGTAACACATTATGACAAGATATAATAGAAAGAAAAGCAATTTTTATTTCTAATGAGATTTTATTATAGAGTTAATAATTTAAAATAAATTACAGAATTTCACACAGGCCGTACTCCTAACTCTATTAATCTAGGCATCTAATATGTATCTAGGCACTGCTTAGGCACTTGTTGAGCCTTGATGCCTCATAAGCATCAAGCTAGTTTCAACCGGTTTTGTCTCCTTGCATGCTTCTAAGTCCATCCAAACCCATAAGTTTCCAGTATGGATCAATGAGTACTAATAAAATCGCTAAAATTTAATTGAAAATACATGAATTATAAAAAACGGTGGCTCCAATTAATCTCCACTAATCTCGTATAAACGATTAATCCCTAATTTATCCTTACCGCTTACCTTTCGCTCAACGATTTTTACAACCATGAGTTCAACGCAAGGTTGATGAAGGACACTCTATAATTTTATGTCTCGCTGGTTTTCTTTGAGTTCCTTAGCAGTCATTATGTCATGAGTTCTCGAAATTCTGTAAGTTTGTTTTGGTTCACCTTAGTTAGTTTGGATTTCTTTTGGCCATGCATGTTGACATATTTATGATTAGTCCATTTCATCCCCTGATTTTTGGTTTTTTACAATCATTTATTCCATAATTTACAGTAAAGTATCCTCCTTTGCTATGTAAACAAAGGTTGATGAAGAAGCCTGCGAACAAAATTAATTTTTGGAAACTGTTATATAAACAAAGGTCTGGGTTCGAGTCCCAGCGTTGAGGAGTATATATCACTGTCTTTAGTTTGTTTGTTCACAATTTTAGTGTTATTATTAAAAAAATTCAAAGTATTTTATTTGTAATGTTTTGCTTTACATTTAATATTCTACTTATACTAATTGTTTCAACGTTTACGTACCGTTTATATTTTATATATGGAACGAGTATCATTAGTATAGGATTTGTAAATGAGTCGGGTTCGGTCCTGGTAGCTTGAAAGTGAGATACGGATCTGTTTATCAAACCATCCATAGGGAGGTTTGCCTACTTCCACTAGCCAAAATCAATTTTCCTGAAGCCAAAAAAACCTTCCCCGTGTTTTTTTTCTGTTTCCTTCTCCCTGAATTTTCTCTACCTCACCGCGTATTCTCACTTTGACACTTTCAACACCGTTCTTTCCGGTCAATCCTGTCTTCTACGTACTCCTCTTCTCCCCCAAATAAAACCCTAACCCAGTACGAAAGATCGTTCCACATCCTCCTCTTGTCGAACGCTCCTCCTCTCCAGGTAAATTTCTCCTTCACGACACTCACTGGATTAGAGTATGGCATATTTAGTTTGTTTACTCCTCTCCCGGTAAATTTCTCAGATTAAAGTGATGTTTTACTCAATGCAAATGATTTTCCAGATTTCAATACAAATTTGCAGCAACATCGATTATTAGCTAACATATATGACAGAATTGATTTCTAGAAATGGAAGCTAACATATATCACTTAAATTGATTGCTTCTAATTTAGCTTCATTCATTTTTTTTACAATTTTATGGACTAAATTGTATACTACTTAGTTTTTATTATGATTATTTATGTTAATGAATATTTATATCTTCGTAGGATTAACTTTAGAGTGCTTTTGCTAATACTAATTTATTTTGCCTTTATAATTCCATTATTACTTTTTAATACTTTTTTAATACTTTGGGTTTTTAAAAATCACCTGCGTAATTTCCAATTCCTAGTTATAAACCAGTATTTTCTACATATGGAGATAATTAAAGTGATGTATTACTTACTATACATATTATAATGAAGAAGATACCATTTTTAATCTTAGTACATATAGTCAACAAATTGAATTCATTTAATCTGTAGATTCATATTTCACTTAAATTGATTTCCAGAAATGGAAGTTAACATATATCACTTAAATTGATTGCTTCTAATTTAGCTCCATTCATTTTTTTACAATTTTATGGACTAAATTGTCTACTACTTAGTTTTTATTATGATTATTTGTGTTAATGAATATTTATATCTTCGTAGGATTAACTTTAGAGTGCTTTTGCTAATACTAATTTATTTTGCCTTTATAATTCCATTATTACTTTTTAATACTTTTTTAATACTTTGGGTTTTTAAAAATCTCCTGTGTAATTTCCAATTCCTAGTTATAAACCAGTATTTTCTATATATGGAGATAATTAAAGTGATGTATTACTTACTATGCATATTATAATGAAGAAGATACCATTTAATATATAATCTCAGTACATATAGTCAACAAATTGAATTCATTTAATCTGTAGATTCATATTTCCAAGAGCAGTCTCATCATGCTTAGAGACACAATCCAGCAAAAATGCTTTCATTTGCATCTAAGTCATAACCACAATCTTGTTCATTGTTGGTCTTGTAATACTTACTATACGTATTATAATGAAGAAGATATCATTTAATATATAATCTCAATACACATAGTCAACAGATTGAATTCGTTTAATATGTATATTCATATTTCCAAGAGCAGTCTCATCATGCTTAGAGACACAATCCAGCAAAAATGCTTTCATTTGCATCTAGTTCATAATCACAATCTTGTTCATTGTTGGTCTTATGAAGGTTCTTTTGAGTAAACTCATCAAGCGCAGTCTCATTAGCTTGTATATGCCATCCCTCCAAGAAGTTCAGAACAGAGCAATGCTAATGGAGTATTTGAGTCATTATTTTTCCAACAGTGATGCTCCTCTATTTTTGGATAAAGATTTCCAACTATGCTTGCATCAATTGAATCTGTTATAAAGCCATTACTTAAATGATTGACTTCTATGACCTAAAAGATTTTTGAGTTGTTATCATGTGTTGATTGAATGAGTAATCTGTTTCTGATTTGTTCCCATATTCTGCTAAAATAAACATATTGAAAGAACAGATGATGGCTTGTTTCCATCTTCAAAATGCATAGCTTAAATGTAGTGCTTTGAATGTTGCTTCATCTACTCGTTCTGTCTTGAGTATTTAATTTATTTAAAATGGCTAAAAATAGACATGATGACATTTTTAGTTTATCACTCTAACTCCATTATTTGCTTAACCGAGTTAAAGTACTTATTTTATTTGAATACTCACTGCCTTTTACCATGTTCAGGCATATATGTCAAATAATATGTATCATATTGATTTAAATAAATCACCTTCAATGATCAATGATGAAGAACCATTTGAAGATCATGACGATAATAAGCATGTGGTATTAACGTCAATCTTTGATACGGTAATCATTTTCATATAAATAATGGATAAAGATATATTTTTTTACTAAGGATAATTCTACTATGATCAATCGTGCTCACTAATTTATTTCACATATTCAGAAAAATGGGATGCAAAATATATGTCCTATTGATTTGAATGCACCGCTGTTGTGTAGTAATGACAAGCAACTATATGAAGATCGTGTTGATCATGAACAAATGGTATCAACATCGCAGTCAAACTTCCATACGGTAAATTTCTCTACAATGTTATTTAATTTGTCTTTTTGTCAAATTTATGTTTTATTTTTAATTATTACGATACAAGGTTATTCGACGGTCAGATGATTAAGTTTCTGATGATATTTGCACTAACATGTTTAGAATCCGGTTGAAGCAATATGTAAAGAACATCTAAGATCATCAGTAGGTGCTGCACAATTTGAAGAAACTTCAAAAATGACACAAACTAACGATAAAGGTGACTCGTTTGCCATAATGTACAATTGTATAATATATCAGTACAGATTATTTTTTATCACTTTTATTATAAGTTTTTGTGATGATTTTAAATTAATGACGAATAATATTATTTGTCTTCACCTCTGCAGTTGAAATGCACTGTATTGATCTGAATGCATCACCTTTGCTTGACAATGAGGAGTAGTCAATTTCGGGTTATGTCGATAATATGCAAGCAGTGTCAATGACAAACGTAAAGGTGAACTACCATTTTTTAGTTTTTTCACATTTACCATTATTTTAATTTTAATGTTTAATTTTTGCAGTAATCAAACATAATAATATAGTATAAATATTTAATGACAATTTGCTAGTTTATGTCCCATATTAACCTTTTCCTTACTTTTTAAATTGCTCTATACTTGCATAGATGTCACATAATTTACTACGTCAGCCTATCCTCGTAGAAGATCCATTGTCGTTATCTGATTCTTTGAATAGAGATTTTGTTCCTTTTGATGCATCCAACAAGGTTGATTTATTAACCCCTTCCGGTTCTATTTCACACGATGTTTTAAAAGTGCCCGTTGATGCAATTTGTCCTTTAGACTTATCACGCAATTTACAAAGGTATATAATGCTACATTTACTTATAACATGCAAATAAAAGATTACTACTCCTACTATTTTTGACTTATTTTTTAATTAGATGTACATATTTTTATACTAGAGACTCGCCTATATTTCGTCAATATGAAAAAATGATGGCTAAATATAATGAAAATCGGTCATCCAACCAACGAGCTAGACGTTTGAGAGAAACTGATCAACAAAAACAACATAGAAGAGCAATTGATGCAGCAAGATATAAAGAAAAAGGGACTCATGTCAAATCCTCAAACATCAACACCACAATGCTAGTATCTCCAGTTACAAATGTTCACAAATTTATAAGCTCATGCCAAAATATTAACTGGGCAAGTTGTCAGACTTTTTCTCGATTTTTTCCAGATTTAATTGCTACATCAAGTACATGCTCTAATTGTCGTACTGATAAACCACAGCATGGCCTTCCTTACAAGTTTAGTTCTCAAAATCTAATGGATCCTGGTCCTGTTCCACCTAAATTATCCTTCTTTACTAACTTGGAGCGAATCCTCATTGCGCGCATTCATCCAGTTATGTCAGTTTATTGTTTTAAAGGACAACAATATAAATATAGTGGAAATATTATTAATTTTCCTCAGGATATCAATGCCATAGCACATTCTCTCCCTTTCAGACAAAATGAATTATCGGCAGTATTAGTTGTCAATAGAAGTGGAACGAATGAAAGTCAAGAGTTTCGCGTAATACGTAAACATGAAAGAAAGGCACTACTTTGGCTTAAATCTAATAATATATTTTATTCCGATGTGCACATTAATGAAGTATCTCTCCATGAGTTACCAGAGGACGGTGTACCTTTAAATCTTCCTCATATTCAAGATAATTCGCAAACTCAAATTCACAACGACGATTTTCATGGACCTCCAGAATTTGAAAGGGAAATAACTCACATCGGTGAATTTGAGATATCAGGTGCAGCCACGGCTCCAGTACAACCGAACCACCAAGCCTATCTATTATCCTTTTTGGAAAATAAAGAAATAAATGAAACAGTTGTTCAGATGCCTATTTCTTCTGTTGCTATTGATGAGTTTAATACTCCTGGATATATCTCGATGGCATTTCCAACATTATTTCCAGTAGGTAATGCTGATTTACTACAAGCACGACCACGAAAAATTAGACCCTTAGAATATTTTCAATATTTAATGAAATATCATGATCAAAGATTTGCACAAGATTCTAGATTTAGATATTTTGCGTACAATTCAATTAGTAGGTAGCATGCGTTAGATATTGGTAGCATATACGTACAAAAAAACCCGGATGATGGGAATTTGTCTATAAATGATATCTGTGAAATGTTAAAATCGGGAGATAAGCAGTTATCCCAATGCATTTCTTACTATGCAAAAGGCATTCGTGGAAGCCGTTCTTACTGCAAGATTAAAAGAGCTTACAGCTATGGTCAAACAATTAGGTGCGCCAACTATATTTTTCACATTAAGTTCAGCAGATTTGCAATGGCCAGAACTTTATAAACTTCTTGATCAAACAAATGAATTGCAAACATTAAGCTACAGTGAACAAATAAAAAGAAAGGCACGGTTACTAAATGAAAATCCACATGTTGCTGCATGGTTTTTCCAAGCAAGGGTTAAAACTTTTGTACTAGATTTTTTGACACCAGAATTTTCGGTTAAGGACTATTGGTATCGTTTTGAATGGCAAAATCGTGGAAGTGGACATATCCATGGCTTTTTGTGGTTACATGATGCACCGGATTTATCTTCTGTTACCGAAAATTCTAGAATTATTGAATATTTTGATCGTCTTGTTTGTACAATAAATCCAAATATGGGTGGACCTTCACGGGAACAAGAGCATCCATATGCACAAGTTATTTCGCCCGATGCAAATTTGGATACAGACGACGACGATTATGGAAATCTAGTTACTTGGGTCATGCGTCATTCCAGGTGTGGAAACTACTGTTTGCGAGTACATAGAATAACCAAACAATTGACATGTTGCTTTAAATATCCGTTTGACGTGCTTCCACAATCTAAAATTGTAGAAGATCCTCCAAATAGTAAAACGTTTCGATTTATTTCAAAACGCAATGATCCTCTGATCTGCTCACATAATAGAAAAGTACTTCACGTTTGGTGTGCTAATATTGATTGGTCTCCTGTGTTATATGTGCATGCTGTGGTAAATTATATTGGAAAATATGCAGCAAAATCTGAACCAGTTTCAAAGAGCTTTACAGGCACATTCAGAACAATAGTTGAAAATAGCCATCGACCTTGTCAAACATCAACTTCCGCCATCAAGAAACTACTTCTCAAGAGTGTATCCGAACGATACATTTCTGCACAATAGGTATGCCATCTTCTCATGTCTTACCCTCTAGTAAGTTCATCTAGAACAACAGTGCAACTTAACGTAACTGAAAAAAACATGTTATCAACAATAATTCGACGTCGAAATACAACAATAGATGAAGATATCGTTGATTCGGACCCAAATTTTATTACAAGGTATATGGATCGACCAAGCGAACTTGAAAACCTTTCACTACTTGATATGGCAAAAAACTTCAGTTACTATAATAAAGGATGGCATAAGTTTCGAAATGAGGCAATTGTACGAATAGTACCGGATCTAAGCACCAATATTCCTCCATTGGGTGAAAAGTGGGAATTTTATAGTGAACAACAGGTAATGCAACTTCTTTGTTTTTTACTACATCAAATTTTACAAATATTAACGATAAATTTTGATAATTAAAAACTATGTTTATTTAAATTATATTTAAAGATTGAAATTATAACTAAACTTGTTTTTAATATGAATACAGGTACTACTACACCATCACTGTAGAAATCTTAATGAAGCAAAAGGAAACTTCGATGCTTGGTCTGAGAGATATATTAATTTAGGATTGATTCAACATCAATCGCTCCCAGATGTTGTAGAAGATGATTACGAAGATGATAGTATAAACAATGATGTAGAAGAAAATCAAAAAGAAGAATGGATGATAGCAGCCGCGATGGGTCCAATGTTTGTTTCAGGAGAGGAAACAGAAATGGGCTTAAGAGAATTCGATACTTTGCATAATTGGAATGAAGCACTTTAGAGATACCCTAATATAGATGTTGAACGTAATTTTATATATACCAATTTACGTTCAATTGTGGAACATGAAAGTGAGACTATAAACAGTTCAACTGTTGTTCCTTTTGACAGCTTGTCTATAGAACAGAGGATTGCACATAATGTGATATTTAAAGCAATATCTAAAGATAAATCAATTCGAATGATTATTTGCGGTGGTGCTGGTACAGGAAAATCAACACTTGTAAATGCCATTGTTCAAACAATTGTTACTCATTTTGGAACCAGCAAAGCAGTTCGCATTATGGCTCCAACAGGAGTGGCTGCATTTAATATTGGTGGTAGCACATTTCATCATGAACTTCTAATCTCCACGGAAAGAAAATCATCTTACAAAGAACTATCATCAGAGAAATGTCATCGTATGCAAGATGAATTTAAAAATACAAAGTCGATTATAATAGATGAATATAGTATGCTTGGTAGAACAATGATGGCAAATATTGATTTACGGTGTCGTGATATTTATTCAATAAATGACTTATTCGGTAGCATTTCGATTGTCTTAGTTGGTGATATGCGACAACTACCTCCTGTTTGTGATAGTTCGTTATACTTGAAAGGTGGTAATCTCTTACAACAGCGTGGTGGACTTGCATATATGAGTTTTGATAAGTGTGTAAGACTATCATATATATTCCGTCAAGTAGAAGATGAGCAATCACCTTTAAGAGGAGCTTTAGAAAGACTGAGTAGAGGTGCATCTACTTTAGATGATTGGAAACTTTTCAAAATCAGAGATTGGTCAAGTTTATCGAACAAAGAGAAGGAAACCTTTAAGAATGCTCTTTGTCTTTTTCGAACAAGAAATACTGCTAATGAACATAATAAAAACCGTTTGATTCAGCTTGGAAAACCTATTGCACGCATTCCTTCTTTCAATAACTGTGAAGCAGCATCTAATGCTTCTGTTGATGATGCAAAAGGTTTAGAACAATGTATTTATCTTTGTGTAGGTGCTTGAATGATGTTACGATCTAATCTTTCAGTGCAAAATGGATTGGTTAATGGTGCAATGGGTACTGTTATGGATATTGTATATTCACAGTCATCAAGTTCTCCTAACGATCTACCGCTAGCGGTCATAGTCGATTTTGATAAATACCGTGGTATTCCATTTCGTAAGGGAACAAAAATTATTCCAGTAACTCCGCAAACAGTAAATTGGAAAACTTCATCTGGTACAACATGTATGAGAACTCAGTTACCTTTAGTTCTGTATTGGGGAATGACAATACATAAAAGTCAAGGAATGACACTTGATCAAGCAATCATTAATATCGGCGATCGAGAAAGTCTTGGTTTAACGTTTGTTGCGTTATCAAGAACTAGAAAATTAGAGGATCTTGCTTTCAATCCTATGTTTACTTTTGAAAGACTTGCACGAATTGGAAGATCCAAAAGTCTGCCTTCTACATTATTAGAGGAAGAACGTTTAACTGCAATGTCTGTTGAATAAATGGTAAGTAAAAACAACTATTATCATCACAATTTTTTGTATTGCTCAATATCATGGTATAACTTGCATTTTTTTCAAAGTGGAAATTAGTTTATTATTATATATCATGCAATATTCTGCCACTGGCCAAAATCAATTTCTCTGAAGCCAAAAAAATACGGCTGCTGTTTCTTTTTCATTTCCCTGTATATTATCTTTATCGATGGTGCTTCAATGCTACCTTATATTTTATGTGATTGCCAACTTACTGTTAGATAATAACTTACACCATTGATGATAATTATGATGAATGTATTACATGCGTTCACATGCATACTACCTAATAACATGCCAAGTGCTACCTTTAATTTGTAGGGATGTCAGCAACAATCGCTTGACTGGTACGTTGAGAGATTTTATACGGTCTGGGGATGGCTTCCTTTCTCTTCGTAACTTGTAAGTTGTATTCTAATCATATGTTTCATATTGATTAACTAAAATATATGTTTTTCTCACTCTAGAAAGGTCTGTTATATAATTACTCAGATACTTGAACAATAATTTGCTTGGTGGAGGCTTGCCTGATCAACTTGCCAGCTTGGCAAACCTAGAAATTTTGTAAGTTGGTTCTTTTTTCAATATTTGTAATTTCTGGATTGAGTACATTTCAGAAATGGGTATCTAGGAATAGCTGCTTTTAAAGTGAAACTTTTATACAAGAATTTTATTACAATCTATTTTGTGAAAATATGGACAGTGTGATTTAATATGAAGGTTTTTTTTCCGTTGTTTCCAAACGACAACAAGCCAAGGCAAATATTTGATCAAATGATAGTTTGAAAAATCATTTGCCAGTTTATCAAAAGGCTAGCATATTGTTAAGCCTTGGAAGATGCGAAGATGCTTTAGAAAATTTGGAGCAGGTGAAAGAGTTTGCTCCTCATGAGAGTGGCATATACGCTCTTATTGCTAAGATATACAAGAGGCTTAATATGCATGATAAAGCAATGTTCTACTTTGGAATTGCCTTGGATTTGAAGCCACCTGCTACTGATATTGCTACCATCAAGGTATCTAATATATGTATGATAAAATTTTAGTGGATTTGATTTTTGTTTCTAACTGTATGTTATTTTTGACAGTCGGCGATGGAGAAATTGAATCTACCAGATGAATTTGAGGATACAATGTAGACTTTGGCATTGAAAGAAACAGCAAGAGGTTTAGTTGCTTGTCTGCATGCTTGGGCTTTCGCGATACTATAAGAATGCAACCAAGGGCTGACCATGTACTAATATATATCTCCAATGTCGCAAATGTAACATCAATCATCCATTTTTGTAGTTGTAGCGATTCTTTAAATGAGTGTTAATCGTTGTGTAGTCGCTCCAATATAGTTGAATAAAGCAGAACCAAAGAGGGATGCCATTACATTCGATGTATCTTCTTTCGTATTTGTATCATTTGATGAGCAGCAAGTATGACTTATATATATTTTTTCTTCTTTTTCTCATTTGTGAACTATTTTATGTTGCAGTTTAATTCATCCTATGTATATCGGAGTAATTGCAGTGTGGTCAGCTTTTGAGCCAATAATTAAGAAGAAGATTCTTCCAATCTTTGCAATTTATTGATGCTATATTTGTCTTCTGTGATTTGTTGTCATATCTCAAATAAAAAATCTAAATCACTCAAATGTATGGGTGTATATTCGGTTATAAAACACTCAGCCAGTCAATTGGTTGAATAAAATATGTATATGCTTGAACGTAGAGGAATATGTCAACTATTGATTATAAGTTTTTGCAACGGTAATTTTGTTTGTACTAAAGTCAGTTAGCTTGGTATTTCTGTATTGTTTTAATATTTTTAGGGTTTCAGGAGATGGAATCCACTGTGCTCAAGAGCCGGTTTACAAACTAGTATCGAATTAGTGTTTAGTTATTCTTTTTCCCATGACAAATGCGTATTCCCTCAGTTATTCACCAAATTTTTATATTTCAGCCATTGTGTTTATAAGAAAATCTGAAATGTATAGATGTCTTCTGAGATTATGTTTGGATTATGATTTAGAGAAAAAACAAAAACAAAACAGAAAATTTCAACCTATATAGATTGCAACTAAACATAGCATTTAACCTTGATATGAGTTCTTGTCAAAAATCAAATGCAAATATTATATCTCTTGTATTTTCATAATCGTATATGTTGAGACCAATTGCTAATCTGCTGTACTTGAGAAACAAGCATCATAGTTATTCAATAATAGCATTCATTGATTATGGTACATTACAATATATAAAAGATTGTAAAAACGTAGGCCATCATATGTTACAGAACAAACGTACAACTGTAATAAAGTATTAGGAAAAATAGTATTCCAATATTTTTTGAATGATGACAGATGCAACATTTCTATTGTAATGATCATTCCTGTTGCATTCTGTTGCCTTGGCTTCAGATACTGGCTTAAGTACGACATGCCACATGCTTCAGACTTCGGACAGCAAACCCAAACTACTATTTCAATTCGTTCAGTAGACGGTGCAAGGCTCCAGACTACCTGCATACTTCATAATTACATGCTCAGAATTGTCTATCTGAGCGCATGCTATATTATTTATGGACAACTTCAGCTTTCTTTTTGGACAACTTATTGCAGCTTCTTGATGCCTGAGTAAACTGCATATATTTTTTGTCAGTTTCTAATTCATGTTAGCTCAAAATCTTAGTAAAAAGCATGCCTGGCTTATAAAAGGACCGATTTATTCTACAAGTGCAGTATTAAATGTTACTCAAAAACAATTAAATTGCATCTAAAAGACAGATAAGCAATATGCAGAGTTCATTCCACTAAAATAGTATAGCTACTTAACCATCATACAGTTAAGCGTGCAATATAAAAGTCCCAAGAGCACGAATATGAAATTTTTTGAAGTTTACAATATGGAAAAAGAGATTATTCAATTCAAGAGAATTAACTATGTAGGTTAGGGTGTCTTCGGATATAACATCTAATCTTTAATTACAGGCATTGCTAAAAAGGAAGCTAGCCTGGTTAGCAAAATGACAATTTTGGTTTGAACAAATATTTATAATGATTGAGCTTGTTTGAACAAACATTTTTTTTGGTATGCCACGAAAATCGAAAGCTACAAGAATTAAATAAAAGCAGTACACTCTGACGGCAAAAGAATAAATTGCAAAGGTATTCAAAGATATGAACCTAGATTTAGAGGTAAACAACTCCAGACATATTTGCAAGCCAAGTAAATTAAGATGAACATGTTTATAGCACATAAAACAGTTTTTAAGCTGTAACAATAGGTAACGGTATTGTCCACATGATGTTATATCATCTGATGATTCAAGCCATATACAGGAACTGAGTGTGGGTCATTTCATGTAGTATTTTACAATTCTATATCAGTAAGTTAGGCAGGTGCCTTGAAATGGATCCCGAGTTCAACCCATGACAACAATGAAACATGAGCCATTTACAGAGATGAGGCATATCAGTGACTCGAAGATGCGATTCAAAAGGACTGAGATAGGAACCGATGTAATGATTTTAAATGTAATAAAAAATTATTGTCTGCTACCGCTATTGCTTTATCAGTCTTGAAAAATAAAAACTATTAAAATGTTCACTTTTAGGCATCGTGGCACTCACCAAAAATAGAAATGTTGCTATGAGCTTATTTTCCAGTTCAACTATTCAGTTGCATTCCAAATGTTGCTATTAAAAAAGGAAAATTCTACAAAGCCCAAAAGAAATTTGGGCATTTTGTCAGGAACAGAGATAAATAATGTTCGGACCCCCTAAATTCCACTTCTTTACCTAATTTCTTGTCTAGATATCATCACTGACCAAACAATTTAATTCTGATTTTAAAAATTGCAATAACTTGAAGCATAACTATATGCATATATTATTAGATTTAAAGTTATGATGTTGGTAAATAAACTATGAACAACCTCTACCATTAAGTATTATACATCCTGCCAGCTGAGAATGTAATTCTTGTAAAGAAAATGGTGGTTATATGTGTGACATCCAATCATAAAAAGAAATAAGCTAACTAAATTTTATTAATAGCAAGTTTACGGTTAAGTAAAAACGTAAAAGTCACCTGCTTTCAAAATAAATGAATTTGTCTCTTTTGCACCATAAACTTGTGAACATGGCACTTGGTGAACCATTCAAACAAATTTTTTTAATAGCCTAGCAGTGAATATTATATTTAGAAGTGAGACATCCTCTGCTCCAAAATACTCTTAGTACCTGTACATACAACTGTCGCATATCAGTTCCACTTCAACAAACACCCAATTCATCATCAGTAAAATCAATGTTTTCCCAACCTATACAGAGACTTCTCCAAAGAACTCATGAATAACCTATTGAAAAAGATGAGAAAATAAACATTATATCTGTTGTGTACAGTTCAATGTATGATGCACGATGAGGTTCCCTTTTTTGTACCATCAAAAACAAAAGAATTAACTGAAATAAGTAAAATATCTGTATTATATTTAAGTATTATAACTGCTCTGTACATTTTAGACATGTACACACTTTATTAAGTCACAGAAGCTGATAAAATCGTGAAGAAGATGACCATCCTAGTTTTGTCCAATAAAGTTGACTATGAACTGATTTACAAAGTTAAATAATATTTGGTTGAAAAAAATAGGTGTTTGCATTTGTGTAAGTTGACTATGAACTGATTTACAAAGTTAAACTACAACAAGTAACATTATCCAAAAGAGTATTTTGACAGAGGATGGTAAATGGATTTTAATCACAATCATATTGAAAGAAAATATCTGAGTTCAACTATAAAAAAACATGTTGTCAAGATTTCTTTTTGGTAGCCGGGGGTAAGTTGTCCATACTTCACTGTCGCTATCGAATGTCCATATTTCTTTCATTAATTCATCAAATAGCAGAAAAACAAAAATAATTATAACAATAACTTATTTCCTCTGCTGTGTACATATTTCTTTCATTAATTCTCCAACAGTTTAATTTATTTATTTATTTAATTTGTATGTTGTTTAAGTCAAATAATATTTTCTTAACTGCTTAAACAGGTCTCTAATTATTTCCTCTGTATCTCACATTCTGCAGCTATCAACTCATCATTTAAATTTCACGCAAAGGAAATGTTTAACTACCTTCAATAAATGCTTTTGAGTGCTAGAAATGAGAAGGTACAAATTGCTAATTTAGGCATTTGAATTCATTTCCATTTGTGTTACATTTCTAATCTAAATAAAATTCTTCCCAGTTTTCAGGAAACCTGCACTTAATGGACTGCATGGGCAACTACAGTGACAAGAAAACATTAAAGAGGTGGTTTTTCATCGACGAAAGAGTTGGATAGTTGTTCATTAGAACCCCTAGTTATTACTTAAATTGAAATTTAAGTTCGCTATTGAATTTCCTTAAATATATATTCTCCTTTAATCAATCTGAACTCCATGGATTTTAAACCAAACCACAACTCTCCTGTTTTACTGATTCTGTCCCAGCAACTAAGTATAGATTAACATTTATATTTTGAAAAAAGAAAGTTGCAGCATAACTAGAGATAAACTATAAATGCCAAAACCAACAGATCAATGCAAAAAAAGTGTGAACTGTTACCTCATTAGCAATGAAACGAAAAATGCATACCTTATCTTCTTGACCGCGTATTCCACCTTCCAAATTTTCGATTCCGTTTTCATCGGTTTTGTTTTAATTTCCAGCGTTCTTCTCCCCATAATTTTCTCCTCATGACCTCGTATTCTCCCTTTGAAACTTTCCCCTCCGTTTTCTCCGTTCAATTTCACCCATCCATCTCCTATTTAATTCGACCTAAACCAAATAAAACCCTAATCCAGTGCCAGATATAGATTGTCACGCTCCTCTACTCGAGCGCTACTCCTCTCGAGTCTCCTCTGGTTGTTCGACTACGCCTTTCGTCTCGCTCCTCCTCTTTATTTTACCGCAACTACATCACCCTCTCCTCTACTCGAACGCTACTCCTCTCGAGTCTCCCATGGTTGTTCGACTGCGCCTCTTGTTTCGCTCCAGGTAACTCCTTTCTTTTTTAATTATTTTCTAATTTCTTCATAGAGCTCGAGAGTCATGGCTTTGATATTTTTGAAGAAGGAATAAGACTTTGGTTTGTGTTTGGCTTATAAGAATGGAAAAGGATAATATGTATTTATAAATATATAATATTACAGCAGATATAAAAATATCATAACCCAGCGTTCAAAGCTGCTATGCTAGAGTGACTCATAATTTGTTAATAATATTTTACAACTACATGGATATACTTACAAGTTGTTTATGTGGCTTAGTATGATGTCAAACTTCCGATGAAGATAAATAATGCATAAATAGCGTAGTCATAAATAAAACTGTAGAGATAAATGCAGAGATAACTACAGAGATAAATTTTCACTAAAATACACACCATTCTTTAATTAGACATCGGTAGACAATTTCAATTATTTGAAACAATAGTGTAAAAATGTTGATTGAAGGAATACCAATAATTGTATCTTATTAACTTTACATTATATTAAGTATGATGACTTTACGCATTATATTAAGTATGATGACATCAGTTCTTCTCTGGTATTATATATATGATTCAATGGTAAAATATGATTTTGTTTCTAATAATTCATATAACTTCAACCCTTTTTACTCAAAATTATATGTCAAAAGCCATTTTAAATCATGTGTGTTCAAATTAAAAGAAATAGGTAGACGTCAACCAGTATTAAAATGGTGTAGTAGCCAACCGATTTATGTGTTACTTATACTACGAATAATAGAATAAAGCAACTAGTTAGTGCTTTATTTTGTTCATTAATCACACAACTCATATTTCTATTCAATTGTTGTATTCTTCCTCTAAATATATATAAAGAAATTTAATTTATTTCAAACACTTATTAAATTTATTATTTCATACACTTAAGCTGTCATTATTGCATTATCATTTATATAATCTTGTTGAGCTCACTTTGTTTAAATTTGTATCATGTTTTCTAACATTTTATTAATCAATGATAGCACTATTACTCTTATGGATTTGGATACAAATGTTCTTCCTCTTACACTACTGAATCCATACCGGCATAATTGGATCATCAAGGTTCGAGTGACAAATAATGGCAATTTGAGATTTTATAAAAATATTAAAGGAGAAGGTTGCGTGTTTAGTATAGAACTCACCGATGAAGATGTAAGTTTTTTTTAATATTAATGCTTTAAATAAAATTTTCTGTATTTGTGCTATCATTAAGTTATTGTTATAATAATTGTTCTCTTCAAATTCATAGGGTACGCAAATTCAAGCTATAATGTTTAATAAAGCTGCAGACAAGTACCATCCTATATTTCAATGTGGAAAAGTTTATTATATTTCTAAAGGAACCGTTAAGCCAGCGAATAAAGAATTTAGTAATATAAAAAACAAGTACGAGATTATTATGAATGAGTACTCATTAGTCGAATGGATGGATGATGCGAACTCTAGTATACCTGATATCGTATACAACTTTGTAAAGATTGACCAACTTCAAAAATATATTGCAAGAAAGGAAGTTGTAGGTAATGCATCCATATTATTAATTTTTTTTAGAATTCATGGTATGTTTCGTTAACATAAGTTTATTTTAGATGTAATCGGCCTAGTTCAAAGTGTCTCACCAACCAAAGGCATTCAAAGAAAAATCAACAATGAGAATATTCCAAAACGTGATATAACCATTGAAGATGATTCGTAAGTACACATACTAAACCAATAAATTTGTTTACTCAAAATATTTACACTTATATTTAAATTACAGAAGTAAAACTGTTTATGTGACTTTATGGGGAGAACTTGCTACGAAAGTCGGTGCTGAGCTGGTACAGATGGTTGATGAATGTCCTATAGTAGCTATTAAATATGCCAAAGTTGGAGATTTTCAAGGTAAATAATTGTACCGTTTTTTAAGTTGTTGCCAAGCCATCATTTTTTAAGATTATTTAATTTTACTGCAGGGTTATCTTTATCAACATTGAGTAAAAGCAATTTATATATAAATCCAAACATACCAGAAGCTAAAAAGCTTAGAAGTTGGTACAATTGTGAAGGCAAAAATACAAAAATTTCATTTACCACTTATGATAGAGTTACGCTTTCTCACATAATAAATGATCCAACATTGGGTCATGACAAGGTTTGTTCATACAATTTCGTAATATATTCTACATTAATAATTTCATATTAATTGTTTATTTTTATTGCATTCATAGTCTGCATTTTTCAGCGTCTTTGCTTACATAACTTATATTAAGAGTCAGAAATTGTGGTATCAAGCCTGTAAGAGTTGCAAGAAAAATGTAATTGAATCTGCAGAATCGGGTTATTGGTGTGAAGCATGCCAACAGAATGAAAGCTCTTGTATTTTAAGGTAAACATTTAATAGCTAATTATTATTATTATTTGAAATGGACTTTATATACAATATATCATTGAGATAATATATCACATGTTAATAAATGTTTAGACCATGCTACGCAAGTTTCGAACTTGTCACCCTTTGCACCTAAGTTGAGTTAATTATTTATAGTAACCATTATTATATGTAATAATATGTTTGTTTAATGCAGATATATTATGGTAATGAAAATTAATGATCCAACCGTTGAAGCTTGGATTACTGCTTTTAATGAACCAGCAGAGGAAATCATAGGTTGCAGTGCTAATGACCTTTATAAAATTAAGAATGATCAAGGTGAAGATATATACGAACAAAAACTAAAGGAGTTATTATGGATCCCTCGTCTTTTTCGAGTTGGTGTTGCCCAAATTGAGTACATGAATGAAAAATAACAACAAATCATTTTATGTCTCAATCAGTTATTGATTATGTCGCGGAATCAAGTTTCTTGTTAGAAGAAATATCAACAATGGCAGAATCCAAAGTTTAGTTTTTTTTTTAGTTTCAATAATTTTAGTTTATTTCTTGTTTTTACTTCAGCAGTGTTATTTTTTCATATAGTAATGGTATTTTTAGGTAATTTGTTTAAACTTTGTATTTCAATAACATGAGATTTATTTACTAAATCAATTTTTGCATTAGTAGTCTTCTTTAATTAGTTATTGAAAAATATGATGATGTATACTACGGTGACATTTTTTTGATTTTTTCTTCCCAAATTCGTTAATATATTAGAGCTACAAATAAGCTCAAAATTAACTGTATATTGAACCTTCTTAATACATATATGTCTGTGTGTCTGTGAATAGTTCATATCAATACATTAATAGCGCATCCTTAGTATTAAGTTGACCTACATTTTTAATCGTTGATATGATTGAATTTACATAGTTTCAATTATTCTTTTCATAATGCACTTAATTTTTTATCAAATTTACAATAAATAAAAAAAATTAAAAAAAATGTTTTTCTTTCATATCAAATATCAACGGTCGGTTTTCCCACCGTTGTGCGGTTATACTAGTTATAATCATAACCCAAGCCCATCTCTTGGTCGTTGGATGTTTCAAACTTTACATGAACCTTGCCCGTTGGTTTTTTCAACCCCAATAGGCATGAAACCATAATTTTCTAAACGCAGTATGATGCAGAAGTTTAAAAACAAATGGTTAGTAATGAAACAGAGTTCACAAACAACAAAAATCGTAAAAGTCAACATACAAACAAAAAAATGTTAAACAAATAATCTACACACTTTCGTTTTTAGTACTACAAACAACTAAAAATCGAATTGATTCAGAATCAATCCAGAATTAGGATAGATAGTGATAAAACATTAACTATTCGTTATGAAAATTACTAACTCGGGTCCGGATCAAACATATATAGTCGAAGCTAACATATGTACATAAATTAATATGATGAGCTCGGAGTCTTCGGATCAAAACCCGTTAATAAACCTTGTGCATATTAGTAGTTATATCGTTGTATGCTTACTGAGTGAGGTGCTGTATTGCGGACATTTCTATTGAAATTGCAGCTCAAAGGACCTAGGTAGAGAGTACCATGGTTGAAATTTAAAAACAGAAAAACGTGAGCAAAGAAGGATAGAGTCAGACTTGGTAGCAACAAAAATGGAAAAGATAAATATGTTACTCCCAGCAATAAAACGGGTAAAACCACCACACGCTTTGACCAGACTAAACCCAACCTAAAAGCACTAAGCATTGAAAGCACACTCAAACAAGAAGCCAAAATAACGTAACTAAGGAATGCTAAATTACAACAGAACAATCAAAAGTTTTAACTTAATACTTGTTGGGGCCCTTTCCGTAAAAAGGGCACCCTCCAAAAAATGGCGTATGCTACTTGATGTGGAGAGAACACGGTATTCTTTAGTAAAAGGCTAAAGAATAGTTCGCTCTGTGCTCACCACACAGCTGCGTTGCTATGCTGCTTTATAACACAGCTGTACTAACCTAAAAGTATTTAGGCCGATGTGGGACTAAAACAAACCAACTTCACTCCTCACTATCTCATAAACTACCCCCATTCTCCTCTTCTGCTTCGCCAAGGCTCCTGCCTCATTTTTAACTGTAAGTTCTCTGGTCTGTTACTTCGATTTCATTCATTGCTAATTTTTTGTTTGTCCTAAACATCATATGGCATTGAATCAATTACCCTATGAGTCATGATAACGCATTTGCCAAATTACCTCAATCGTTCTATCTTTGTTTTGATGCTTTATGCTGATTGTTCCTATCAATTTAATACATTGTAAGCACAAGTTTAGAGTATGCACTTTTGTTTTTACTTTTCAGATAGATGCTTTAGTCATTCAATCATCGTTGGCAATATTTGATTTTCAAGAAAATCCAGGTTACGGCGGTAATAAAATTGAGTAACCTTGATGTGCAACGATGAAATTGAAGAGGTTTTGTTGTTTTATTAATGTAGTTTGTGTTTAATTCTTTCAGATTGATGGCAGTTTATAAGTTTTGTTCATTTTAAATATTCATGTTTATAATGTGATAGAAATGTTCATCTACTACCATTTTGATAGCATAAATTTTAGTATTTGAACTAGGCCTTGTCAATTAATTGAACTAGTACGTGAATTTTGTGATAGTCAACTGGTCAAAAATAAAAACTGAAGCAATTCGATGCTAACTTGGGAGAATGAACAAATAATTGAACATCCAGCTTCAGTTCCTAACTCTGTCAATAACATTGAGGATAAAGGTGCGGTAGACTAGAGTTGACTAATATTTGATTCGAACGTGCAAGAGTGAGTGTAACATATTATTTTTCTATAATAAAGGACGTGTAAGAGTGAGTATAATATGTTGTGTTCCGATAACAACCGTATCTACAGTAGAAATTGTAATATTAAACCACCCCTTGTCAATTAGTTCAATTTATAGGCTGAATTGATGCATTTTTGTTATAGCTATATCAAAAATGGCATTTGACAATAAGTTTCTCATCATTTTGAAAGGATCCACCACTTAATAAGCCTTACCACTTTTACTTCAATCCTTGGCTTTTTCTACAGTGCTTTATTAAAAACAAAGATGGGGATGAAGTGGTCGACAGGTTAATATCGGGTTTTAGCATCAAATGCGAGTAACTTATTGTGTTTAGACTTTGGAGAACACTCTGATGATGAAGGAATACTCTACAGTTGAGGATGCATTGGTGTAATAGTAACGACAATTGCCCCAAGAGGATGATGGGGTGTTTGATGATGTTCTGGATGGTCATTGATGTAGTAGTAGATGCTGATTCTATGATCGACGAGTCATGACGTGGCAAGTTGGTTGTTTGGCAAGGTTTATTTACAGTATATGAACATAATTACCCTTTGTTTTTAGCAATCATTTCTCTCTGAAGTAATTTGGCTTGCAGCAATAGCCATCATCAACCAGAAACTATTCATGTAGCGGCTTCGTAGAATTTGGTGTCAGTGTGTCCCCTAGTCAGAATCTCAACACATACTCTCATACTTGCTATTTTTATATATTCATGTTATCACATCTGTAAGTTTTTGTTCTTTTGCAAATTATGTGTCGTTTTATCATTGATGCTGCAAGATTATTTGCAGTTCATTCCCTTCCAACATTGTCTTTTGCTGAGGTCAATTGGATCGATTTTTGTCATGATACAAAAAATCAAGAATCCTACTAAAATCTTTTCATCGGTAAACAAAATACATGATCGGAAGTTTTATGTGGCTCGGAAGAGCTTTCGGCATTCCTTTGAGCAACCTATAATCTTTAAAGTAAGTATTTTGTTCTTTTCATAACATTATATCCTTCTCTTTTATATATTGTTTCTGTTTCAAATGATATGTTTTTGTATGATAGTTAGTCATGATGTATGGATTGATCATTCATTTTTGTAAGAATCAAATGGAACCATAGCTCTTAAACTGTAAATCGTGTACTAGTACTATGGTCCTGTTGGAAATGTTTTTGTCTGTGAAGCGAATTTATTAAAAAATTAAATAAAAGACGGGTTAATGGTAATTTATTTATAAATCGTTATTATTATTGAGGCGTTGCAAATTTATAACGGTAATATATTTATGTGACATTATTATTGAGCCGTTACAAAAGCTAATGATATTACAATATTGTTTAAATGAGAATAAATTAAAATCCAGTAACATTCCATCACTTTAGTAACGTATACAATTTTCATTCTGCCTATTTAAATGATAGATAGACAAAAGACAAGTAGTAAGAATAACAGACATTTTACTTTTTCTTCTTCCTTCAATAAAACTAAACACCTTCAGTAAATATTTCAAAGTGCAAATCAGAATCAACTTTGTCGGTGCAGACAAGTTGATATTTTTCAATTAGAGTGGTTGTTTTATCCTAGAGGCGGCGGCGTTTGTTTTTTTAGAATTGCTTTGCACCTTTGGGCAGAACCTCGAAACGTCTTTAAGAGAGTGAAACGTACACGACTCAGCCGAAGTTTCATTGTTTCCAACAATTTGGAATATGTTCGTATACCAGACCTTAAAAGAATAAAATTAGCAAGTAGAGCATATGTGTATTTATTGGTTATGCAATAAATAGCTAAACATATAGATTTTATGACCTGAATACACATAGTATAATAGAATATAATGATGCTGATTTTTATGAATCTAGAGATTCATTTAAATTGAGGAATATTGAGGGCACATCAAGTAACACTATGCCTATTAGAACAGAACTTAATGAGTCTTCTGAAAATGAACATAGAAGAAGTAAAAGAGCAAGAACTGCAAAAGATTTTGGTTCAGGTTTTTGTACTTTTACTATAGAGGAGGATCCTTTAAACCTCCAAGAGTGTAACAATCTGAATTCTAGTGGGTCCAGATTTTTTGCAATAATGCTAAAACTCAAGCCTACTGGTGCTCGAGTTGGTTAACTGGTATCCTGCAAACAGACAAAGATAAATATATTAGAGCTCAAATAAATATTTCATAGCGGAACTGATTAAAATATAATAATAAGTAAATAAAGATAATAACACTTTCTAAACAAGTGTCTCAAAGCTGGAAAGTCTCTGCCATCTACCTAACTTGTGGGATGTTATGAGAAGGGGGTCGGAACTAAAGTTTTGGTGAATGGACAAATTATACATGTCTAAGCTTAATTTTACATATACCATTTTATTTTCATTTTATATTATATTAGGTTTATGGGTTTATAATACTCTCGTCTCTGTGCGTGAATCGTACACATCTACTCCCTGGTAGATTAAAATCTAATAACTAATATATATGTAGCTATATGCCCAATGACCGTATCGACCCTAGGTACTACCACTAGTACCTTCTGTATTCTCTTCGAAAAGGACTCCATCGTCTTGCTCCTAGAGTGTTCTACAACTACATCTGTAAATGATAGTTTCGTGAGGCCTACAATACAAATGTTCTGTCGTCTACTATAAAAACGTAAAACTGCGTCTGCACTAGCCTATACTAATGCTCGGACATTCACAACGTAAAACATTCAGTTGACCGTGTCTCTCATTCAATGTCTCGATAGTGATAGAATCATTGGCATGTTGATTTAACTCTAGTCTTTCTTGAACTCACTCTTGGTTGATGGTGGTTTGATCTTCGCATGTGACTATCCTTTTGGGTCTTGCCCACTAAAACCTACTCGCAAGTTAGAGTACGGTGTGATACCAATATTGACGCAGCGGAAATACGAAAAATTAGATGAAATGGTGAAAGTAGCAATCGGTGGATTGAAAGATACTGAAATGCCCAAATTCGTTGATCCAAAGATACTGAATTCTATCTATCTCTGACACGTTGATCGCGCACGATACCGTGAAGAGAGATCTACAATTCTTCGAGCGTTGATCAAGCGCACTTGATTCCGCAAATTGGCTTCAACGAACGTTGATTTGAGCGCACTCGAATACCGTAGGTGGAGATAGGAGATTACACTCAACTACCAATTTAATGAAAGCACAAAGCTAATAAACAAGAATTTTATTCAATAATCAACCAACGTTACAAATGACCCACGCAGCCTATTTATAGGCGATACACTCACTAGGTCGTTGCCGACCTAACAACACCACACGACTCAACTTAGGTCGTACGCGACCTAACAAATAAAATGACATTTGACTTAACAATACAACACATCAACGACTCAACATCACATAGCCTATCAATACAACACACGCGACCTAACTGACTCGAGTTACAACACATAGCGACTTAAAGACACACACGACCCAAAACTGGAGCGACTTAAAAGGAACAGTGGTACAAGAAATCCAAGCGGCAAGAGCTTCAGCGACCTAAAACCATCAACGACTTAAGTTTGTACGCGACCTAACATAGGTCGTAACACGTTGACATCTTCTCACGACCTAACGACTTAAGGCTTTAGCAACTGGATCTTCTACTCGCGACCTAACTAGGTCATTCAACATAGGTCGTAGGTCGTCCATACCTCCTGAGCGACTTAAATCTTCAATATAGCAACAATGCGGTAGACCATTAGGTCGTTGTTTGTTAACTCGTGCGTCTTTACTAGGTCATGACTCGTTAGGTCGTGAGCGACCTAAGCCTTCTCCACTAGGTCGTGACTCGTTAGGTCGTGAGCGACCTAAGCCTTCTCCACTAGGTCGTGATTCGTTAGGTCGTGAACGACCTAAACTTCCCGAGCGATCTAAAACATGCTAAGTGAATAACTCGATAGGTCGAGATTCTGGACTTTCGTTAAGTCGTTCGCAACTTTCATAACTTTCATTTGCTATTTGCAGTGCCTTAAAGACCTTGATAGGTCGTAACTCGCCTTCCTTAAGTCGTGAGCGACCTAAGGATCTGGAGCGACTTAACTCCATTGTTGAACTTGTAGATCGCGCTACATCATCCTCCCCTGGTTGACAGAAATTCGACCTCGAATTTTCACTTTCTCCTTCCACAACGAGTTTATTTCCATTATACGGAATTAAATGTTTGACATTAAAAACATCAGAAGTATGAACATCCTCTGGTAACTTCAATTGGTACGCATTTTCATTGATTTTTTTCAAAATTTCAATTGGACCAATTTTTCGAGCCTTCAATTTATTATATGTTCCCACGGTAAAACGATCTTTTGTCAACACTGCATAAACCAAATCACCTTCCTTGAAATTCACACTTCTCCGCTTCTTATCCGCCAGTCGTTTATACTTTTCATTTGATGCAAGCAACTGGTCATGAACAGTTCTGTGGCACTCTTGTAACTCATTAACGAAGTCACTAGCCTGCTTAACAACTCCCTTCTGATATGGCACTGTTGTTAGATCTAACGGTCCCTTTGGAATTGTCAAATAAACAACCTGAAATGGACTGAATCCTGTGCTTTGATTAACCGCATGGTTGTGAGCAAACTCCGCTTGACACAATTTCGAATCCCAGCTCTTCAAATTGTCCTTCACAAGACATCTTAATAAGTTTCCTAGCGATCTGTTAACCACCTCCGTTTGTCCATCAGTTTGCGGATGATAAGCGCTACTAAAATTCAGCTTCGTTCCGACCATCTTCCACAAACTTAGCCAAAAATGACTCAAAAAGCGAGTATCTCTATCTGAAACAATAGACTCTGGCAACCCATGAAGTCGATAGATCACTTTGAAATATAACTGAGCAACATGAACAACATCCACCGTCTTCTTACAAGCAATAAAATGTGCCATTTTCGAAAATCGGTCAACCACCACATAAATGGAATCGTTACCCCTTTGAGTTCTAGGAAAACCCAAAACAAAATCCATGCTCACATCAACCCAAGGTTTAGTCGGTACAGGTAATGGCATATATAATCCAGCATTGGTTGTTGTTCCCTTCGAAACCTGACAGATATGACATCTCTCCACAAACCGTTCAACCTCTTTCCTCATTGACGGCCAAAAGTAAGATTGAGAAATCAAATGCAATGTACGATCTCTACCCACATGGCCTTCTTCATGTAACTCTTTCATAATTTTCATCCTCAGACTACAATCTGATATGCATAATTGATTTCTCTTGAATAAGAATCCATCCATCAACACAAATTCATCAGTACTCCCATCCTTGACTTTGTCAACAAACTTCATAAAGTAAGGATCTTCTTCAATCAATTCTGGCAATAGTTCAAATCCTATCACCTCAACCTTCATTGTTGTCAACAAATGATTCCTCCTGCTCAAAGCATCAGCCACACGATTCGTCACCCCCGACTTGTGTTTCACAACAAAAGTAAATTGTTGTAAATACGCGACCCATGAAGCGTGTCTAGCTGAAATTTTATCCTGCCCTTGCAAATGTTTCAAAGCTTCATGATCCGTATAGAGAACAAACTCCTTCTGAAACAGATAATGTCTCCAGTGCTTTACGGCTTGGACAATCGTGTAAAATTCCATATCATAAGTGCTATATCTCAACTTGGCTCCAGATAACTTCTCACTGAAATAAGCAACTAGTCTTCCACTCTGACTCAATACTCCACCAATCCCAACTTTAGATGCATCGGTATGTAACTCGAACAACAACTGAAAATCTGGTAAAACTAGAATTGGCGCTGTCGTCAATAGTGACTTGATCTTCTCAAAAGCAACCCCTTCTTCCTCTGACCATGCAAATTTCTTTCCTTTCATGCAATCGGTTATAGGTGCCATTACACTGCTAAAATATGGAATGAACCTTCGATAGAAAGATACCAATCCATGAAAACTTCTCACTTCAGTAATTGTCTTGGGTTGTGGCCAACTCCTGGCAGCTTCTACTTTACTTTCATCCACTTGAATTCCTTCCTTCGGTAGAACATATCCCAGAAACAAAACACTGTGCGTCATGAACACACACTTCTTCGTTGCTGCATAAAATTTCTCCTGCCGTAGAATCAACAGTACTTTACGCAAATGCTGGACATGCTTCTCCATACTTCCACTGTAGATCAAAATATCATCAAAGTAAACTACCACAAACTTCCCAATATATGGTCTGAAAATCTGGTCCATCACTCTCATAAAAGTACTCGGTGCATTCGATAAACCAAACGGCATAACCAACCATTCGTATAAACCTTCCCTGGTTTTGAAAGCAGTCTTCCACTCATCACCCGGTCTAATACGAATCTGATGGTATCCACTTTTCAAGTCAATCTTTGAGAACACAACAGCTCCACTCAATTGGTCGATCAAATCATCAAACCTTGGCATAGGAAATTTGTATCTCACAGTGATCTTGTTCAGAGCCCGACTGTCCGTACACATCCTCCACGAACCATCCTTCTTTGGTACTAATAAAGCTGGCACTGCACAAGGACTCAAGCTCTCCTGAACACGCCCTTGTTCTAACAGCTCCTCCACCTGCCTTATCAGTTCCTCATGCTCTTTAGGACTCATCCTGTAATGTAGCCTGTGTGGTAATACTGCCCCTGGATCAAGATCAATTTGATGTTGAATATCCCGCAATGGTGGTAACTCCGTTGGCAACTCTTCGGGAAACACATCTCTGAATTCTTCCAATACCGGCTTCACTTCCTTTGGGACTTCAACATATTCAGTAGCTTCACGTCCAATCAACAAAAATACATCTGGACTCTCTTTTACTTCTTCAACAAATTCTTTCAGAGTCAACAAAGTCTTCAGCTCTTCAATCTCGTCTGACTTGCTTTCTCCTTGTTGTCTCTTCTTTGGAACCAAAATGATCTTAACACCCTCAAACATAAAACTGTAGCTATTGGTCCGACCGTCATGCTGCACTACTCGATCATACTGCCATGGTCTTCCCAAAAGCAAGTGACAAACATCCATCTCCACAACGTCACACCAAATCTCGTCTTTATACTTCTTCCCAATAGAAAATGGAACATGTACTCGCCTGTCCACCTTCACCTCTCCTCCTTTTCTCAACCACGCTAACTTGTAAGGATTCGGATGCTTCTCCGTTTTCAGCTTCAACTTTCTCACAGCTTCGGTAGAAATAATATTGTCACAACTTCCTGCGTCAATCACAAATTTACAAACCTTCCCCAGAATAGTGCATGTTGACTGAAAGATGTTACTCCTCAACCAACTAGCTTCTTCTTCATGCTTCGGTATTAAACAAGACCTCCTCATCATTAGATTACATCCTTCATCTCCTGACGCAACATCCTATTCATCCTCTTCAATTGGACTGGAATAACCTTCCCCAACATCCTCACCTTCAACTTCAGCAATCATAGTTCGTTTCTTCGGCTTCGGACATTCATTACTCTTGTGACCCACTTCCTGGCAATTGTAACATTTGAAATTGTTATTGACCTTCGCCTTCGCAACTTCATTCACAACAGGTTTACTGACAGCTTTCGAGACATTGGAACTCCCACTAGCACATTTGTTCTGAATATTGGAACTTGTAAACGCACCACCTCCACGTCTTCCCTGCTTCTCCCAAGCCAACGCTTTCTGGTGCGCTTCAACCATAGATCTAGTATCAAACATATTCACCATATCCTGTATTTGCATTCTCAACCCCCCAATAAATCTAGCAGTCAATTGTTTCTCTGTCTTCATAATGTCATTCCTGGCAATCAGTTGATAAAATTCATCAGCATAATGATTAATAGTCTTCGTCCCTTGCCTCAGATTCTGCAACCTCTGATACATGAGTGATTGATAATTGTAAGGTAAGAATGTAGCTTTCATTAACTTCTTCATCTTCTCCCATGATTCAATCTTCGACTTCCCTATTCTCTCCGGTGTAAGTTTAGTCTGCTGCCACCATGCCATAGCTCTACCTCTCAAACGAGTAGCAACCAACTTAACTCTTCGATTCTCAGGAACTTCCTTAAAGTCAAAAATTTCTTCAACATTAGACAACCAATCAAGAAATTCTTCAGCTACCATTCTACCCTTGAACTCTGGAATTTCCATCTTCATTCCCGATTCCCATCGATGATCATCATCTACATCCCGATTTGAATTTCGAACTTGGTCTCGATCTCGATAATGAATGCTAGCTCTGTCACTATCTTCATCAAAATCAAATGTATGTCTATATCGATCTCGACCATCAACATCCCTTCGATCACGCATGTCCCTTCTACTATGTCCCTCTTCATCTCTATATGGCTCATCTTCAAACTCACGTGGAGTTCTTCTCTCTTCATGTCTATAATCATGGTGATCTCTTTTCGATGAAATTGACGTTTCTCTTCTTTCTCTAAAAGATTGTGGCGACACCCTTCTCGCTTCCGTAACCGATGGCGAAACTCTGTTTCCTCCATGGTTCGAGACTGGCGACCTTCTTCTTTGACTTTGATTCAAGTCATTCATCAATTTCTCTAACTTCCCAATACCTTCATCAAACTTCTCATTGATGCATTGTTCCATCTGCTCGGCTTCTTCCCTTCTATACAACGCTTCAACATTTTGATGGCGGTTAGCTCTTCTTGGCGGCATGCTTACACAATCACAAATAATACAAATGCAAACTTCAAAACTTCAACTCAAACTTGAACAATAAGTCACGGCCTTCACTTAACTCGGCTCAACTCACTTCAACTTCAAACTTCAAACTCGGCTCCAAGACTCGGCTTAGCTATGATTGGCTAAGTCTAGCTCTGATACCAAACTGACGCAGCGGAAATACGAAAAATTAGATGAAACGGTGAAAGTAGCAATCGGTGGATTGAAAGATACTCAAATGCCCAAATTCGTTGATCCAAAGATACCGAATTCTAGCTATCTCTGACACGTTGATTGCGCCCGTGAAGAGAGATCTACAATTCTTCGAGCGTTGATCAAGCGCACTTGATTCCGCGAATTGGCTTCAACGAACGTTGATTCGAGCGCACTCAAATACCGTAGGTGGAGATAGGAGATTACACTCAACTACCGATTTAATGAAAGCACAAAGCTAACAAACAAGAATTTTATTCAACAATCAACCAACGTTACAAATGACCCACGTGGCCTATTTATAGGCGATACACTCACTAGGTCGTTGCCGATCTAACAACACCACACGACTCAACTTAGGTCGTACGCGACCTAACAAATAAAAAGACATATGACTTAACAATACAACACATCAACGACTCAACATTACATAGCCTATCAATACAACACACGCGACCTAACTGACTCGAGTTACAACACGTAGCGACTTAAAGATACACATGACCCAAAACTGGAGCGACTTAAAAGGAACAGTGGTACAAGAAATCCAAGCGGCAAGAGCTTCAGCGACCTAAAACCATCAACGACTTAAGTTTGTACGCGACCTAACATAGGTCGTAAAACGTTGACATCTTCTCGCTACCTAACAACATAAGGCTTTAGCAACTGGATCTTCTACTCGCGACCTAACTAGGTTGTTCAACATAGGTCGTAGCTCGTCCATACCTCCTGAGCGACTTAAATCTTCAATATAGCAACAATGCGGTAGACCATTAGGTCGTTGTTTGTTAACTCGTGCGTCTTTACTAGGTCGTGACTCGTTAGGTCATGAGCGACCTAAGCCTTCTCCACTAGGTCGTGATTCGTTAGGTCATGAGCGACCTAAGCCTTCTCCACTAGGTCGTGACTCGTTAGGTCGTGAACGACCTAAACTTCCCGAGCAATCTAAAACATGCTGAGTGAATAACTCGATAGGTCAAGATTCTGGACTTTCGTTAAGTCGTTCGCAACTTTCATAACCTTCATTTGCTATTTGCGGTGCCTTAAAGACCTTGATAGGTCGTAACTCGCCTTCCTTAAGTCGTGAGCGACTTAAGGATCTGGAGCGACTTAACTCCATTGTTGAACTTGTAGATCTTCGCATGCGACTATCCTTTTGGGTCTTGCCCACTAAAACCTACTCGTAAGTTAGAGTACGGTGTGATACGAATATCCTATTACATTCATCAACCTTTTGACTGCCTACAAAGGTCCGCTTCGTTAGACCACAATGCAAAAGCAGTCAAGGCATGCTATCTTGATGAAACACCTATAGACCTGCCTCCGAGGGTGCAGTTTCGTTAAGCCTACTCTAGAGGGTCATCCTAAAGTATCCTCACGTTTCGTTGAAGTCTCGTCCTTCTAGCCCAAATTAACTAAGTTGGACGTGCTATTTCTTTGCTAAAAATCTGTGATGAACTGTGTCATGCCCCACCTCTATACCCACGCTAGCCAAGGACACTACGGGGTAATGCCGTCGACTAACGCGGAGAATAAGGCTGTTTAGGAGCGACCATCTATAGCCTTGATCTAACTATCTATTGAATACATCGACAATTGTCATACAAGCAGATCGACATATCCAATGAATACTTAAAACAAAACCATAGGTGGCTGAAGGATCTATCAGAACAGAATATAAAAACTCAAATGTAATATACATCACAGAACAGTAGATCATCATATACACATATACAGATACATAACAGAGTATACAAACTAATACATGTCAAGTGGTGTAGCAAACCACAATATATAGACGAGTCAAAAGAATACATATATATCAGAGTTACAACAAAAAGGACTACACAAAAAGCTATAACAAAAAAGAGCAAGCTGAATAGTCCATGCGGAAGCAAAATAGGCTAAGTCCAAAAGCACCTAACCTGAAACAACTCGGTCTGACCCGAGTATAAATACACAGATCAGTCTAGCTAAACAAATCAGTTAGATAAACTGAACAACAATACCAGCAAGGTCACAAAGTATAACAAATATATCTAAAAGAGATAACACAATCATTTAACAAAAGATGAATCATAGCAAGACAAGCCTCATATCATCGGCAACTCAAAGAAACAAAGGATAGGAATATCCCAAAACAAGCCAAAAAGACAAATATCAAATACCAATGAAGGTAACACAAGTTCCACAAGGTAACCGCTATATATCGTGCTGCTCGAAAAGACCAACACCGAAGGGCGATACCTAGGGAATATACATATCAATGAAACAACAGAAAATTTGCACGTGCTCAGTACTGTATAAACAAGGATCCATGAGTCCGAAGACTCCAAACCCACTATCACTCGAGCGGTGACGAATGAACAACTCCAAAAACGATAAAATAGGGCAACAAACCCGAAGGCAACATACCCGAAGGCAACAAACCTGAAGGAGACAGTCCGAAGACACTATCCCAAGGCAACAAACCGTAGTGGTGAAGGTCCGGAGGCCCAGTACTGAACACCACTAACTGGAAGAATGTGTCACAACTCTCGAAAAGGAATCCGAAAAGTGGTAACGTGAGTCACATAACCACCAGTTCGCACTAAACGGTTTACTATCCGTTAGTTAATTTCACATTCAAAGCAGTACAAAGTTTACCTCATCTCATTGGTAAACCAGACCAAAAGATCAAAACAGTCAATCGAATAGGTCGGGGATTAATCAGAAAGATAAACATCCGGATTCATGGTCCATGTTTTACCTAGCCATTTGATCTCCCTTCCACTTCGCTCGAAGTGCCAAATTGTGTGTGCGTTTTGAATAGAAATTATAAATTAGAGAACGAGCTTTAATAACATTTGAAGAGATCATTTTATAAAAACCGTGTATGAAATCAAAAAGGAATCATCAAAGTCAAATATGCATAAATAGCTAATTGGAATCAACACGCGTCAATTAAATTTGGAAAACCAAGCAAAATTGGCAAATTGGCAAAAGACGGCAGATTCAGACGTCTGAAATATATGGTTCAGACGTCTGAATCTGAAAAATTAAAAGTTTTCCAGAACGTAATTCAGACGTCTGAACCAAATGTTTCAGACGTCTGAAATAGGCGTTTTTCGCCTATTTCCTTTCTATTTGAAATTGAGCCAATTCAGACGTCTGAAACTTTGATTCAAACGTCTGAATACTGCGAAATAAAATTTCCAAGTATAATATTCATACGTCTGAAAATAAGGATTCAGATGTCTGAATCCAGTTGTTCAGGCATTTCCTGAACCTAGGCCATTGATGGCCAAAACAAATCGAAAGCGATCGGATGAGCGATTATTACGGGGGCTTACGTCAAACGACTATCCAACCTTAACGACTCACTGATACACTCCGAACAACATAACCATCAACCATATAAGGATTTCATAGATTTGGCTTCAAAAAATCATAAAATGGAAATTTCATCAAATCAATCCAAATCGAAAGCAAACGAACATGTAAATATGTTAGGAACTCATTCCTAACAATACAACATAGTTGTAAACATAGATGTGAGATAAAAATCTCACCTTTTAACTCAAAAACAAGGATGAGAAGCTCAAATGCAAAGAAAAGACCAGCCACTCTCCACTTCAACTCTACAAGCTTCAATCCAAGACCAAAACAAGTATTTCCTAAGTTAGGTTTAGGAAACTTTCTTAAATTAAAGAGGAAAAGAGTTGGAGAAGATGAAGAGTAGGCTTACCAAAAGCTTCGCTTTGATTTTGGAGCAAGAATTCAAGTTTGCAAAGTAAACTAGGGCTTGGAATTTCTATTTCTCATTCTCTTCCCCCATTTTCAATTGTGCTAGAGTTTTATGAAATGAAATGAGTGGATGGAAGGAGAGGGATTGAGTTAGGGTATTAAGCTAGCAAGTGGGCTTAACCCAAACCCAATAGAAAAAGTAGCAAAATCCGACTTACTCCAAACATATCAAAGTTTATACTTAAAATGATCGCAAACATCATTTTGGACTTAATGGAAGTAGTTCCGAGTCCTAAATCGACAGTTTGCAAAAAGTAACATTTCGGATCTAAATCCGACTAACGACGTTATATTTAAATAAAATATTTAAATATATAATCGTTAATTATGCGGGTTGTTACAAACTGCTTCGTTGGGCTATTCATCCTTTGGGCTGGTCCAAATGCATCTTACTATTTTATTAGACCCTAAATCTAATCTTTTATTTTGCGTTTAGTTTACTTTTCTTATTCTGTTGGCAACTTATTTATCCTAATCAGCATAAGCGTGTCTCAGCCTCATCTAACTATTGTGAGACCATCAATTCCTTACTGAAATGAAATGTTGTTGGTATGAGTCTCTCTTCTATGTTTGCTTTTAACTTAATGCAAGTTTTCAAATAAGTCTTTTCTGTCATCTTTAATTATAACCTATGTTATAATTATACTTGCAATTGTTACTTCTATATTCTTTTATAATCCACATGTTATAAATATAATTGCAAGTGTCTATTTTCTATTCTAGTCTGTCTTTATTTATTATGATATTGAATTCTCTTTAGTTCTCTTATATTATATGACAATCTTGGTTTGGAACTACGTCCGACTGTCATAAATTTACTTATCATAATAACTGCTTTTCTTTTATTCTACTATCTGCGCGGTAAATGCATATCTAGGCACATTTATGTTTATTGTTTCTAGTCTTGTCAAATAATTAACTTGATTTCTTCTTTTATTTCTTTAACGCTTTATGTTATTCTCTTCTATTCTAGGAAGTAGTTCTATTCTATTTGGTTGGTTATAAAAACTGTGCTGAAAATCCATTTTCATATTTTAATACTGAATAATGTTATAAAGAATAACTCGTAATTGCAAGATATTTCTTTTATTGTTTCTTTAATTATTGGATAATGCAAAATACAGAAATGTCCCTATTTTACACTAATTCTCTTTTCCTTTCTTTTTATTCTTGCAATTACGTTTATCGTTATTCTTACAATATTAAACTATGGAAACGTATTCTCTTTTCTAAACCAACCAACTAATATGTCACTAATTTCTCAATCAAAGTTATTAAATTTTCCTCCTTTTGTTCATTTTTTTCCCCGTACTATCATAATTTACTATAATTTCTTACTTTTAGGCTTATACATTTCTCAATAACCGTTAAGCCTAATTTTATTCATATTTAGTTGGACTTATATCTTTCTTTTTCATATAAATAATAATTCGATATAAGCTCTCTTATAAAATTTACAGTTTTCAACATAACTAATTAACAAAATTAATTACTGAAAATAAATAACGAATTAAATATTTAGCGGAAATCTAACAATTATATATAAACGTAAAAGATATATATAATTTAAATCCACCCACATGTCGTCCTTAGCTTTGCCCTGTGGCCTTCCTGGATCCCCTTCTAAGATATCTAATATATTTTTAAAAAAAATCTTCTCACTAAAAATATTTTCTATTTAGAATTCAGCCTCAGGCAATGAACCCAAATTAGAGAAAATCTGATTGTGATAAAGTAGTCAGGCCTAGGGTTCTATTTATAGTGGAGTTTGGGGATCTCAGACCGTTGGATGTTAAGATTGAATTTGTGCAACCATGTCACAGGCTTGCTGCGAATAATTGGATCCAGAAAACCACGCTCGATTTAAACGTTAACTTTTAACTGTTGTCTATTAATTCTAATTAATATCCATCAATTGCAAATTTAATTCCCTTTATAATACATGTTTATTTTGAAATTCAAACGTTGCTAACTAAAGTAAATTAATTTCCATTAAGTGCTGATTTGACTAAAATTGCCTACTAATGTTAATTAATACCTCTAATTGATGATGTCAATTAATTTCCTTTATAACACGCGTCTATTTTGAAATTCAAACGCGCGTTATTTTTGGAATTTATACGTGCATATATTTGTAAACGATTATATTTACGCATATTTACACGTATAATTATTTTTCGATATGAAACTTCTAACGTCAATAGCTTTTTCATACGAAGTCCGTTCGAGGCATGTTATATATGTAAATTAATCAGAAAATGCCACGAACATAATGGTATAAGTTTAGAGGCGATATTCTGACAATTCCAAAAACGCTCATTTTCACTGTTTATAATTATTTGATTATTTAATTATCTAAAAATTCGGGGTGTTATAAAGAGGCCTTATCTTCCATAGATGCTGATTTTTGGCAAGAGGCTATAAATGATGAAATGGATTCTTTGTAATCCTGTAAAACTTGGCACTTAGTAGATCTACCACCTGGTTATAATTCTATAGACTGTAAATGGGTATTTAAAAAGAAATTAAAACCTGATGGCACATTTGGTAAATAAAAAGTCCGTTTAGTAGCTAAAGGATTTAAGCAAAGAGAAAATGTATACTTTTTAATACGTTTTCACCTGTAACTAGGATTACATCCATTCGAGTACTAATTTCACTTGCATCTATTCGTAATTTAATAATACACCAAATGAATGTTAAAACTGACTTTTTAAATGGTGAATTAGAAGAGGAAATTTATATGGACCAACAGGGAGGATTTGTAGTTCATGGTCAAGAACATAAAGTTTGCAAGTTAGATAAATCATTATATGGCTTAAAACAAGCATCTAAACAATAACATAAAAAATTTGATAACTTAATAATCTCACATAGTTTCAAAGTTAATGAAAGTGATAAATGCATTTACTATAAATTTAAGAATGACATTTGTATTATCATATGTCCGTATGTAGATGACCTACTTATTTTTGGGTCAAACATTCATGCCATAACTCTATTAAATCTTAGTTATGCACCAATTTCGATATGAAAGATCTAGGCGAAGCAAATGTAATAATTGGTATTAAGATTACTAGGTCCGAAAAGGGACTTTTTGGATCGATTTCATTATATTGAGAAGATTCTAAAGAAATACAGTTACTTTGCCTGTAAACCTGCATGTACACCATATGATCTTAGTGTAAAGCTATTTAAGTACTCCGGCGAAGGTGTAAGACAATCTGATTATGCGAGCATTATTGGCAGCTTTCGATATGTCACTGATTGTACTAGACCCGACATTGCATATGCCGTGGGATTATTATGCAGGCTTACTAGTAGACCTAGTATAGAGCATTGACACGCTATTGAGAGGGTCATGAGATAACTAAAACGAATCATTGACATTGGGTTACATTATGAAAATTTTCTAGTTGTCCTTGAAGGTTACACCAATGCAGACTGAAATAATTTATCTGATGATTGAAAAGCAACCAGTAGCTATATCTTTAGCATTGTTGAAGGAGCTGTTTCTTGGAAATTCAAGAAACAGACTATTTTGGCTCAGTTTACTGTGGAGTTTGAGATGATAGGAGTAGCTACAACTAGTGAAGAAGCATAGTATTTAAGAAATCTGCAAGTTGAGATTCCTTTATGGGAAAAACCGATGCTAGCCGTGTTAATTCATTGCGATAGTACCGCGGCTATTGCAAAAGTACAGAACCGTTATTACAACGGTAAGAGATGACAGATACGTCGTAAGCACCATACTGTTAGAGAACTACTCTCTTTAGGTGTTGTTAAAGTGGATCACATACGCAGTGATGAGAATTTGGTAGATCTTTTGACGCAAGTACTGGCCAGAGAAAAGTCCTTAAAACTTCTAAAAGAATGAGACTATTGCTCTTAGATCGTTGAGTCACGCACAATGGTAATCCGACCTAATGACTGGAGATCTCAAGAAATAGGTTTAATGGGTAATAACAAGTTGTGAAGTGTATTAGTTAGACGTGTTATTTTATATTAAGAAGCATGTATTTCTGAAGTGATTAGGGGATGGGTTAATAGAAACTCTTAATGAGATCTACACTCTATTTGGAGTGAAGTACCTACCGTTAAAGGTGCTCTTGACAGGCTCACCTGTGTGAATGTGGAATTATGGTCGTTTCCTGTGGAGTTTTGGGCGAAATTCCTAGATATATTCACTAAACTGGGATAGACGTGCATGGTCATAATTGCACGGGCTTATTTGATTGCACTCTAGAAAGATTGTATATGGTCTGATGTCAGGAATAGAGTTCAAGACTACGTGTCACTCTAGTAAAAACTGAATTATAACCACCATGCAACGGTTCAAGTTGAAAGACACCTTTGTTTATGTACAATCTTATGTTTTCAGAAACTGCTCAAAAAATCTTTTTAAAAAAAATCTTATGTTTTCAGCGTCAGAGTAGACACGCTATTTCAATGATTAGGTGGAGTTGTGTTGTTTTTGATGTTTGGTGATGGTGAAAATAAAGAAGGAGAAGAGTAAAAGAAAAAAAATTATAACAGAAAAGTTGACATTAACATCTTAAATTAAAACGCTAATCGGCTACCATTTTGAAGATAATTGAAGATTTGATTTATTGAATACAAGAATACTTGATAATGTTATACAATTCATAACTAACTGTTTATACCCAAATTTCTTAGAACCTAAGTAATTGTACAATATGAAAACTATTGTAACAAGGAAAAGCCTACATGCTGAAATATCTCTGATTTATTTTTTAACATATAATAAATATATATTAATAGATGTCATGTTATCATAGATGTTTTATTTTTTTATCGATAATATTGAATTGATCGGTTGTATATTGTTGATCGATGGCAGCATGCTATTTTTTCTTTATTTTTTAAAGAGTTAAAATAATGTCCATGTGGGGATGCATTTAGGATAACTCCAAAATAGTTTTTTGGAATTTTAGCAAGGTCGCCCTGGTTAAAATCTTGTTCTAATAAGAAGCTTGCAATACGGGCGTTTATTCAATGCACATAAAAATAAGGAAAGTTTCGTAAAACATCCTTCAGAAGTTTTAAATATACAATACATATTCTTCCAAAACGCGTTCCATGTAACATCTTTATAATTATTTTCGATAATTTTTTTATTTTTTTGGCAACTTGAATCGGTATTTCATTTGAGAAAAAAGTCAAAAACAAATACAAATATATATCTAAAAAATTGTCTATCTTTTTTGATAGTTTGCAGAAAAATGCAAATATTATCAGTAAATACTACATTTTCAAATATTAAAAATTCTTTTCTTTTATCGGTTTTTGCTTAAACTTAATGAATTGATAGATTGTAACAGCGAAGGAAAGTCGAAATTTTTTTACCAAAAATAATTTCAATGGTGTTTTGCTTAAACTTAACGGATTAATAGATTCGAATTGTAACGACCCAACTTTCATACTTCAGAAAGTTGCATCATTAAGAAGAAAGAAAGGGATAGAAAAGAGAAAAGAAAGGAAAGAAAGAACAGACAACATCAGAATCTCACAGCGGAATCGAATAAATTATAATATATCACATAAAACTTTACACAGTATTATATACATCAGAGTTAAACGGCTAATACAACACAAACTAGACAGTTATAAACATCTGTCTAGCAATTACAATCCAAATACATCAGAGAAACAGATACAACTCAAACACAGCGGAACCACTACATATATCTACACGCTGAAGCCTCCTGCTCCATTATCTCCTCCAGAACTCGATCAAAGCAATCCTGAAACACTTGACTACTCATACATAATATGAGTACCCAAGAGTTTAATAAAACAGAAAATAAACACTCAGGTCAGACAGGGGTCTGGTGTGAGTAAACGGGGATAGAAGTTGCTTAACTTTAGAAAATCCTTTGAAAACAAAAGGTATCACGTAAGACTTCCCACACATAAACATGGAAAAGTTTTTACCTTACGCTAACCAAAACATTTGATAGGAAATCCAGTGATATTATAATAGTGTCTAGGGTTTTCAAAATAAAATACAGAAATAGCTGGAATGCTTACATCTCACGTTCCAACATAGTTGGGCACAATCAAAACCGTACAGGCACTTATTGGATTATGGATTCCATCAATGGCAGGGCTACTGGGGTACCGCCCGTCACAGTACGTGGCCTAGATCACCGTACCGAGGAGCCACCCTAACTCCCCTGCAACACAAAGCCGGACCCGTTCCTTACTGAACAGTTCCGAACAAGACAACCCCGCAGTTGGTGTACACTGACAACTGCCCACTAAGCCGAATAAAAAGGGACCTCTAGACAGGGATCAATCTTGCTCTCCAGTGGGGGCTACCCACGAAGCTTTGCTGCACCTCCCCTGTTTTAGCCATTCCCGGTTGATGAGGCTTGAGGCTACGATTACCTTTAGAGGACACATCTCTTAGAATGCTCATCGTCCACCTGACGATGTTCTGAAAGCATTCAATCCATACAAGTTCGTTCCGGGTTCGAACGAAACCGAAGGCATTATCTCGTTACACTCGTATTGGAATCACCCTCAGAGTTAACGACAATAACCCTTGCACTCTATATCACCGTCTCGAACCTATAAGTACTATTCCGTCAAACTCATTACGGAATCACCCACAGAGTTATACTGACGTATAGCCCTTACACCTCGAGTCTTCACTTGCTCCACTTGGATTAACGACCTAACGTTTAATTGGAATCGATGTGGTTTTCGGAATTCCAAATATGGAAACCCGATCCCGGTCTCATCGAAACCAAACGCCATCTTAATGTCCAAGTTGTACTTAAGGGTTTTAAACAATTAACTTGTTTCATTGTTATCTAATTCATACAGATAGATAAACTATATCTCAAAATAGATAATCACATTCATATCATAAACAGACAATCTGTATCATCCATAAACAGATAATCATCCATCCAAATAATCCATCACAAACCATCATGGTTATCCAAACATTCATATCATACAGATACAATCATCTCATTTCTGAGATCACAACCATTTAATCAATAACATCCATAAGCAATGATTCATTAACCAACAATTATAATTAATTTAAAATGAATTAAATTAATTACAACCATCTCTAATTAATTTAAAATAAATTAAATTAATTACTTATTTAAATCCTGCTTAACAACTATTAATTAACCCAGTTAATTAATTCACTTCCTAAGTATTCAAATTGATTAAACAACTTTGATTAATCATTCACTAATTACAATAAGTAATTAGTCTTTAATTAATTTTATAAATTAATTAACCTAAATTATAAGTAATTAACATTAATTACTCATTTATTAATTGATTATAATTAATTATAATTGCCCTTAATTAATTACAATTAATTAATTACTTAATTAATCAATTATTACTTAATTGAACAATCCTTAATTACATCATTAACATTAATTAATGATCTTTAATATTTAAATAGATTACTTAATTAAAATTAATTACATTTAGTAATTAACCTAATTATTAAACACCTTGATTAATAATTAACTATCTTAATTACTCATTTATAAATTAATTAACCAATAATTAATCATTAATTAATTCCTTAATTAATTACAAAAGTAATTAATCCAAATTACTAATTACATTTCAGTAATTATCATTATTACTTCTCTAAATAATCCTGCTCCACTAATTACATTAAGTAATTACATTCTTAAAAATCATCAAATGATTTACTTAAATTAATCAAACTAAATTAATTTATTTAAATAAATCATAATCCAAATTAATTACAATAAGTAATTAATTACTTAACCAATTACAATTAATTAGATTTAATTAATTAAATCTAGTTAATTATCCAAAATTAATTTCTTAAATTAATTACTAAATTATCCTTAGATAATTATCATCATTTACACATTTCATTAATTATACTTAACAAAAATTTAATTTAGATTAATAAATCATTCCTAATTAAAATAAATCTAAACCATTATTTAAAGTCAAATAATTAAGTACATCCTTAATTATCTTAAATATTTTTAAAATATTTCATTTACTTAACAAATGACTCATTTACATTCAAAATGTATTAAAACAATACATTTCTAGAAATTAAATTCAAATTCCAATTTTATTTAAAAATTCAAATGTTTAATTATTAAACATTAATCCACATTGAAATAATTATAAAACCTTAAAATAAAATAAAAATGAATGTTTAAACAACATTCATTACTTAAATATAAAGAAAGATTTAAAACTAAATTACTTGATTATAATAAATCAAACTTTTGAAAATAAATTGGTTATTTCAGCTTCAATTTAAAATTAACACTTCATATCTACATTCAAATACTAAAGAGAACAAAATTCCTTCAGGTTTAAAAACTTATTTGAAATCAAATTCTTTCAAACATTTAAATATGTTCATTTCATTCATTTTTTTATTTTACTGTTTTGAAATCAAACTGGTTTCAAAGTAAATCTGAAAAAATGTTTTAACTTGATTTCCAAACAAATTTAAATCTTGCTTAAAACTTTAAAATTTGTTCATAATTTAAAAACTTACAAAAATGTTTTGGATTAGAAGTCAGGTTTTGAAAGTAGTCCTGCAACAGTTTTTAAAATTGATTCAAAACTGAATTTAAAACTTGTTTAATATAAGACTTCATTTTTAAAAACCTTTGAACTCAAAGCTATATTTAAATTCAGATTCAGGTTATACTCAAATCAAGTTTCAACCTAAAAAAAAAAAAAAAAAAAAAATGAATTTCATTAAATTCAAACTTCAAAAATGCAGACTCTAAAACCTGCAACTGATTTAAAACAAAATTTAAAACTTGTTTAAAATTTAAATTATTTCATTTTTAAAAACTTTGAATTTCAAACCCTATTTGAATTTCAGTTTCAACTTATACATGGATTAAACTTTTGCACTAGAATTTGATTCCCATTCAAAATTTTAAGAAAAACAGCAAATGCTCTCTGGTATACCACTGTACCCCACTTACCCGAGTACCCTAATATTTACTTCGAGTTTCCCTATCTCTTGCTTCGAGTCAGAAGCAAATCTACCCGAGTATTCCCCGAGTCAACAACCTGCACACAACTAATAGTTCCCTGAGTACACACTGCAACCAAGACCCCCTGTCAATCACCTAGAAACACCACCTCCAGCCACCATCATCGACACAACCTTGAATATATCTTCCATTTCACCTCCTCTGCCATCTCACATAACCACTCCTCACTCGAATCATCACAGTATAACCCAGAAGCAAACAAAGCTCAACCACTCAATTTAGGGCTTAAACCTGGAAAAATCAAATTTTCCATCATCACCACCTACTGACACAACTGCTGACCCACATTCCCTGTTCTACCATCTGAATTCTACTTCCAGGAATACTCATAGCTACCAAATCCAATAGGAATACAAACCAATTCCCAAAAGTCTCAATTCTGTTCAAAACAGAATTGCTCCTGCCTCAGAAATTTTAAAATATAAATTTGTTTAAAGATTCATGTTTTTAAACATGAATTCAGATTACAAACTGTTTAATTGATCTAAGCTATTTTGTATTTGTTTCATTTTAATGATGATGGATTTTATTTGTAATGCTTACAGTTAAATTGGTTTCAGAGATAACAGAACTTGGATTTTTAACTTATTTTAACTAATCCATGATTTTCCAGAGCCTACACTTATACTAACAAACATATTTTGTTTTCATATAAAATTATTAACAGTAACAATAAAATGATAAAGATTTCTATTTTAAAATTTTTTTATCTTAGTTTACAAACTAACTAGATCTGCATCTACAAGAAATCAACATATATACATATTCATAAATTCACCCACAGATCATTCATAAGTAAGTAATAACCACAACATAATCAATCAACATGCTTTCTTAAATCAGGTCACATGAACAACCATTTAAAAACAACCCTTAAAATTTGGGGAGTTATTCATCAAAATGAAGACATTGCTGTTCCAGGTCATAGCAGTTTGATTTTTATTTATTTATTGCAGTTTTGTTTGAACTTGATTCTAGTATATTACTTAAGCATTGAATTCAAAAGAAAGTTCTGTTTTTGAAAAAGAAGTTTACTCACCATAAGGAAGATGCAGAGAACAGATTCAGGTGCAGAGCAAACAGATGCAAATCCACTTTCCAGAGATGAATAATGAAATGCATGTTGATCTTGGCTTCATCTAGATTACAGAAATTGCTCTCCTGGTCTTAAATGCATGCAGACCCCAAGACTTCATATGCTCAGGTTTAATATTGCAGTAGATCTTCCAGTTTGATGAAGAAATATGGCATGCAGAGCCATATTCAAGTGCACAGATTTATATTGAAATTGAGCTTCAAATTGATATTGAAGCTTGCAGATGATAATGCATGCAGACCCAATCAATTTGCACAGATTTACAGATTTGATTGAAGTTGTTTGCAGATTTGAGGTTAAAATTTAGCATGCAGACTTTAGATTGCAGATTTGTAGTTGATATATGAAGAAAGGGATTGTAGATTTGAAGTTGTATTTTGAAGAAATAATTTGCAGATTTTGACATGCTTTTGTTTTGAGGGGATTTGATTTACTGAAATTTTGATTCAGGTTTCAAATGAGAAAAAATGTTTTAACAAAATGCATTAGCTATATTATGTTCTCTTGTCAAAATAAATTAAAATAAAAACTTTAAAACAAATGCCACTTGTTGTATTAATTTGTTAGGTGATTACAAGTGTCTCTTTAATAGTTTAAGAATTTAACACATATGCAATTCAATTATAAAAAGAAAACTCTAAATGTATAAATGTATTTAAATTATCTTAAATCATTACCAATTTGTTTTTAGCAAGTTTTAAATGTTGTATTAACCTTAGCCTTGAAATACTTACATGTTTATTTATAACTTCATATAACATTCATTTTAATGTTTGATTGATTATTTAAAATAACATTCTTTATGAAACTAAATTAAAATTAAAACCAAATCTTCTATTTACAATGTATAAACATTTATACATTATAAATATTTTTAATCTTCGAAAAGATAATTATTTAACAAACTAAATAATTATTAATTTTCAAAAGAGATTTCCAGTTTAAATTAAATTATTAAAACAATATTTCACATTTTTAAAATAATTATCAATGAAATTATTAAATAATTATTGCCTCAAATTTCCGGGACATCACATTCCTCCCCCCTTAAAAGAATTTCTTCCCCGAAATTTAAAAGCAAAGATAATTTAATAATCCCATACAAATTTTAAATTTTAAAAAAGCAATCATATACTATCAACCAAATACTAGCAACCATAGCAACCAATTTAAACAAACAATTCTAATTATTCAGACAAAATTCTGGATAGAATTCCCTAGAGTTTCCCAGGTATAAACACCGGGATACTCGCCCTACAGAATCTAAACTAGCAACACAACACAGATCTAGAGCTCCTATATATCTAGATCTACAAATCTAAACAGAATACAGGACTATAGACAAGTCCTGATCAACTCCTAAATCTCACAGAACTACTGATTCTAAAACCAGAGATAAACCATATACTTAACTCTTAAGAGAAAACAGAAAGATCCAATACTCATATTGATCCTGGGCTGCCTTCAACTTCTAGATCAATCAAACTCCACCACACAAACTCTACTACAGATATAAAACAATCAGGTCTCCGGATCCAAAATGAATATCCTGTAGAAATCCTTTGATCCAAGACAAAACTCAAATTCCCAAAGAATCGGATGCTCCTATTCTGGAATAGCCGCCACCATGCTTCCACTGCGCAACTCTGATTCGTGAATGCTGTTGATGAACATAAGTATAAACTTGATCAACTTATCCCGGAATATTGTTCATCAAATTCCATAAAATCCCAGTGACATATCTGATTCAGTCACAACCACCACAGCAAAAATTCAACCAGAAACCAGGAAACTGGATCCAATAAATTCTATCAACTTAAACAGATCATACTCAAAGAATTTCCTACAATGCTAAACCACCGGCAAAGCTCCAAGAACCAAGTCGATACAGAACTCAATCTTCTAATGCGAATGCAAATCTTGATTCCTTCAAAGATATCCAGAAAATACCAAATCACCTTGATAACTCAAACATCCACTAAAGATGCTTCAATCCAAGCAAAGATCACACAGAGAACTTCTGAACTATCGCAAGTCACTTTTGCGATTCCACCTGGTTCAGATCCCAAGAAATTGTTCTCACTACAAAATCAGAACAGCTAAAGCCTTCAAAAGAAGAAACTAGTGGCCCACCTCTTAACCACTAACATCACACCCAACTGAGCTTTCAGAAGAAATGGACAAGCTCCACCATCTGCCCGGACTACTGACAGAAGAATCACAGAGATTTCTGAACCACCGAAGAACAGGCCACTCACTGCTGCTACTGCTGCCAAAGCTTCCTTAACCAAAAACTCATCGAACCTCAAAGCTACACCAGCCTTTTCACAATAGAGCCTTCAAAAGACAGATATCTCTCGGGAAACTCGCTCCCAAACCAAACTCAAAATACTCTGCCAAACTGAGTTTCAAACTCAAATATAGACAGAACTCCTTCTTAAGGTTGCCAAAATACCCTTGCTGGCTTCAGAACTCTCAACTAATCCAAACTCAAGAGAAACCACACACACGAGTGCTACCAAGCTTACAATCCAAAATAAACTCCGAATCTTGAAAAGATTTCCTTCATAGATTGGTGAAATCCTTCACACCAAACTGCCAAGCTACTCAAGATGCCCAACACTGCCCTAGCAGACCACTTCCAACCTTAAACACTCAAACTCCAACTATTGGTAGTTGTGTTACACACACCACTACCCTTATCCACCTTTATTACTTATTGGAAAACCTGAACAGGTAACCCAACAAATAGGCAGAAATAAATAATATGTATATACATATATATTCAAAATTACAAATACGCTCTCTCAAGAAGGACACCACTACAGAGCCTAGGTATTCACTCATCCTAACGCTCTGATACCACGTTGTAACGACCCAACTTTCATACTTCAGAAAGTTGCATCATTAAGAAGAAAGAAAGGGATAGAAAAGAGAAAAGAAAGGAAAGAAAGAACAGACAACATCAGAATCTCACAGCGGAATCGAATAAATTATAATATATCACATAAAACTTTACACAGTATTATATACATCAGAGTTAAACGGCTAATACAACACAAACTAGACAGTTATAAACATCTGTCTAGCAATTACAATCCAAATACATCAGAGAAACAGATACAACTCAAACACAGCGGAACCACTACATATATCTACACGCTGAAGCCTCCTGCTCCATTATCTCCTCCAGAACTCGATCAAAGCAATCCTGAAACACTTGACTACTCATACATAATATGAGTACCCAAGAGTTTAATAAAACAGAAAATAAACACTCAGGTCAGACAGGGGTCTGGTGTGAGTAAACGGGGATAGAAGTTGCTTAACTTTAGAAAATCCTTTGAAAACAAAAGGTATCACGTAAGACTTCCCACACATAAACATGGAAAAGTTTTTACCTTACGCTAACCAAAACATTTGATAGGAAATCCAGTGATATTATAATAGTGTCTAGGGTTTTCAAAATAAAATACAGAAATAGCTGGAATGCTTACATCTCACGTTCCAACATAGTTGGGCACAATCAAAACCGTACAGGCACTTATTGGATTATGGATTCCATCAATGGCAGGGCTACTGGGGTACCGCCCGTCACAGTACGTGGCCTAGATCACCGTACCGAGGAGCCACCCTAACTCCCCTGCAACACAAAGCCGGACCCGTTCCTTACTGAACAGTTCCGAACAAGACAACCCCGCAGTTGGTGTACACTGACAACTGCCCACTAAGCCGAATAAAAAGGGACCTCTAGACAGGGATCAATCTTGCTCTCCAGTGGGGGCTACCCACGAAGCTTTGCTGCACCTCCCCTGTTTTAGCCATTCCCGGTTGATGAGGCTTGAGGCTACGATTACCTTTAGAGGACACATCTCTTAGAATGCTCATCGTCCACCTGACGATGTTCTGAAAGCATTCAATCCATACAAGTTCGTTCCGGGTTCGAACGAAACCGAAGGCATTATCTCGTTACACTCGTATTGGAATCACCCTCAGAGTTAACGACAATAACCCTTGCACTCTATATCACCGTCTCGAACCTATAAGTACTATTCCGTCAAACTCATTACGGAATCACCCACAGAGTTATACTGACGTATAGCCCTTACACCTCGAGTCTTCACTTGCTCCACTTGGATTAACGACCTAACGTTTAATTGGAATCGATGTGGTTTTCGGAATTCCAAATATGGAAACCCGATCCCGGTCTCATCGAAACCAAACGCCATCTTAATGTCCAAGTTGTACTTAAGGGTTTTAAACAATTAACTTGTTTCATTGTTATCTAATTCATACAGATAGATAAACTATATCTCAAAATAGATAATCACATTCATATCATAAACAGACAATCTGTATCATCCATAAACAGATAATCATCCATCCAAATAATCCATCACAAACCATCATGGTTATCCAAACATTCATATCATACAGATACAATCATCTCATTTCTGAGATCACAACCATTTAATCAATAACATCCATAAGCAATGATTCATTAACCAACAATTATAATTAATTTAAAATGAATTAAATTAATTACAACCATCTCTAATTAATTTAAAATAAATTAAATTAATTACTTATTTAAATCCTGCTTAACAACTATTAATTAACCCAGTTAATTAATTCACTTCCTAAGTATTCAAATTGATTAAACAACTTTGATTAATCATTCACTAATTACAATAAGTAATTAGTCTTTAATTAATTTTATAAATTAATTAACCTAAATTATAAGTAATTAACATTAATTACTCATTTATTAATTGATTATAATTAATTATAATTGCCCTTAATTAATTACAATTAATTAATTACTTAATTAATCAATTATTACTTAATTGAACAATCCTTAATTACATCATTAACATTAATTAATGATCTTTAATATTTAAATAGATTACTTAATTAAAATTAATTACATTTAGTAATTAACCTAATTATTAAACACCTTGATTAATAATTAACTATCTTAATTACTCATTTATAAATTAATTAACCAATAATTAATCATTAATTAATTCCTTAATTAATTACAAAAGTAATTAATCCAAATTACTAATTACATTTCAGTAATTATCATTATTACTTCTCTAAATAATCCTGCTCCACTAATTACATTAAGTAATTACATTCTTAAAAATCATCAAATGATTTACTTAAATTAATCAAACTAAATTAATTTATTTAAATAAATCATAATCCAAATTAATTACAATAAGTAATTAATTACTTAACCAATTACAATTAATTAGATTTAATTAATTAAATCTAGTTAATTATCCAAAATTAATTTCTTAAATTAATTACTAAATTATCCTTAGATAATTATCATCATTTACACATTTCATTAATTATACTTAACAAAAATTTAATTTAGATTAATAAATCATTCCTAATTAAAATAAATCTAAACCATTATTTAAAGTCAAATAATTAAGTACATCCTTAATTATCTTAAATATTTTTAAAATATTTCATTTACTTAACAAATGACTCATTTACATTCAAAATGTATTAAAACAATACATTTCTAGAAATTAAATTCAAATTCCAATTTTATTTAAAAATTCAAATGTTTAATTATTAAACATTAATCCACATTGAAATAATTATAAAACCTTAAAATAAAATAAAAATGAATGTTTAAACAACATTCATTACTTAAATATAAAGAAAGATTTAAAACTAAATTACTTGATTATAATAAATCAAACTTTTGAAAATAAATTGGTTATTTCAGCTTCAATTTAAAATTAACACTTCATATCTACATTCAAATACTAAAGAGAACAAAATTCCTTCAGGTTTAAAAACTTATTTGAAATCAAATTCTTTCAAACATTTAAATATGTTCATTTCATTCATTTTTTTATTTTACTGTTTTGAAATCAAACTGGTTTCAAAGTAAATCTGAAAAAATGTTTTAACTTGATTTCCAAACAAATTTAAATCTTGCTTAAAACTTTAAAATTTGTTCATAATTTAAAAACTTACAAAAATGTTTTGGATTAGAAGTCAGGTTTTGAAAGTAGTCCTGCAACAGTTTTTAAAATTGATTCAAAACTGAATTTAAAACTTGTTTAATATAAGACTTCATTTTTAAAAACCTTTGAACTCAAAGCTATATTTAAATTCAGATTCAGGTTATACTCAAATCAAGTTTCAACCTAAAAAAAAAAAAAAAAAAAAAAATGAATTTCATTAAATTCAAACTTCAAAAATGCAGACTCTAAAACCTGCAACTGATTTAAAACAAAATTTAAAACTTGTTTAAAATTTAAATTATTTCATTTTTAAAAACTTTGAATTTCAAACCCTATTTGAATTTCAGTTTCAACTTATACATGGATTAAACTTTTGCACTAGAATTTGATTCCCATTCAAAATTTTAAGAAAAACAGCAAATGCTCTCTGGTATACCACTGTACCCCACTTACCCGAGTACCCTAATATTTACTTCGAGTTTCCCTATCTCTTGCTTCGAGTCAGAAGCAAATCTACCCGAGTATTCCCCGAGTCAACAACCTGCACACAACTAATAGTTCCCTGAGTACACACTGCAACCAAGACCCCCTGTCAATCACCTAGAAACACCACCTCCAGCCACCATCATCGACACAACCTTGAATATATCTTCCATTTCACCTCCTCTGCCATCTCACATAACCACTCCTCACTCGAATCATCACAGTATAACCCAGAAGCAAACAAAGCTCAACCACTCAATTTAGGGCTTAAACCTGGAAAAATCAAATTTTCCATCATCACCACCTACTGACACAACTGCTGACCCACATTCCCTGTTCTACCATCTGAATTCTACTTCCAGGAATACTCATAGCTACCAAATCCAATAGGAATACAAACCAATTCCCAAAAGTCTCAATTCTGTTCAAAACAGAATTGCTCCTGCCTCAGAAATTTTAAAATATAAATTTGTTTAAAGATTCATGTTTTTAAACATGAATTCAGATTACAAACTGTTTAATTGATCTAAGCTATTTTGTATTTGTTTCATTTTAATGATGATGGATTTTATTTGTAATGCTTACAGTTAAATTGGTTTCAGAGATAACAGAACTTGGATTTTTAACTTATTTTAACTAATCCATGATTTTCCAGAGCCTACACTTATACTAACAAACATATTTTGTTTTCATATAAAATTATTAACAGTAACAATAAAATGATAAAGATTTCTATTTTAAAAATTTTTTATCTTAGTTTACAAACTAACTAGATCTGCATCTACAAGAAATCAACATATATACATATTCATAAATTCACCCACAGATCATTCATAAGTAAGTAATAACCACAACATAATCAATCAACATGCTTTCTTAAATCAGGTCACATGAACAACCATTTAAAAACAACCCTTAAAATTTGGGGAGTTATTCATCAAAATGAAGACATTGCTGTTCCAGGTCATAGCAGTTTGATTTTTATTTATTTATTGCAGTTTTGTTTGAACTTGATTCTAGTATATTACTTAAGCATTGAATTCAAAAGAAAGTTCTGTTTTTGAAAAAGAAGTTTACTCACCATAAGGAAGATGCAGAGAACAGATTCAGGTGCAGAGCAAACAGATGCAAATCCACTTTCCAGAGATGAATAATGAAATGCATGTTGATCTTGGCTTCATCTAGATTACAGAAATTGCTCTCCTGGTCTTAAATGCATGCAGACCCCAAGACTTCATATGCTCAGGTTTAATATTGCAGTAGATCTTCCAGTTTGATGAAGAAATATGGCATGCAGAGCCATATTCAAGTGCACAGATTTATATTGAAATTGAGCTTCAAATTGATATTGAAGCTTGCAGATGATAATGCATGCAGACCCAATCAATTTGCACAGATTTACAGATTTGATTGAAGTTGTTTGCAGATTTGAGGTTAAAATTTAGCATGCAGACTTTAGATTGCAGATTTGTAGTTGATATATGAAGAAAGGGATTGTAGATTTGAAGTTGTATTTTGAAGAAATAATTTGCAGATTTTGACATGCTTTTGTTTTGAGGGGATTTGATTTACTGAAATTTTGATTCAGGTTTCAAATGAGAAAAAATGTTTTAACAAAATGCATTAGCTATATTATGTTCTCTTGTCAAAATAAATTAAAATAAAAACTTTAAAACAAATGCCACTTGTTGTATTAATTTGTTAGGTGATTACAAGTGTCTCTTTAATAGTTTAAGAATTTAACACATATGCAATTCAATTATAAAAAGAAAACTCTAAATGTATAAATGTATTTAAATTATCTTAAATCATTACCAATTTGTTTTTAGCAAGTTTTAAATGTTGTATTAACCTTAGCCTTGAAATACTTACATGTTTATTTATAACTTCATATAACATTCATTTTAATGTTTGATTGATTATTTAAAATAACATTCTTTATGAAACTAAATTAAAATTAAAACCAAATCTTCTATTTACAATGTATAAACATTTATACATTATAAATATTTTTAATCTTCGAAAAGATAATTATTTAACAAACTAAATAATTATTAATTTTCAAAAGAGATTTCCAGTTTAAATTAAATTATTAAAACAATATTTCACATTTTTAAAATAATTATCAATGAAATTATTAAATAATTATTGCCTCAAATTTCCGGGACATCACACGAATATAGAAAAATCTTTTTTTTTCCGTGTAGTGTGTTTTCAGAGTGGGGGAGGTGTGGTGGTAGCAATTAAGTTTGAAAGCAAGGGCGTCTAGCTAATTGCTACTAAAAATAATACTACCTACATATTTTTGAGCGTCACATTTACAAATGAAAATTTTCTTAAGAGAATTGCTAAAGGAAGAAACAATAATGATAACGAAGACGACAAGCATCATTGTCCCAGTGGTTAAGTGATTTGGCTTTGGTGCGAGAGGTCACAAGTTTGAAACTTGCGTAGTGTGATTCGAACGTTTATTGTCATGTGATATGTTGTCACAATGATTTGTTGTATATAAAGTACCATTTCAAAAAAATAAAATAAAAATAATGATAACGAAACTGAAATAAATACAATATTTCAATTAACTTTCTTTTTTGGTAATAAAGAATTAGATTTTTGATTCCTCCGTTACAAAATAGCATAGAAGTACCAATTTATCATCGACCTATTTGTCTTTTGTTCTCTTCTTGCTGCCAAAATACTAACCTCTTTTCAATACCAAAGCTCTAGTTTTTAGTTCAATGATTTTAATTTTGAAAAGATATTTATTTAAATTTGAAGATGATATCATCATCTCATTCTCTCCCACCAATACAATAGAGTACACAGAAAATTAAGAATAAACAGAGATGGCAACTTAACAGAGATTAGGATTTAGGGGATATAGAATGGAAATAGTGAAAGAGGAGGAGGAAATCTAAATAATAATAAAATAGATGGCATTTTGTTGATCACGTAAAACACTTAATTTTCTCAAAACGAAACTGTATCCACTTATGTTTTCTTTATACACTTCATTACTGATATCAACTAGCGTGCCCCATGCTACGCACATAGGTTGCGATTATATGTATTATGCAATAAAATTTTATTAGAAAAACACTCCTAAATGTAGTCATTTATTTGAAGTAATTTAGAGATTTGAAAGTGAGAGAGTAAAATATTTCATGAAACCATCTATAAATCAATGCCATCTGATCGCTAGTCAAAATTTTCGATTTGACAGCCATCTAAGCATACAGCAATTTTAGAAGCAGTATCAAGCAGAAGGCTTCACATGCATGACAAAATCGAATAAAAAAGTTGTGATACAACTGGCATTTTATACATAAAGGCATGCATGTTGAGGAATAAAACTGACCTAAAAACCACATGTAGTCACTTGAAAATCAATATAAAAAAATGACATGATTGAGCACGCCATTATCTAATGCCAAATAGAAAGTACACCAAAATTATAATACAGTGTCAATTGGACAGTTGCGTAATATTAACTCAGAAAGAAAAATTCATGCGTACGTAATTAACTATGTTGTAGGGATTATTTTTAGAGTGCACGGTTGAAAAGCACTAATGGAATCAATTCTCCAACAGTAAATATTTTATAAATTTAAAATCCAAACACAATGAAATAAGAGATTTAAAGAAACATAATTCCAGCCGTCAACAAAGTGTGTACTCGGACATGTTGCATCTATCTTTGGCAGTTAGTAATAGTAGCTTCATATTCAACCTGGGTAATATAGTATGAGTTAGTGTGTAGTAGTGGAAGAAATACAATGAGTAGTTGCTAACTTAATATTGTGCAACTTTTGCAAAGAACATTAATTAAACGATCAACTAAACAATGCATTTACTGAATATTGTGTTAGAGTTCTGCTGTGCAGTGAAGCAAATTTGATTTTAATAAAGTTGAATGAAGAGAAAATGAATTGATGATTTTATTGATATCTGTTATATCATTCTCGGTAGAAAAATATGATGCATTGTGTTGTATTTGTAATATACAAATATGCTAGGCTGAAAGCATTAAAGCCCAACATAAAAATAGAAAGAAAAGCTTATTTTAAGTGCCGGGTTGATGAAATGATTAAACCATACCACTTCAGAACCTTTGGTATGTAGTATCTCTAACACAGCTGATACTTCGCTTTTATCCCCCACCTACAAAAATTAGGGTTCTCAAGCGAAAAAATCCTTCTTTGATTTCGTGCTGATTCTTTAAATTAATGAAGTATAACCAAAAGATAATGAGCTGGAGAGATGACGTAGAGGCTAAATCTGAAAAATTACCGAGAATCTAGATTCGAATGCGGCTTAAGTTGGAAAATCTCTCTCGTATCCTCCTTTTTCAAGATGCTTTTCCATGAAAGTAGAACTTGATGCTTCGATTTGAGTTCTATCCTCTGGTGTTGCAATTGGAACTCGATTCTCCTTCTTGACAAGCTTCAGCTTTGGTCTTTAGAATAACTTTTGGATGAGTCTGATTCAGATCACGAGTGTGACTGGAGTTGGAAATCACTCTTAAGTCGTCTCTAAATCTCATGAAATTCCTAGCCGACAATGCTTTGGTAAGTATATCTGTCCTTTAGTGAGTCCCAGGTATATGATTTACTTGAAGTTGATTTTTGAGTATCTGGTCTCGAACAAAATGTATATCGATTTTTATATGCTTTGTTCTGGAGTGTAAGATTGGGTTAGCAGACATATACACTTGCTTTGATTGCCGCACCATAATGTTGGTTTGAGATTAGTTTTGGTTTTTAACTCATTAAGTAAGGATTGAATCCACATTATTTCTACGGTAGCACTGGCAACGCTCCTATTCAGCTTCGGTACTTGATTTGGATATAGTAGATTGCTTCTTTGAACACCATGATACTGGATTATTTTCAATATAAATGCAATGCCCTGAGACAGATTTCCTGTCATCATGATCAGTTGGCCAATCAGCATCTGTGAATTCAGTTATATTTAGATTTTTGCTTGTTTTCAATGACAGACCATAGTCAACAGTCCCTTTAAGATATCTTAGAATCCTTTTGACATCTTTTCCAGTGCTCACTTAATGGTTCCTGCATAAATTGTGAAACTTTGTTAACACTGGATGAAATATCAGGCCTTGTTACGGTAGCATACTGTAACTCTCCCACAACATTTCTATACTGTTTAACATTAAATATTAGTTCCCCGTGTATTTGGAAAGCTGTTGATTGGATATCATAGGTGTTGGTTGAGCGTTAGCCTTGTCCATCTTGGTTTTATAGAGAATTTCATTAATGTACTTCCTTTGGGATTATTTCTGAACTTGATCTCCTTAGCATTTCTATGCCAAGAAAGTAAGTTAAGTCTTCAAGATCTTTAACAGAGAATTCTTTGTCCAGATAATGAATAAGACTATTAACTGCAACTTCATCATTGCCTATAATAATCAGATTATCAACATATATTAGTACGTATATAACAAATTCTTTGAAAAATTTGATAAATAGAGAGTTGTCTGACTTGGTAGACTGATAACCTAATGTAAATAGAGTGGTTTTCAGTCTATCAAATCAGACTCTTAGGGCTTGCTTAAGGCCATATATTTCCTTATTTAACTTGTACACATGGTTTGGATTTTGATTATATCCTTGTGGTTGCTCCATATATATTTCTTCTTGAAAGTACCCATGTACGAAAGCATTGTTCACATCAAGCTGCCTAATGCTCCAGTACTTGAGTAGAGCAATAGTAAGAATTATTCTAATAATTGTTGGTTTGACAACAGGGGAAAAAGTTTCATTAAAGTCAAACCCATATTGTTGAGTGTACCCTTTAGCTACAAGTCTGGCTTTATGCCTAGCAACTGTCCCATCTTGGTTTTTCTTTAACTTATAGGTCCATTTATACCCAACAATATTTTTATTGCTAGGAGGACTAACTAATTCCCATGTTTTATTTTTTATGAGGGCATTATATTCCTCATCCATGGAAGCTTTCCAATTGCTGCCTTGTGCAGCCTGTTCAAAGGTATCTGGTTCTTCTGTTGACTTGACAGCAAGATAAATTTTAGTTTGTATATTCCACTTTTAGATCTGGTAATTATAGGGTGGCCAGATTGTGCTTCTGATGCATCCACATTTGTAGAATCAGAACTGCTTCTAGAAGAGCTTTGCTGAATCTTTGTATTTTCATCTCAAACATATTCTGCTTGATCATTTGTGTCTGTAGGGGACTGATTGTGGTTGTTGGAAGTCTATGTTGCTCCATGACTTGATTGGTTAGGCTCTACCAGTTGTGAATCATGAGTTCTTGCAGAATTTCGGTCTCCTTTTTCTGTCATACCTCAAAGTAAACAGGTATAGCAGGTATAGATGATTTTGGGTTGTAAACTTTTATGGTAGTTTTTATATCTGGATTACTGAAATGAAGTACATGTTCATTAAATACAACATGTATACCGATAAATAATCTACCATTACTATCAAGACACGTGTATCTTTTGATTAACTGGATATCCTAAGAATGTACATGGCCTAGATCTGAAATCTAGTTTATTAGTATTATACCGCCTTAAGTGAGTAAAACATAGACATCCAAATGTCTTTAAGCTATGATAGTCAGGCCTGACTCCATAAAGTTTTCAGTGGGACTTATTCCCTTCAATACTTTTGTTGGTAGTCTATTAATAAGATATACAGTTGTACTGAATGAGTTAGGCTAGAATTTTAATGGTAATGATGCTTGAGCCAAAAAAGATAGGCTTGGCTCAATAATATGTCTATGTTTTCTCTCAATTAAGCCATTTTTCTCAGATGTGTAAGGACATGTTGACCTGTGAACTATACTCTTTCTATTAAAGAAGTCAGACAGAGTTTTATACTCACTGTCCCCATCAGTTTGTATAGTTTTATCTTGAAATCCAGTCTGTCTTTCAACCAATATAAAATGTTTCACAACATTGTATAATTCAGAATTTACTTTAAGGAAATATATCCAAGTATATCTAGAATACGATCAATAAAGGATATATAATACCAGTAACCATAGTATGAACATATTGGGGCTGGACCCCAGAGATCAATAGCAATTAATTCCAGTGGTTTAGAATATACAGTAACAGAATCATTAAATGCTAATTTATTACTTTTACCCATCTGACAGTAGGTACAAACATATGAAATGGAAATGTTGTCAAAAACAATTTTATTTTCACTAAGTACTTGCATAACAATGTTCACATTGGGGTGCCAAAGTTTGTAATGCCACAAATCAAATGTTCCTTTTTCTTTTACTGTCTGTGTAGTCTCGGACAGATTACAACATTTTTGACTTTCAACAATATTGGAGTTAACAAGATTGAATATGTATAGGCCCTTGTCAGCATCACCTCGCAATAAAGTTTCATTAGTCAGAATGTCTTTAACTAAGTAGTATTTAGGAAAAAACTCAAAATAGACTTTGTTATCTTTAGCAAACTATGAGATAATGACAAGATTCTTTTTTATTTTTGGTACTCTAAGTAAATTATTTAAGAATAATTGTCTTGCACCTTTGATACAAGCTCTACCAGCATGAGTAATTCTAATAGACTCACCATTTCCCATGCATATTGATTGTTTACCTTTGTATTCTTTATTTTCAAGATTCAGATTATCTAGACTGCTTGTTAAGTGATTTGTTGCTTCTGAGTCAGGATACCATGCCTCATCTTGAATGTGTTCTGGTCTAGTAACCCGATTTTTGCTTCTTTCAGATTGATTATTTAATTCTTGTTGCACTTGTGCCATGTTTACGCTTGGGTTTTTGTTCCTTTGATTGTTAGTATTCTGACCTGGCACATAATTCAGATTTAGCCTGAAGTAGCACTTGGGGCTGTTTGACCAATTTTTTCACAGATATGACATTTTGGCTTATTGTTGTTATTCCATCTTGCTTTGCCTCTACCTCTTACTGACATGTTTCTTTGAGATTATTGATCTGACTTATTTTTGAATTGATTTCTACCCTTATAATTTGATGCGTAGTTAATGGATATTTATGAATCATTGGGCTTGTTGAAATCAATTCTTCGTTCGTGTGCAAGAAGAATTGAGTGAACATCTTCAACAAATGGTGTAATTCTTTGTGATGATATAACAGCCACAACTACTACATATTCTTTACTTAGACCACCTAAAATGATTAATACTTGCTCAGAGTCTGAAATTTTATGACCTACTGCTTCGAGTAAGTCACATGTTGTCTTAATTCTTATAAGATATTCACCCATAGGTAAATTTTCCTTTCTAATGCTGTGGAGTTGTCTTTGTCATGCATGATTTCAGATGCTGACTGTGAATTGAATATTCTTTCAACTATAGACCATATTCCTCTAGCAGTTTACTTCCAATGACTTGTGGTAAAAGTTTAAGACTGATAAAGGATAACAGCCATGAGCAAGTTAAACTGTCTTGTTTTGGATACGCTGTGAATTCTTCATTGCTAACATTTTTGTTTTCTTGGTCAATTGTGAACATGGGTGGTATTGTAATGGTGCCAAGAAGGAATCCTTTGAGGTTATAGCCCATAACAACGGTCTCTACTTGAACTTTCCAAAGAAGATAATTATCTTCTTCAAGATGAGCAGTAATTAACTAGCTCTGAGGACTTACAACGGTCTTTAAAAGACTGTCAGTTGCAAGTTGATGAGAATTGAAGGGAGTATCAGAAGTGGCAGAGCTATTATTATCTTGTACCATGATGGATCAAGGATAACAAACAGAATCTTAAGATTTCTATAACTGAGACAATCAAGAAAGCCATATAACAGAAAGAAAAGGTTAGTTATAGCCAAAAACTTAAATTATGAAACTTATATGATAGGTTCTTGGTGAGGTAATGACTATTTTATTGATTCTTGATGGTTTTCTTGATTCTGGTATTAGAACTTTTGATGATTCTCTTTTCTAAAATGGTTTGAATCTTTCTTTAACACAGATCTGATGCAACCAACATCCTTGATCTTCTAGTATGGAATTGATCTCTTACAGACTAATTCTTCAACCCAAATGATGAGTAAAAACTCTGTTGGGGAATCTAAGCTTCAGGTGATGAGAAAATACTCTGATGAAGTTTTAGATTTTAGAAACCAAATAACATGTCGTTAAGCCAAGATGGCTCTTATACCATGTTAGAGTTTTATTGTGCGAAGCAAATTTGATTTTGATAAAGTTAAATGAAGAGAAAATGAACTGATGATTTTATTGATATCTGATATATCATTCTCAGTACAAAAATATGATGCATTGTGTTGTATTTATATATACAACAGTACTGGACTAAAAGTATCAAAGCCTAATAGAAGAATAAAAAGAAAAGCCTATTTCGAGTAGCGGGTTGATGAGATGATGAAACCGTTCTGCTTCAAAACCCTTATTATATAGTATCTCTAACACAGCCGATACTTCACTTTTATCTTATTGTAGACACCAGATTAGCTATTTTTTTCCAAACTGTTAGTAATTTTTAGTTATCTTTGAACAATATTATTATGTAAATAAATAAACCATGAATATATGTGTGTATAAACAAATCATGTGAAATATATATCTTATGTGTTAAGAAGTAACATAAGTTTTTGGAAATATGGTTATTGTTATATATTTGACAAACTAAAGCTAATTTTATGCCTTTATATACCCAAAATTATACATGTATGAAAGATTAACTAATGCCACAATGGTTATCTATGATGCCCAAAAAGATTCCTTGACATGCTTGCTCTGTTAATTTTATCATGAATAATAAAAGAGTAAACTTACTTTCATAATCAATCATAATATTGAAAATGTATAGAATAAGAATGTTATTTGAAAGATAGCAGGAAAACTGTATTTAAAAGTCTTATGCAGGGTCTTATAATTTAATAACATATTATTACACATAAAGCAAGTATAAACTATAAAGTAAGCTATTTAGTAAATTATCTATGAAAGCCTTTGAATGTGTATGCCTTGATAGAAAAGGATATGTAGATATAGTCTACATACAACAAAAATAAATGTAAATGAATCTCGATTGTTTCCAAAGTGTACATAAAGTGAGCAAATTATAGTTTGTTAATTTGGAGCATGTATTAAGATTCGAATTGATAGGTTACTTCCTAACCTACGTATCACCTATCGTTTCTGCAAGCAATAATTGCATTCTTTAAGTACGTGGAAATTATGATCTTTCTTCAAGAATCAGAGAACTACATTTTTAATGTGACTTAAAAAATGAATGGTGAAACAAATATTAGTGCCCACTCAAATTTCATTGATTTTTTGTTATGTTTTTATCCAAAGATAATGCTGATGTAGTGTCATTGTCTGTTTTATCAAATGGAAAGAATTTTCCACATATTTTTGGTACAAAAATGTTTTTGGAAACCCATAAATTGTAAAGGTAAACTTCACAAAGCATAGCAAGATGATGCTTCAATACTCTTAAACATTGATAAAATTTGTAAGCAGAGTTGTTTCTTGACTGAGAAAATTTTATTGATTGTCAGAAAAATGATTTTGATACAATCGAATAGAGTCTGATACAATGATACATAGAGTATATAATATTCTCACCTACAAGAGTAAAGCAACGATAATAAAAAGAAATAATGCTTTTGGGCTTTGCAAGACCTAATAATAGTCCAGATCCAAAAGAAGTAGAGATGAGTCATAAAGCCGAGAGCATACTCATTTCTCTTCGTATCTTTATTCGCCCCCCTTAAACCCAAACTGCTGGGGTTAGGGTTTGGTGGCGATCGCCTAAATCCATGTCGATTTTTAATTCAAAAGCAGAGAAACATCAAAATAGCTTGAGCGCAACTCTATTCATCACTACAATTTCCTTGAATCTTCTTGATTTGAGTTGCAGAGTGAGTACATGGTGAGATTAGAGTCAAGTATTCAAGCGCCAGCATGAGTTTAGGAGAAAGTGACTATCTTGGCTTAGATCTCATAGATCTTTTGTAGATCTACTCAGATCTGACTGCATGCTGAGAGATTTTTCTTTGACGTGCTTAACTTGAAGATCAAATTTGAATTTGACAAAATTCTTTGTAGTTAACGCTTTAGTAAGCCTGTCCACCCTCTGGTAAGTAGCAGGTATGTGGTTAATCTGTAGATATCCTTTATAAACTTGCTCACGACCGAAAAATATGTCGATTTCAATATGTTGGTTTTGGAATGAAGTATTGGATTGGTTGTCATGAATACTGCATTTTGATTATCACACCAAAGCACTAGTTTTGCTTCATTCTTTAGCTTTAATTCTCTCAGTATAGATTTTAACCACATTATCTCTATGGTAGCATTAGCTATGCTTCTGTATTCTGCCTCTGTGCTAGATCTGGATATTGTAGTTTGCTTTTTTAAACACCAAGATATTAGATTATTTCCAATGCATATGCAGTAGTGAATGATTGATTTCCTGTCATCTGGATCTGTGGCCTAATCTGCATCTGAAAAACTAGTTATGTTTAAGTTGTTGCATGCCTTGAATGATAAGCCATAGTCCACTGTTCCTTTGAAATATCTGAGTATTCTTTTTACTGCTTCACAGTGTTCATCCAAAGAATTATGCATAAATTGAGATACTTCGTTAACACTATATGTAATATCAGGTCATGTTATAGTATCATGTTATAATGCTCCTATAACACATATGTATTGTTTAATATTAGTTATGGCTTCCCCGTTGTTTTTAGATAATTGATGATTACTAATCATGGGAGTTGACTGTGGATTTGCACCATCCATTTTGGTTTTAGCTAGCAGCTCTAGAATATATTTTCTCTAACATAACATTATTTCTGAATCTCCCTTTCTCACCACTTCTATTCCTCGAAAATAATTAAGATCGCCAAGATCTTTTATTGAAACTCCTTGTTCAAGTAGTTGATGACACTATTGATTTCATCCTTGTAGTTTCCTGTAATAATTAAGTCATCAATATACACTAGTGTGAACCCGTGCTTCGCACACGGATGTGATGAACACATCGTAGTTTACATTTTGTATATAAACAGATAAATTGGGTATGTAAGCAAATTTGTAACATGTTTAAAATTTGAATATTACACTTTTCTAAAATATGTAATAAAAGGCAGTTCTTCAGGCTATGTACAGCTCTAACATAGTGTATAATTATGAACCTAATTATATTTTTTCTATGGTTTCTATGTTTAATATTTTAATGCGCAAAGATATGTAGCGAGGATGACATGGTTACGGATAGTGGCCTTGTGTCGTGATTAAGGAAGGTAATAAGCAGTTATTAATGGAATATGGTAATAGGCAAACTTTCATTGGATTACCGAAGGTAATATATATATATATAAATACTTTTAAGCAGCTGGCGATATAACCAAAGGCATGACATGTTTGAAATGGTTGAAATCCGATGTATCATTGTTCAAATTAAGGTGAATAATGCTGGTAAAACTTCATAAATGAGGAGGTAGTATAAGAAATTTGCCGCATTGTATAATTTTTTTGACTAATGTTATGAAGACCAAACTATCTGACGAAACGGAAGACTTAAGGTTCCTAATGTCCAACTGGTCGGACCATGAAATGGTGCATTTTTTCTATTTTAAAAATTTATATGTTAAAATTTAAATAGATCAAAACTTGAAAATAAAAATTGCATTTGTAAAACTACAAATACATGTAAAATTGGCAGCATACATAATATAACTACACAGTCATCGTAATGCTTATATTTGAAAGCCTAGAATAATGTTTCACTATTATGTTTCATAATAACGCTAGAAAAATAACCAGAGCATAGAACAACAAAGCTAGATATGACATAAAACAGTGTTTATAATTTATATTTCACAACACAGCAAAGTCATCATAATGTTTCATTTACTATTATGAAACAGAACATGTTCATATAACAACACCGAATAGGAACAGCATAGAACTCGAAGAAATGACGAAGAACAATGTTTACATTGACAGCATAGCACATCACAGTCAGTCCAATACAATAACATGGAACATGAATTAATCCAAAACTTAACTTCAGTACACACTACACAGTCATATAACACACACATTATTTGAACTAATAGTAGTTTAAACAACAAACAATATACATCACAATGTAAATTTAGAACACAAATACAAATCCAACTAAAACTCGCATGCACGCTATTATGCATAAGAAGAAATTGACCTTCAGTAGTTGGAAATTGCAGATCACAAACAAAAATTCATAGTTTGTAACAAAAGTTCAGTAGCTAAATGTGAAATTATAATAGATTTGAGTAATAAACTAATATTTAAGTCCGTTCTAATAGTTCATAAGCATGCTACAGGGCAGGTTCATCCCTTTTCACATATTTTCCACCTTCTTCTTTGCTGCTGTCATTAATCATTATTCAGTCTTTTGTTAGTGCAAACATTACTTCTTAGTTCAAGGGATCCACACTTATGCAGAATGTTCTCTTTAGTTAAGATTTTTGCCTTCAATTCTTCATGCATTGCATATAAGCTCTCTGTCAGTTGATTCTAAACTTCAGTCCAGCAATTTTGGAGACTACAATTCTGAGCATTCCACTTTTGATCCAACAAATGTTTAAACGTGTTCCAGCCTTATCAATCAGCCTATTCATCTTAGTATTCAAGAAGCATTCTAAACTTGTAATATAAGCTCAGTTCAACTTAGTTCACATACAGACCAACTCTGTTCTGCTAATGATGCATCAAGCCACTGTATTTCAGTGCAGCTTGCAGCAGCTATATAACCCAATCAGTCTATGAAACACGATTATCAGCAATCCTTAGCTAGACATACATTATTTACATCTTCTTTTAAGTTCATGCTAGTATTTTACTCGTGTAACATAAGCATTTTGGTAGTTTAAACTTCTTTGGCAGTTCAAATACCTTATGCTAGCTTTTTTTATGGTGATCATTGTTCGAATGATCCATCTTATGCTATTTGTTGAGTATTTTTACTACGTATCGCCACTCGCCAGCTACCAAGGCTGGTTGGTAGCTTTTTATTTTATATCATAACAAATAATATCAAGTGCTCTTGTCAAACTAAAAATCACTCTTTTATTAAAAAAATCTATTCTAAAGGTGTATCACAACAGGTTATCATATTTAAACTTTTCCATATACTGTCTAAAATGGTTATGGCAACAAACATATAAATTGCTATCAAGCTAGGCGAATTAATGGCTCAATGATAGGCTAAGTTATCCCATGTAAGCCAAATTATGAAAACAAAATCAAGTGTAAGAAAATTTAAAGGACCAAATACTAATCAATTATTCTCTAAATCCTTTAAAGTTTTGACTGGCTATGATGAAAATAATAATGATAATGAATTGAATGCCCTTAACACCAAATATTAATGAATAAATGATTAATTTGCATATCTATGAATTTCGATTCAAAACAATTAAAGATAAAGACTAACGTAATATGAAGCTGAGCATCGTTTGAGTACTCCTCCATAAATAAGAAAAAGTTTATTTACATTAATACAGTGAAATTCAAATCATAATCAGACTAATATATGAAAATTAAATTACTCATCATGATTAAAAGTATTTTAAATGAGCTTTGTAGATCCAGTTATCCATACATATACATACATACACACACACTCTTATATATATGTATGTGTGTGTACTCATCGCCATAATCCAAGTACAACAATAAATAAAAGCCAGAAAAGAGAAGCCGTTTCAAATACTTTCCCATTGCAAGTTTGTTCAGTTTTCTTTTGTTTTAATTTATATAATATTGGGCATTGTATGAATCAATTTACAACCATTTTTGTAGACTAAAGTAAAAAAAATTGCAAGTCTTTAAACAAATATTATTATTATTCTAATTAGAAGGCGAATCATGAAAAGAATGAGACCTATTTCAGGGTGAAAACTTTTCTATTCGGACATAAAATAAAACACAAAAATGAAATAATATACATTAGTACTCGTGTTTACGGATAAGATTGAAACCAGAGGAATATCTAACCGTTGAGATATATTGTACCATCAATCATATCGTCTATTTGTGTTTAAATAGACTTACCCTAATATAAAGGATACATAAATTTGTTAAATAAAAAGTGCAAAAGAAAACCTCCATCCTATTGTTTACAATTAGATTGGTTATAAAATAATATCTACGTTCATATATGTGCTACCGTTGTGATTATTTCAGAAGTGTTTCAACTATAATACAAAGCGATATAATCAAATAGTAATTCAAGAAAGAAGATTAATTTTCTTTTATGTTTTAAATGTTTATATTTTTGTCATTTGCATAATCAAATATGTGTATAGTTCGCCTCGTTTCATGATTCGATGGTCGACATAAACACGCTAAGAAAACATTTCCCTTACTGAATGATAATATGAAAATAAAGGTCCTCAACTATAAATTAATTAACTACCAGTAAAGTTAAAGGTTCATAGTATAACCCATGCAATGCCGCAATGCCAGGAAAACAAACTGAACGGCTGACATGCACAAAGTGGTATAGCCATTATAATCTGCATCAGAAACTACTGTTAGAAAACTTAAGAAAAAGGCCGCCAAAACACTGATATATCTCTTACCTTCCAGACCCTCTTTGGTAGCAATAAATAATAATGTTAATCTATTTAAAGTATGTAATAAGTAATCCCAGCATTTGGTACCCAAAATTTTGCGCAGACTTAATACATAATTGCAAAGGAAACATTAAAGGCTCTTTAGTTTATTCAGTTTCAACAATGAACTTATAAAATGAACGAACTGTACAAATTAAAATATGCAAATAATTACATGAACCAAAGCTTTACCATTTCAAGGAGCTCCGGAAGGAAAGAGTGTAGCATGAAATCCTTTGGAACCACACATAACAGAGACTTCTTTGTTAAAATATGTGTTTAGCCTTTAGCCTTTAATTTTGTAGATCAACAAAGCTGAATAGAGAAAAAAATTAGCATTTTGTTTTCTCAAAGAGAGAAATAATTGGATTGTATATGCAAATGATTAGGAATCCTTTGGACGTATTTTGTATATGCAAAGATTTCAGTTTGAGGGATAGAATGCTGCAAAGAGAATTTAGTTAAGGGTAAATGAAAAACGGCCCCCAATACAAAGAGAAGTACTGAGATTAAATAGGGATAAAGAATACAAATAGTCTTTTATTCTGGTTTTTATATAATAGAATAGATATGGATAGGTAAGATCATGTATGCAACAGAAGTTCCATTTTTCTATCAATGAGTAATTTTTTCACCTTTCCCTTCTTATTTAACTTTATTAAATTATACCTTTTTTAAGTTTATTGAATGTAATTCAATTTATATTTGTTCCTTCTTTATCTTTATTTTTTTCCACTGGGTGGCTAATATGGTTGAAGCTCATCATATCATATTATGGTGTATAAAAGCAGTATAACTAACCTGATATATAAATCAATTTTAATCATTTTCTTCCATCAAAGCCGATATTATCTACTACTTTTTTTTCAAAATGTATAAACTACAGTTGAATTTGTAACAACCATCTCGATTTTTTCTCCACGGTAGAAGAAGTAGAACTAATTGTTCACATTAATGTAATAGGATCCATTTCTAGCTTGTTATAAATTTGGTTAATATCCACATATCCATATTGATAATTATTCTTTTATTATTTAGTTAACAGAGATTAGATTTGAACTAAGCATGTGCAATGTTTGAATAAATGTGAAAACAGTAGTAGTTTCATGTAAAGAAACAACCAAGAGGTCAACACCAATGAGCTTCTCCTACATATCAAAACATACTTTCAACACTCAAAAGGTGTAATTATTTTCAGATAATCACAAACTTAAGCCAAATCTTCATGCAGACGAATCTTGGAATATGGGTAGGAAATTTGTTGTTAATTAAACCTAAAAAAAAGGTTGTTTATAACAGCCCAAATGGAAGCCCAATCGGAGAGCCAGTTGATCAAATGAAAACTACCAACTGATTATTTTGCTCACAATTGTAAAACTAAAAGGAATTGAAAAACTGATTTTGCAATTAAAACATACCAAAAATGAAGGTGAATTGTGGTAGATCTGAAATTAGCACTACAAATATTGATTTTTTTTTCAGTAGAGAGGGAAAGTTGGTTGCGCAAATACGGATGAGGACCTAATCGAGCTGAAGGAATTCAAAGGAGCATTGAACTGCCGAAACAATAGTATAGCAGACGGTCAAACTGGGGGTTGCCGTCGACTTTTTGGAAGGTTTGAAATTAGGAAATTGACCCACAGCTGGAAGGAGGACATGGTCTACTGGAAGAAATCAAAAATCTAGGGTTTTGAGAAAGTAATAATTTAGGTCGGCTATATGGTGAATTTGAGGTCGGATGTGTTAAGGGGAGGAGAGGGCTAAAAAGGCGAGAGAGGGAAGTAAACACGGATGGAAAAAATTAGTCAAAAGACGCTTCAGTTTCAAATTAACGGGGTCTTCTGTGCCCTCGAAATGCAACTCACTAATAATAGTATAGTATAGATAACTATGTAAATAGTTAACGAATCGTTGATTTTAATAAACAAAGAGCTATCTGATTTGGTAGATTGATATTTCATGTTTGTCAATGATTCTTTCAGTCTATCAAACCAGACCCTTGGAGCTTGCTTAAGCCCATATATTGCCTTATTCAGTTTGCACACATGATTTGCTTTTTTTATATATCCTGATGGTTGCTCCATGTAGACATCTTTCTGTAAAATACCATTCAAGAATGCATTATTGACATCTAATTGTCTTATACACCACCCTTTATATAGAGCAATAGTAAGGATAAGTCTTATAGTGGCTGGTTTGATTACTAGAGAAAAAGTCTCATTAAAATCAAATCCATATTGTTGTGTATACCCTTTGGCAACAAGTCTTTCCTTATATCTATTTATTGTGTCATCAGAGTTCCTCTTTATCTTTTATGTGCATTTACATCCAACTATGTTTTTGTCATCTAGAGGACATACAAGATTCCATGTATTATTTTTTATAAGAGCCTTGTATTCTTCATCCATGGCTGCTGTCCAGTATCTGTCTTTTGTAGCTTGTTCATATGTCTCTGGCTCACAAGGAATTATGCTTGCACCGTATATTTTTGGCTTAAAGATACCACTCTTAGCTCTAGTAATCATCGATGATTGGGCTTTGTTTGAGCTTCAGTATGAGGTGAGATCTCTACGTTCACTTGACTTGACATACTTCTGATGTTGCTTTAGTGAACTGTTTCTTCTTCCTGATTTCTTTCACTTTCTGTTTCAATAGAAGAGTGATTAGCATGATTAGGGTCACCTGTCCACTCATGGTTTTGTGAACAGATACAATAGATTGAGTACAGTGATTTCTAGTAACCTCACTTCTTCATTTTGAATCTCATTTTTAGAATAGATTGGTAATTCAGGTATTGGAAGTCTTGGATTATAGACTTTACTTGTGGTTTTTGTCTCTAAATTATTATAGGAAAAAACATTGTCATTAAATACAACATGCCTGCTAATAAAGATTCTTCCATTTTCATCTGTACATTTGTAACCTTTTTGAATAATGGTATATCTAAGAATGGTGCAAGGTTTAGATCTAAACTTTAATTTATTAATATTGTAGGGTTCAGATATGGAAAGCATAGACATTGAAAGGTTTTTAAGCTATGGTAATCAGGTTTTACCCTTCATAATTTTTCAATTGGACTTATTCCTTGATTACCTTTGTTGGTAATCAGTTAATAAGATATACTGTAGTACTAAAGGCTTCAGGCCAAAACTTTAGGGGTAGAAATGCATGAGCTAATAAAGTGAGTCTAGTTTCAACTATGTGTCCATGCTTTCTTTCTACTAACCCATTTTGTTCAGATGTGTGTGGAGATGTAGTTATGTGCACTATACCTTTCCCTTTAAAATAACTATCGAGAGCTTTATATTCAGTCCCCTATCTGATCGAATTGCTTTAAATTGAGCACCAGTTTTTTTCAGCCATGACTATAAAATTTATAACAGCATTATGGCTTCAGACTTAGCTTTTAGAAAGTAAATCCATGTGTATCTTGTGTGTGTATCTACAAAGGAAATATAATACTTATATCCAAAGTCAGAACATATAGGTGTTGGGCCCCATAAGTCTATGGCAAATTAATTCTAATGGTTTTTGAATAAACAATCGAAGAGTCATTAAATGCCAACTTACGACTCTTACCCATTTGACAATATGTACAAACATAAGGCAGTGAAATATTGTCAAAAGATATTCTATTTTCATTAAGAACCTACTTTACAACTTTCACACTTGGGTGACCAAGTTTGTACTATCATACATCAAATACACTTTTGGAATCTTGCTCCTTACACAAGTTATAGGATTTTTGATTATCTGGACATAAATTGTTGTTGACTATTTTAAATTTATACAGTCCTTTCTCAGCATCATCCTGTAAAAGAATATCTTTAGTTAGTATGTCTCTAACTAAAAAATATTTGGGATAAAATTCAAAGTAAACTTTGTTATCATTGGAAAACTGAGATACACTAATAAGATTTTTCTTTATTTTTGGTATCCTTAATATATTATGCAGAAACAGTTGTTTCTTTCCTTTAACGTAAGCATTACCAATATGAGTAATATTGATGCACTTACCATTCCCCATGAAAATTGACTGTTTACCTCTATGCTCCCTGATGCCAAGGTTCAAGTTATCAAGATTATTTGTAATGTGATTTGTTGCTCTAAAGTCTGGGTACAAGCAATCATCCTGAATGTTTTCTGGCTTTTCTATTTCAATAGAATTATGACTTTTATCGCTATTTGTTTGTGTTTTTGAATTATCTTGAGCCATGTTAGCACTGGGATTGTGGTTCCTTTAACCACTGTTCTGATTTGAGTATCTGAAATAGCACATGACTGTTGTGTGACCAATTTTTTCACAAATCTGGCATCTAGTTCTGTTGGCACTGTTCCATCTGCCTCTTCTTGTAGATCTGTTAGAGTATCCTCCTCTTTGTGTATTTTGATCTAGTTTGTTGTGGCTTTGACTTTTTTTCTTGGAATGAGTAGTATAATTGATGGTGAAATCATAACCTTGTGGTTTCTTGTTGTCAATTCTGGCCTAATGAGCAAGTAAGATAGAGCAAACATCATCAATAGATGGAAAATCCTTTTGAGATGCTGTGAGAGCAACTACAGATTCATAATCATCACTTAATCCATTTAGAATGGTAAGGGTTTGCTCAGAATTTGATACTTTGTGATTTGCAGCTTCCAATAGGTCACAAGTTGTTTTAATTTTGAATAGGTATTCTCTCATAGTATTGTTATCTTTCCTCATACTGCGTAGTTGCTTCTTGTGATACATCACCTTGGCCGCAGACTGTGTGTTGAACACTTTTTCAATAGTTGCCATACATCATTTGCTGTCTTGCATCCAATAACATGAGATAATAGATTTGTATTTATTGACGATAGTAGCCAAGAACAGATAAGTCTATCTTGTTTGTGATACTTTATGCAATCCACATTGTTGACTATTTTGTTTTTTGATTAATGATACATTTAGGAGGAATTGAGATGGTTCTAAGAATGTGACCTAAAAGTCCATATCCTTGGACTGTAGTCTCAACTTATAGTTTTCAAAGAGGATAGTTATCTTCACTCAAGTGTAATGTGACTAGATTGCTTTGAGGGCTGATTACAGTGTTAACGATCCGCTATAGCATTGGGTTGATGATTATTGCTTATGTTGGCAGAAGTAGCAGAGTTTGTATCATCAGTCATGATGATTTCAGATTATGAACAGGCAAAGTAACAATAACAAGCAGAAAAAGAGAATCAATCAGAGACAGAATTCAAATGATAAAACCAAGAATTGCTCACAACCAGATTTGATGCAACCGCAATGTTACATTCCTGATTTTTAAGCTAAATTTATTTGGAAATCTATATAAAATTTTGATTAAGTTATGAATTAATGGAGAATTAATTTGAATATTTGGGAATGAATATGTATATAAATTAGATTTAAATAAATAGAATTTGAAATTGGGATTAAAATTTAAATATCTCAGGAAATAATATTGTATTTGGATTTTCTAAATTAAATAAGATGTATCTTTATTTATATAAATTTGTATAAGTACAAAATAAAATGTATGAATATAAAGTCCTAATATGTATTTACCTTTTTAAATTAATAAAGCCTAATACCATTTGAAAATAATAAAAACATAGATTGTATATAACATTAACACATATGGTAATGTAAAAAGGGATGTATTGTAAATATACAATTAAAAAAGGGTTTTAAACACAATTTAAAATTTAATTGGAGCATGGATATAAATATAAATTTCATTTAGATGACATTTGTAAATTAAGTATGATATTCTTTAACAAGTGTTCATTCAAGATTAACAAGTGTAAGCATATCTTTATTTGTTAATACAAGTGGCAAGAAAAGGGTTTTTCTTTTTATCTAAAATTTATAAAAATATGAACAAGTAAGAGAAAACGGATTTATCAGTCTTTTTCAAAACTGAACAAAAACAAATTTAAATCAAAAATCTAAAAAGCTTGTTTCAAAAGCAACCAGATCAACCGTTTAAACTTGAAGCAACAACTTGATCAAATGTTTAAAACAAATCATCAACAATCAGCAAGCAGAGTTTTCAAAATCTGGAAATGAAATCAAACAACAGTTTTTCAAAACCTGGAAGATCAAAGCAAAGATTATCTCAGTATAAATTCCAAAAAATCAATTTGCAAGCTTCCAGATCCAAGAAGCAAAACTAGAAAATAAAAAGCTTCAGGAATCAAAACCAAAGCATTTAAAAACTGGAACCATAAATAAGAAGTCTATCCTCTGTTCGACCATGCAAGGTGAGCAAACTCTTCAACCTGTACGAGTAAATATGGTTTGTATGTGTTTGAATCAGAAATGATGTGGTGAATGATGGTTGAATAGGTGAAAATATGTTGTGTATACATATAATGTTGAATGTGAACAGATATATACATATCTGTTCTTATTTTACAGGGTTCAGAAAAAGATTTTTTTTTTTAAAAGCTCAACATCTCAGCCTATAATTATCTATAGACTTTGATGTCTGAATGAAACTAGTTTGAATTGGTAAGATCAAAATTTTGAAACACTTTTAGGTAGTTAAAATAAAAGGGTTTACTGGGAAATTATAAAAACATAGCAAATTCAAATTTTGTTCAAAACTAAATTGATAAAAACTCAAGTTTTGAATTCATGATCTGGTTCATTTTCATAAAACATATTTTTAAATATGAATTCATGATTTTTAAGTTAGAAAATCTCGAGCATGTGGAGGTTAAACAAAATTGCTTGGATCATCAATTGTAGATGATCAAAGTGAAATAAAGCCTTGAGTTTGAATTTAAAGGATGATGAAGTGTTGTAGATTGATGGAAAAATGGTCACATATTTCTTTGATGATCATAGAAGTGTCGCGATTGGTTTGTAGGGTTTTAACCTAGTTTGTTCGATATGAAAGGAGTGACGACTTTGGTTGTCACCGTTGCATCGAGTTGCACTGGATTGAGGGGAATAGGAGCGAGGGGTTATGGCGAAGTTATGGAAGAGGTGGCGATAATTCTGGTAGCCGAAGGTGGTTCTTCGGAGCATGTTTTGGTGACCAAAGTTTAGTTCCAGGTGGCCTCGAATGGCTCGATTACGAGTTCGACGTCGTTTCGTCGATCTAGGTTGTTGAGGTGTTACAATAGGTCATCAGGAACCTGAAGACAATGGCGATGGCGGTCGACGATTGCTCAGGGGATCGTGCACGTGCACAGTATATCATTTGTATCTGGTTGTTTTTGGGTTGTGGAAGATGATTAAAAAAACTTGGGTTCGAGTATGAGGAATTGAAGAATTGACTCGAAGATGTTCTCGTTCCTGTTGAGTTGATGACAGGTCTTAAGATTTGATAGACTTTAAAATTTAAAATAAAAGTATGACAGGGTTTTAAAGAAAGAAAATGGCTTGGTTGCTTGGTCGGGTTTTTTGGTGACGGGCTCAAATTTCCTGAGCTTGATAGTTTAGCAAGTTTTAAGTAATTAAATGATTTAGTTTTAAAACAAATTAAATTTCTTTTTTTATGAAGTTCTAGAAGAAAAGTATTAATAAGCTTTCAAACTTCAAATTTTAAATTTAAATGATTTTAAAACTTTTTTTAGTCTTGGATAATTTTATTAAGTTAATCATTTAAATTATCCAAAGTGTTCCAAATTAAATTTGATGATGCAATTAAGGGATGGTTGAGATGAATGATTTGTCTTAAATATTTAAGGTTTTATTAATAAAAGTAATCAAAATATAATTACTTAATTATCCTAAGATGATAAATTAATGAGATTAATTATTAAATGTTGATTTAAGGATCATTTAATTGAAAGTTGATTGATTAATCAAGTGATTAAAGAACAATTAATTAAGGATAAATTAATCAACATAATTAATTAAGGTAATTAATTTGAGGATAATTTTTTAATTTAAAAGGTTAATTAATTAATGAAAGTGATTAAGGAACGATTATCAATTAAGGATTGATTAAATAAATTATTGTAATTAATTAAGGATAATTAATCAAAGGATTAATTATAAATTAAAGGTTAATTAATGTTTTAAGGAAAATTAATTAATATGGTTTGTAATTAATTAATATTAATTAACCAGGATTAGTAGTTACTCATAAGTAATTAAATCCAATTTAAAATTTATCAGATGATTAGCTAATCTTACTTATGAATGTTTGGATTCTATTGGATGATGAATTGTTTGATATCCTTGATGTGTGATACTTTGTGATATGAATTATGCTGATTTGAATTGTGAACTTTGAATGTAATTTTTTTATCTACGATAAATGTAATTTATTTATCTATGATGAATTTATATCTGTGAATCTGTAAATAGGGATAAGCGTTATAGGGTTATACCGCTTATCGACATTGCTGTGTGTTGGATTATAATGATTGATGTTGTTGCACTATTGGGTAAAACCCCTAGACAACGCATCACACAAACAAATATGGATTACATGAGGAAATTGGTTAAGTCACTGATGTTTGAAATAGTTTTTAAAAATTGAATTTTGAATCCAAATGGTTTTGGGAAATGGATTTGGGTGAAATGTAAAAAGCTTTTGAAAAAGAGTTTTAAAGATTAAAGTTATTTTGAATAACTTGATAAAGTTTTGAAATTTAAATAATTTGGTTTGAATTTGAATTCAAAATTTGAAATTGAATTCTATATTTGGAGATTATGGTTTAAAAGATTATACGAGTTATAAATGTGTTTAAATGTGTTTTAAACCATTTTAAAAGTATTGTTTTGGAATTTGAATTTAACCGGAGGACTTTAACTTGTATAAATGAAATCGGATTTTTTCCGAAACGAAAACTAATTGTTTTCAAATAAAAATCGCTTTCATATAATGAAAGGATTTCCAATTTGTGTTGAAAAATTCAAGTTTGAGATGAAATTGTGAATGTTTTTGAAAGCTATCAATAAATCTTTGTGAAAGATTGTTAAGCTTTGTTTTGGAATTGAAGAGGATTCTAAATGGTGTATCTTTTATATATAAAATATTTGAAATGGGAATTGTTTTGAAAGTTATGAATGGATCTTTGGGAATAGTTTTGAAAACTATAAATTGAGTCTTTGGTTTAATAATTGGATGTGGTAATCCAACTTGGGAGAGGAAATTGTTTTGAAAAGCTGTGAATGAATCTTTGTGAAATCAGGGTGAACTTTGTGAAGTGAATCTTTTTGTTTAAAGATTTGGAAATGGAAATTTGTTTAAACCATTTGAAAAGAAAGTTTGGGTTTTAAGTTGTGACTTGTATGAAATCCCATATCCATATGTTTTTAATATTGCGCTCATTATTCGGTTTAGCCAGGAAAGGAGCTTGTGTCATATAACCCATTCCAAATAATGATACGACGTTATGGATAGCATTTGAAGATCGGTGGAGAAGAAAGGGTATTTTCGAAAGCGAAAGGATAACCCGTCGAGTGTCTGCATCGAATGGCCCCCGGTATAGAGATTTGAGCACCCTTTGTGATGGCGAGTCTGGACGTGATTAGGGATTATCCGGATTTGCAAGTGCTTCTTTATGAAGTGCCTTTGGTTCTATTCGAACCCGGAATAGACTTGTATGGATGTGTGTCTGACGTTACACGTTGAGATGTAAAACTGGTTTCTATCAAATATATTTCTGTTTGGTGGTGGAGATTTATTCTCTTAGCTTAACACCCTTCTCTGAGAAGTATGAGCTCAGAGGTTATGTAGTTGATGGTTACCAGTGATACATTCCCAATTTGGTAATGTGGCACACGAAGTGTTGCTGATCATTTGTTGTTCGAAGAATGGCTTTGTGAAAAAGCGTAGCTTTGTGGACGAGACTGCATCAGGACCTCTCACCTTGGAAATGGTCGAAACAGGAATGTTGCAGCAAGGTTTTTAGGGGTCGCGCTCCTAGGGTATGTCCATTTCCTTCTGGATAAAAGGTGATATCATGGTACGGAGCCCAGATATTTAACCTATGTGGTTACTGCAAATTTATTACTTTGTGGTTGTTGGTTGAGAGGCGCCTCGGATAAAGGTCGATAACGACCGAGGGTGGCATACTTGTGTAGTAGTTACCTATGTTATAGCTTGGTTAAAGCGTGAGGTAGCGTTTGCCTTGTTAGCAGAGACCCGGTTAGGTTCTCGAGGGCGTCCTTACAGAGGCATTCCCATTTCGGTAAGGAAGTTCCTTAGCCTGACCATTTGTTGGAAATCCAAAGAAACAATACACGCCTTGTACGCTTTTAGTTGTATAACCTACCATTTAACGTGGTAGCTACAGTAGGCATAGTACGAAATGTCTATGCTGGCTAAGATTAATATTATACTTTCGAAAGGTTTTCTGCACTATGCACTAATAATAATATCAAATGGTTTTCACATATCAAGTATTTTTGACTGTCATAAGGAGAAATCTCCTCCAAGTGTGAGCTTACATTGTGTGTGTGGTGGAAGGCCTTATGGTAGTTTCATTTTTCAAAAAGCATTGCGAATTTCAATATTTTAAAATCTTTTGTTGTTGTTTTGAAGATAAAATTGTTTTCGTTTGCTCATACCAGTCCCATGACTGATCCGGAGTTTATTGTTCCCTTCCTAAACTCTGGGTGCCCATAATTTTCCACACGGGCGGTCTAGAGTCGGGTTTTTCAGATAGTCAGCTAGTAGATGTAGATTCGATAGTCTTCAGCTTTCTGTTTGGAAATCTTGAAGTCGTTGGTGTTAGGAGCCATTTGGATTTTGGCGATCACATTTCTTTCTCTTCAATATTTGGTGTCACCTTATTGCTTATTGCCTCGATGATGATGGTTCTCGCTTTTTGGTTTGGAGTCTTTCTAGGTTTGGGGCTTTGGAGATGGAGTTACAGGATGGTGTTGCTTCTTTTGGAGATTCTATTCGAGTTCCTTCTTTGGAGTTCAAGTTTATGTTATCTTTCGGTTGACGATGGTCGCAAAGTCTAGACCATCTACTTATGATATTATTCCACTGCCGTGTCATGTATCTCTGATAGTTATCGATATCATTGTATCATTGTTGTATATGAGATATTGTATCTTTGGAGTTATGATGTATTCATTCATTTTTCTTTCGCTGTGTTGTACTTAATGTGTTATAAGCTTCGACGAGCCAGATTCGACGTTTGAATCTGCGGCATTCGAGTACAAGTGAAGTACGGGTGTCAATTTTCGAACGTGAAAATCTGGGTCGTCGCATTTGGTACCAGAGCTGAAGGTTGAAACTTTAGCTCGGGAGTATAACACATTGGTAACTCATTAGAGATTAGGTGAAGTATACCCTAGAATGAGTATCCCTATGATATTCGTCCGTTTGCCTCAGTAAAATCCCTTACTATTCACTAATAGCAAGTATGAGTGCGAGAAGAGGACGAGATAGGGGACAGGGGAGCACCACTACCAATGGTCAATACCCTGTAACAACGAGGAAACAATCTTTTCTCTATCAATCTCTTTGATCATCCATTTTCAATTCTTTGATGGCTTCATGGCAGCTCAAGGCGAACGCTTTGATAGGAAATCATTATTATGGTTAAATTAGAGGATAAATTTGCATGAGACATAAACTCCAAATAAATCATAATTGTTTGTTTAGATGAATTGTTTGCTTTGGTTGCTATGGTTGATAGGTATAATTTGGTTTCTAAACTAAATTTTTTGGGATTGTATTAATATATCTGTCTATTCTTTGGGGTCCAGATATGTTCTATGAATGGTTAGTTATCCCTTCGAACTAACCAATGCTCATGCATATCTCGTAGGACGAATGACCCGAGTATCTTGTGAAGTGTTAAATGAACTCGTTGTTGTATCTATTGATGATATTCTGATTTGGTAAGCCAAATGCAGAATTGATGTTCATTTTGATCTGTCTATCTCTCTATCTTTCTATATTCTTTTGTTGTCTCCCCGTCTTTCAAATTTCGAGGACGAAATTTTCTAAGGGGGGAATCTATAACATTCCTGATTTTTAAGCTAAATTAATTTGGAAATTTATATAAAAATTTGGTTAAGTTATGAATTAATAGAGAATTAATTTGAATATTTGGGAATGAATATGTATATAAACTAGATTTAAATAAATAGAATTTGAAATTGGGATTCAAATTTAAATATCTCAGGAAACAAAATTGTATTTGGATTTTCTAAAATTAAATAAGATGTATCTTTATTTATATAAATTTGTATAAGTACAAAATAAAATGTATGAATATAAAGACTTAATATGTATTTACCTTTTTAAATTAATAAAGCCTAATACCATTTGAAAATAATAAAAACATAGATTGTATATAACATTAAAACATGTGGTAATGTAAAAAGGGATGTATTGTAAATATACAATTAAAAAAGGGTTTTAAACACAATTTAAAATTTAATTGGAGCAAGGATATAAACATAAATTTCATTTTAGATGACATTCGAAAATTAAGTATGATATGCTTTAACAAGTGTCCATTTAAGATTAACAAGTGTAAGCATATCTTTATTTGCTAATACAAGTGGAAAGAAAAGGGTTTTTCTTTTTATCCAAAATTTATAAAAATATAAACAAGTAAGAGAAATCAGATTTCTCAATCTTTTTCAAAACTGAACAAAAACAAATTTAAATCAAAATCTAAAAAGCTTGTTTCAAAAGCAACCAGATCAACAGTTTAAACTTGAAGCAACAACTTGATCAAATGTTCAAAACAAATCATCAACAATCAGCAAGCAGAGTTTTCAAAATCTGGAAATGAAATCAAACAACAGCTTTTTCAAAACCTGGAAGATCAAAGCAAAGATTATCTCAGTATAAATTCCAAACAAATCAATTTGCAAGCTTCCAGACCCAAGAGGCAAAATTAGAAAATAAAAGGCTTCAGGAATCAAAACCAAAGCATTTAAAACCTGGAACCAGAAATAAGAAGTCTGTCCTCTGTTCGACCATGCAAGGTGAGCAAACTCTTTAACCTGTACGAGTAAATCTGGTTTGTATGTATTTGAATCAGAAATAATGGGTGAATGATGGTCAAATAAGTGCAAATATGTTGTGTATACATATAATGTTGAATGTGAACAGACATTCATATCTGTTCTTAGTTTACAGGGTTCAGAAAAAGGAAAAAAAATTAAAAGCTCAATATCTCAGCCTATAATTATCTATAGACTTTGATGTCTAAATGAAACTAGTTTGAATTGGTAAGATCAAAATTTTAAAACACTTTTAGGTAGTTAAAATAAAAGGGTTTACTGGGAAATTATAAAAATACAGCAAATTCAAATTTTGTTCAAAATTAAATTGATAAAAACTTGAGTTTTGAATTCATGATCTAGTTCGTTTTCATAAAACATGAATTTTAAATATGAATTCATGATTTTTAAGTTAGAAAATTTCGAGCGTGTGGAGGTTGAACAAAATTGCTTGGATCGTCAATTCCAGATGATCAAAGTGAAATTAAGCCTCGAGTTTGAATTTAAAGGAAGATGAAGTGTTGTAGATTGATGGAAAAATGGTCACATTTTTTTCTGATGACCATAGAGGTGTCGTGATTGGTTTGTAGGGTTTTAACCCAATTTGTTCGATATGAAAGGAGTGACGATTTTGGTTGTCTCCATTGCATCGAGTTGCATTGGATTGAGGGAAATAGGAGCGAGGGGTTATGGCGAAGTTATGGAAGAGGTGGCGATAATTCTAGTGACCGGAGGTGGTTCGTCGGAGCATGTTTTGGTGACCAGAGTTTGGCTCCAGGTGGCCTTGAATAGGTCAATTACGAGTTCGACGTCGTTTCGTCGATCTGGGTTTTTAAGGTGATACAATAGGTCATCAGGGACCTGAAGACAACATCGATGGTGGTCGGCGATCGCTCAGGGGATCGTGCACGGTATATCATTTGTATCTTGTTGTTTTTGGGATGTGGAAGATGATAAAAAAACTCGGGTTCGAGTACGAGGAATTAAAGAATTGACTCGAAGATGTTTTGGTGCCTGTTGAGTTGATAACAGGTCTTAAGATCTAATAGACTTTAAAATTTTAAATAAAAGTATGACAGGGTTTTAAAGAAAGAAATGGCTCGGGTGCTTGGTCGGGTTTTTTAGTGGTGGGATCGAGTTTTCGGAGCTTGATAGTTTAGCAAGTTTTTAAGTAATTAAAGGATTTAGTTTTAAAACAAATTAAATTTCTTTTTTTTTATGAAGTTCTAGAAGAAAAGTATTAATAAGTTTTCAAACTTCAAATTTTAAATTTAAATGATTTTAAAACTTGTTTTAGTCTTGGATAATTTTATTAAGCTAATCATTTAAATTATCCTAAGTGTTTTAAATTAAACTTGATGGTGTAATTAATGGATAGTTGAGATGAATGATTTATCTTAAATATTTGAGGTTTTATTAATAAAAGTAATCAAAGTGTAATTACTTAATTAGGATAAATTAATGGGATCAATTATTAAAGGTTGATTTAAGGATCATTTAATTCAAAGTTGATTGATTAATCAAGTGATTAAAGAATAATTAATTAAGGATAATTTAATTAATTAATTAATTAATTAAGGTAATTAATTTGAGGATAATTAATTAATTTAAAAGTTAATTAATTAATGAAAGTGATTAAGGAATGATTATCAATTAAGGATTGATTAAATAAATTATTGTAATTAATTAAGGATAATTAATCAACGGATTATTTATAAAATAAAGGTTAATTAATGTTTAAGGATAATTAATTAATATGGTTTGTAATTAACTAATATTAATTAACCATGATTAGCAGTTATTCATAAGTAATTCAATCCGATTTAAAATTTATCAGATGATTAGCTAATCTTACTTATGAATGTTTGGATTCTATTGGATGATGAATTGTTTGATATCCTTGATGTGTGATACTTTGTGATATGAATTATGCTGATTTGAGTTGTGAACTTTGAATGTAATTTGTTTATCTATGATAAATGTAATTTATTTATCTGTGATGAATTTATATCTGTGAATCTGTAAATAGGGATAAGCGTTATAGGGTTATACCGCTTATCGATATTACTGTGTGTTGGATTATGATGATTGATGTTGTTGCACTATTACGTAAAACCCTGGACAACACCTTACACACATAAATATGGATTGCACGAGGAAATTGGTTAAGTCATAGATTTTTGAAATAGTTTTTAAAAATTGAATTTTGAATCCAAATGGTTTTGGGAAATGGATTTGGGTGAAATGTAAAAAGCTTTTGAAAAAGAGTTTTAAAGATTAAAGTTATTTTGAATAACTTGATAAAGATTTGAAATTTAAATAATTTGGTTTGAATTTGAATTCAAAATTTGAAATTGAATTCTATATTTGGAGATTATGGTTTAAAAGGTTATACGAGTTATAAATGTGTTTTAAACCATTTTAAAAATATTGTTTTGGAATTTGAATTTAACCGAAGGACTTTAACTTGTATAAATGAAATCGGATTTTTCCGAAAGGAAAATTAATTGTTTTCAAATAAGAATAGCTTTCATATAATGAAATAATTTCCAATTTGTGTTGAAAAATTCAAGTTTGAGATGAAATTGTGAATGTTTTTGAAAGCTATCAATAAACCTTTGTGAAAGATTGTTAAGCTTTGTTTTGGAATCGAAGAGGATTCTAAATGGTGTATCTTTTATATATAAAGGATTTGAAATGGGAATTGTTTTGAAAGTTATGAATGGATCTTTGGAAATAGTTTTGAAAACTATAAATTGAGTCCTTGGTTTAATAATTGGATGTGGTAATCCATTTGGGAGAGGAAATTGTTTTGAAAAGCTGTGAATGAATCTTTGTGAAATGTGGGTGAACTTTGTGAAGTGAATCTTTTTGTTTAAAGATTTGGAAATGGTAATGTGTTTAAACCATTTGAAAAGAAAGTTTGGTTTTTGAGTTGTGACTTAACTGAAATCCCATATCCATATGTTTTTAATATTGCGCTCATTATTCGATTGAGCCGGGTATAACCCATTCCGAATAATGATACAACGTTATGGATAGCATTTGAAGACCGGTGGAGAAGACCGGATATTTTCGAAAGCGAAAGGATAACCCGTCGAATGTCTTTGCACCGAATGGCCCTTGGTATAGAGATTTAGCACCCTTTGTGATGGGGAGTCTGGACGTGATTAGGGATTATCCGGATTTGCAAGGGCTTCTTTGTGAAGTGCCTTCGGTTCTGTTCGAACCCGGAACAGACTTGTATGGATGTGTGTCTGACGTCACACTTTGAGATGTAAAGCTGGTTTCTATCAAATACATTTCTGTTTGGTGGCGGAGATTTATTCTCTTAGCTTAACATCCTTCTCTGAGACATACGAGCTCGGAGGTTATGTAGTTGATGGTTACTAGTGATACATTCCCAATTTGGTAATATGGCACACGAAGTGCTTCTGATCATTTGTTGATCGAAGCATGGCTTCGCGAAAAAGCGTAGCTTTGTGGATGAGACTGCATCAGGACCTCACACCCCGAGATTAATGGTCGAAACAGGAATGTTGCAGCAAGGTTTTTAGGGGTTGCGCCCCTAGGGTATGTCCATTTCCTTCTGGATAAAAGGTGATATCATGGTATGGAGCCCAGATATTTAATCTATGTGGTTACTGCAAATTTTTTACTTTGTGGTTGTTGGTTGAGAGGTACCTCGGATAAAGGTCGGTAACGACCGGGGGTGGCATACTTATGTGGTAGTTACCTATGTTATAGCTTGGTTAAAGCGTGAGGTAGCGTCGGCCTTGTTAGCAGAGATCCGGTTAGGTTCTCGGAGGCGTCCTTCCAGAGGCGTTCCCATTTCGGTAAGGAAGTTCCTTAGCCTGACCATTTGTTGGAAATCCAAAGAAATAATACGCGTCTTGTACGGTTTTAGTTGTATAACCTGCCATTCAACGTGGTAGCCATAGTAGGCATAGTACGAAATGTCTATGCTGGCTAAGATTAATATTATACTTTCGAAAGGTTTTCTGCATTATGCACTAATAATAATATCAAATGGTTTTCGTGCATCAAGCATTTTTGACCGTCAAAAGGAGAAATCTCCTCCAAGTGTGCGCTTGCATTGTGTGTGTGGCCGGAGGCCTTATGGCAGTTTCATTTTTCAAAAAGCATTGCGGATTTCAATATTTTAAAATCTTTTGTTGTTGTTTTAAAGATAAAACTGTTTTTGTTTGCTCATACCAGACCCATGACTGATCCAGAGTTTATTGTTCCCTTCCTAAACTCTGGGTGCCCATAATTTTTCACACGGGCAGTCTAGAGTCGGGTTTTTCAGATAGTCAGCTAGTAGATGTAGATTCGATAGTCTTCCGCTTTCTGTTCAGAAATCTTGAAGTCGTTGGTGTTTGGAGCCATTTGAATAGTGGCGATCGCATTTGTTTCTCTTCAATATTTGGAGTCACCTTATTGCTTATTGCCTCGATGATGGTGGTTCTCGCTTTCTGGTTTGGAATCTTTCTAGCTTTGGGCTTTGGAGATGGAGTTGCAGGATGTTGTTGGCTTGATTTGGAGATTCTATTGGAGTTCCTTCTTTGGAGTTCAAGTTTATGTTATCTTTCCGTTGTCGATGGTCGCATAGTCTAAACCATCTACTTGTGATATTATTCCGCTGCTGCGTCTTGTATCTCTGATAGTTATCGATATCATTTGTATCATTGTTGTATATGAGATATTATATCCTTGGAGTTATGATGTATTCATTCATTTTTCTTCCACTGTGTTGTACTTAATGTGTTATAAACTCCAACGAGCCCGATTCGACGTTTGAATCTGCGACATTCGAGTACAAGTGAAGTACGTATGCCGATTTTCGAATGCGAAAATCCGAGTCATCACACGCAAGACTTAAATGATGATCTTCTTTCTTTTATTTTTGTTTTTAAATCTGATAATTCTTGCTGGAAGACACTTTCTTCAGTTTTGTAGTGATTCTTGATTTGTTGACTGTTTTATGAGATTTTCTTGATTGATTTTCTTCAAGATTTGGTGAGAAAATTTTTTATGTAGCCGATCACTTTGAACTAAGGCACGATACTCAATTTTCTTCGCTGAATCTATCCTCTTAGACGATGAAACACTGCTTTCTGATGAGAGGGGATCACTCGAATGATGATTCCTCTCTGACAAGTCTGATCAATCCTGGAATATGGATGTTAGGCCTTTGCTAGCTTTGATACCATAATAAAATTTGTAAGTAGAAGAAACAGCCCGCAAATCCGCACCCCTTGAGTCAACACTATTCTACATCAATTAACTCAAGCGGAACAGAAATACGAACCATTAGGGATTAAAGAAGAAGAGATAGAAGAAGAAGAGACTAAACAATATCAGAATCTCACAGTCGCAGTGGAATAAAATATAATACACAATAATAGAGCTTTACACAAAATGAGAACTATATCTGTTTATACATCATATCATCAGAGTATCTCATACATCACAATTACCAATCAGACATACCATACAATCATAGCAGCGGATATATATATAAATACGGATATTACGTCTCGGACTCCAGCTTCTCTCCTGCTCCAAATCATCCTGTCCTGAACATTAATACTCGGTCTGACCTGAGCATTATAATGAAATAGCACCCGAGTCAGTCTGGAATAATAGCTGATAATAATGCTTCCAAATTGATTATTGAAGTTTCAAAATTTCTTTGAAAACAAAAGCATCTCGTAAGACCACGCCACAAATAAACATGTCGGGTTTTTACCTTACGATAGCTAAAACACTTTTTTATAGAAATCCTCTGATATTATAATAGGGTCTATATACAAATACTTATAAAATAGCCGAAATTGTTACATCTATTAAATTCCAGCTACTAGCCACAGAGTGGGTAATACAAAAAAACTCGTACGAGGCTCGTAGGGAGAATGGATTTCCAACAATGACTAGGCACTGGGGTACCACCTGTCAGAGTACGGGGCCTAGATCACCGTACCGAGGACCATGCCCGATCCCCTGCAACAAAAGGACGGACCCATCCCTTACTGGATAGTTCCGAATAAGATCACCCCGCGGTTGGGATCAGCAACCGCCCACTAAGCCGAAATAAAAAGAGACATCTAGACAGGGATGACCTTACTCTCAAGTGGGGGCTACCCATGAAGCCTTGCTGCATATCCCCTGATTTTCAGTCATTCCCATTTGATGAGGCTTGAGGCTAAGCGTTACCTTTTAGAACGTTTCACTTAGAATGCCCATCGCCCACCTGACGATGTTCCGAAAGTATTCGTCCATACAAGTCCGTCCCGGGTTCAAACGGAACCGAAGGTACTATTCCTACTACATCCATTTTGGAAATATCCTCAGGATTAGTTGCGACTAGCCCTTGCACTTCGCTGCTCCATCTTCGACTCCAAACACGTTTCACGAAACGTATAAACCGGATCGAAGTGGTTTTCGAGAAATAAATCTCGATCCTGGTCTCTTCGAAACGATCAAAGCATTTGTCCGATATTGATAGTCGGTGATTTAACTATCAATTAACATTCACAAACATCCATCACACAATAAATAATTTTCCACATTATTTATTGGCCTCAAATATCTTTACAAGATATATTTCCAAATTTTCAAAACTCATTTGAAAACAATTTCCCAAAGTTCTTCCTTTATAAGGTAAATCCTTTACCATTTATTCCCATTGGAAATAACCAAGTTCAAAACAATTTAGATTTAAAACAATTAAAACACTTTATACCGAAATATATTTTAAAATATGTAATTTACTTCTAGTTATTTACTCAAAATATAAATTTTAAATATGTGAAGTAAAACTATTTATTAAGACATAAACTTGATTTTACATAAAGGTTTAGTTAAACTAAATTTAAAAGTAGATTTTAAAAGGATTAACAATAATTTCAAATAACTTTATTCAAAACTAGCCTTTAAATAAATCCATTTGTAAAAATAATTTCTAGTGTATTCGTAGATAATTACTATTGCAATTTTACTAATTAGTGACTTAAAAATAATAATTTTCAAAAATACTCTTTTAATCAAGTTCAAACTTTAACTTATTCTTAAATAAAATTTGTTAAAACACGAACTTGGTTTCTCAGGGAAAACACACTTCCATTCAACATCCCAAAGAACTTTTTTTTTATAAATCCTGCCCAATCCATTTCAACCCAAAATTTATGTTTAAATAACGTAAATTTCCTTTCCATGCTTAAAATAAACTCCTTTTGAAGTTTAACACCTTTTCCATTCCCGGAAATTTACTTCCAAAATATAGGTTTAGAATATTTTTTTAAATAAACTTTTATAAATTTATTTATTTAAAAATCGTGCTTAAGAAATCACTTAAATGAATACCTACTTAAATTCCAATGGGTTAAAATAGTATTTCAAAGTATTTTATATACAATTAAACCACTAACTTATATTCTGGAAAGCTTCATTGAAAACATATTAAATTCCCAGACAAACGCTATTCATTATCAAATAAATAACCCATCGTTATTTTTAACAATTTATAACTCCTTATAGGATTTCTCACCAGAAATTCATACTTCCACATTTATCAACTGATAAATTCCCTACTTTATTTATATTTCCAAATTTAAAATTTTTCAATCTTCATCCAAACCAGATTCCAAATTTTATTCCTTTAAATTCTTTATTCAACAATTCATTTTATTTCCTTTAAAACCCAATTCATTTTATTCGTTTTTAATATTCTAGATTTTATTTATCAAATTATCTCACTAAATTACTAAATTCAAAAATCTAGCTATCTCAGAATATAAACAAGATACATCATCAATTATATAAAATAATTCCTATATTGTGAGGAATCCAGTTGGATCCCTCCAACCTGTTTTTCCCTGCATCACAAATATTAGCACATCACGTATATAAATATCAATCCAGACTGATAACAACATTTACTTCAACAAATCAACAGATATTTAAATATTAACTATTTAAATTAGCTAGCATCCAGATGTGAGTAAGAATAACTCACCTTGGGTTTCGATGAGCGTTCAAATTTAAATAAAACCGAACGGTGTTCGATTTAACCTAAATTTTTACTTGCCCGGATTGATTTCAGAACTGCACCATTGCGTAGTACGCGTCTCTGCGATTTCGGCGTTTCCAGTTTCGTCAAAAAGAGATAAAACATGAGTGAGATATTGTATTTAAAGATTGTATAACCATTTATCTAAATAAATTACATTTTTTTTACCCAATCACGGCCGTGCAAACAAGGAGACCCAGATCCGGCCGTATGCGCTCCATCTTCTCCTACGCATACACAGGCACAAAACGAACCCATCACGATCGCCTAGGGCATAGGACCGCTCCACCCACGATCGACCGGAGATCGATCAGATTAGCCCACGTAGAAGCTCTTCGCTTCACCTACCCTCGGGCCCAAGCTCGCCCGGCTCGATGATCACAAACTCCCAGGCATCGCGCACGAACTGTGCATGAACGCGGGCTCCTATTTCCTCCAAACGACGACAATAACCGAGATCCACCGTTGGATAGGTAGACGTCGTGGTGTTCTTCGACTTTCTAGTTGGAAGCATCTTTTAAAAATCGATGGATTAATCACAAATTGGAAGAGAAGATCGACGATTTTCGACCATAGGAAACGATAGTGGCGGCCGAAGAAAGTAGCTAGGGTTTTCGGCCCTTTCGTGTATATATATACGTGCAATCCAATTATTTATTATTTAATTCATTTTAAAGCAACTTATTCAAACAAACTCCAAACAACGCGTGCCGACAGGCGTCCCTAGGGTTTTTCGGCATTCCGGACACAATGGAATAGGTTCCAGAAGCTAATTTAATCATATGTGCGAGTTACAGAATTAAACGATCCATTTAAAATTAAATCGATTAAACTGATTTCCATGCGTTTCGAGCTGCCACGATCAAACGACAACTCTGATTGCCACGAAAATTAAAATCCGATAATAACTAACTATTACGGATCCAATGGAACTGGTTTCGTCGAATTCCGAGACTGTGCTCCGGAAGGCTATCTTACTCGTCGATTAAATCGAGCGATTCTAAAATTGTCGAAAATGCTTAAAATTTCACTTTTACAAATTTTCCTATCTTAATAATAAATCATATAAAATTTATAATCGCATTAAAAATTATTCTGACTTATTCCGGAATAAAATCTCACTAATTGCAATATTTTATTATTAAACTTTATGATTAAATTAATATAAAATTTCAAATAATATATGATTAACCTTTAAATTCTTCTAAAAATCCAACAACACTTTTTAAAATCCAAATGGACTAAAAATAAATTTCAAAAACATTTTTATCGCTATTTACATCTAAATTCTCAAATCGTTTCAGTCCAACATTTAATTACTATTCAAAATTGAATTAAATTATCATATTTTAAAAACTATGACTTATTTTATAAATTGAACCCGATTCTCTCTGTTCCAAAATTAATTAAAAATCCTCAATGAACATTTAAAATGAATTAAATGTTCAAAATTCAATGGCTCAAAAATCCGGGACGTTACATTCCTCCCCCCTATAAAAATTTCGTCCCCGGAATTTGCTAATGTAGAAGAATGCTCCCAAATCCAAAAACAAACTTACTTTGTGAAATCTAAATTTTACTTCACTCAAATTCTATAGTTTCAAATTGAAACTACTAATTCAATCCTATTCCAAAATCCTTTATTTTCAGTTGTTATTTGAAATCAACTTATCGCTAATGAGACAAATGCTCCTACACTCATTAACTTAACCCTAACCTCTTTAGCTAAAACTTATATACACTTCCCAAAATCCTTTAGCCCAAATCCAAACTCATTTGCTTTATTCGTACTCAAAAGCTTTAGTTTCAACATTATTTCAAAAATAACTTCCCAAGTTCATTAATTTTTTTCCAAAATCCCAAAAAAATTCTAACTCCCAAAATTTCTGAAAATTTTTGGCAGATCTCCCCTGCACGGAGGAGCTTTCGCGATATAGATAAATATATATACATCGACCCACACAGTCGAAAACCAAAATATATCACAATATATATATCATTTCCCAATTATATTTGCGTAGGCGTACCTTTTTAGCAAATTTTAATAGCAAGCGGCTAATATAACGCATATACGCACTCCAACTCTATCGAGCGCCTTCCGTACCTGCACTAAACTCAACAAACTCATCAGTTTCCAAAGATATGAACATTTTAATCAACATTTCCAATATAAATGTAAGCCAACATATCCATTTCATAGCCTAACCAAGCAAAATTCATAATTTACAAATGTTAACCATATTTTATCAATAATTCAAAGATCTCAATCACCTTTTAATTTCTTATTCAAGTCCAAACTTCATTTTGTTTCACTTGAACGATTTATATTCAAGTTCACCATATACAATTCATATTTATTACCACCAATTCATATTCACTTCAATATTATGAACATAAGCTTCACTATTTTCAATTTACTTCCAATTAAATTCAAATTGATTCACAATCTAATGTACTTATGATTTATTTGCATTTCTTTTCCAAATCCAAACTTCATTATATTCCACTCGAATGATTTACATTCGAGTTGCAAATGTTAGAATCACATTCACTTAAGAGTAATACAAGCTTTTGATTCATTTAATTTTCTCTTTAATTAATTTGCATACAACCCGCTAAATAGATTCCAATCCATTTCCCGTTATTCAAATATCATTTTCATTTACTTCCTTTAATCAATTCACTTAAGTTTAATGACCAATTTCTATTGCAGGTTATGGTTATTCAAACAAATAACCAATTTTTAAGCTTATAACCATTAACATTAATTCCAATTTATATTCATATTAATTTTATTCAATTTTGCATCGTTCACAATCCAACCATTCTCATTCCATTTCAATTTTTAACTCAATTTCTTATTTGATCATCATTTAAGTTTAAATTAATAACATCCCATTCTATATTACTTACAGCCCAAACATTCTTGCTTTATCACAATTATTGAATTAAATACCAAATCTTATATTTCCAATTCATTATCCCTATAGATTTATATGAAGATCATTCCATTCTGGATTATTTACAACTCATACATCTTTAATTTATCACAAAAATTAATTAGAATTCTCTTCACTTGCATTTCAATGCCTATTACCCAATCAGATCTATCCAAGACAACATTATAAGCTCAATCACAATTTTTTTTTTCAATTTGCTTAAGTTGTTTCAATCACACAATATTTCCATTTCTCCTTATATCACTTTTATTTTATTTTCATTTGATTCTCATCCAAATCAATTCCAATCCATTTACAAATTTCAATGCACTTTGTTTATTTATTCATTCCATCTTAGATTTATTTTATTAACAAAGAGACCACTTTAAATTATTTCACTCATTGGAATTTATTTACAACCCAAACCATTACTATTGTAACCTAATTCCATTATTCATTCACACACACAACTTTTAATTGCCAAAATTAAATTCCCATACTAGTACTGGATTTTTTATTTTTCTTTTGAAGCATTTCCATTTCTTTTTATAATCCAATTCCATATCCATTCACACTTCCATCTTTCATTTATCCTCTATTTAATTTGGCTTACACTAAATTCATTCTCAAACAATTCCTTTAACTTAATTAAATTTTCCTTCAATTCAAATGTTTTTTTTTTCAAATTCAATTCAAGTTTAACCAAATTCATTTAGCTATCTTGAATTTATATCATTTCCTTTACTATCTTAAATAAGAATTAAATTCCATTCATTTCTATTCATAACACAATTGAATCTTGTTTTAATTAAATCTAAATTCATCTCAATTCCATTCAATTGAAGTTAAATCCAATTCAATTTAATTTTAAATTTCCATATACAAGTTCAAAACTTATTTACAAACTTAAGTTCATTCACTTCTTTAATCTCTCACTTTACCTTATTTCAGTTTACATTTCATTAGAGATTAAGTTTGAATTCACCATACCATTTATAATAAAACTTCAATTCCATTCAAGATTATTTATTACTCCACTGGATTTTGATTTCAATTCAATCCAAATCTCAATCAATTCCCTTTTTACCTTAAATTAAATTTAATCCGAGTCAAAATTTACCTTTCCATTCATCATTTAGTTTCCAATGGATAGGTCTAAAATCTTATTCACCATTCAAAGTCCATTTACCCATCTATATTTTACTTTGCCTCATCCCACTTTATATTTCATTTAAGATTTAGATTTGAATTCCACTACACCAATTCAACTCCTTCCATTTTATAATTGTAGTTTCAAATTATAAGCATAATACTTAATAGCTCATGGGTACAAATTACTTCTCAATGACCCACAATTACAAGGTCATTTTACATTCCAGTTTAACCCAAATCAATTTAATTCTAAGCTTAATTTATTTAACTTATCCAAGTTAAATTCAAATTTATTTTATTTACCTTCATATGCTCAAATTAAAGTCACGGTCCAGGATAAAATTTCACTTCCCTTTCTTATTAATATCAACTTCACTAAAAAAGTTCAGTGGTTGATTTATTTTAACTTTACACAATATTTAAATAGAATTTCCCAGAATTCAATTGCCCGGTTTTATTCCAAAACCATTTTGAAATCATAATCTACTCATACCTACTTGGTATACCAAATCAAATCTCTGGGTTTCTAAAACAACTTGGTTGTACCAAATTTTTTTTCCCCATTTTGAAATCTCCAAAACAATTGTTATACCCAACAAGTCCCAAACAATATCATAACCAAGTACTAGGGAAGCAATCCATCACTTTAGAAACTCGAAAATGAATTCTAATGATGTGGCCAGCATCATCAGGATTATTTTCCAACGACTGAAGTGAGTTCAATGCTTTCTTACTTTCCCAAATTCATTTCAAAACAATTCTCATTCAAAAATTCTTTCGAAAATAATATTCCATTATTGCCTTCAAACACCTTAGCAAACATTTCAAACTTTTCGAGGATTTTAAATTTCCAAACTTTTGTTTTCATTACATTTAAAATCCTTTCCAAAACTTTCGGGATTTAAATTCTGGTTCAATTCTAATTTAGTTATTCTTCTTTTGCATAATATACTTATAGAATCTATTTGATTATAACCAGTTCAAATTTTAGATCAGATTTTAGATTCTTATTTGATTATAGTATTAACAACCAATCGTCCAAATATATATAATAAGTTCAGAAAATTATTTCTTTTATATAAAAATAAAAATTTGGGTAAAATTATTTCATTTACCCACTTTAAAAACAATACTGTGTCGGTTTATCTTGTTTAAGAGTTTAGAAACCCCTATCGATACGGTTGTACTTCCCGTACCTACCAGAGTTCATAAACACTCAACCGATAAGTCAACACAGTATAAAAACAATTTTATATCCACTAACAAGTATGCTCTCATATCTATTAATACACTCAACTCATTATAGAGTGCTATTGACTCTGTTTAATGAGTAATTTCCCCCATCAAAGCCTAGGTTGTCGCCAACCTCGCTCTGATACCACTGTAACAGCCCACAAATCCGCACCCCTTGAGTCAACACTATTCTACATCAATTAACTCAAGCGGAACAGAAATACAAACCATTAGGGATTAAAGAAGAAGAGATGGAAGAAGAAGAGACTAACAATATCAGAATCTCACAGTCGCAGCGGAATAAAATATAATACACAATAATAGAGCTTTACACAAAATGAGAACTATATCTGTTTATACCTCATATCATCATAGTATCTCATACATCACAATTACCAATCAGACATACCATACAATCATAGCAGCGAATATATATATAAATACGGATAATACGTCTCGGACTCCAGCTTCTCTCCTGCTCCAAATCATCCTGTCCTGAACAATAATACTCGGTCTGACCCAAGCATTATAATGAAATAAAACCCGAGTCAGTCTGGAATACCAGCTGATAATAATGCTTCCAAATTGATTATTAAAGTTTCAAAAATTCTTTGAAAACAAAAGCATCTCGTAAGACCACGCCACAAATAAACATGTCGGGTTTTTACCTTACGATAGTTAAAACACTTTTTATAGAAATCCTCTGATATTATAATAGGGTCTATATACAAATACTTATAAAATAGCCGAAATTGTTATATCTATTAAATTCCAGCTACTAGCCACAGAGTGGGCAATACAAACAAAACTTGTACAAGGCTCGTATGGAGAATGGATTTCCAGCAATGACTAGGCACTGGGGTACCACCTATCACAGTACGGGGACTAGATCACCGTACCGAGGACCACGCCCGATCCCCTGCAACACAAGGCCGGACCCATCCCTTACTGGACAGTTCCAAATAAGATCACCCCGCGGTTGGGATCAGCAACCGCCCACTAAGCCGAAATAAAAAGGGACATCTAGACAGGGATGACCTTACTCTCAAGTGGGGGATACCCACGAAGCCTTGCTGCATATCCTCTGATTTTCAGTCATTCCCATTTGATGAGGCTTGAGGCTAAGCGTTACCTTTTAGAACGTTTCACTTAGAATTCCCATCGCCCACCTGACGATGTTCCGAAAGCATTCGTCCATACAAGTCCGTCCCGGGTTCGAACGGAACCGAAGGCACTATTCCTACTACATCCATTTTTGAAATATCCTCAGGATTAGTTGCGACTAGCCCTTGCACTTCACTGCTCCATCTTCGACTCCAAACACGTTTCACGAAACGTACAAACCGGATCGAAGTGGTTTTCGAGAAATAAATCTCGATCCCGGTCTCTTCGAAACGATCAACGCATTTGTCCAATATTGATAGTCGGTGATTTAACTATCAATTAACATTCACAAGCATCCATCACACAATAAACAATTTTCCACATTGTTTATTTGCCTCAAATATCTTTACAAGATATATTTCCAAATTTTCAAAACTCATTTGAAAACAATTTCCCAAAGTTCTTCCTTTACAAGGTAAATCCTTTACCATTTATTCCCATTGGAAATAACCAATTTCAAACAATTTAGATTTAAAATAATTAAAACACTTTATACTGAAATATATTTTAAAATATGTAATTTACTTCTAGTTATTTACTCAAAATATAAATTTAATTTTTTTGAAGTAAAACTATTTATTAAGACATAAACTTGATTTTACATAAAGGTTTAGTTAAACTAAATTTAAAAGTAGATTTTAAAAGGATTAATAATAATTTCAAATAACTTTATTCAAAACTAGCCTTTAAATAAATCCATTTGTAAAAATAATTTGTAATGTATTCGTGGATAATTACTATTGCAATTTTACTAATTAGTGACTTAAAAATAATAATTTTCAAAAATACTCTTTTAATCAAGTTCAAACTTTAACTTATTCTTAAATAAAATCTGTTAAAACACGAACTTGGTTTCCCAGGGAAAACACACTTCCATTCAATATCCCAAAGAACTTTTTTTTTATAAATCCTGTCCAATCCATTTCAACCCAAAATTTATGTTTAAATAACGTAAATTTCCTTTCCATGCTTAAAATAAACTCCTTTTGAAGTTTAACACCTTTTCCATTCCCGGAAATTTACTTCCAAAATATAGGTTTAGAATATATTTTTTAAACAAACTTTTATAAATTTATTTATTTAAAAATCGCGCTTAAGAAATCACTTAAACGAATACCTACTTAAATTCCAATGGGTTAAAATATTATTTCAAAATATTTTATATACATTTAAACCGCTAACTTATTTTTGGAAAGCTTCATTGAAAACATATTAAATTCCCAGATAAACGCTATTCATTATCAGATAAATAACCCATCGTTATTTTTAACAATTTATAACTCCTTATAGGATTTCTCACCAGAAATTCATACTTCCACATTTATCAACTGATAAATTCCCCACTTTATTTATATTTCCAAATTTAAAAATTTTAAATCTTCATCCAAACCAGATTCCAAATTTTATTCCTTTAAATTCTTTATTCAACAATTCATTTTATTTCCTTTAAAACCCAATTCATTTTGTTCATTTCTAATATTCTAGATTTTATTTATCAAATTATCTCACTAAATAACTAAATTCAAAAATCTAGCTATCTCAGAATATAAACAAGATACATCATCAATTATATAAAATAATTCCTACATTGTGAGGAATCCAGTTGGATCCCTCCAACCTGTTTTTCCCTGCATCACAAATATTAGCACATCGCGTATATAAATATCAATCCAGACTGATAACAACAATTATATTCAACCAATCACATAGATATTTAAATATTAACTATTTAAATTAGCTAGCATCCAGATGTGAGTGAGAATAACTCACCTTGGGTTTCGGTGAGCGTTCAAATTTAAATTAAACCGAACGGTGTTCGATTTAACCTAAATTTTACTTACTCGGATTGATTTCAAAACTGCACCATTGCGTAGTACGCGTCTCTGCGATCTCGGCGATTCCTGTTTCGTCAAAAACGGATAAAACAAGGGTGAGATATTGTATTTAAAGATTGTATAACCATTTATCTAAATAAATTACGTTTTTTTTACCCAATCACGGCCATGCAAACAAGGAGACCCAGATCTGGCCGTACGCGCTCCATCTTCTCCTACGCACGCTACACAGGCACAAAACGAACCCATCACGATCGCCTAGGGCATAGGACGGCTCCACCCACGATCGACCGGAGATCGATCAGATTAGCCCACGTCGAAGCTCTTCGCTTCACCTACCCTCGGGCCCAAGCTCGCCCGGTTCGGCGATCACAAACTCCCAGGCATCGAGCATGAACTATACATGAACGTGGGCTCCTACTTCCTCCAAACGACGACAATAACTGAGATCCACCGTTGGATAGGCAGACGTTGTGGTGTTCTTCGACTTTCTAGTTGGAAGCATCTTCTAAAACTCGATGGATTGATCACAACTTGGAAGAGAAGATCGACGATTTTCGGCCATAGGAAACGATAGTGGCGGCCGAAGAAAGTAGCTAGGGTTTTCGGCCCTTGCGTGTGTGTATATACGTGCAATCTAATTATTTATTATTTAATTCATTTTAAAGCAACTTATTCAAACGAACTCCAAACAACGCGTGCCGAAAGGCGTTTCTAGGGTTTTTCCGCATTCCGGACAAAATGGAACAGGTTCCGGAAGCAAATTCGATCGTATGTGCAAGTTACAGAATTAAACGATCCATTTAAAATTAAATCGATTAAACTGATTTCCATGCGTTTCGAGCTGCCACGATCAAACGACAACTCCGATTGCTACAAAAATTGAAATCCGATAATAACTAACTATTACAGATCTAATGGAACTAATTTCGTCGAATTCCGAGACTGTGCCCCGGAAGGCTATCTTAACTCGTCGATTAAATCGAGCGATTCTGAAATTGTCGAAAATGCTTAAAATATCACTTTTAAAAATTTTCCTATCTTAATAATAAATCATATAAAATTTATAACCGCATTAAAAATTATTATGACTCATTCCGGATTAAAATCTCACTAATTGCAATATTTTATTATTAAATTTTATGATTAAATTAATATAAAATTTCAAACAATAACCGATTAACCTTTATATTCTTCTAAAAATCCAACAACACTTTTTAAAATCCAAATGGACTAAAAATAAATTTCAAAAACATTTTTATCGCTATTTACATCTAAATTCTCAAATTGTTTCAGTCTAACATTTAATTACTATTCAAAATTGAATTAAATTATCATATCTTAGAACCTATAACTTATTTTATAAATTGAACCCGATGCTCTTTGCTCCAAAATTAATTAAAAATCCTCGGTGAACATTTAAAATGAATTAAATGTTCAAAATTCAATGGCTCAAAAATCCGGGATGTTATAGTAGAATTGTTTTTTAACTGAGAAAATTTTATTGATTACCAGAAAAATGATTTTGATACATTCGAATAGAGTTTGATACAGTGATACATAGAGTATTTATAGAATTCTCATGTACAAGAGTAAAGAAACGGTAATAAAAAGAAATAATGCTTTTGGGCTTTATAAGGCCTATAATAGTCCAGATTCGAAAGAAGTAGAGATGAGTCATAAAGTCAAGAGCATACTCATTTCTCTTCGTATCTTTATTTAACATGTATTATTATCAATAGAATAAAATATTTAGTACAAAAGGAACAAAATAATGAGAAATAAACGAAGCATCTACTGGGGAAAGTGGAAATAGAGAATGGCCAACTATATAACACATAAAAGAACCTCCAATAAGCAGATCAAGTTAGAAGCACATTCGATGAAAAGAAGATTTGGTGATTTCTTCGGTCACTGATTTATATAGTTAATGATGAAAGTTTTAAATTAGAATTAAATAAAAAGGTTGTTATACGAAAAGAAATACCTGTTCAAAATTCCAGCATTACGTTATGTGCCTTGTTGAAAAATGTGATACAATATTAGGTTTGTTGTTTTGTTTAGTCCCACATCGCAGGAAAAGTTCTATCTCATGTTTCAAAGTCTATATTTAAAGGAGCCTACGTAATAGAAATAACTTGTACCAATCTCCGTAATTTTATCTCTCAATATTAATAAAATTCTTATCCCCTTAGTGGACGTACACTATCACATTGCTAGAGGAATCACTTTAAAAACTTTTGGTATGCTTCCTTTCATTTATTATTAATTGGTTAATTTTACCATTTTAAGGTGAACAATTTCGATAATTTTATGTAATTGTTTCGTCATTTCATTATTTGATCCTATTTGTTTTCACATCTATGTTTTTGGATAATATAGGCTTAGAAGGATAGACCCCAACAATCTGTATTAAAATATCTAGGTTGATTTATAAATGGTGTAGGGAAGTATGACAGAAGACAGGGCTGTATTTGTTGTAACAAGACCTTATATCAGAAGTTCTTATATTGCATTTGAATCTCGGTTGTAGTAGAAAGGTAAAACGGGGATAAAGATTTTGATAGGTGGCAATGAAGGACGAAGGCTATTCTAAAAAGAAATATGGTTCATCAGATAGTTTTTGATACCAAGGAGTTACCGTCTGAAATTTCCACCACAAAAAAGAAGGAGATTAAAGAATGGTCGTTTACTACTCTACAGCTAGCCATGAAAGAAAATTTTATCTCGAAAATTAGCATGGAAACCACTATTAAAGGAATTTGGACCAAGCTAAAGAATCTCTATATGAAGAAATCACCCACTAATCATTTGATTATTTTTAGGATGTTTTCACCATAAAGATGAAAGAGGGTGCTTCAGTAAAGGCGCATCTTAGTTTCTTCGATCATCTTGCAATAAAGATGAAGACCGTGAATTTGAAGGTAGATGAAGAAAAGAAGGAGATAGTTCTTTTGTGTCCACTTTCGGAGCGTTATATAGGTTTTGCTAATAGTCTGATCTCACCTTGAGATGATGTGAATTTGGGTCTTCTATTTGAAGACTTGAGGGATCAAATGAAGGAGCTGAGTGAAGGAAGAGAATGGAGTAGTAGTCAGGGCCAATTTGTTGAGAGATGAAGAGAGGAAAAGAAGAGTTAGAATCCTATGGGGCATTCCAAGTCTAGGAATCTCGAAAATGGTTGGAGAGGAAAGTCTAGAGATGTAAAATGCCATTACTGTAAGAAACCACACTGTTGGAAGATAAACTATCCGGATTTGAAGAAGAAGGCCGAGGATGGATCTTCATCGGTTGCGGTAGAGAAGACAGTATCTTATGTTGTGTTGATTGCAGTGGCATTTGATGTAATAGACCACTAGGTGCTTGACTTAGGGGAATCGTTCCATATGATTCCAAACGAGGATTATTTCAGATCTTTTTTTGGAAAAGTGGGAAGTGCAATTCTTATGGGAAATGATGCTAGTTGTAGAGCCATGGTAGAGGGTACAGCTTGGATTAGGATTTTGACGGAGCGATGCGCACTTTAACAGGTGTCCGCTATGTTCTAAGTCTTCGAAAGTCGTTGATTTCTTTAGGACAGTCGGCATCCGTGGGCTATAAGGTGACGATGGCGAATGATGATTTAAAGGTTTGTAAGGGTGTAATTATTTTGATGAAGGGAGATGGGTTTCAAAATTTGCATCTGCTGAAGGAAACCAAAGTTATTGTAGTGTCCTGTATTGGAGTGGATAGTTCTCATGCTTTGGATGCAACTAGACTTTACCATCTAAGATTTGGTCATATTTTAAAGAAGGACTTAGAGTTGCTTCGCATTTGAAAGATGATCAAAAAAGGAAGCTTTGACATGTTGGAATTTTGCCAAGAGTGTGTCTAGGAAAACAGATGAATGTACCTTTTGGAGTTGGACTTCATAGATCGGAGAGAGTGCTTGATTATATGCATACAGATGTTTGGGGACCAATAGAGACTGCTTCCATTGGGTAGAGAAGTATTTTATTTTATTTATTGATGACTTTTTTCGAAAATTCTTGGTGTATGTGATGAATGCCAAATCAGAAAGAGTAGAGAAGTTTAAAGCTTAGAAAGTGCTAGTTGAGAATGAATCTGGTTGTAAGTTAATGGTGCTTAGATCTGATAAAGGCGTTAAATTTGTTTCTAAGGAGTTCCTTAATTTTTGTAAGATCATGATATTCGGAGACATTTCACTATACCAGGAGATCCGCAATCCAATGGGGTTGCTGAGAGAATGAATCATATTCCACTTGAGAAGGCACGTTGTTTGAGGAGGCACGTTGTTTGAGATTCCAATGGTATGATTTTAAAATTTGAACTTCAAGTAATTTCGTCAATTTTGAAAATCGCCCAATTTAATCGACACAATAAAATAGCCATTCAGGGCACAGTTTCGAAATTCGATGAAACCGTTTCCATTGGATTCGTAATAGTAGTGTATTATTATCAGATTTCAAATTTCGTAGCGATTGGATTTACCGTTTACTTGTACGAGATAGAAATGCGTTAAATTAATATTGAAAATTTTATATTATAATTCGATTCGAAAAGATATCTTCCACATAAATTAGGCCTCGAAACATATACCATTAAGTTTGGAATAGGGGTAAAACATTGTAAACATCAGGCGTACGCTTCGTTTGGAGTTCGTCCAAAATTTCGTTTGATTAGTGGAAATAATATTAAAATAATATAGCTACACGTATATATACGTGTACATCAATCAAAAAACCCTACCAAAAGCTTGCAACCGCTGGTTATACTTCTATGGCCAAAAATCTTCGAACTTCTTCCCCTAATTTTTCGAAATTCATCGATTTTTAGCAAACTCTCCCAACTAAGAAATCATAGTGGGCGACGAGATCTATTAGAGCAATAGTGGAGATTGCCTATCGTCAACGATCGGGGGTAGGAGGTGGCTGCGTCCTTCACGCGTTTTGAAAGCAACTTCTCTTTTTCGGCGATGAGGTGGAGGGTCAGAGTTAGGTTGGTAATGTGAGATGTTTGTGGCGTTGTCATGGAGTTATTGGATCGTGCTCCAACGATCTCATGTGGAAGCGGCAGTCAAAGGAGGGTCGCGTGTAAATGGGTTTTTGAATGCGGAACGAAGACTAATGAAGGAGATGATGAATGTGGCCCAGATCTTGATTGCTAAAATCAGTGGCCAGATGTAATTTTGGTATTAAAAGAATATGTAAATTTATTATATTAAAAATCGTTAATCTTCTAAATTGTATATCTTTCACATACGATATCGATTGAGACGAAATAAGCGGCGTCGGAATCGTATCGATGAAGGCTTTGGCATGGAATCAAAGTGGAACTTATTTGAAGCTAAAATATTTTCAGTTTCAAATAAAAGTTATTGTTTATATCACTTATGAAGTACTAGATTATTTTTATATTAGTCAAATTTGAAAATATGAAGTGGTTTGAATTTATTAATTGTTGTTTGATAAATTTAATTGAAATTTAATTTGACATCTGAATTATCTGATAGAAGTCTAAATTGACAGTTAAACTGAATTTGAATTAAATTACTACTAAACTCCCAATTATTGATATCCTGTTAATTGTTGCGATATTGTGACTGTCTAGATGACTGATTGTGATGGATGCAAATTGGTTGATATTTGGATGATTGGATGATTATTTATTTTTATATATATCCTATTATCATCCTGTATATTATTTACAGTATATAAAACTGTAAATCAAATTATTTCAAATAAATTAAGAAGTAGGTTGAAATGATATATACATATGACATTTATTTTGGATTGGTTTGATATATATCCATCCTTGAATTAAATTGAAACAATTGATTCACTTGGCCATAGGATAGAAAATTATATATAAACACGGATTGGTTAAATTAAATGATTCTAGGATTTTGATTTGAAATTATTTAAATGGATTTTGATTTTTGAAATAAATTCGAATTTATGGAAATGGAATCATTTTTGAACTCGAGCTCGAAATGTTAAAAATGAACTTGTCCATCGGAATTGTTTGAAGAATCGAGTTTGAAAATTTGAAGTTATAATTGAGAAACCATTTGGATGATGGAAATTAATTTGCTTAAGCGATTTGAACTTTTACTCGAACTTCGAAATAAATCCAAGTAAAAGTAAGTTAAACGGATATTTTGAAATTTGAGCTTGGAATTTGATTGGAATTAACTGGAACTAAAATTGAAACTAAATTAACACAAAATCAAAAATGAAATTGAAATTGATTTGAATTAAAATTGGAATGAAAGTTAATTAGAATTGAAATTGGGATTGAATTGATTTAAATGGAAATAGTAACTGAAATTGATTTGAAATGGAAGTTTGAAGTTGGATCAGTTTGAAGTTGAAATTATTTTCAAAATAAATATTTTATAATATAAACTCTTTAAAAAAACCTATCTTTAGATGTCTGAATTACTTGATTTTCCACAAGATTTTACTATATAAACCATTTTCAATACTCGACTATTTTATATTAAACTATTTTAACTATTAAACTATTGAAAAAATTTCAAACCATTTTCTAAAAGTTCAAACTGATCAGAGTGGGAATGTTTATAATTAAATCATGGATTTAAATGCGAACCGGGTTAAATTTAAGTTATAAACTAAATGGAGATTCGAAATAATTTTGTAGCGAAATCGAGAGATTGAGGCGAAAATGATTTTGAAGTGGAATAGCATATTTTGAGTAAATATGATGATTTCAAAATGGATTTGATTTGAAGCGAATATGATATTTGGATATCAAGTAAGAATTGTTTCCGTAATATAAAAGTACCAACCGGTGTGTAAAACGACATTTGGTTGTTAAAGAGACCGGGGCCTCTTATTGGCATACTCTTTGTCAATATTGGAACCACTTTAAACACTGTGTACGTAGAGGAGTCTCCAGAACGAAGTGGTAGGATTGGCGTCTTTTGCTAGATTTGAAGAAAGAGAACGATGATGGATAGACCCCGACACTTGTGCCAATTTGAAATGACCAAAATAGGACAGCTTGACAGGGCCAAGTGGGCTAATTACCTCTAGCTGATATTTATTCTTCGAATTTCTTAGACTTGGTCTATATTATTACTCTTGTTCCTGGTTTCGATTTGTGCACCTTGATTTGGGATAGCCTTCCTTTGACTCGATATGTGATGGATGGACGCGGTGAGTGGTCATGCCTATGATGTGTTACCACCATCTCTGCGACCCAAACTGGTAGTATCCTACCTTGGGTATTGCCTCACGTCCCTTGTCATAGTTTTATCCTTATACAAGACTCCTAAGATTTTGTTTTAGTGTTGTCGTATCACGACACATCACTGACAACCGACGTGCTACTGGTTGTGTCAAATGCAAACCATATGCTAATGCTTAAAAATGCATTAAGGGGGGTTAATGTACAACCCTAACGCTAAAAAATATATTTATTTTACTGATTAGACATTATATATGTAGCGTATTCTACTACATATAAATATTTTGGTGGATCCTTAAGAGATGGAAAATCTTGTAATATCTCTTGAGTTATTGCTTGCACGTTATACACTGGATAAGAGATGTGAAACCCCGTAAACATCTCTGACACCATGGTACTCATGTTATGTGCGATATTGATTTAACTCACATAAGAATATTTTACTCCTGACTCGAGTGTTTTGTCTTTTCATTACGCTCGGGTCTGCCCTGAGTATTTCAACGCACCGAAGATCGTTTTCTGGAATACGAAGATGAAGATTTGGTATATTATTACTATTATAATTACTTACATCATGTTGTTCTACTGCATTATTTATTTATCCTTGTTGTATGTATAACTCTGAGAAATGTTGTATAAATTATAGTCATATGTATAATATAAACAGCTTCATGAACTATTTATTTGATTATTATATTTTATCGTTCCGCTGCGAGATTCTGTATTTGTTTTCTCCTTTATTTCTTATTTTTGTTAATTAACCTCAATGATTATCTATGTTTCAGATTGTTTAAGTTAGATATGTGTGAATTATTGCCGATTTAAACCTTTCGTAATGTGGGTCGTCATAGTTTATGATATGAATCTATGTGCAGTGGTGTCTGAATGCAACCTGGTTGGTAACTCAAAGGAATGGTTTGTAGACATAGGAGCGACTCGACACATATGTGCAAATACGTGGATGTTTACCAACTACAAAACTGCTATTGAGGATGAATAATTGTTCATGGGTAACTCATCACGTCAAAGGTTGAAGGCAAGGGAAATATTATACTGAAATTGACTTCTGGAAAGGAACTTACCTTGAACGATGTTCTACATGTTCCAGAAATTAGCAAAAACTTAATTTTAGGGTTGTTACTTAGCAAAATTGGTTTCAAACTCACCTTTGTGGCAGATAAATTTGTATTGTCAAAGAATGGAGTGTGTGTGGGAATGGGTTTTGTAAGTGATGGTTTATTTAAAGTGAATGTAACCACTATTGTACCAAATGTTAATATAAATAGAACTAAATCTTCTGCTTATATTGTTGACTCTTCTAACATATAGCATGCTAGATTAGGTTATGTAAATTTCGATACAGTATGAATATATATCGAAATATAAAATATGTTTTAGCGATAAATGTCAAATACGTGCTGAAGCAAAAATGATAAGAACTTCATTTCAGCATGTTGAACGGGAACCTCTAGATTCAATACACACAGATGTATGTGATTTAAAAGTGTGTCAAACTAGAGGAGGAAAGAGATACTACAACACGTTTATAGAGGACTAAACATGGTATTATTACGCATGCCTTCTTAGAACAAAAGACGGGGCATTTGAGATGTTTAAAAATTATAAGGCTGAAGTTGAAATCAACTCAATAAGAAAATCAAAGCTTTAGGGAGTGATAGAGAAGGAGAATATGAATTTCCATTTGAGGAATTTTATTCCCAAAATGGTATTATACACCAAACTACAATTCTATATTCACCTCGGTCTAAAGGAATTGCCGAAAGGAAAAATAGAAACCTTAAAGAATTGATGAATCTTACTATGTAGCTTTGGTTCACCAGACAATTTTTAGGGAGAAGCTATCCAATCACATATTGAATGAAATAGCTAGGAAAAAACATCAAAATCTCCACATGAACTTTGGAATAATAGACATTGTCATACAAATACTTAAAAGTGTGGGGGTGTCTTACCAAAGTTGAAATTCCTAAACCTAAGAAGGTTAAAATTGGACCAAAAACGGTAGACTGTGTATTCATAGGATATGCACAAAATAGTGTTGCGTATTAATCCCTAGTACATAAGTCTGAAATCGATGATATTCATGACAATACAATCATTGAGTCGAGAAATGCTAGATTTTTTAAGCATATTTACCCTTTAAAACAATATAGTGAACACAATGTTCAAAAGAGGCAAAGAGAAATAGAATTCTAATCCATATAAGGGTAATAAAGAACAAACTTGTGAAAACACACAGCAAGATAATGATCAACAATCGGAGGAACCGAGAAGAAGTAAAAGGTAAAATATTTCAAAAACCTTTAGACCTAACTTCTATGCCTTTGTGTTAGAAAACAAATCGCTAACATATAATCAAGCAATGTCCTCTCCGAGGCCACTTTCTGGAATGAAGCCATCAACAGTGAGATTGAATCCACTATGAATAGTCATATATGAGAATTAGTAAATCTGCCTCCAAGATGCAAAGCATTAGGTAATAAATGGATATGTAAAAGAAAACTAAAACCCAATGGCTCAATAGACAAGTACAACGCATGACTTGTGGTACAAGGTTTAGGCAAAAGAAAGAGTTGTACTACTTTGACACATACTCGCTTGTACCGCGAATAACATCCATTAGAATGTTTATGGCTGTTGCATCCATATTAGAAACAGAAATACATCAAATGGATGTTAAAACAACATTATTAAGTGGAAAACTAGAAGAAGAAATATAAACAAAACAACCCAAGAGTTCCCTAAAAACAGAAAATGATGGAATGCTATATAGATTAATAAAATCTTTATATGGGCTTAAACAAGCACCAAAATAATGGCATGAAAAGTTTGATGAAACAATGATGTCAAATGGATTTCAAAAAAACGAATGTGACAAATGCGTTTATACCAAAAGTACAGACAAAGATTATGTTATTATGTATCTGTACACAGACGATCTACTCATACTAGGAAGAAACAAAGAGATAATAAAATCAATGAAAAATATGTCCTCCGTCAGATTTAATATGAAAGATCTTGGAATTGCTGATGTAATCCTTGGAGTAAGAATACATAAAACTCCATAAGGAGTATTATCACAGTCATACTACATTGAGAAAATACTCAAAAAATTTAAGCAGCATAATATAATTGTTGCAAAATCACCTATAGACTTGAATCAAAATTGGGTCAAAAATAGCGATGCTATCATTTATTAGTGTGAATATTTTCGTATAATAGGCAGCATCATGTATATCATGAGCAATACTAGATATAGCTTATGATGTAAGTAAACTAAGTCGATATATGAGTAACCCAAGAAAGAATCACTAGAAAGCCATAATTCGAGTATTAGAATGCATGAAGTACACATAGAATTACGGACTACATTATTCTGGGTATCCATCTATAGTTGTAACAACTCGATATTTTCGACCCTCGAAAATTGACACTAACATGTCAAGTGTATTGTGTGCCGAGCAATCGAATGTCGAAAAACTCGATTGTTAGGGTAGAAGAAAGAAGAAGGAAGAAGAAAGAAGAGAGAAAGAAAACAAACAACATAGAATCTCACAGTGAAATGAATAATCTATAATATACAATAAATATTTAGACAAACAAGAAAGGTAATATACGTACATCAATCGGAGTATAGTAACCTATTTCAGCCTGGACAGTTATAACAACCTGCCCTTATAGTTGCTGACAAATACAACAATAATGATAGAGTTAGGGGTATTCCCTAGAGGAAATTATGTAATTTGTTACATATATCTAACTCGTTGACCAGTCTTGTACGATATAAAAATATTTTATTTGATTATATACCTGATATAATGTGATTATATTAATTAATTAACTTAATTAAAAGTATATTTAATAGAAAAATCCATAAATGGTATTTTTGTGATCGTAGTTACAAAGTATAATAACCGTGAGTACTTTATCACAATGAAACAAACATACCATTTTAAATATTCCTAGCCAAGATGCATCGAGACTGGATATCAATGTAACTGTCGAGGTTGGAGTACGTAACGCTCTCCAAATATTGGGCAATGTATTACTCATGACTGCTGGGGGCATCTAGGGATTAGGTACTAAGAGTTATTGGATAACTATGGAACGACTCACTCGAAAGTTTGCAGTTGGTTAATACGACTAAGGTCAAACAAAAAATATCAATGTGACTGATTTACACAGTTCTCTCGATTTAAGAATACTATGGATCTTCAATATGAAAGCTCCGCTTTGATTATAGCCAAATCATGGCATGGCGTCCATCGAATGACTATAGTTGGGTCGAGTAGAAGTATTGGAAGTGAAGTACTATTCAAGAGAGGATTTGTCTTTCCAGTTATATGTGGTTAGTATCATAGTCAACTCAAAGTCAAAGTCTCTGGCCAGAGCATTTTGGTTAATAATAATTGTTATTATTAAACCAAGGACTTTGTATTTGAACTATAAAGTTGAATGCGGATGAGGTTGGAATTTTGACCATTACCAAATTCCATAAGTCCAAAGTGATAGAGTTTTGAGGAAGAGAATTGTGTAAACAAATATCACAACCGGGTAACGCTTATTAAACTAAAATTGAATTTTATTGAAAATGAGAAAGCGATAAATTTGGCCATAATGTCACACCACCTGCTAAGTGATGTGTGAACGTTAACATTAGAACAGTTTGATGTTAATCGCTGACCAAATTTACACCCAAAAGTTACACAACCAAAATAATGAATTCCCTTAAGACCGAACGATTTAATTAGTTTATAATTGTTATAAATTAATTAAATTAATTAATATTAATGAAATATTAATTGTAAAATTTGAATATGATTTGAGAAATAAATAATGTTATATATATTTAAAACAGTTATAGATATATTGATTGATATACAATATCTATACAAACGATTAAATTAGATTTAATTGCATAGTATTTTGGCTTGGGCTTAGATGAGTTTAAGGCCCATCATTAGGGCTGCAAAATTTTGGTTTGGGAAGATCTAGGAGTGGCTAAAACATAGGGAATTGGCTTGGAGATAATGGGTTGAGAAAAAGTGAGAATGAGTAAAAAGGTTTTCCTCATTTCTCTCTAAAACAACCCTATATATATATATATATATATATATATATATATATATATATATATATGTTAGCACCAAAATTGGTCACTAACACCCTTAGAAAGATTGTGTAGAGAGAATAATGAAGAAAATAAACTGAAAAAGAGAAGAGAACATAAATTAAAATGCGGGAAGTAAGGACACCAAATTTATAGTGGTTCGGCGCAGTGGCCTACGTCCACTTTGAAGCTGATCTTTATTTTCCACTTGATACTTGATTACAGATACAATCCGTTCATAAGTATTAGAATACAATTGCAAGGTAAAAGAAATAAGTCTTGAATGAGGATTCAATGTGGCAGAGTCTCCCCAGTGCTTTCTAAAATCTGATCCCTTTTTTCTGTGCCCCTGCCCCTCTATTTATAGATGAAGGTGGGTTGGACTTTCCTGGTGAGCCAGGTGGCTGTATAACTTGGTCCAAGTAGGACATACCCTACGTGCCTAGCCAAACAGGCCGAACGATTGAAATGCCGAACGCTCTCTGCCTACCAAATGATCTCTTCGTTGAGTGGGAGGAATAGGCCGAACGGTCTTGTCCAGCCAAACACTACCCTTTAGCCGAACGAGATGAGATTGAGCGTACTGGCTTCAGTGGGGAGCACCTGCGCCGAACAATAGTGAAGGCCGAATCGACGTCTTGGCCGAACGAACATAGTGCCGAACATACTGTGCCGGACCATGCTGGAATGCCGAACCATCTAGGCTTGCCGAATGATGGCTTTGGCCGAGCGTCTTCGGGAGGCCGAGCAGCCTTTAGTCTTTGAACGACCCTATGCCGAACGTTCTCTTTTGGCCGAGCGATATTTAATACCGAGCGCTCTTTTGATGTCGAGCGCAACTCTAAAATGCCGAACGATCCTAGTTGCTTGGTCGAATTTCCAGGTAACATTTCGCCCCCCCAAAGTACATTATGTGGTCGAACAGGGTGTGCTTTGAACCGTGAGTTGGTGCAATGCCGAAGCCGAACGACACTAAAATTGCCGAACAAGATGTCCCATGCCGAACGATCTCTATGCCGAACGATGTTCTGTGCTTTGACCGGCTCTACCGGGCATGTTTTGTTCGAACGACATATATTTTTGACCGGCCTTACCGGCAACGGCCCGTTCGTCTTCTTCTTCCTCCCTATAAAACCGTTTGTCCTTCCTCTTCCTCTCTTTTCTACTCCCATTCTCGTTATCTTTTTAAGAGCTTGCAACCCTAACCGGCTAATCGGATATCTCGGGCCTGATCAATCCTTCCCGAACTTCGTTCTGTTAATTAGGTATTAGCCCTTCTAACTTAATCCCTTCCATGGTTAAAACTTTGGGATTTGTACATTTGAATTGTGGCCGAGATGGTTGCATTGATGGTCAGGGCTAAATGGTGTGTGGCGAAAGGAGGCGATCGGGGATGGTCGCACATGGGAGTTGTTGGAGGTGGCTAGGATGTTGCTCGGCCTGAATTGGGATGATTCGCCAAGCGAACTGTTCTAGTTGCTTGGCCTGGATGGAGGAAAAATGGGACGAATTTTTGGTTGGAGTACCAAATGTTGGGGTTCGGCATAATCTCGGTTCGGTTGGTCTCACCACATGTCGGTTGGTAGAGGTTTGGGAGCATGAGTTAGTGGAGAGGTTAGTGGGTGTGACTTCGGTCGAAGGGGATTTTGGCCGAACGATGTTTAGTTGAGCATTAACCAGTACGAACTATAGTTAGGCCGAACAATGGTTGTAGGCCGAGCGACAACTTCGCCGAGCAATAGTTTGGCCGAACAATCATCAATGCCGAACATACCAAGGCCGAGCTTCTTTACGCCGAACGTCATATAAATGCCGAACCCATCATGCCGAACAATGCGTCACCGAACCATACGTAAATGCCGAACAATGTTTAATCGAACCATACAAAAATGCCAAACAAACATAGTTGCCACACTAATCAGGCCGAACAAACGATGCTTAGCCGAACCAATCATGAACGCCGAACAATGACATGCCGAACAAAACTCAAATGCCGGCCGTATTCCTATTGGCCGGACATAACTTAATCCAACCAAACAATTGCCTTGCCCAATTTTCATAACTGACTTATGACAGGAACTCCGGCATATTTGCTTATCGAACTGATTTGGACTGATAACCTTCTTATCATATAGAAATCTGAATTTTACCTGATGTAGTCGGATAACTTCCTTTGACATTATTTGAATCTGAGACTGTAATCGCCATAAAGAAAGCTTTTGGAAACGGTCAGTGATGACGGTCTTCGAAGGCGGTGATTTTAAGCTTAGTTTTATGTTAATAATTCCAAACTTTCAATGCTTATACACAATTGATTGCACTAGTTCACACACCACGTGGGGTGGGGTTTATTCGTGTTGTTAACTCTAACATTGGTCATTTTTCAAGTATAGTTCATGCAGGTGCTTAATTGAATCCACTATTTATTCAAGATGTTTGAAAAATCCAGTTCCGCTACACTTTCCGACAGATCCGGGCCGTCTTCAAAGCAAATAGCCGCCGATACATCTGACCCGTCAGTTTCTCCCGCTCATGACTGGGCTCCTGATACCTTGGAATCGTCGATCTTATTGGATAGCCCGGTTGACTCACAGGCTTCGAGGGTCACCGAAGCCGCTCTTCAGCGGATATGTTCTATTCATGGTATCCCGTTCTTCGACGTGTTAGTTCCGTCGGGGCACGACCGTCCACATCTGCCCCCAGCGGGATATACAGCGTGCAGCAAGTTCATGTGTTGGGTTGGAAGCGTACCACCGTTCAATCTATTTCTTCGAGATGTGCTGTGGTATCTTGACGTCGCCCCATCACAGCTACATCCAAACGGTCACGCCTTCATCTATGGCACGTACATGCTCTTTATGGCCGTCTTCTCTAGGCCCCCAACCCCTAGCGATATTAGGTACATATACATTACCAAGAAACGGGGAGACAGTCCCTCTTACATGTTTCTTGAGCCACATCGAAAGTGCCAAATTTTCACCAGCGCGTGGAGCAGCAAATTCGCCCAGTACAAACAGGAATGGTTTTATGTGCGCTGCCCATAGGGTTTTGCGAGGAGATGGGTTGAAGGAAGTAAGTCTTCTTCTTGAATTGATGTCCGTTCCCAATCGGTTTTAAGCTTCTGCTAACTTATCGTTTCATCTTTTCAGATTCCATTCCACGTCCCGAGGGTCGAGGGTACTCTGATGCTGTCGAAGCCATTAGAGGCCTCCCTGCTGATGTAACGACCCGTTAAATTCGATTATATTAAATGAGTTAATTTAATATGATTTCTAATCTAATTTAGAATGAAATAAAAGTCTTAAGATTTTATTTGAGTAAATGTAGGAATTAGATATAGTAATTTGTAATTTAATGTTAAACAATTTAATATTTATATGGCAATAGATTTGAATAATGTAAATTGTCATACTTAGTTATAAGTTAAATATAAGAAACCAATATAAATGTTGAATTTGTGAATATTAATAAAAATATTAATTAGAAAGGGATTCATTAATATAAAAATCAATAGTGGAGATTGTACATTTGGTTGTAAAATATATAGTGACTAAATAAAAGTGACCGTTGAATAAACCAATGCAATAAGGGTAGATAAGTAATTTTAATGAATGTTGTCGATAATAAACGTACTTAAAATGGTAATAAATTGATTTCCTAGGTGATTATATATTGATAAGCTATAACTAAATAGGAAGTTTGGTAGTAAATAGGAAATAAGAAGACAAAGGCAACTAGTAAATTTATAAATGAATTCTAATAATAGGTAGTAATTAATGCATATATATTGGGCATTTGTGATAATTACCAATTTTTAATCATTCATTTATTAAATTAAATCTAAATCTATGGCAACATTTTTGTTATTAATGGTTGTAAGTGATTTTGAATGTAAAAGGGTAACAATTATTTAGGTTAACCATTCATTAAGTATATTAAGTTAAGAATGGAAATAGATTGAAATAAATCTAAATTTATTTATTTTGTTTTGTTAATATGTTCTAGTTAATAAAAGGGAATTTATAAGAAATGAAGCCTGCACTAATGAAGTGTATTATAATTCAAATGTTATGTATACACATAAAATGTCTATTTACTGTATAGAAAGAGTCTAAATCAATAAACGAATTTATTGAGGTTCCAATTTATAATTTATAACATTTAATGTAGACTCAATTAATTAATTGATTTAAATTGTGCTGTTAGCGTAGGTTTGTTTTGTAATTGAAATAGTTAATTCTATAAGGTGAAGTTAATGCTAATTTTATTTATAATTGGACCTTTTGTTGATGTAGATTTTAGAAAGCGGGATTTATAAATTTATTTGAGAATCGAATTCAACAATTGCATTTATTGCATAATAAAATGGAATTTAACGGTTAAATATTACGTTATTGAAATTAAGATGGACTTTAAGGATAATAATATGAAATCATGAACTAATGTTGTGGCATCCTTATTTTGGATAAAATATGAGAATATAAAAGTTAAAAATTTAATAAATGGGTTTTTGAGAATTTAAATTTTTATTTTCTAAATATAAGGAAGTGTAGAAATTAACACTGCAATTGATAGACTTATCAACTTTTAATTCACATCTAAACTTGTTAAATCATTGGAATTGATTAAGAAATATATAAGCGGTAAAATTTGGTCAATTTTAGAATTTTAATATAAAATTGGATTTTTATGATTTATTTTAATTTATTTAATTAATATAAAAATAGCCATTTTGGCCACGGACTCGGATTTCGACGAAACCAGTTTCATCGGATCTGTATCGGTGAATTATTGTAGGGTTTCAAGTTTCGTATCGATCGAACTTGTCGTTTGATCGTACGAACGCGAAACGCCTTGAAATCAATTTAATTAAAATCAATTTGAAATCAATTTGGAAATTTTGTTTTCGTCATAACTTCTTCATACGATCAAATTTGGACGTAAAACTTTTTCCATCGCGTTCAAAATATTTTAAAATACCTATTTGGATATATGGGTTTAATAAATTTCGTTCCGGGGTTAGAACGGGCTTTTTGGGCCAACTATCGTTTAGCACGTTCGTAATCCGTGCCCACCTAGCCTACTACAATTTGTCTATATATATGCTGTGATAAACCCCAGCCTCCATCTTCTATCATTTGTCTGTACGTTCATTTTCTTCATCTCTTTCTCTTCCTCAATGGTTGCAAAACCTAGATCTATCTACAATTCAAGATTTCAATGAAAATTCAAACTCTCCAGAAAAATTCCATAAAAATCTATGTCATAGTTCTCGAGACTCGTAATCTGCTGGTGTGATTTGTTTTTTGATTGAAGCAATTGTTCGTCCAGTAAAATTCAAACCATTTTCGGCCATTCATCATCGTCGCAACAAAAGTCATCGGATCGGGAAACCATTTCTAGGTTTTGACGAGGGAACGTAGAGGAGTGCATCCGTGTGGTTGATTTCGGGAATGGATGGTCAGATCGATGCAATTTATTGAATTAGGGTTCCATGTGGCGGCGGCGGCTGGAGCTCTGGGGGCGCCGGTGGTGGCTCACGGCGGTCGGCCTGGAGTGGGGAGGCTCGTGGTGATGGTCGCTGATGGCCACGAGGTTGGAGGCGCTGGCAAATCATGGTCAAACGGCGGTCAAAGCCGTGTTTACCTGGGTTCGAACGGCTTTAGCTGGGAGCGATCGAACAGGGTTGTTCCTGTACGCGTGAAGAGAACGTTGCTGACGTGGATTTGTTTTGAGTGAGTTTTGTTTATATAAATTTTGAATTTCAAATTGTTTTATCGAATAACTTTTTCATACGATATCCGTTTCACGCGATTCTTTTTTTGTTAGGATCGTATTTAAATTCCAGATCTGATGACACTGGTTTGGACAGATTTGGAGACCGTCGAATTTTTGGGTTTAAATCGGATTTAGATTCGATTTAAATTCAAAAAAAAAGGTGAGTGTTTTAACCCACTCACAACTTCTAAAAGTTTTTATGTTTGTTAAATTTATTTTAGATATGAGTAGAAATTTATTTATGACTGTTTGGCATGTTTATTCAATCATATCTGTTAAATCGGGTTATTTAATTTAACTGTTAATTTATTTCATTTATTGCATATTAATTGACAGTTAGAATTTATTTATTTGCATATAAACTACTAGTTAAACAGTTATAAATTTAATTGAATATAAAATGTTAGTTAATAACTGTCAATTATTTCTTGTTATATTGTATATATATTGATGGTTGTTAAACTGATGATGTTTGAAATAATTTTGATTGATGATGGGTGAATGGATGTTTTATTGTATATCATTAAACTACAAGTTATCATGCATTTTTCATTTCATTCGAGATTGTGGTTTGAAATGATATACAACCGCAAATTTTATTTTTAAATTGTGGATTGAAATGATAAATATCCATATCACTTAACCATAGGATAGAAAATTTTATATAGGCACCGGGGTCTATATATAAATTATCTTAAAGTGATTTCTATGGTTTGGATGGGATACGGTTTATAAAAAATTTTAATTTTGATATTTTATAAATGTTATTCTTCTATATATATACATATGAAGTTAAATTTTTTGAATTTAAGCTGTGTATAAATCTATTAAATAAAAATGGGAAAATTGAGAAATGGAATTTGATAATTCATATTATATGTTTAAGTTTGGAAAATTTTAAGGTATGATATTTATAACTGGATTTTTTCCAAGATAAATTTAAAATGAATATTCTAGTATAATTTAATTGAAGAAAATATTTAATTGCTAGAAATTGGAGTTTTATTTATGGATTTTTATGTAAATATGCAAGACTAAATAATAGAACATTTAATTTGGTTGAAGGAATAAATTCCAACTTTAGTTTTGAAATATTAATACTCCAAATGGATATATATATATATATAGAAATTGAAGTGGTTTTGGAACTTGAAAGTGATATTTAAATTTTGGTTTAGACTTTAAATAAAGAAATATATTTGTAAAGCCATGGAAATTATTTTCTTTACAAAGTAACCTTAAAGTCAAACCATTTATTTTATATACCGTTGAATATCCAAACCATTCAAGTTTTAGAAGTTATGGTTTTAAAATATATGAATTTCGAAATATTATGCTTTGAAAGTATAAGTCAAATATTTGGTTTCCAGATATTTTAAATTTTAAAGCAGTATGATTTTGGAAAAGAAATATATTTGGATAAAATGATATCATATTGTTTTGGGTTTTAAGATGTTATCGTATTCAGAGTTTTGAAATGGAATTTTTATTATGGTTTTAAGGTATAAACTATTTTAAATGACCGCGGTGTTATAATAACGATTGGTTGGCAAAGAGACCGGGATCGGATATGGACATACTCTCTGTCGATACCGAAAACCACTTTGACTAACCGTGTACGCGGTGGAGATTCCAGAATGAAGTAGGTGGTGGCGACGTTTCCTGTAAGGTAAATACGTGGACCCGACTCCCGTGAGTTGGCATAAGGTGGCTAAAACAGGAGTGATTCTCGGGCCAATGAGGTCATACCTCTGATCGGACGCTCCTCTTCGATATTATACTTTGACTTTGGTTTGATTCAGTGGCCACTTCTATTTTTGATTTTGGGGGAGTTTGTTCGAGGTGGGCGGTAACTGCGGCTACGCGTTTCCACCAGCCCGGATAGCAATTGGTATATCTACCCTGGCATTGCCTAGTTGTGCCGTGTCACCTACCATACCGAGCCTTTACTACGAGTTTTGTTTTGTACCATACCTATGGAGTGCCCTCTGACGACGCCCAATACGGGGGAGATTACGGTACTGTATAGACTATGGGAATATATTCTGTGTTAAGGGCTATATGGGTAACCCCTTAACGCTATTAAAAAGTAAGTTTATTTTACAATTAGACACTATTATAATAGCGCAATATACTACATAGTAAATAGTTTAACGGATCCTTAGGAGATGTAAATCCCGAGCATCTCTTGAGTTACTGCACTCATATTTACTCCTGTTGATTTAACTCACATAAGTCTTTTAGTTCTGACTCGAGTGTTTTGTCTTTTCAAATTCGCTCGGGTCAGTCCGAGCGTTTCAGGATTTGAAGTTTTAGCTCCGGAGGATGAAGACGAAGATTTGTAGTATTACTAGTATCTACTATATTATTCCACTACACTGTATTCCGCTGCATTGATATTATTGGTATGTGAACTCTGATATTTAATTTTATAAAGAAGAATCAAATGTTTTGACAACAGTTTTATAAACTGTATATTTTATTATTATATTTATCCTTCCGCTGTGAGATTCTATTTTGTTTTTTTCCTTCTCTGTTTTCTTATTTACCCCATAACAATCCGCCCGTCCGTATGGTTTGAATCGGCATGTGTGTCGATTTGAAGCGTGCGAAAAGGCGGGACGTTACAGCTGAGGAACGAGATATCTGAGCCCTCATTTCCAATGAGTCATTATCAAGGTTCGGTCTGCTATCTCTTGGCCGCCGGATTAGTCTTCCTGAGGGCGCCTCGCTTCCCAAACCCATACCCGCTAGAGGAAAAAACTGCCTGAATCATCTATTCGCCCTTCTCTTGAAGTACCGGAAGAGGGGGAAATTCCAAATGAGCCACCTCAAAAGCAAGGTGAGGATTTGGGCCCTGCGGTCGAAGTTCATGATATTGAAACGTCATCTTCCCTTCGAAGGGGAAAAAGAAGCCGGCGTGCAAGTTGAGGAAGGAGAAGGTTGGTGGGACTTCCAAAGTTACGCCTATCCAGCCAGAGAAAGAGGCTTCTTCACAGCACGTTGAAAGTTCTCTGAAGGGCTTATCGAACCTCTCCATTCCCGACGACTTGTTCAACTATGATTTCAATGACCCGGAGTTGTTTAAGTTTCGCTCACCCGCCAGGGGCGATGCGAGTGTCTCAGCCCCGAACCGAGGGGAAAAGACTCCCATTAGCAAAGCCACTGGTCCGTCAGGGGGGAACACTAGGACACACACGGACACATGCACTTCACTTTGCACCTACTTTTCTTTCATCATTTTTTCCCTCGCTGATTCGCTATTGTTTGAATTCTTTGCAAGTGACATGGGGAGTTCGCACGGATATGACTGCCTTCGCGGTTCGTCGACTTTACGCCAATCCGGTCGGGACTCAGGTCTCGAGAAGCGTCGAGACAGAGATAGCGACAGCGACCGAGATTATCATTCCCGGGACTCGTCATTCCGGAAGAAAACTCATTATCAGCCCGAACTCCACCAGGAGACCTCTTCTCATCAGGAGCGAAGCAAAGAAAAGCGCGGTCATAAGATGTCGCATTCCGATGCTCCTCGGGACCAACACTCCGACTCCTCTTCTACCCGGCATTCCCGAGACTCTCATAGGAGGGGAGAACTTTCAAAGCCGTCTCTTCCCGCTCCAGTGACAGGCCCGACAGTGTCGGAGAAACTGACCGAACTCAAGGCCAAATTTCCGAAGATTTGTTTTGATGGGCTAAAGTTTCTCTCAACGATTCACCCTATACCCCGAGATGTTAAGCAAAATGCCATTGCCTGTACCGACGACGTCTATGTTCAACATGACGCATTCGTTCATCTGGATGAGAAGCTTTCTGAAGTCTCTGTGGAGCGCCTGCATGAAATTGACCACCTAAAACTTGAAGCAATTCATGACAGCGATATCATTAAGGCCCAGGATGACGAGTTGACCACTTATAAGTCTGAGCTTGAGGTCGCCCGTCAGCGCGCTAAGGACACCGTCGAGGCTGTTTCCCGCCTTGAATTAACTCATAAGAAAGAGCTTGATGAGTCAGTCCAACGGTGTGGTGCTCTAGCTTTGGAGAAGGACTCCGTTCAGAAGAAGCGGGACATACTCAGCCAACGGGTCAAGGAACTCGAAGAGCAACTCCATGAGGAGAAGAAAGAAAAATTGGCCGCCCAGGTTGAGGCACAACACTATTGCGATGAGATCGTCGCCACCCGGCTCCTAAAGGAGAAACTCGAGAATGATTTCTCCAAAATCGAGGCACTAAAGAATGAGGCTCGCGAGGAGGGCAAAAAGATGGCAACTACCGACATCGACTCTCGCCTTGAGGCGGCCAGGGAGGAAGGTAGGGAAGAGATCAAGACTGAATTCGACCCGCTCATCGCTGAATTCAACGCCCGAGTTCTCATGCATCGAGATCTAACTTTTTTGGGCAAGGGCTACCTCGAGTCTCTGATCGAGGCGTGGGAGACCCTGATTCAAATCAGGAAGGCCGAGAGCGGCGTCGAAGAGGTCGATGAGGAAGCTTTGATTAAGGAGTTCTTGAAGGGAAATTAATCTTCAGACCTATCAGCGGCTAAGGCCCTATACAGCAAAGGTTCCCCCTCGAGGAAAGGAAAGGAAGCAGTTATTGGTCCATCCGGTATCGTGCCCCCAGTTTGTGCGTCTACTCCGCCGGCTAGCCGACCGGTACTTGATCCCTTCGAGCAGCACCTTGGCTACGACCCGGATGCCCTCAGGCTTGGCGTTCATGTTCTATCTCTCATCCCGGAGGGTGAGACCCCTCTGTCAACCGAGATTCCATCGGCACCCGGTAAGCAACTTCTTTGCTTTATAGGGTTTCTGTGTTTTTCTAGAAGCTGTCGTGCTCTAACATTTGTTCTCTTATGACTTTGTGCAGGTTGTTCTGACCCCGAGCCCACTCCGAGGAGCGATGTCGCCAAGGAGCTGGAGAAAGAAACGAGTAAAGCTGCTCGATTTGGCGAGGGTCCTGGCCCAGATGCCCAAGTAATCGGGGCACTCGATGAAGGCAAGTCCGACTCTTCTCCCGAGAGTTTTGAAATAGAAATCACGGGCGCTTCTGAGCATGCATCCGAGCCGAGTATGAAGGAGCGGCTCGATAAAGAGAAGGAAGTGACAGCTAGAGTTAAGGCTGAGCCTCGGGATATGGACCTGGATGACCCCTTGAACAAACCGTTGAAGGTCATCCTCCCTGGCGGGTCCAAGCCTATGGACGTTCCCCCTACATCTTCGGTCGTCACCCCTCCATCAGGGAAGGATTCCAAGGGTAAGCGCTCTGTGAAGGAATCATCCGGGAAGAAGTCGAAGAAACACAAGAAGTGACCATCGTCCTCGTTCAACGAGAGTTAATTTAGGTCATGTAATGATTTTTGCAGATTGTGTAAATAGGCTGTCGACTCTGGACTTCGGAGCGCTTTTGTAGCGAAAAGCTTTTCAGGAATAAAGTTCAGTTTCATTTTCTGTCTTTTCAAAAGATTCTTGTCATTCATTTTTCTTCGTGATTATGATTGTGAGTGAAATCTGAACTGCTGTGAATAACACAGACCTCCAGGTTCACCTTTACATAACTTGGGAAATCTTTGGAGTTGTTCAATCTCCATTCTGTGCTTTATGTATTTAAAATATTTCCTAGCCCGCATGTCGGGGACTCGGCATATCCAAGCCATTTGTGTCATAGTTCATATTCAAGGGGCTTGGAGATCTGAATCACTTACATTCGAGTCCACGCTCTGGGGACTTCGAGTAATCCAGTCCGCGCTCCGAGGACTTGGAGATTTTGGATCGTTTATACTCGAGTCCGCATTCCGGGGACTTCGATGAAAGAGGGGGCTATGCGGCAGGATCGTGTAATATGGAATAATGAAATAGTCTAGGTAGATAAAGTAGGTAAATATAAGCAGACACCAAGGCTTTTATACTGGTTCGGACTTCTCGTCCTACGTCCAGTCCCTAAGCTCCTCTTAGGAATTTCACTAACTAACACCCTCACTTCACCCAGAGGAATAGGTTTACAATTTACCCGAACAACCGAACGGGATTTCTTGCCTCAACTAACGAAGAGGACTTCAACTCAATTACTAAAATACAATATTTCGACTTGTTGTGTTCTTGTCAACACTAATGAGTCTAATGTAGTACAATATTCCTATAATCTTATCCTCGAGAGTATGCAATGTGTTTGTGAAGATTTAGGAATGTTAATTGCTATGAATCAAAAGAATGTTATAAACAAAAACAGTGATTCGAGCAATAGATTGGTGATTGCTTTGAGAATATCTAGAGAATATGAACAAGAGAATAGTAAGATTAAAGCAAGAGAATTCGGTGAATTAATTGATGTTAGAATCATGTATATATACTTGTAGAAGAGGTGCATAAGTTGTCAAAGGTTGCAAACAAGAGATGCTTCCATTTCCATTGATGAATTGTTGCAACTCTTGGGAAGAAGAAGGTGTCATTTCAGAGAAAATTCGCAGGTTTAAATTCAGTCGACTGAAAATACAAAGAAAAATTTTCAGGAACAATTTCAGTCGACTGCACAGGTAATTCAGTCGACTGAAACTGTGTGATTTTGTATATGTGTACAGTTTCAGTCGACTGGCCATGTCTGTTCAGTCGAATGAAGTATAAAAGTATGCACAGTGATCATGTGAATGAAGTTTTTATGAATGTGTTCTAATGTTCGTGCAAATCTCTTGAGGATAGATTTTAACAAATAATCTAGACTAAGACACATAGAAAAATCATACTAATGTTTATACTTTGGTCTTCATCTATCTTCTTCTAGCTTTTGCATTCTCTTCCTATTTGTTGAAGCTCATTGACATTGATCAAAATCTTCGTGTATCAACATTCTCCCCCTTTTTGATTGATGACAATACTTTTGTAGAGATGTATATACTTACTTTCTCCCCCTGAATGTATGCACTATCTTTTCTACAAAACAAAGTTAGTACCATAGATTTTCTCCCCCTTTGTCATCGACAAAAGGAAGAACTAACAGTAGTAATAATATATCAAAACAATCACTAAATAAGCATGAACTAAGAGAAATAAAAATGTTATGACAGACAAGCATAAAATAGCTATTAGAAAGTTTAAAAATAGACAACAAAATCACTCATCCTTGTCCCAGTCATATGAACCTTCCCTTCCAGTTGGTTCACGTATGACGGGTCCTCCTATTTGTGGTCTAGGTGCTCTTCCTCCTTGGCCACAACTAGCTCCGCTTGCGCTGCTACTTGTATGCTCTTCGGATGTCGTCCATGTAAACGTGGGTGCCGGACGTTTGCCGTGAGATGTTGAAGCAGTAGTGGTGCTTGAGCATGAGATTGCATCCCAAAGCTTGTTGAAGAATCCTTTGATTTTATCAAGCTTATGATCTACCTTTTTAAGATGAGTGTCAAGAATTTGTTGATTTCTTGACAATATCCCCAAGGATTGGTTGGTAGTGAAGCTTGGGTCAACAAGACAAATTTCATCATCTTGCTCGAGATGTTCTTCGTGGCGCGGTTGAGGAGGTTGTTGTTGTTGTTGTTCTTGATGCCTTGCTTCCCATTCGGCAAGTGATATTATGCGAGGAGGTCGAGATGGGAGTTGCATTAGGCTTATGGTCCGATGGTTAATCTGATGGACCATTGTATTCTCTGATTCAGGTAATGGCGTATCGACATTTAGGAGAAGTCGCATGATGTACTCTCCAAAGTAAATAGTGCGCATTTTGCCATTGTTGAAAGTGAGAAACTCATCAAGAATAAGCTGTACCCAATTAACTTGTATATTGCCAAAAATAGCATATAGTGCTCGATAGTTATTTTGGTAGACAATTTCGTACGATCCCGTACGAGGTGTAATTGTTCTCATTAGGGCTTTATGGAGAATTCTTGCCATAGGTCGAAGGGAGGTGGACTTAAAATCCCTAAAGTTGATATTATCCTCTATAAATCGATGGTTGATGTTGTCACGAATGTGTGGATTGAAATCTATCTCCTCGAGCTTTCTTCCAACATTTGGGGATTCTAAAATGTGTGCTATTCTATCCAAGGAGAACCAAACTTTCTTTCCACACACTATACTCCAAACACTATTGTTTTGATTTCTTGGAGTTTGGTGTCCAAGATTAAGATTAGCATAAAATAATTTTACCATTACATGATTAATGGCATGATCATTTCTTTTCAAATCTAGAAGTGGAGTAAAACCTGCCGGATCTATTAATGCTTGAAGGTTGTAGGTTTGAAAGCTTTGAAAATCAACGAAAGAATGCTCAAAAATTCGAGAATTCTTCATCTTGTTCCATCGAGTGGCAGCGGTTCCATCATAAAGCCATTGTGCTATTTGAGCATCAATTGGCTCGGAGGATGAAGAAGATGAGGCTCTTGATCTTTTTGGTGCCATTTTGGTGAGAATTTATTTGATTTTGAGGAATTTGAAAGCTAGGGTTTCGAATAGATTTGGGGAAGAAGGTTGTAGGAGGTAAAAGTGAATAGGTATGGTAATTTTTGGTGGTTAAAAGGGGAAATTCTGCCTGGGAAGCAGCGTTCAGTCGACTGAATATTCTGTTCAGTCGACTGAATCAAAGACCGAAGTGTTCTGTGATAGATTCAGTCGACTGAGAAGTACATTCAGTCGACTGAATTTTGTTGCTGAAATTTTCTGTTGAATTTTCAGTCGACTGTGCAGATGTTTCCAGTCGACTGAACTTTGCATATATTATTTTCTGTCATATTTTCAGTCGACTAAGCAGAGGAATCCAGTCGACTGAAACATGCAATGTTGTTGTTTCAGTTAATTGTTGAAATTAAACAAATTATTTAAAGGAATAGTTACAAAAATATTGATATAAATATTTCAAAATTCAACTATTTCTTTGGGGATGGACTCGGAGTCTTCTTTTCTTCATTCTTCATGTAATTTATATCCCATGAATTTGGACTATATTGAGGAGTCTTAGGAGACATCCAAGGATTCACAGGATCAACTGGTGTACGATAAAATGAAGATGGATCAAGTGAGCTAACAGGGCGAAGTAGGGGTTCAGCCACTTCGTTTTTCTTTGATCCATAGAAGCGTAAACCGATTTGTTCTAGAAAACTCAAACGTCTTGCCGTAACTTTTTGCTCGAAGTATAGCTCTCGTTGAAGATCTATTTGTTGTTGTTGAAAGTGATGAATTTCATCAATCTTTCTTTTTGTGTCAGGGGAAATAAATAGTCCTCGTTTTGCCATTTTAGATTCTGGTGTGAAAACAGTTCGATAATTTTCCCATTTGTAAACCGGCTCATGTGCTGGTGTTGGTGTGGGAGGTTTTGGCGATGTTAGAGTGTTATCAACTGACGAGGTGATATTGATTGGAGAGAAGGAGTTGTTTGACGACATTTTGTATTGAAATTTGATTAAGCTTTTAATTGTAAGATCGAGATGTGAAAAATAAAAAAATTTGAGTTTATTTATAGTCGAGCTTTACTAAATAACTAAAGGTTATAATTTATTTTAAAATTTGTAACCGTACAATGATTTAGTGGTTAGGAGAATGTTGATAGAAAAGTATGGTTCATATTAATAATTCAGTTTTAAAACGTGTGGTTTAAAATTACATAATGTAACATATAACATTTCTGAAAAATATTGTATATTTTCATTCAGTCGACTGAACAGATTTTTTTAGTCGACTGAAATGATTAAATATTTTAAAATTATATTTAATTGATATCTTTAAAGGATATTATAACTAATTTTCGTCGAAGTTTTATGAAGGAGTTTTCTAATAGAGGTTTAGTAAATATATCGGCAATTTGATTTTCGGTAGAAATATGTTCTAAATTAATTATTCCTTTTTCGATATTGTCTCGTAAAAAATGGTGGCGAATATCTATATGTTTTCTACAAGAGTGATTAACAGGATTTTTAGATAAGTTTATGGTACTTGTATTATCACAATATATTGTAGAATTTGTTAAATTTATATTAAAATCTTTAAGTGTTTGTTGCATATATATAACTTGTGTGCAAGCTAAAGCAGCTGATATATCTCTGCTTCGCATGTGGAAAGTGAGACACAATTTTGTTTCTTACTAAACCAAGACACAAGTGATTTTCCAATGAAATGGCAAGTACCACTTGTACTTTTTCTATCCGTTCGGGATCCACCAAAATCAGCATCACTGAATGACACTAACTCAAACGAACATTCCTTTGGATAGAAAAGACCGAAATCTTTAGTTTGGTTAAGATATTGCATTATTCGTTTTACTGCTCTTAAGTGTGAATCTTTAGGATCGGATTGAAAACGTGCACATAAACAAAGACTCATCATTATGTCAGGTCTACTAGCGGTTAAATAGAGCAAAGAACCTATCATACTTCTAAACAATTTTTGATCTACGCTTTTGCCATTTTCATCTCGATCGAGATGTGTAGTGGTACTCATAGGAGTAGGTTTAGCAGAAGTGTTTTCCATACCAAATCATTTTATTAAATTATCACAATATTTTTCTTGGTTTATAAAAGTTCCATTTGTTAATTGTTTGATTTGAAGTCCGAGAAAATATGATAGTTCTCCCATATGAGACATTTCGAACTCATTAGTCATTATATCTGAAAATTCTTTACACAAATTTTCATTTGTTGAACCAAAAATAATATCATCTACATATATTTGAATTATTAAAATATCTTTGGCAGTATTTTTAATAAAAAGTGTTTGATCTACTTTTCCAATTTTAAATCCTGAGTTTAATAAATAACTTCTAAGTCTTTATACCAAGCAGGAGGAGCTTGTTTAAGACCATATAGGGCTTTCTTTAATTTAAATACATGATCCGGATATTTTTCATGTATAAATAACGGAGGTTGTTCTACATATACATTTTCTTTAATAAAACCATTTAAAAATGCACTTTTAACATCCATTTGATAAAGTTTAAAATTGTGAAAACAAGAAAAGGCTAATAGTATACGTATTGCTTCCAATCTTGCAATGGGAGCAAATGTTTCTTCAAAATCAATACCTTCTTCTTGATTATACCCTTGTGCTACTAGTATTGCTTTATTCCTTGTTATATTACCTTGTTCATCTACTTTATTTTTGTAAATCCATTTTGTTCCAATTACTGATTGATTATTAGGACGGGGAACTAATTCCCAAACATTGTTACGTTCAAATTGATTTAATTCTTCTTGCATTGCGATAATCCAATAATCATCTGTTGATGCTTCTTTTGGATTTTTAGGTTCTATAGATGAAATGAAAGCCACATGGCTCATTTGATTTAGTTGATTTCTTGTTCTAACTTGAGAATTTATTTCTCCTATTATATGTTGAGTTGGATGATCTTGTAATATTCTAGGAGGAGATCTTAGTTCATTATTATTTTCAGGGTTTATTTCTTCTATATTTATTAATTCTTCATCATCTTTTACATTTAAATTTTGTATTAAAGTTTTCATCAAAAGATATATGTAGAGTTTCTTCAATTAAGTTTGTTCGTTTATTAAATACTCGATATGCTTTACTTCGTTCAGAATATCCTACGAAAATTCCTTCATCAGCTTTTGAATCGAATTTTCCTAGTTGATCTTTTGTATTTAAAATAAAACATTTTGATCCAAATATTTTAAAATAAGATATATTTGGTTTTTTATTATTGAATAGTTCATAAGAAGTATTTTTAGTTAAAGGTCTAATTGAATTTCTATTTAATACATAACATGCAGTAGCAACTGCTTCTGCCCAAAAATGTTTTGGTAGAGAACACCCATTTAACAATGTTCTTGCGCATTGTTGTAATGTTCTATTCTTTCTTTCTATAACTCCATTTTGTTGAGGAGTTCTAGGAAAAGAAAATTTATGATTAATTCCTTTCTTTTTACAAAATGTTTCAAAAACTTCATTTTCGAATTCACCTCCATGATCACTTCGAATATTTTTAATTTTCAAATCTTTAATGTTTTGAATTCTTTTGACAAATGTTTTAAAATGCTCAAAAATGTCGCTTTTATTTTTCATAAAAATAGTCCATGTATATCTTGAAAAATCATCAACAATTACAAATACGTATCGACTATGATTAATGGATTGAACTTGTGTTGGTCCGAATAAATCCATATGTAGTAATTCTAATGGTTGTAAAGTTGAAATATTTTTCTTAGATTTAAAAGATGATTTCATTAATTTTCCTTTCTGACAATCATCACAAAAATTATTTATTTTAAAATTTATTTTGGGTAATCCTCTTACTAGTTCATTTTTAGAAAGTTTTCTAATAGTTTTAAAATTTATATGACAAAATCTTTTGTGCCATAACCAAGGATCATAATCTTTGGCAAGTAAACACATACTTGAATTATGATTAATATTCATATTTAAAACATAAATATTTCTATCTCTATTTCCTTCAAAAATAAGATTTTGGTTTTGATCAAAAATACTACATTTATTACTCGAGAAAGTTATTTTAAAACCTTTGTCACATAATTGACTTATGCTAAGTAGATTATGTTTTAAATTTTCAACTAATGAAACATTTGTTATAAAAGGTAAATTTGATGTACCGTAATTGTTCACATCTCCTTTGCCAATGATATAGCCTTTTGAATTGTCTCCGAAGGTAACCGAGCCACCATCAAAGTATGTGATGTTTGTAAGCATATCTTTGTCTCCGGTCATGTGTTTTGAACAACCACTATCTAATATCCATTTCTTCTTTTTAAATGGGACCTGAAAATAAATATGAGATTGTTGGTACCCACTTTTTAATAGGGTCCTAAGAAGTTAGAGTTTTAGGAAACCAAACCCAGTTTGGTTTAGTGTCCTTTTTATAAATATAGTTTTTATTATGATGAACATTATCCATAAATGTTTTAATATATTTATTTCTTATTAATACATTGTTAGTTTTTGGTACCCAAATTGTAACTAACTTGTTTTGTACTTTTGTTTTAATAGGTTTCTTAATTAATTTTTGTCGTTTTGAATCCATATTCCTTTTAAAATTTGTATTTTTCTTTTTAGGAATTTTTGACTCCTTATTATATCCTAATCCATGTTTATTTGAAGAGAATTGAGAATTTTCTAAAATCTTAGATAAATTTTCTCTTCCTTTGTTAAAGTTAGAAACATTTTTAGTGATGTTCTCTAATCTAATTTGAAGACTATTATTTTCTAACTCAATTTGTCTAATTTTAGTTTTTAAATCATGATTTTCAGAAATAATTATATCATTCTTTAATTTGAGTTTCAATTTCTTGACTTAAAAGTGATAATTGAATTTCCGAATTTGAATAAGATTCTTGAATTTTTTCAAGTTCTTCTTCAAGAATTTTCTTTTCATCATTTAACATATCTCTCTCAAACTCAGCTTTGTTTTGATTTTCACGAATTTCCTTAGTTTTCTTTTTAAGAATTTTTATTGTGCTTAAGAGTTCAGTGTCTACTTCAATTAAATCGTCGAAAGTTAAATTATTTACCTCAGATTCTTGAGCCATGAAGCATACATTTGCTTGTACATTGTCGCTATCACTATCACTTTCGGATGATGATGAATCTGAATCGTCCCATGTTACAGAAAATGCCTTCTTTTTGAATTTATCTTTCTTGTTTTTGTTGTTGAAGTTTTTCTGATTTTCCTTCATTTGTTCTTGACAATCTTTTTGCATATGTCCTTTCTTATGACAATTGAAGCATTCTATATTTGAGGATGATGGTTTGTTCAAGAAATTCTTTTTGAATCCCGTTTTGTTTCCTTTTCTATACTTTAGGAATTTCTTGAAATTTTTGGCTATAAATGCTAGATCCTCATCTTCAGACTCTGATTCTTCCTTTTCCGCATGAAAAGCAATATTCTTTCTTTCTTGAGCTTGATCCTTTTTAGCTTGCATATTTACTTCATACGACATAAGATTTCCAATCAATTCTTTTGGTTTCATTGTAGATAAATCATTTTCTTCCTCGATGGCTAATACTTTTCTCTCCCATTCATCAGTGAGTGAATTTATAATTTTAGACACAATGTCAAAGTCCGCGTATCTTTCTCCTAGTCCGATTAGAGCATGATGAATGTCTTGAAATCTTGAGTACATGTCATTGATGGATTCATTTTGTCGCATTCTAAAGTTTTGGAATTGATTCTTCAATATGGATATCTTAGTTTGTTTAACCTTGTTTGTGCCTTCATGTATGACTTTAAGTGTTTCCCATATCTGATATGCAGTAGTACATATGCTAACACGGTTGAATTCATTTCTATCCAGGGCGCAAAAAAGCATATTCATAGCTTTAGCATTTGCACTTGCTTCATTCTTTTGAGTTTGTGTCCATGTAGGATAATCGGTTGTAGGTACAATGAACTTTGCTTGAGTAGCATTCCAGGCTTCGAAACTTGTTGCTTGCATATAAATTCTCATCCTTGTAGCCCAATAGTTATAGTTTAGTCCATTGAATAGAGGAGGTCTTTGGGTGCATTGTCCTTCCGCAAATGTAGAACTATAAGCAGATGGTGTGCTTGTGCTTGCGTTATTTTCCATATTACCAGTGTGTCTAATAACGGTGTTATGGTTATAGGACGGCCAAGCTCTGATACCAATTGAAAGAGGGGGCTATGCGGTAGGATCGTGTAATATGGAATAATGAAATAGTCTAGGTAGATAAAGTAGGTAAATGCAAGGAGACACCAAGACTTTTATACTGGTTCGGACCTCTCGTCCTACGTCCAGTCCCTAAGCTCCTCTTAGGAATTTCACTAACTAACACCCTCACTTCACCCGGAGGAATAGGTTTACAATTTACCCAAACAACCGAACGGGATTTCTTGCCTCAACTACCGAAGAGGACTTCAACTCAATTACTAAAATACAATATTTCGACTTGTTGTGTTCTTGTCAACACTAATGAGTCTAATGTAGTACAATATTCCTATAATCTTATCCTCGAGAGTATGCAATGTATTTATGAAGATTTAGGAATGTTCATTGTTATGAATCAAAAGAATGTTATAAACAAAAACAGTGATTCAAGCAATAGATTGGTGATTGCTTTGAGAATATCTAGATAATATGAACAAGAGAATAGTAAGATTAAAGCAAGAGAATTCGGTGAATTAATTGATGTTAGAATCATGTATATATATACTTGTAGAAGAGGTGCATAAGTTGTCAAAGGTTGCAAACAAGAGATGCTTCCATTTCCATTGATGAATGGTTACAACTCTTGGGAAGAAGAAGGTGTCTTTTCAGAGAAAATTCGCAGGTTTAAATTCAGTCGACTGAGCAGGAGATTCAGTCGACTGAAAATACAAAAAAAAAATTCAGGAACAATTTCAGTCGACTGCACAGGTAATTCAGTCGACTGAAACTGTGCAATTTTGTATATGTGTACAGTTTCAATCGACTGGCCATGTCTGTTCAATCGACTGAAGTATAAAAGTATGCACAGTGATCATGTGAATGAAGTTTTTATGAATGTGTTCTAATGTTCATGCAAATCTCTTGAGGATAGATTTTAACAAATAATCTAGACTAAGACACATAGAAAAATCATACTAATGTTTATACTTTGGTCTTCATCTATCTTCTTCTAGCTTTTGCATTCTCTTCCTATTTGTTGAAGCTCATTGTCATTGATCAAAATTTTTGTGTATCAACATTCGAGTACTCCAGTCCACGCTCCGGGGACTTGGAGATTTTGAGTCGTTTATACTCGAGTCCGCACTCTGGGGACTTCGAGTACTCCAGTCCACGCTCCGGGGACTTGGAGATTTTGAGTCGTTTATACTCGAGTCCGCACTCCGGGGACTTCGAGTACTCCATTCCGCGCTCCAGGGACTTGGAGATTTTGAGTCGTTTATACTCGAGTCCACACTCCGGGGACTTCGAGTACTCCAGTCCGCGCTCCGGGGACTTGGAGATTTTAAGTCGTTTATACTCGAGTTTGCACTCCGGGGATTTCGAGTACTCCAGTCCGCGCTCCGGAGACTTGGAGATTTTGAGTCCTTTATACTCGAGTCCGCACTCCGGGGACTTCGAATACTCCAGTCCACGCTCCGAGGACTTGGAGATTTTGGGTCGTTTATACTCGAGTCCGCACTCCGGGGACTTCGAGTACTCCAGTCCGTGCTCCGGGGACTTGAAGATTTTAAGTCGTTTATACTCGAGTCCGCACTCCGGGGACTTCGAGTACTCCAGTCCGCGCTCCGGGGACTTGGAGATTTTGAGTCGTTTATACGCGAGTCCGCACTCCGGGGACTTCAAGTACTCCAGTCCGCGCTCCGGGGACTTGGAGATTTTAAGTCGTTTATACTCGAGTCCGCACTCCGGGGACTTCGAGTACTCCAGTCCGCGCTCCGGGGACTTGGAGATTTTGAGTCATTTATACTCGAGTCCGCACTCCGGGGACTTCGAGTACTCCAGTCTACACTTCGGGGACTTGGAGATTTTCAATCGTTTATACTCGAGTCCGCACTCCGGGGACTCCGAGTACTCTAGTCCGCGCTACGGGGACTTGGAGATGTTAAGTTGTTTCTGAGCGTCCGTACGCTAGTCAGAATATCATAATTTTCAGCCGCTTGTCATAGGAATATCATACGCAGAGACATTAATCATTTATGAAAAAGGTGGCTTCAAGCCTTTATTAATGAGAGCAAGCTGAATTGTCTTATTACATGCCAAGAACTGGAAATGGAAACATACTGGAAATAAGTGCAACTACTGCATAAAGGAAATAGATTAAGTGTAGTAACACCGCAAGTGCTCGCTGTTCCATGCTCGGGGGAGTGTCACACCATCGACGGTCTCTAGCTTGAAAGTTCCTTCTCCAAGCCTCCGTTCGACGACGTATGGACCTTCCCATGCGGGGTTCATATGTGACGGGACTGGAAAAACTCGTTTCAAAACGAGATCTCCCACATCAAAAATTCTTGGTCGGACTTTCTCATTATAATATCTCGCGACCCGATGTTTGTACGAGGCTGCTCTCAGATAAGCTTCTTCGCGTTTTTCATCGATAAAGTCCAATGATTCCAGTAAGAGATCCTGGTTTGATGCGGGGTCGTAATGAGTCACCCGATGTGATGGAACTTCAAGTTCTATGGGTATGATGACTTCCGTGCCGTATGCCAATGCGAATGGTGTGTGGCCAGTCGCGGTCTTATGGGTAGTTCTATAGGCCCAAAGCGCTGTCGGGAGTTCATCTACCCACTTGCCTCTAGCTTTTTCCAAACGCTTCTTCAATATGGACTTGATTTTTTTTTTACAGCTTCTACCTGCCCATTCGCCTTCGGGTGAGCAACTGCTGCGAACCTTTTCTCAATGCCATACTTCTGACAAAATTCTTTGAATTCTTTGCTCTCGAATTGAGTCCCGTTATTTGTTATGATGGTCCGTAGAAGACCAAAGCGACATATGATATTTCGTACAACGAAATTAATGACTTTCTTGGTGGTGATCGTGGCCATAGGCTCTGCTTCTGCCCATTTGGTGAAATAATCGATTTCCACTATTGCATATTTCATGCCTCCTTTGGCTAAGGGTAAAGAACCAATCAGGTCAATTCCCCACGTTGCAAATGGCCAGGGACTAACCATTTGCGTGAGTTCCGTCGGCGGGGCTCTAGGAATTTTCACGTATACCTGGCATTTGTCACATTTCCTCACATAGTCTGCGGCGTCGCGGTTCACGGTTGGCCAATAGTATCCGTAGTGGAGGAGTTTCTTTGCCAAAGTTTGCCCCCCGGTATGATCACCACACTCTCCCTCATGGACTTCTTCCAGTACCCGTTTTATCTCGTCATGGGCCACACACCGGAATAAGGGGGTCGAGAATCCCCTGCGATACATTACTCCGTTCTGTATTACATAACGCGAGGCCTTACGAAGGACTTGGCGTCTTTCGCTCCTTTTCTCAGGCAAATCCCCATGTAGTAAGTACTGTTTGATCGGGGTCAACCATGATTCCCTTTCGAGTTCGGTCTCCAAGGCGAAATCTATCTCCATCATGTCTATACTTGGGGAAAGTAGGGTCTCGACAGGGAACAATCCCATCTGTTGTGCATCGCCAGTGCTTGCGAACTTTGCTAACGAGTCAGCTTCTCTATTCTGTTCGCGTGGGACATGGGAGATGTCATAATATTCGAGACTTGCCAGTAGTCCTCGAGTGCGAGCAAGGTAAGGAGCCAGTCTCTGCCCCTTTGCTTGATAGTCTCCCCGTGCCTGATAAACTACCAGCTGTGAGTCACAGAAGATTTCGATTGACTTCACTCCCAACTCGATAACGAGTTTCAAGCCAGCAATCAATGCCTCATATTCGGCTTCGTTATTTTTTGCTGCAAATTCAAGCTTCAAAGCGTAGCAGATTGATCGGTCTTCTGGGGTTATGAGGACGATACCTGCCCCTGAGCGATGGTCGTTAGGTGCCCCATCGGTGTACATCTTCCATCGAACGGGAGGTGCGACCCTGTGTTCGCTCGGTTCATTTGGCAGAGTGAACTCGGCGATGAAGTCTGCTAGTGTTTGTCCTTGTATAGCCCTTCGTGGCAGGTAGGCAATGTCGAACTGACTCAACTCAATGTTCCATTTTAGCAGCCTTCCGGAAGTTTCCGGTCGTTGGAGTACTTGTCGCAATGGTTGGTCAGTGTAGACACTGATCGAGTGTGCCTGGAAGTATGGACGAAGCTTGCGTGATGCAATCACCAAGCAATACGCGAGTTTCTCAATCTTTGGATAGTTTCTTTCCGCCCCCGTCAGGCTTTTACCAACATAGTAAACTGGCCTTTGAACTCGGTCCTCCTCGCAGACCAGGGCTGTGCTGATGGCATGTTGAGAGATCGCTAAGTATACGTACAACATCTCGTGGTCTACTGGTTTCGACAGCACCGGGGGACTCTCCAGGCGTCTTACCAGAGCCCGTAACACTTCGTCGCAGTCGATGGTCCATTCAAAGTTTCTCTTTCCTTTCTTTATAATTTCAAAGAATGGAATACACTTGTCTATAGCTCTGGATATGAATCGACTCAGCGCAGCCACTTTTCCGTTCAAGCTTTGCACCTGTTTGATGGTTCTGGGTACTCGTATATCTCGGATGGCCTGGATCTTTTCCGGGTTAGCTTCAATTCCTCGTGCATTCACAATGAAGCCCAAGAATTTTCCTGATGCCACGCGAACGAACATTTCAAAGGATTGATCTTCATCCCGAAGTGCCTCAGTATATCGAACATCTCTGCTAAGTCTCGGATGTGGTCGTTTGATTGTCGTGACTTCACAAGCATGTCATCCACGTAGACTTCCATCGTTTTTCCAATCTGATCTTTGAACATTCGATTTACCAGACGTTGGTAAGTTGCTCCTGCGTTCTTCAATCCGAAGGGCATTACTACGTAGCAATACAACCCGACGTTTGTGACAAAGCTGATGTGCTCTTGGTCCGGTATGTGCATCAGAATTTGATTATAGCCAGAGTACGCGTCCATAAATGATAGTAACTCGTGTCCGGCTGTTGAATCGACCAGTTGGTCGATCCTTGGTAGTGGGAAACTGCCCTTTGGGCAGGCATTGTTTAAATCAGAGTAATCAACACAAGTTCTCCATTTCCCGTTGGCTTTCTTTACCAATACTGGGTTGGACACCCATTCAGGGTAGAGGGCGTCGCGGACGAACCCGTTGGTTTTGAGTTTGTCCACCTCCTCTTTGAGAGCTGCGGACCTCTCTGGATCCATGCCTCTCCTTTTCTGTTTCACGGGGACGTGTTTTGGGTCTATGTTCAACATATGACTCGCAATTACAGGAGAAATCCCACACATATCAAAATTTGTCCAAGCAAACACATCAAGGTTCGCTCGAAGGAAGTCGATAAGGTTTTCAGCTGTCACGGGGTCTAGTCATGATCCTATTTTAAGAACTCGTGATGGGTCGCTGCGGCTAACTGAGATGTCAATAGTTAGTTCAGCTGGCGCTGCATTCGTTTCCCTGGGTTCCCCATCATCGTCTCTCGGATCTAAGTCTCTATGGATCCGAGAATGTTGCCCGAGCCAGGGCTCGTGCGTTAGTTGTCAATCATCAGAATTTTGGATGTGGACAAAGCTTTCCACGACCTTTCCTTTCTCCCTACGCTGCGCTTCTCTAAGCTCAGCCACGTAGCATGCACGTCTGGTTGCCTGATCACCATTCACTACTCCTACTCCTTTGTCTGTGGGAAATTTTAACGTCAAACACCACGGGGCCAAGGCTGCCCTGAAGTCTGCGAGGGCTGGTCATCCCAGGCATACGTTGTATGGTGAATCAACATCCAACACTATGAATGGCAGGATTCGCACTCTCCTGCATTCTCCTTGCCCCAGTTCAACTGGTAACTCCACATATCCTACTGCGTCCATTGCTGCGCCATTAAAGCCATGGATTCGGGATTTAGATGGTTTCAAATCCTTAGTCTCCAGCTTCATTTGGTCATATGCTTTCTTGAAGATGATGTTAACGGAACTTCCGCAATCGATTAGAATTCTTCTTACGAATGTCGGTCCAATGGTCGCGGATATAACCATTGGATCGATAGTAGGGGCTTCCACCTTATCCGCATCTCTATTCCTGAATACAATATCGTCGTTCATCGTACGCTGCTGCTTTGCGGGAGCTCCATCCTCCACATTTAAACAGCACTCATACTCCGTATGTCTCAAAGAATTAGCATATCGCTCCATCTCCTGCCAATTCTTATCCGCGGGATGAGGTCCACCAGCAATTGTGTTAATAACCAATCTTCCCACAGTCCGAGCAGGTTGTTCTGGCTGGCGTGGAGCTGGCCCGCGTCCGGGGTCCGATGTCTCCTGTTTACTGTCTGGCGAGTCTCTGACAAATTCCTGTAGCTTCTTCTACCTAATCAATTTCTCAATAGCGTCATGAAGATGCCTGCACTCGTCAGTGTTATGTCTGTAGGACTCGTGAAAGGGGCAATACTTCCCAGTCCGCTTCTGCTCCTCTGTTGATTCCTTTGGGCGTGGTTTTCTTTATTGAAAAGTGTTACAGGTCGACAAGTAGATGTTCTCAAGAGATGTATTCAGTGGAGTGTATTCGTTGTAGGTCGGGATTCTTGACTTCCATCTCCCCGTTTCCTTCTTCTTCCTTCCGGGATCTCCGCCTCTAGTTGCTTTAGACTGCCCGGGCTCGTTTTGGACGTTGGCTTGAGCTTTCTCAGGGTTATCTCCGATTATCTTCGCAGCGATGTAACTCTTTACAGATTCCTGACCGGGCCCCGGTGCCTTGTCTTTCCTTGTCCACCGAGCTTCTTCCCTCCTTATGAATTGATGGGCTTTCGAATAAAAACGTTCCAGCATGGCTGGGGGCTTTCCTGCCAACCAATCTCCAAATTCAGAATCTGGATCCACTCCACGCATTACTGCCATCAAAATTGCGTGATCGTTAGGATTGCTCACTTCAGTAGCGGCAACATGAAATCTTTGCAAGTATGCTTTCAGTGATTCTCCTGGAGCTTGGGTCACACTTGACAAGGACATCACATCCTTGGGACGAGTAGTGTGTATTCTGAATTGTTCTATGAATTTTCTTGCTAATTCGTCGAAGCTGGAGATTAACCGTGGAGGAAATCGAGTGAACCACATGGTGGCGATTCCGGATAAAGTTATCGGGAAGCACCTGCACTTGGTTGCGTCGTTGGCTCTTGCTGAATCCATCATCTATCCATACCTCATTACATGCTGTCTAGGGTCAGTTTTCCCTTCATAGGCAGGAATGGTGGGCATGTTAAACTTCCTTGGGTATTCAGCCTGTAGGATGGTATCTGTGAAGGGAGTATGACTCTTGGAAACTCCCCAATCTTCGTTAGTCAACCTTGGTTTTCTTTCATCAGCTACCTAACCATAGCTTTCAAGTCGGGGGTAGGTATGGAAGATGGATGTAACGACCCGGTGTTTTCAACCATTCGCATCCGCATATGTCGGACTTGAATTGTTCAAAATACCGCGTTGTAAAAAAATAAATTTGGCAGAACTCAGAATATGCAGTAAATAATTAATCACAGAATCACAGACACAGAATCAGAATACTCGCAGCGGAATTAAAAATACTTAGTGGTTCATGAAGCCACTATAAATATTCTTACTCAAGTAAAATTTACATAGTCTTAAATCCAAATATAGTTTTAACTTATCAGTAAACAGTCCAAATGTCCACTAGTCTTGATTTTTAGATAAAGAACTGGAAAGGAAGTTTGCCAGCAGCTTGAAAGTGATCTACAGAAATCCTAGCTCCGGGATGAAAACTGAACTGCAACTCAGGCTGACCCGAGCGTAACATAAAACATAAACACTCGAGTCAGGACATACATACTTATATAGTGTAAGCTAATTCAAGTGTACTGTAATATAGAGCAAGTAACTTAAAGGATGCTTGGGACCGCCCATCCTCTAAGGATCCGTTAAACTATTTACTATGTAGTATATTGCGCTATTATAATAGTGTCTAATTGTAAAATAAACTTACTTTTTAATAGCGTTAAGGGGTTACCCATATAGCCCTTAACACAAATAATGCCAATAGTCTATACAGTACCGTAATACCTCCTGATCGGGAAGCTACCAGAGGATACTCCATAGGTACGACACAAATAGAAACTCGTAGTAGGCTCGCTAGGGTAGGTGACACGGCACAACTAGGTAATGCCATGGTAGATATACCAATTGCTATCCGGACCGGTGGAAACGCGTAGCCGCAGTTACCGCCCACCTCGAACAACACTCCCAAATCAAAGGTGCGCACCAAACAATCACAAGAGTAATAGAATGGCATACGAAGAAGTGCGTTCGATCAGAGGTGCTACCTCATTAATCCGAGAATCGCTCCTGTTTTAGCCACCTTATGCCAACTCACGGGAGTCGGGTCCACGTATTTACCTTAAAGAAACCGTCACCACCATCCTACTTCATTCTGGAATCTCTACCGCGTACACGGTTAGTCAAAGTGGTTTTCGGTATCGACAGAGAGTATGTCCATATCCGATTCCGGTCTCTTTGCCAACCAAACGTTATTATACCCCGTGGTTATAGTTTAAAAATGGTATTTTTACAAATCAAATATATTTCAAATACCTTCAATATCAAATTCTTGATTAAAACATTTCATTTGATAATATACCATTTCAACTTATTCAATTTAATTTGGAATTTATTGCTTTTAACAAACTTTAAAATCAATTTCTTCCTTTAAAACTATCCAAAGTCCATTTCTTAATTTTTATTAATTACATATTTAAATTCCAAAAATTTAACTTATTCCCAAAATAAATTTCTATAAATTTAAATAAATCAAATTTCAATTTCTGCAGCACCTATGAAATGCTACCTAAAGTTTATGGGTTAAACAGTCCAATTTTAAAAGACAGCATTTAAATGCTGTAATAGGTTATTAACTTATCAATTTAGTTTAAATTCCAAATACAACTTATTATCAATTATTTCTTAACTGAAATCTCATCTTAACAAAAATCCAGAATTTTTCCAATTAAGTTATATTTATTTATTTATTTAAAATCTTAACTCATTCAAAAATCATTTTTAAATCTTTATAAAAATCCTTTAAATACATTAAACCACAATATTATAAACTTCCATTTAAAAATAATTTTTTAAAATATTTCAGAAAAATATTATAGGAACCACGGGTCTGTATAAAATTTTCTAGCCTAGGTCAAGTGATACGGATTTATATCATTTCAATCCACAATTTTACAAACCCCGGGTTCTATCATTTCAAACCCGCAATCCCAAGTTAAAATTAAACAGTTAACTGAATAAATGCATAATAATCATCGTTTTAGGCCTATCATTTCAGCCTTAACGATTTAAATTTATAGGGAACTTGCAGTGATGATTTAAATCAGTAAATAAACATTTAACAATATAACTGCAGAAATATTACAACAGATAAATAACTGATGAGGTGTCAATTTAAATGGAGTTTAACATCCTACGTTATATTACAGACAGATAACAGTTAAATAATAATTTACACATACACTTGCGATAATTCACAGAAATATAGGCATGTTTGTCTGGTGAGAAAAACTCACCTGATGGCTGCAGAAAGATTTTAAATTTCAAAACGATGATTCACCGAAAAAGAACTACAGAGAGTAACGATCAAAATCCCTCGGATGTCAAGCTTAGATTTAAATCTAGAACAAGATTCAAAATATTGAATACGCGACTTTAGAATTTACGGTCAAAGAAAAATTTAAAAGTAGGGAGAGAATTTTTTTGTTTGACTTGCTCGACCACTCTACCGTGTACAACAACCAAAACATTTCCAAACACACGAACTGTGCTAACACTATAACCATGATAAAATTTCCTAAAGACAAACTAAGGCAAAATGGTGGAGTTTTCTTATTATGCCGGGGTACATGTACACGTGCACACTTCCATTACACTTACTCGCGTACACGCACTCACGCCAACATTTCCACATACTTACATCTCTTCTGCCACTTTCATTCATTATTTTCTTTTCCTTTTACCTGGATCCAACTACTAAAAATATCATCTACTACTGCAAATCAACCTAAGTACTTACAATATTTCTTTACAGTCTAAATTTAAACTTGCAGGCTTTACAAACTTACAATCAGACAGGAATTCATCATCAGCTATACGCGCCACAACCCCACTTCTTCGAGCTAACCATGGAATTTCTTCGAGAAAAATGCAAAAAATCTTCGGGACAAAATATAAAGACTTCGAGAATTTTATGCAACGACTTCGAGTAAAATCATGCGACTAAATCAAAGCATCTACTGAATGTGTACATCTCCTCTCCTCCTTATTCTCTGCTTCCTCTATCATATGAAGGTTACATATATGCAGACTAACTGAACTCACAGTCCTAGCCTACCTCTTTCCCATCCTCACCCCTTGTTTTTTTTTTTTTTTTGGCAAATGAAAGAAAACTCTCTAGGCCTTGTTAACATCCAACTCAAGCATGCAAAAAGGGTTTCTCACTGTTCCTATCAGACCTCTACACGAACCAAAACAACTCCTAACCAGATACAAAACAAATGCATGCTTCTAAATATTTGTGACTGTGATACACGTACACGGTGACACCAATGCACACCCAGTCTAACATCCCTGCCAACACATATTCACGCAACAAAAAACTAAGCATCATGAGATCCTTACTAAATGAACCCATCCCTCTTTCTTAAATATTTTGACAACACTGCCCTTCCTACTCCTCTCAAACAACTCCAGACCATCTTATGTTCACGCAATTTATACCTCAAGTATATATTTTTTTTTTTCTTCGACAGATCTGTTCCCAAAATAACTCCCAGGCCCTACAACTTACCTGGCATGACATCAACACAGTTCCCATATACAAATTTGAACAACATTCCACTACCTATGTGTCGAGAGTTAAGCCTATAACACACACACAAGATCTCACTTCCTCTCTGTTTCTAGACCTAACTTTCCAAAACAAAAACAGTTCAACATATCCAGATCCCATATGTTTAGTTCAAGGCAGATGATAAGAGTCTCATAGAAAGACAAAGTGAATAAATAGTAGTGTGGCCGAGCAAGGCACAGATAGAACAACATCAAGAGAAAGAGGAAGGAAAACTGGAAGGAAAAAAACAATAAGACTTATTACCTGATGGATCTTGAATGTACGAGGAAGGGGAAGGCAGAGATATTTAGATGCGGAGAAAGAAACTGGTGAGGTGGGTATATATATAGGCAGTGCGAATTAAAGGAGAGGTAAAAGCATCAGTTTTATTGATATAAATTTGGTTGATATGACTGCGAAATTTCCTCATCAGTTCAAAGGAAATAGATAAAGTTCGAACGTTGCAAAAATTAAAAAGATTTGAACTGCTGCAAGATCAATGGGGAGGGAGAGCAATCAGTTGAAGACTTGAAGCTATTAGAGACGAAAGATATGAATACGTGATTTTATTGCTGAGAAAAGAAAAGGCAAAACACATTTCCAGTTTTGAACAAAAGAATATGTTCGAAAAGGTTTGATTGAGATCTTCTTGCGTGATGAAAGAACCACTGATATAGCATGTCAGTTACACAGATATAAAGTTGTTAACATGAATGTGTGAACGTTACTTAAGGGAATATTGATCAAAGGAAGGGCAAGCAAACATCAGTTATATTGACATAAATTGTGAATATAGATACGTGATTAAAGCAGAGGAAAAAAAATGGCAAGCGTGATAAATGGTTTGATTTATTCAATGAATTGCGAGATTCATGTACTTGATTTTGGTAGAGCTGTTGGAAGCAGAGAATGAGAGAATATAGGATATGCACGTTTCAGTCTTTAAAGTGCATGCATTGATTGTAGGTAATTTATACGTGATATAATTAGCAGGAGAAATAAATCTGAACGTTATGAGAAATTTGTGTTAAAAGCATGCGTTACTTTAGGAAGATAATAAGCACTAAAATTTCGAACTGACTAGGCAATAGAAGAGGTGATTTTTAGGGACCACGGTTAGCAATTTGATTTGATCTTTATATGTGTGATATCGATTCTCAGTTATAAATGTTTGAACGTTACCCATATTTATTAAAACATGCGTTGATTGTGGGAATATGGCTTGCGAGATTTAAAACTGCCAATTGAAATTAATGCATGCGATTACTGCAAATTTTATGAGAAGCTTTGATTTCAATATTTATGCGTGATTGAGGAACTTGATTTTTGTGTAGTACTGCTTGAAACAGAGGATAAACAGATTTGGACTTTACTTATATGTGTGATTCATTTCTAGTTTATCAATCTTGATTTTTAGTTTGATTGCAATAAATGAAATGGCCAAAATTATGTAAGGCTTTAGGAATGAAACGTATATAAATTTATTTAAAAAAAAACCAAACTGTCCGTTAAAACAAAATAACGTTTGCTATAAAATCACTGACTGATATTTTATATCCAAAAATATTAAAAATATGATTTTTTTTACAATACATCAAACTGACGTAATACAGAACATCAAAAATTTCTATAAAAATAACATTTTTAAGTTTATACGTTTTATTCCGTTACCTACCATAGATTTTTACGCGTCCTTTAAACGCGAAATCCAACAGTTCATTAATACACTAAATTCTTCAAAATTATTACTTAACAAACTTAATTGGTTTTCACATATTATATATATATATACAAAATTCCTTTTATTAAAATTCAAATGGAGTTGTCTTTTAACAAATTTAACCGTTTCACACTTTAAATTTCCATATTTAGTATTTTAAGGAAATGATTTAAATCAAATTATATATGTATATAAATTGGGAAGTAAATTTTACTGGAAAGAGAAAAATAACGGATTAAAGTTCTATACGTTTTCTTATATATAATCTTATATATATATATATATACGGTATTTATTCCCTAAATTTAGGCGCTTTTTTTTAAGGCGTAATTACCCAGTTCATTTATATACTAAAAAAAATTAGAAATTCTGACCATGCTGAGACTCGAACTCGTGACCTATCGTGAATAGCCCAGATGTCTTAACCACCTAAGCTATTAATGTTTTCTTAATTAAAACTTGATTTTGCTAGACATTAAGTTATTTACCATCTTCGACAAAACCCCAAATTTCCAAATTAAAGTTAATTCTTAACCATGTCAAAATTTCAGAGATCTTATTATTTAATTAAAAATTTGGTCAATTGTTTTTTTTTATATTTTTAATCACTTTAAATAAACCCCAAAGTTTTTATTTTTAGAAAAATACAAGTGAAAAATACTTGTTAAAAAAATTGGGCTGTTACACTCTCCCCCACTCAGAACTTTTCGTCCTCGAAAAGGAAGAAGGTAGGTGAATAGAAACAACCTGAAAGAAAACTAAATTGAAACTTAAATTAGAATCATTAATCTAAACAATAAAAATTCAATTTTAAATTAATCATTGATTTCATGTATCTATACTTAAAATTTTAACATTTATTTATTTACATATTTACTTGTATAATATTCCTACACTAAAAAAAATCATTCAAAATTTTTTTTTTATCCAAATTTTACCCAAGGTATTATAACATTCTAATTACAATGTTTAATTTTAATCCAAATTTGAAATGGTAATTTAACTTAATTGTTAAAGTAAATTTACCATTTCCCAAAATAAACTAAATCCCCATTTAGTTTCTTCTTTATTCCAAACTATAATTAAATTTATTTTTCTCAATATTTTTCTCATCTATGTCAAATATTTTTCTCAATATCTAAACCATATAAATTCAATTAATTAATATTCAATAATTGATTTAATTCATTTGATTTTTTACAGAAGTTAAATCAATCTTAACTATTTCCAAATTAATTATCTTATTATCCAATTATTTTCTAAAATCAGAAATTTGTATAGTCATTTATAATAATCATCTTTTATTCAACAAATTTAATTTTCTTTATTCCAGATTATTATTAAATATATTCTACTTAATATATCTTATCGCACATATTAAGTAGATTATATTTAATATAACTATTCCAATATATTTCTAAATTTCCTTTAACACCATTTGATATTGTATATTATTCAATTACTCTTTTATTTCTATTTACCTCTATTTGTCTTGTTGTAACTGAAACTTTAAGTGTATAACATTTATTATAACCACTCAAATTTTTATTTATAAAATCCTTTTATATTATACATTATCCAATTACATAGTTAATTTCTGAATGATTTAGGTAAGTTATATTGGCATGCAATTTATACAAGTAAAATTTTCCAACTATATTATTCAAGTTTAAATATTCGTTCCAAATTTGACTTTATTTTATCATTAGAATCACCTTTTAACATAAATTTATGAATTAAATTTCCAATTAACTTCAAACCCTTTAGGGATAAATAAATACATACATATAGTATATGTCAAATCAAATTTAAATCATATATCTATATATATTATAAATTAAGTCATATTTTAGAAATTCAAATTAATTAAATTTTTGAAGCAAAACTACATCGTGGTCTCTTTACTTCGATACTCGAAAATGAATGTCGATGATGTTGTACTCATCCCCGAAATTATTTTCTAGCGACAAAGAGAAGAGCACTGATTTTTAAAACTTTAAAATTCTTTGGAAACAAATTTATATTCGAAAATAATTTAAATAATAATATATCCTTTTAAGACTTTAAACACAAGGTTTGAAACTATTAAATTCTTAAATTCTTGTTTTAAATTCATTTCTGTTTCCAAATAAATTTATAACCATGTTTATATTCAATTATTTATATAAGACAAAACCAATGGTTTACAAAACCATAAATGAAATCAAACACTATTATCTCTAAACAACTAGTTAAATTTTGAAAATTATACTTATATATATAATATTAGATTTTTCCCAAATAGGAATAAATTTTTCAAACAAGGATAGAGATTCAAATTTTGAAGGACTCAAATTAAATAGAATTTTGATTTAAAGATAAGTTGGAATCAGAAGATCCTATGGTTAAATAACAGAATAAGAAACCAGATAAGTTTATATAAATCGCGGGCAACCTTAACCTGGTCAACCGTGACTTAAAGAGTCAGATCGATGTGGATTTTCTGGGGTAAATCTACATTCGATCTGAAGAGATAGAGTTCAGAATAACCAAAGATACTAGTATCTAAACCGAGGATAAATATAAATCTCCGGTGAATCAATGCTAGTTGTAAAGGAGTTTCACCGCTATATTAGAATATTGGCGAAACCGCCAATTCACTATAAAGATCATCCTAAGTGGAGTTATGGGATACTCCCGAATCGAAAGAAAAATAAATAGTGAGGGACACGAATGAACTTCGGAACCGCAGGGAACGTTCCAAAAATTCAAAAAGGAAGAGATTCAAGCTCGAATGAAAGTGATTCTGTAAATCAAATTTACCATACATTCTAAGTTTTGCCTAGAGCCAAAGCTCTGATACCAGATGTAACGACTCGGTGTTTTCAACCATTCGCATCCGCACATGTCGGACTTGAATTGTTCAAAATACCGCGTTGTAAAAAAATAAATTTGGCAGAACTCAGAATATGCAGTAAATAATTAATCACAGAATCACAGACACAGAATCAGAATACTCGCAGCGGAATTAAAAATACTTAGTGGTTCATGAAGCCACTATAAATATTCTTACTCAAGTAAAATTTACATAGTCTTAAATCCAAATATAGTTTTAACTTATCAGTAAACAGTCCAAATGTCCACTAGTCTTGATTTTTAGATAAAGAACTGGAAAGGAAGTTTGCCAGCAGCTTGAAAGTGATCTACAGAAATCCTAGCTCCGGGATGAAAACTGAACTGCAACTCAGGCTGACCCGAGCGTAACATAAAACATAAACACTCGAGTCAGGACATACATACTTATATAGTGTAAGCTAATTCAAGTGTACTGTAATATAGAGCAAGTAACTTAAAGGATGCTTGGGACCGCCCATCCTCTAAGGATCCGTTAAACTATTTACTATGTAGTATATTGCGCTATTATAATAGTGTCTAATTGTAAAATAAACTTACTTTTTAATAGCGTTAAGGGGTTACCCATATAGCCCTTAACACAAATAATGCCAATAGTCTATACAGTACCGTAATACCTCCTGATCGGGAAGCTACCAGAGGATACTCCATAGGTACGACACAAATAGAAACTCGTAGTAGGCTCGCTAGGGTAGGTGACACGGCACAACTAGGCAATGCCAGGGTAGATATACCAATTGCTATCCGGACCGGTGGAAACGCGTAGCCGCAGTTACCGCCCACCTCGAACAACACTCCCAAATCAAAGGTGCGCACCAAACAATCACAAGAGTAATAGAATGGCATACGAAGAAGTGCGTTCGATCAGAGGTGCTACCTCATTAATCCGAGAATCGCTCCTGTTTTAGCCACCTTATGCCAACTCACGGGAGTCGGGTCCACGTATTTACCTTAAAGAAACCGTCACCACCATCCTATTTCATTCTGGAATCTCCACCGCGTACACGGTTAGTCAAAGTGGTTTTCGGTATCGACAGAGAGTATGTCCATATCCGATCCCGGTCTCTTTGCCAACCAAACGTTATTATACCCCGTGGTTATAGTTTAAAAATGGTATTTTTACAAATCAAATATATTTCAAATACCTTCAATATCAAATTCTTGATTAAAACATTTCATTTGATAATATACCATTTCAACTCATTCAATTTAATTTGGAATTTATTGCTTTTAACAAACTTTAAAATCAATTTCTTCCTTTAAAACTATCCAAAGTCCATTTCTTAATTTTTATTAATTACATATTTAAATTCCAAAAATTTAACTTATTCCCAAAATAAATTTCTATAAATTTAAATAAATCAAATTTCAATTTCTGCAGCACCTATGAAATGCTACCTAAAGTTTATGGGTTAAACAGTCCAATTTTAAAAGACAGCATTTAAATGCTGTAATAGTATATTAACTTATCAATTTAGTTTAAATTCCAAATACAACTTATTATCAATTATTTCTTAACTGAAATCTCATCTTAACAAAAATCCAGAATTTTTCCAATTAAGTTATATTTATTTATTTAAAATCTTAGCTCATTCAAAAATCATTTTTAAATCTTTATAAAAATCCTTTAAATACATTAAACCACAATATTATAAACTTCCATTTAAAAATAATTTTTTAAAATATTTCAGAAAAATATTATAGGAACCACGGGTCTGTATAAAATTTTCTAGCCTAGGTCAAGTGATACGGATTTATATCATTTCAATCCGCAATTTTACAAACCCCGGGTTCTATCATTTCAAACCCGCAATCCCAAGTTAGAATTAAACAGTTAACTGAATAAATGCATAATAATCATCGTTTTAGGCGTATCATTTCAGCCTTAACAATTTAAATTTATAGGGAACTTGCAGTGATGATTTAAATCAGTAAATAAACATTTAACAATATAACTGCAGAAATATTACAACAGATAAATAACTGATGAGGTGTCAATTTAAATGGAGTTTAACATCCTATGTTATATTACAGACAGATAACAGTTAAATAATAATTTACACATACACTTGCGATAATTCACAGAAATATAGGCATGTTTGTCTGGTGAGAAAAACTCACCTGATGGCTGCAGAAAGATTTTAAATTTCAAAATGATGATTCACCGGAAAAGAACTACAGAGAGTAACGATCAAAATCCCTCGTATGTCAAGCTTAGATTTAAATCTAGAACAAGATTCAAAATATTGAATACGCGACTTTAGAATTTACGGTCAAAGAAAAATTTAAAAGTAGGGAGAGAATTTTTTTGTTTGACTTGCTCGACCACTCTACCGTGTACAACAACCAAAACATTTCCAAACACACGAACTGTGCTAACACTATAACCATGATAAAATTTCCTAAAGACAAACTAAGGCAAAATGGTGGAGTTTTCTTATTATGCCGGGGTACATGTACACGTGCACACTTCCATTACACTTACTCGCGTACACGCACTCACGCCAACATTTCCACATACTTACATCTCTTCTGCCACTTTCATTCATTATTTTCTTTTCCTTTTACCTGGATCCAACTACTAAAAATATCATCTACTACTGCAAATCAACCTAAGTACTTACAATATTTCTTTACAGTCTAAATTTAAACTTGCAGGCTTTACAAACTTACAATCAGACAGGAATTCATCATCAGCTACACGCGCCACAACCCCACTTCTTCGAGCTAACCATGGAATTTCTTCGAGAAAAATGCAACAAATCTTCGGGACAAAATATAAAGACTTCGAGAATTTTATGCAACGACTTCGAGTAAAATCATGCGACTAAATCAAAGCATCTACTGAATGTGTACATCTCCTCTCCTCCTTATTCTCTGCTTCCTCTATCATATGAAGGTTACATATATGCAGACTAACTGAACTCACAGTCCTAGCCTACCTCTTTCCCATCCTCACCCCTTGTTTTTTTTTTTTTTTTTTTTTTTGCAAATGAAAGAAAACTCTCTAGGCCTTGTTAACATCCAACTCAAGCATGCAAAAAGGGTTTCTCACTGTTCCTATCAGACCTCTACACGAACCAAAACAACTCCTAACCAGATACAAAACAAATGCATGCTTCTAAATATTTGTGACTGTGATACACGTACACGGTGACACCAATGCACAACCCAGTCTAACATCCCTGTGATACAACCCAGTCTAACAACCCAGTCTAAATATTTGTGACTGTGATACACGTACATGGTGACACCAATGCACAACCCAGTCTAACATCCCTGCCAACACATATTCACGCAACAAAAAACTAAGCATCATCAGATCCTTACTAAATGAACCCATCCCTCTTTCTTAAATATTTTGACAACACTGCCCTTCCTACTCCTCTCAAACAACTCCAGACCATCTTATGTTCACGCAATTTATACTTTAAGTATATATTTTTTTTTTCTTCGATAGATCTGTTCCCAAAATAACTCCCAGGCCCTACAACTTACCTGGCATGACATCAACACAGTTCCCATATACAAATTTGCACAACATTCCACTACCTATGTGTCGAGAGTTAAGCCTATAACACACACACAAGATCTCACTTCCTCTCTGTTTCTAGACCTAACTTTCCAAAACAAAAACAGTTCAACATATCCAGATCCCATATGTTTAGTTCAAGGCAGATGATAAGAGTCTCATAGAAAGACAAAGTGAAAAAATAGTAGTGTGGCCGAGCAAGGCACAGATAGAACAACATCAAGAGAAAGAGGAAGGAAAACTGGAAGGAAAAAAACAATAAGACTTATTACCTGATGGATCTTGAACGTACGAGGAAGGGGAAGGCAGAGATATTTAGACGCGGAGAAAGAAACTGGTGAGGTGGGTATATATATAGGCAGTGCGAATTAAAGGAGAGGTAAAAGCATCGGTTTTATTGATATAAATTTGGTTGATATGACTGCGAAATTTCCTCATCAGTTCAAAGGAAATAGATAAAGTTCGAACGTTGCAAAAATTAAAAAGATTTGAACTGCTGCAAGATCAATGGGGAGGGAGAGCAATCAGTTGAAGACTTGAAGCTATTAGAGACGAAAGATATGAATACGTGATTTTATTGCTGAGAAAAGAAAAGGCAAAACACATTTCCAGTTTTGAACAAAAGAATATGTTCGAAAAGGTTTGATTGAGATCTTCTTGCGTGATGAAAGAACCACTGATATAGCATGTCAGTTACACAGATATAAAGTTGTTAACATGAATGCGTGAACGTTACTTAAGGGAATATTGATCAAAGGAAGGGCAAGCAAACATCAGTTATATTGACATAAATTGTGAATATAGATACGTGATTAAAGCAGAGAAAAAAAAATGGCAAGCGTGATAAATGGTTTGATTTATTCAATGAATTGCGAGATTCATGTACTTGATTTTGGTAGAGCTGTTGGAAGCAGAGAATGGGAGAATATAGGATATGCACGTTTCAGTCTTTAAAGTGCATGCATTGATTGTAGGTAATTTATACGTGATATAATTAGCAGGAGAAATAAATCTGAACGTTATGAGAAATTTGTGTTAAAAGCATGCGTTACTTTAGGAAGATAATAAGCACTAAAATTTCGAACTGACTAGGCAATAGAAGAGGTGATTTTTAGGGACCACGGTTAGCAATTTGATTTGATCTTTATATGTGTGATATCGATTCTCAGTTATAAATGTTTGAACGTTACCCATATTTATTAAAACATGCGTTGATTGTGGGAATATGGCTTGCGAGATTTAAAACTGCCAATTGAAATTAATGCATGCGATTACTGCAAATTTTATGAGAAGCTTTGATTTCAATATTTATGCGTGATTGAGGAACTTGATTTTTGTGTAGTACTGCTTGAAACAGAGGATAAACAGATTTGGACTTTACTTATATGTGTGATTCATTTCTAGTTTATCAATCTTGATTTTTAGTTTGATTGCAATAAATGAAATGGCAAAAACTATGTAAGGCTTTAGGAATGAAACGTATATAAATTTATTTAAAAAAAACCAAACTGTCCGTTAAAACAAAATAACGTTTGCTATAAAATCACTGACTGATATTTTATATCCAAAAATATTAAAAATATGATTTTTTTACAATACATCAAACTGACGTAATACAGAACATCAAAAATTTCTATAAAAATAACATTTTTAAGTTTATACGTTTTATTCCGTTACCTACCATAGATTTTTACGCGTCCTTTAAACGCGAAATCCAACAGTTCATTAAAACACTAAATTCTTCAAAATTATTACTTAACAAACTTAATTGGTTTTCACATATTATATATATATATACAAAATTCCTTTTATTAAAATTCAAATGGAGTTGTCTTTTAACAAATTTAACCGTTTCACACTTTAAATTTCCATATTTAGTATTTTAAGGAAATGATTTAAATCAAATTATATATGTATATAAATTGGGAAGTAAATTTTACTGGAAAGAGAAAAATAACGGATTAAAGTTCTATACGTTTTCTTATATATAATCTTATATATATATATATATACGGTATTTATTCCCTAAATTTAGGCGCTTTTTTTTAAGGCGTAATTACCCAGTTCATTTATATACTAAAAAAAATTAGAAATTCTGACCATGCTGAGACTCGAACTCGTGACCTATCGTGAATAGCCCAGATGTCTTAACCACCTAAGCTATTAATGTTTTCTTAATTAAAACTTGATTTTGCTAGACATTAAGTTATTTACCATCTTCGACAAAACCCCAAATTTCCATATTAAAGTTAATTCTTAACCATGTCAAAATTTCAGAGATCTTATTATTTAATTAAAAATTTGGTCAATTGTTTTTTTTTTTATATTTTTAATCACTTTAAATAAACCCCAAAGTTTTTATTTTTAGAAAAATACAAGTGAAAAATACTTGTTAAAAAAATTGGGCTGTTACAATGGAAGGTTGGGTTCTTTGGGATCCTGGTGAGTCTGGTGTCCAGCCTCTTCGCGAGCTTGATCCCTAGTCGATCGATTGGTGGCACCTGCTTGTGCATCTTCATCCTTGCGGCGTCTACGCCTAGGTGGTTCGTCAGCTGAAGTCGAACTATCTTCTTCTGAGTAAGGGTCAGGGCTACCTCCAGCATTCCGTTGCTGCTGCTTAGTAAGCTGAATCATGAGGTCAGCATTGGTCTGCATTTGCTCAGCAAGTTGCCTCCTGCTTTCTCTAAGTTCTTTCATTAAGTCATTGAACTCTGCTCGGGAAATAATTTCCGCTTGATTTTGGTTGGAGGGTCCCACGCCTCGAATCGCTTGTTGCTTGCTACGACCATCTTGTTGTATGCTAGCAGTTTCACGGACATCTACACTTTGAGAGGCCGATCTGGTTCGTGGTCTTCCCATGATAGAGTTGTTGGCTGTAACTCTGAGTAGAATCAACATATGCCTTATGAATGATTATGGATCTCCTTTGGGGGATTTACGCAATCCAGTAGCTACAAAGTAGATCCTAATAGCCTGAGAATTCAACTCTCAGTGAAAGCACCAAAATGTTAGCACCAAAATTGGTCACTAACACCCTTAGAAAGATTGTGTAGAGAGAATAATAAAGAAAATAAACTGAAAAGGAGAAGAGAACATAAATTAAAATGCGGGAAGTAAGGACACCAAATTTATAGTGGTTCGGCACAGTGGCCTACGTCCACTTTGAAGCTGATCTTTATTTTCCACTTGATACTTGATTATAGATACAATCCATTCATAAGTATTAGAATACAAGTGCAAGGTAAAAGAAATAAGTCTTGAATGAGGATTCAATGTGGCAGAGTCTCCCCAGTGCTTTCTAAAATATGATCCCTTTTTTTGTGCCCCTGCCCCTCTATTTATAGATGAAGGTGGGTTGGACTTTCCTGGTGGGCCAGGCGGCTGTATAACTTGGTCCAAGTAGGACATACCCTATGTGTCGAGCCAAACAGGCCGAACGATTGAAATGCTGAACGCTCTCTGCCGTACCAAACGATCTCTTCGTTGAGTGGGAGGAATAGGACGAACGGTCTTGTCCAGCCAAACACTACCCTTTAGCCGAACGAGATGAGATTGAGCGTACTGGCTTCAGTGGGGAGCACCTGTGCCGAACGATACTGAAGGCCGAACCGACGTCTTGGCCGAACGAACATAGTGCCGAACATACTGTGCCAGACCATGCTGGAATGCCGAACCATCTAGGCTTGCCGAATGATGGCTTTGGCCGAGCGTCTTCGGGAGGCCGAGCAGCCTTTAGTCTTTGAACGACCCTACGCCGAACGTTCTCTTTTGGCCGAGCGGTATTTAATACCGAGCGCTCTTTTGATGCCGAGCGCAACTCTGAAATGCCGAACGATCCTAGTTGCCTGGTCGAATTTCCAGGTAACAATATATATAATAACTAACCTTTTTGGCTGCCATTACCTTCTACATTGCTGGTTAAAACATAGCTCTCAATCCACTCCAAAATTCTCAAATATATTTCAAATTAAAATACTACTATTAGTTAGAGGTCGGTGATTCTGGACTTGCAATCTGACGAATCAAGAACGGTAAAAGGCAGGGAAGTCATTGCTTCAACGAGGATTCAAAAGCTTCATTAAATTAGTACTTTTAATTCATATTACAGAAGTTAAATTATATTCTATGATTCTATAATGAGCAATATCAAATCTATTTAAATATATTGCTACATATATTTAGTTAGGTGAGATTTTTGTAAGTAGATGTGGTTGTCACAAATCAGTTTGGTTATTGCATAATTTTTTTTATTATACTATTTGATTTATGTATAGGCAAATGTTGTTTTCTATACAAAATCAATTTTTTTTCATTAATAATTATTTTATATATATTTATTAATAAATTCGCGCGTGTGTGTATTAGTGTTTATTTCTCTCTCATAATAGCATATATGCATATATAAGATATATAAGTGATATAAAATTTTAGTGCACTTATTCATATATAATATGAATTTAAAAATTAGAAAATTAACCATCATATATATATTCATATTTTTAAATTAACATTCATTGAATTATTGAATTGTTTATTATATATCAAATAATTATTACATTAATAAATTAAATTTTATATTTTTAGAAAATATTATATCATTCTAGAAATGTATATACAAAATTTAGGAATTTTTCAATAAAGTTTATTATTTTTAATAATTAATGTTATTCTGAAAATACTGTTTATAACTTATTAAAAATAATAATTTAATTGAAAAATTATTTTAATTTTTTAACCTTTCATTCATGATCCTAGAATTTCTATAATTTTAAAATTTTAATTTTTAATAATATATTATTTTATATTAAAAAATTATTGTTGAAATCAATGTATTTGTTTTTAAAAATAATATTTCAACTCTGAAAAATCTTCAAATTTTTTCTAAGCTCTATTTCATGATCCTAGATTTTTAAAAATTGTAAAATTTGAGTTTTCATCAATATATATTATTTTATTTTAATTATTTATGGATGAAAACATTATTTTATTTATAATATATACAAATTAAAATACTAAAATTATTATGTTAAATAAATTAATTTTAAATTATAAATAATTGTTATCTCTCTTTATATATATATATATAAACGTTTTATGTCATATATTATACATAATATATTTATGCATACATATGTGTGTGTGTGTGTTGTAACACATATACATGTACATATTTGGATAACATACATGACATACAAAATAAGCTAATATGTCTATTGCGATGTAAATCCTAACATCTACATATGAGCATATTACACCTTTCACGGATTCTTACGTTACACATGCACTCACACATATATGTATATGATACATTTGTATATAAACTAAATCAAATAAAATTAACTTCACATCTTAATATATTTGAATTTAAATAAAATAAATGATTTTATTTAAATGAAATTTAGAAACCTTCTAATTTAGTTTGACTTCATAGGCCCAATAAAGATCCAATAGGGTAAAATTTTGAAATTCACCCATAACTTCCGTAGCAGGCCGGTCCAGTTCCAACAATGGTATCAGAGCCCAATAGCCTATGCGTTCTAAATTAGTCATATTATGGTTAACTAATTAGGCCTGCCCACTTAGTACGGTGTCTAGAAAGGTTATGTCTAGGATTGTAATTGCGTAATCAAGTATCATGTCCTACTTGGTTATCGGCCTAGCCCGAAAGGTGAAGTAAGCCCAAAGGTTGCTCCTAATAGAAAAGGCCCAACTTAATTTAGGCCTTTGGCTAATTTTCAAAATCGTTTTGAAAATTAATGTTAAAGATTTTAAATCTAATAGTTAAATTTAAAATAAAACATGTTTATTATAAAAATTATAATGCTACATAAATTTTCAAAATGTTTGAAAGGATAATAATATTTTCCAAATGTTTGAGAACATTATAATAATTCCAAATTTTAAATTTATTAATAAGATTAGTAAAATTAATTAATTAAGTATATTGATTAATTCATGCATATATGCAAGTATTACATCTGTTGATATATGTTATGTTATTTTAAAATGTTTAGGATAACATAAGTATATATGTATGTATACAAGATAAATTTTGAAATTAATAAATTTTAATAAAAATTGTTTAATTGATAAATTAATTAAACATTAATTAAATATAATACACATATATATATGATCTATGTGTGTTACACTATAAAGGTTATAGTATACACCATAAATGTTATTGTAGATATGTCTAATATAAAAGTTATTTTGGAATACTAATTTAAAATTAATTAAAGAGTTAATTAATTAAAATTAATTAGATAAGATTTACTATGATATATTATATGAAAGACTATCATATAAGTAATATGAAATATAAAAGTTATATAATAATAAAAATTATATGACATGTGTATAAACTAAATGTGGAACATTAAAGAAACCCAAATAGACTTGAGAAATAAATACATATGTAAACGTACATATACCATGATTTCTGATGTGTTTGACACTTGAATCGCTGGGGTATTTCATAAGAAATATATTATTCTATAAGTCGATGTCACTCAATCTATATATATATATATATACATTACACACATATTGAAGATTATGAATCTTCAATATAATGTTGTCCTCTACCATATATATTAATAAATTACATTCCTTAGTTGTTGAGAAAACTCAAGCTAGGGATGTTATGTGTAGTTTTATTAATATATTGAACAGATGAAGTAAGATAACTATATGCATTTGTTGAGCAAACTCAAGGTACATATACTATACTTAGGCCATCACAATATGGTAGGTATAAGTGAATAATCCCTTTCGATTTGTTGAGCAAACTCAAGGTCTAATTGAGATTAGAACAAGGAAAAATGAGTTAGAGTTGTATATGATACAACTGATAAAGAGTTATCCATAGTTTATGGGGTTATGATTTATTGAGCAAACTCAAGGTCAAAACACCAAAACAAACGAGTCCTAACACTTGCTAGTGAAGTTGTAAGACTTCTATGTTTCATCTTAGGGTTTGGCGAAATATAAAAGAATAGTGGGAACCTTATTAAAAAATGAAATGGTAACATTTAACCTTTCTAATATTGTAAGAACAAATGCTATATAATGTTATAATTATCTAAAATAATAAATTTGTGCATTTAATATGATTGATTAAACATTTGTTAATTAACATATATACACAAACTGAATTGAAAGTTGACAAATAAAAATACAATATATACTTACTAATAATTCTAATTGCATGTTATATAATGTTTCCATACCCATGCAAGTGCCCAATTTCAACTACTTAATACATTCGTAAGTCAGTCCCTTATTTGTTTATTTGGTTTAGTTAATGCATTGCATTTTATGAGTTTTTGAACTCTAAATGCAATTCAAGACTATGGATATTTGATCCTTGTACTTTCATATATAAATGTTATATGGTAAACAGTCATACTTTATGGGGTACAATATTTTGATGAAGTTAGTTCATTCGAAATAAGCTAATAAATAGTTTTTCAAGATCGTGTATTCAACTTGAATGATTCCAAAAGGATCGTATTGTGTTGATGTAGCATAAGACCAAAAACTACAAGATACATCTACGAACTCGATCGTTGAATGTCATCTTGATCGGTTTACATAAAGTGCAACATATTTGATGTTTGAAATGTTAAGAATAATTGAATGCGCTTTTGTAAAAGGTTTGTTATGCTATTATAGTAAGGTTTTCTTTTGAATAGTTTGACCATTTGAAAGAAAAACAAATGTATAAGAATAAGTATAGCTTAAGGTAAAGTAGGAATGAAGAGAATGAATAGCCACTTCTGCTTCATAGAGAAACATTGGAAACAAGAATTGTAATAATAACTGATACTTAATATTGGAATATGAAATATGATTTTTATTCCGAAATGTATTTTCATATAGAATTTTTTTTCTATAACATTTATTTCTTTGAGTTTAAGATATTGAATCAAAGAACTCTCCTCTGTAAACTAGTTGCAGCATATGAAATAAGTAAACAATATTAACAATATTAAGTGAATGGTGGACCTCTATATTTAGTACGCTATTATAGTAATAGCAGAAATAGTGAGAGCATGCCATATAGTACTTAATGATTGCATCAAATTACGAAAATTGTTTTCGTAAAATGTACCGAACATTATTTGTGAAATAATTTTTATTTTTGGTATTGACTAAAAAATAGATATAACTATATTTCAATATGAGTATTATAAATAATCATTATGAAATAGACATATATTATGGAAAAAAATTCATAGTAAAAGTGATGCAACAAAAAAATACACATGTGTCTAATATTATTTACAATTGTTTTGGAATTATAGACTGAGCCGTAGTTTTGAGAAATAATTTTACTATATGATTATGAATCATATGATATAGGTTAATTATATCTCAAACAATTAATGGCTATGCACCCATTTAGTATGAGCATCTAAGAGTTGATGAACTCTTTGAATTAATACATATTGATGTATGCAATCAGAAGTCTATTAATACCAAAAGAGTTCCACATATTTTGTTATATTCATCGATGATTTATTACCAACATGTACATATGTATTGGATACACATGTAGTAAGTTTATGATGAAATCATAGAATATAAAAGAAAAGTAGATAAAAAAACATGCAATAGTATAAAATGATTTGATTTGGTCGAATAAGTGGGTATATTGGAAAGAATTCCAAATGTACCTAAAAATGAATAGAGATTCAGACTCAAAACCACTCCTCCATGTGATACATAATGATGCATCGATAAGGAGTAATTAGACATTGTTGGACAATTTATGATTAATTGTGAGCAAAGTTGAGTAAGTTTCTTTCTATAAGGTCATGTACTTAAGAGTGGTACACAAAGTTGATATTATCTCATCTAAACAACAATTTATAAAATCAAACAAGATAAGGTTTTGTAAGAAATCCCAACATATCCTAGGCCAAGGAGTTGGCAGGTTGTGCAAATCGAAAGATTGCACGTAATAATTGTTCATGTGGGATGTTGTATGAATCTCCAAAAAAAAAAATTTCGAAAGATCTGTCATCAAATGACATATTTACATTTTGAACATAATTTTTGTAAACTAAAATAAGTTTTATAAACAAAAAGGTTCATAAAGCGTTTATGAATCCCTATTCTATTTTCACTAAGAAACAATTATTGTTTCAAGATATATCGACTTCATTGTGAAGGAATTTCTTTAGGAAATTTTTGATAGTTAAATAGAATTGGATCTGATCCATTGATAGAACTGATTATATGAGATGAAGTGAAATTAACTACACCAAATGAACACATAGCATTAGAATGTCTAATAAGTATTCTCGTACATCGAGGAGAAACTATGAGTTTCTTATTAATATCGAAAATATACATTACCCTCGGTTTCTCAATTAAACCATTAAGATTATTGACTCTATATGGTATGATGCACAAATCTGAAAGAATTCCAAGTACGCTATCAAAATATAATTTTGGTGGTCGTAACTAGAGAGATATGATCCATCGGCTAAGATTATGTCTTTATTGGAAAGACTAATGTGGTTGGAATTAAATGAGCAATGTTGATAAGAGTTATATCGAAAATTCAATTATTGAAATTAGCATAACAGATTTGGTATTTAACATGCTCAAGTTAATTCAGATTTACTCACAAAACTATCGATCGATAAGACTTTGTGTTTGGTACTTATGTATTGAAACAGAAAATTCTAAATAATATGCTTATATTAAAATCAACTTTAGTTATTTTAATACTCAATTTTGGATTGTAAATGATGTCTTTTATGGTGAGTATAAAAGATATAGGGATTGTCCCAAAAATGCAACGACCCGAAATTTTCGACCATTAAATTTGTTAACTTAATATGATTGTGTGCTTAAATACTGAATAAAATTTGGGAATCACAATTATGAAATAATAACTAGAATGCAAGATAAGTAATTTTAATTAAAGTTAATAATTAATGAATGGAAGGAAATGCCAATTAATGAAAATAAATTTAAATGTTATACTTGACTATAAATTGAACATAAGTGAATAAATGAAATATTGGATTTACCAAGGAAATAGTAGATAGTTAATGGAAATTGAATGAAATTAGTATTATGAAAATAAATGGTAACATTGATTTGTAAGTAATAAAAGCTTATTAATGTGATGAAGGATAACGATAATGATTATTGTATGTTACCTATTTATTTAGCTTGTTAATTTAAATTGAAAATCAATTATGATAATTATAATTTAATATTATAATAATGTAAATTGGGTCAATATCTGGAAATAATGTTAATTTTATTCATAATATGACAATTGGTTGATACAAGGAATGGAAAATCAAGATTTTTAATTTGAATTCAATACATTGGATTAATCGAAATTAAATGAAATTTAATATTTAATTATTACGTTAATAGGAATTTAGATGAAATCTGAGAATATTAATGTAATAGATCATGAACCAATTGTAAATTTCCTCTATTTAATAATAATAGACTGGATAATAGGATGCAAGTAAAATTAAATGTAATTATTGGAAATTTAATTTATAATATCTGAATTTACTGTAATTGAATTCAAACACTGAAATTAGTAAATTTATTAACTTGGCATTGATATCTAAGTTGTTTAAATTATTGTAATTGTTTAAGGAGTTAAAAATGATGAAATTGTGAATTTTTAAATGTGAAACGACAAAGTGATTTAATTAATTAAATATTAATTTAATTTAATAATGTGAAATATAGCCATTTTGGTCACTGACTCGGATTTCGATGAAACCAGTTTCATCAGATCCGTAACGGTGAATTATTGTAGGATTTCAAGTTTCGTAACGATCAGACTTGTCGTTTGATCGTACGGACTCGAAATGCTTAGAAATCAAATTAATTGAAATCAATTTGAAATAACTTGATTTTGGCATAACTTCTTCATACAATGGAATTTGGACTTGAAACCTATTCCATCAAGTTTAAAATATTCAAAAACATCTATTTTGATATATGGGTTGGCCCATTTTCGTTCCAGAGTCGAAACGGGTTTTTTGGGCCATTTTATCGTTCAACGTGTAAGTCAATCAGGTCCGTCTATTTAATTATCAGATTTATCTATATATACCCAGTTATAAATCCTAATTTATTTCTTATTCCTCATTTTTGTATGTAAAATTCTATCGCTTCTTCTCTTTCAGTGGCAGATAGAACCCTAAATTCTAATTGCAATTTCAAATAAAATTCAAAGCAAAAAAAATTCAAACTCCACAAACTATACCGAATTATATATAAATTTGAATCTCTCAATGAGCGCAAGTCAGATATACAATTCGTTTTTCAATTTGAGTTTCAATGTGGCCAGAAATCGAGGAAACATTCACGGCCATTCATCATGCGTCGATGAACATCGACTGATCGACGAATCAATTTATGGGTTTTGTAGAGAGAGCCGAGGGGATCGCATCCATGTGGGTCTCGTGATGAGTTAACGGCTGGATCGGTCGAATGAACTCAACTAAGGTTTTATAAATCGCGGCGGCTGCTCTTTGGAATGCACGATTGTCGCATGGCTGTGGGTCGCAAGGGGGTCAGGGTGTGGCGGCCAATGGTAGCGAAGTCGCGGTGTCCTCTGGGCGGCGGCGTGGGTTGCGTACGACAGTGGGAGAGGCAGAGAACCCGGATGTTCGAACGCAAGCTGCTTGCGTGCATGCCTGTTAGCGATAGAGTTTCGTGTCGGAGATAGTGCTGACGTGGGCAAGGGTAAGGTTTTGTTTATTTTAATTTAATTTAAATTTTTAGTCAGCTCATTCTAATGTCGATAACTCTTGCATACGAGGTTGAAATTACGCACGGTTTTCTCTGCTAGGTTCATATTGGAATTTCGAACATTCTGACGCTGGTTTGCATGGATTCTGAGACTGTTCAAATTTTGAGTTTAAATTGGATATAAATTCAAAAGGTGAGTGTTTTAACCCACTCACAACTTCTAAAAATTCTTATATGTGTTAAATTAATTTCTGATGTGATTAGAAATTTATTTGTGGATGTTTGGTGTATTTTTATCATCATTCCAGTTAAATTGAATTTATTGAATTAAATTGTTATCTAATTTATTATCGAATATAAACCGCCTGTAAATACCTGTTATTTATTTTCTGTTCTATATTGACGTTATTGTTTGAATTGGATGATGATTGTGATAAATGGTTGATGATTGATATTGGATGAATGGATGTTGTCTTTTATAAGGTTATAAGCTGCAAGTTGTTATGCATTTTTATTTCATTCGGTATTGCGATTTGAAATGATATATAACCGTATTTTTATTTTAAATTACGGATTAAAATGATAAATATCTGTATCACTTGACCATAGGGTAGAAAATTATATACAGACATCGTGGTTTATATCTAAAATATTTTGAAAATGATTTCTATGGTTTTGGAAAGAAACACATGGTTTAATAAATATTGATTTTTGATATTATATAAATATTATTTTATATATATTTAAATGCTTGAATTTAAGCTATGTATAAGTGTTAAATTAAAATTAAGTTTAATAATAGAGTTTGATTTTTATTAAAATAAATGTTAGTAAGTATTTAAATTTTATTTTAATATAGAGTATATAATGATTTAAATAAATTAAGGTTGGAAGATAAACTGGAGATTTATTTGAAATTAAATTTATTTGAGAATTAAACTCAAAGGGGATGATGTGAAGTTTATTAAAGTGGAAATTTTAAAAGGTATAATTATTGTAACTTGATTTTGAAGTCAAGATGAATTAAATGATTATTTCAAGTATAAATGAATTAAAGGAAATATTTAGTTATTTATAATTTGGGTTTTATTTAAATGATAAGGGATTTATTATGTAAAAGATTTCAAAACTAAATAATAGAAAATTTAATTGTTGAATCGAAATTATAAAAATTTAGTTTTGAAATTTTGGAATATTTAAAGCTGTGAAATATATCGAAATTGAAATGTTTTATCAAAATTGAAATGTTTCGAAGTTATGAATTTCAAAGTATTATGTTTAAAGGTGTTATAATTTCAAATGTTTGGTTTCGAAGTGTATAAAGTTTGAAAGTGGTATGATTTTGGAAAAGGGATATGTTTGAAATAAAATGATATTATATTGATTTGGGTTTTAATAATACGATATCATATTGGTTTGGTTTTTGAAACGGAAATGATATCGTATTTATATGGTTTTGAAATGGATATTATATTCTGGTTTTAAAAGTATAAACTATTTTGAAAAGGCCGCGGTGTTATAATAACGTTTGGTTGTTAAAGAGACCGGGATTGGAAGTTGTCATACTCTCTGCCAACTCCGAAAACCAGTTTAACAACTATGTACGCGGTGGAGATTACAGAATGAAGTAGGATGGTGGCGACGTTTCTTTGAGGTATGAACGTGGACCCGACTCCCGTGAGTTGGCATAAGGTGACTAAAACAGGAGCGATTGATGGGCTAATGAGGTAGCATCTTTGATCGGACACATCCCTTCGATATTATACTTTGACTTTTGGATTGATTCGGTGACCACTTTTGATTTTTGATTTGGGGGTGTGGCTCAAGGTGGGCAATAGCTGCGGCTATGCGTTACCACTGGCCCGGAAGCGTAATTGGTATATCTACCCTGGCATTACCTAGTTGTGCCGTGTCACCTACCCTAGCGCGCCTTGTACTATTTTGGATTTCTCCCGTAGCCCTAGAGTATTTAGGGTAGTCTCCCGATCTGGAGATGTGCTGATACTGGATGGACTATTGGGACTATTGTTGTGTTAAGAGGAATATTGGGTCACTCCTTAATGCTATTTAAAAGTAAGTTTATTTTACTGTAGTCATTATTATAATAGTGAAATATTACTACATAGTAAATAGTTTAACGGATCATTAGAAGATGTGAATCCCAAGCATCTCTTAAGTTACTGCACTTATGTTAGACACTGGATAGGAGATGTCAAATCCCATAAACATCTCTGATGCCGTTACACTCATATTTATTTCTATTGGTTTAGCTTATATAAGATCTTTTAGTTATGACTCGAATGTTTTGTCTTTTCAATTCGCTCGGGTCAGCCTAAGCATTTTAGGATTTGAAGACCTGATTTCTAAAGGACGAAGACGAAGATTGTATTATTACCATTATTTACTACTATTCCGCTGCACTATTTATTATCCTTTGGTATGTATAACTCTGATATGTATTGTATAAGCATAATCGAATATTTTGTAAAACAGCTTCATCAACTGTTTATTTGATTATTATATTTTATCGTTCCGCTGCAAGATTCTATTTTGTCTTATTTTCTTTCTTCCCCCTTTCTTATTTACCCCATAACAATCCGTCCTTCTGTATGGTTTAAGTCTGACATGTGTGGTTTATCGTCAATTTAAAGCGTATAAAAAGGCGGGATGTTACATCTGGTATCAGAGCTTTGGCTTAGCGATAAACCTTAGCTTTGTGGGGTCCGAATCTTCATTTATAGGGTAGTAATACCTTATGAGGAGTCGTTGAATGTATATATATGAGAGAGCATATTTGTTAGTGTTATAAAATGGTTTTGATATTGTGTTAATTTGTTCCACTTTGTATTTATAAATTCTGATTGGTGCATAAGACGCTATGACATCAATAGTGATTTCTAAACACTTAATAGGACAGACCAACACAATATTTATTTTGAATATAGGTGAATGGAAAAAAAATTCCTATTATATTTTCTATACATAAAATAAATTTTTATAAAGGTTATATTTGGTTGTAATATATTGGTTGTTAGGTAGTGTAATTTATAAATATTAGTTTAAGGTAGGATTTGAAAATAAAATAAATGAAAATTTGAAATTTTAGAACTTAAGTTCCGGGATTTTTGAAACTTCTTTCAAAGGATTTTGGAATATAATAATAATATTATTAGAAGTATTTTCTGATAAATATTTCAATGTAATTTGAAAGAAATTTTTTAAAAGAAACTTTGGAAAGAAATAGATTCTGTACTCCCCTCTATGTCGTTGGAAAATAATTTCGGTGATGAGTGCACACATCATCGACATTCATTTTTGAGCTTTAAAGTGGGAAGGCCACTATAGTAGTTCTATTGCGGATTTATTTTGATAAACAAATATAAATTTTAAAATGTTTTAAAATATAATTGGATATATAAGTTGTAAGTATATAAATTTCTATTTTTTTTAAATATTTTGAAATTAAACCCGGTATTTAGTTGTTAAGTTTCCGTTAGTTAATTAATAGTTTCAATTTTTGTAGTAAAATGGAATGCAACTGATTAATAATGGGAACCTTTTAATGAATTAAGAGATTTAATGCTAGGTTATAAATGAAATAACCAGAAAGTTGAAATTTGCAACCTAATAAACAAAAGACATAACTATTGAACATTGAATTAATTAAAAGAAATGGGATAAACTTGTATGATTTTCAATTACATCCTTAAAAGCATATATATATATATATATATATATATATATATATATAACTTACCAAATGTTAAAAGTTCTAATTTTTAATAAGAAAATATAATAGATATTATACAAGTAAAAATTTAAAACAATGAAAGTATCCAATGAAATTCTTTAATAAACAAGAATTTAATGTTGTAGTTGTTATAAACTTAAGCATAATTGAAAGGCTACTAATTAAATATAATATAAAATTAATAAATAAATGATAATAAACTTAAGTAAATATTGAAGTTATGCGACAACCCGGGTTTTTAACGTCTGATAATTGGGTAATTACCTGGTTTATTATTGAAATATTAATATTAGTTAGTCAAACAAATAAATTTTGATAATTGAATTATCTGAACAAAAATAAATTGATTTGAAAACTATAACATGTATTGAATTATAAAATCTCTTAATATGGTAAGTCTCATAGAAATAAAGTGTATATATATATATATAAAGTCCACAATTTAAATGAAGATGAAATATCCATATGAAAATCAAATGTAGGGAAGTTTATATAAATTGAGAATATATATATATATATATATATATGTATGTATGTATGTATGTATGTATGTATGTACATGTGCAATGACAAAAATGAACACAAGTAAATATATGAAGAATGTGTGTAAAATGATGATAGGAATATACATAAGTAAGTATATATGTGGAACATATAAATGTATATAACATGGGTGTATTTAAAAAAAAAATAGAAATATATAAGTATATTTATATGTATATAGGTTATATAAAATAGTGATGGTGTGGAAAATGTAGATATATGGGTGAATAAATATTAATATGTATGAATATGAACGTTCATGGTGATAACAAATGCAAGTGCAAATACATACATACAAACAAATGAATATATATTCATCAATTAAGTCACATAAATACTTGTAGACATATAGGGAAGCATCATGATGAAGACTCCAACTCAAGCCACAAAAATAGCAAATCAAATCTCTTAAGTTTAGGAAATCAAATCAGTTTCTTAAAAAAAATACACAAAAGAAGCTTGCTGTGTACACCAAAGAGCAGCCTATATACCTCTACTTGGCCTTCTTCATTTCTGCCTGGATTCGAAAATTTTGTTAAGTAAAACAAAGATAAAATCACCACTGCACTTTTATAACTGAAAAAAGAATAAGCAGGCTGCAAATTCCTTTTCATTTGTTCAAATCCTTTTTCTTTCTTCATTTTTCATTTTTCAATACCAAACTAGAGAATAAGTATAAAATAATTACGTCAACAACTTCAGATTCATCTTTAACCTGGGATTAAGGCTTCAAGATCGAAGCAAGCTAACAATTCATATTCAAATTCATCTCAGCAAATTCCAGATCAAAATGAGAAGCTGCTCTCTGTTTATGTTTCATAAGTGAGTAAACTTGTGTTTACCAGATCAAACTTTTAAAAATATATATATTTCCTAGTATATATATCAGGTAATCATCTCTAATAAGATGAGATAGTAAAAAAAAATTCAAGGCAAGAATTAGATATTTTAAAATTTTCAGTTTTGATCATATAAATTAAATTGTATTTGAGTATGAAGATTTTTGATGCAAATCCTATGGTTTTTATATTCGTGGTTGTTGAGTAATCGTTAGACGACCGGAATTTGGTATTTCGCTGAATTCTGGAGATTGCGTAGATCGAAGGCGTAGAAATTGTAGCCATAGGATGGTTGTAGTCCTGGGATATCGGGAAAAATGCTAAGTAAATTTTCTGATCATCGTTGGAGTGGCACGACAACGATCTAAGGGTCTTTTGCCTAATGGTTCGATGAAGAATCGGGTACGCCGCGCTAACTATGATGCATCGGTCTTGGTCAGGATGGGTGAAATGGGAGCGCTTGTCGCAGGCGAAGCTCTGGGCATGGTGATGAGTTTTCTGGTAGACGATGGTGGCATCGAGGGGAACTTTTTGCTGATGGGTCTCGTTCCTGAATTTCTTTGCTCAGACTCATTTTAGACTTAGCGTTCGACTCGAGTTTCTGATGGTCGTAATTAGGAAAAGGGGTCGGGGTTGAATGGTCGGCGAGGTCATCGTTGATCGGAGCATCAACGTGAGTCCGTGCACGTGCACGCGAGTTTTAATGTATCAGATGGTAGCGCGGTGTTTTGCTTCAGAAAAGTTAACGTTTGCATCAGGTTAGAACTCGAGTTTTCGTGTGAAGGAAATAGGTTTGGCTTGAGAATTATTTGATCTGGCATGGGTTGCTTGTGTGGTAATAAGTTTGAGAGGATAGTGTATGATTCTGGTTATTTAAAACAAAATATTTTAACCAGGTTTGTGACAAATTCAAAGCAAATCATTATACTAGTTATCAAGATAATTTATGAAATGAAGATTGTTAATGCGATTAATTAGAAATTTATTAAATGAAAGAAATAAGAGACTGATTAATGAAGTGATTAAACAGATAATTACTGAAGGAAAAGGGTAAGAACAATCACTTAGTGGAAGCGATTAGAAGAATAATTGCTCTATGCAATTAAGGGATCATTACTGGATGATTAAGGGTAATAAAATTATTGGATGGAATTAAAAGTTGAATAATTTAGATTAAAGAATTAATTTAAAGTGGATAATTTATTTATTTATGAAATTAATTAATTAATTAAGAATAATCACTTATGAAATGGATTTAAGGATAATTACTGAATGAGATTTACAAAGAATAATTACTTTGCATAAGTAATTAATGAATAATTACTTAAACCAAGTGATTAAAGATTAGAAATTTAATTTAATTAGAGATAAATTAAATTAAATTCGAAAGTGTTAAAAACTTGCTTATGAATGATTGAATGATATTCAATGCCTTAAATTTATGCCTTGAATTAGTTGATTTCTCTGATATGAAATGATTTGTAATATAATATGTTGGTTTGAACTGTGAAAAGGAGGTTATCTATCGGTGATGGATTACTGTGTAAAAGTTGGCATCCTACGTTAAAATTGAATGGTATTCACTTGTATTACTTGGGTAAAGGTGTTATTGGATTCGAAGAGACCGGAGTCGGGTATTAATTAATACCCGAAACCACTTCAATTCTTTATAGATTTGATATGTGAAATCAATAGGCTAGAATGAAATGATTTAAGTAATTGGACCATTTAATCTAAGTTTCGGTATTTAGAAATTGATGTGTGTAATAAGTGTTGACCATACCAAATTTGTGAATTTGTAGCTGGTGCGAGTTACCCCAGTTTTGTGTAAGTTTCATGCTATTTCATTCCATGTTAGATTGATTTACTCACGCTGGTTTCCAGCCTGACCCGGGTGTTACTTTAATGTAATGCTCGGATCAGACCGTGTATTACGGATTTTTAGGTAAGGACGTTCTGGAGCTCAGGGGGCGAGCTGGATGGCAAGAACGTATGAAGTGTTTCCGCTATATTATATTGATGTATATCTGAGACATGTTGGTTCGTATATGTCCAGTGTTTAAGTATGCGTGTAACTCTGATGTATTAAAATGAAAATGATAAATATAGAATTCTTTTGTAAACTGTTATTATTTGATATTATATTTTGATCCGTTGAGAATGTGAGAATTTGTGTTGTGTTTTCTGTTTCTTCTTCTTCTACCTCTTTCTTCTTCTTCTAACTATCCTGAGTTTTCGGGATCGAAAAATCAGGGTGGTTACAGTTGGTATCAGAGCCGAAGGTTAAGCGAAAACCATGGCTCTGGTGGGTGTACTCATTAAGGATAGGGTAAGTGGTATCCTAAAATGAGTTGAATATATATATATATGTATGTATATATATATATGTATGTATATATATATATATATATGAGAGCGTACTTGTTATTTTTATATAATGGTTTAAAAGGTAAAGGAGTTTTATATAAATTTATATATACAGCAATAATTGGTTGTTGGATATTGAAATCAAATAAAAATTTAAGTGGTAAATATATATATACCCAAGTAGAATTAGAATTAAATTTGGTTTCAAACTAAAATAAAATAAAATGGTTATTGTATCAAATACTGGGATGCTTGTTCCCTAATAATGATAAAGCAATATTTCTCAACCAATAAATGTTAAGGTAATAGGTGGTTAAATTATTGAAATTAAATTAAGAGGTAATAGAAATACAACCAATTTGAAATTAAATAAAGATAAGTTTGAAATGGATTCAAACCGAAATTAAATATTAAATTTGGGAAGAGTTTTAGAATAAGAATGAATTGGTTTCCAGATATGATAATCTTGGTTATTAACATAAATGGTTGTTTGTTTAATGATAAAATATATATTAATGAAGTAAACTTTTAAGATGACTATAAGTTCTAAATAGAAGTGGGTTTTAAATTGTGAAGTTTTGAATCCTAAGTTTAAGAAACATCTGAAATTGTTTCCAAAGTGATAAAAGAAATGATATTATTCAGACTATTTTGAATGTGATCTTATTTTTCAAATAAGAGATGTTTGAAAATTTTAAAGAGAATTTGTTTTGAATTCAAACCATAGGTAGTTTAAATTTTAAAATTTGGCTTGGTGGGCCAAGAAATAAATATGTATATTTGAGGGATATACGTAATATCAAAAATGGTTTGAAAAAAAAAACTTTAAATGTTGAGTTTTAAATTTGAAATGAGATGTGATATCCAAGGTGATAAGTTTCTGAACTTATAAGATTATTAATGTGAAGTTTAAAATTGAAATGGGAATTCAAATTGGGTAAGGTTGGCTGTGACGACCCACCTTTCTGACCCGTGAGAACGACACTTAATACATCCATGGTATTCATGTGTCGTTGCCCAAGTATCTGAAAGACGAGTTGCCATGGGGTAAAATATAAGAACGGAATAATAATCTCACAACGGAACGGTTAAATATAACATAAAAATAAGACAGTACATAAGGTTACTCCCCAACATGGAGTTATCAGAGTTACAACAAAAGTACTACTATCAGTCTAGGCAGTTATAACAACCTGCCTTTAAATATACATACATAGAGCCAACATCTCATAATAGCGGAAATAAATGGCTAGATATATAAGGAGCCTCCTGCTCGTCCACCATCTTCAAAAGAGCCCAAAGAAACCTGTCATTTCTGGACTACTCAAATATAAATGAGTACCCGAACGTTTAGAGAAAACAACAATTCGGGTCAGACAATAAGTCTGGTATGAGTAAACTCCAAAAATAGAACACACAAAGTAACTAGTGAGACCACATCGCAAAAACGAAGAACGGGTTTTTCCCTCACAAGGACAACATCCAAGTATAAAAGAATGGATACAGATAATTAAACATCGCGAAGAGTGCAAGACGCTTCCCGACGAAATTAAGAAAGAATCAATCCAAAGATTTGAATCAAGAATAAGGAAAAGGAATTTTTCGAACAATGACTAGGAGGGTACTCCCCTCTTATTGAAAGTATACCTCTAGAAAATATACTTGAGAACTACGATGGCTCTCGGAAACCTCCAAGCCGGACCCCGCCATCCTTACCGAGTATCCGAGTATTTCACATCTCCGTGCGCATACGACCGGAACCAGTCTAGAGTAGATGTGAAAGTACCCTAATGGGAGCAACCCTACATAGCTTGGCCCCCACTCGCTCTTTATTTAGTCATTTCCGATAAAGGATATCAATGCTCTAATTGAGCAACAAATCGTCTTAGATTGACGAAACAAAAATAAAAGGAAGAAGGGTATCGAAATTGATAGTCAAGATATCGACTATCGGGGATAACAAAACGATCGTATATGGAAATTAAATCTTATACTCTTTCAATACTTGGAAAATATCCATATACTTATCCCATCAATATAAGCATATTCTCGAAACAATTAAGAGGATTTCATATTTCAAAAGCATACTTAGATGGGTCAAAAACAATTGTCTATAAGAAATGCAAACGTTTTCCATTATAATTATAAAGATCATTTATGGAAATCAAATCTCCTACACTTGTCACGTTTCCGATATTCTCGACTTACTCTATCCCTCGCCCAGAAACAAAGCCAGGCAAGTCAGGGCACTGGTTGCTCCTAGCCTTGCCTAGACACTTCGGTTCCAGATCTCACAGATAGAGAATCAATCTACTCATCGGCTTTTAGTGCCAAGTATAGGACTACTTACTTTCCATAAATAACTCATTTAAATTATTATATAAATTTTGAAGCTCCTTTAAAATACTTAAACAAAGATTTAAAACTTCCATTCAAATCATAACTTAAACCCATCATCTTTAAAGGAGATTACAACTAAGAGGGGGTGAAGCTTCGTCTTAATCAAATGAGAAAACTAAAAGGGGTGTTGTTTCCTTTTAACCAAAAAGTCACTAAATGTCAATCCTAAGTTGAAAGGTGGTGTAAGTTCCCTTTAACTAAATATCAAAGTTATTGCTCATAAACTGGCCGAGCACAAATCAAACAACCAAACAAGAATAATAACAGACTCATTATTATTAACAATTTACAATCAATAGTTAACACAGCATTTGTTAAAATATGAATGAGTAAAAGGAAAGAGATTAAGATTACACTGAATGTAAAATAATTAAATTATACTCATAGAATAAGTTATACCCACTAAACTATGAAAACAAGAAATATACTCACAGAATAAGTTATACCCACTAAACTATGAAAACAAGGAATGTACTCACAGAATAAGTTATACCCACTAAACTATAAAAACATGAAATATACTCACATCCTATTTGCTTTGATGGAGACTTGGAATACTTCACCTTTTAAAATGAATTTTAGTTCTTTTCTTTAGTTTGTGAATGAAATAAAATGATATATGGACTTGGCTATTTATAGGTGAAGAGAATGGTACTTGATTAATTTCCTATGGCCTAACCTGATTCAACCATATTTTGGTCCAATGGCAACCATCTGCATGGCATAACCTGGTTCGACCAGATTTTGGTCCGATGGCAACCATCCGCATGGAATATAATAATCATTATGCTATTTTATTTTATTAGGCAAGTAATTATACTATTTTGCTTTGTTAGGCTACGTTAATAATGTTTTCTTGTTTTATTAGGCAAGTAACTATACTATTTTGTTTTATTAGGCTACGTTAATAATTCTTTCTTGTTTTATTAGGCAAGGTTAATACTTCTAGATATAAAATCCATTATTTAATCATTTAAAAACATATTAACTATTCATGTTCAAAGTGATTAAATTATGGGTCGTTACATCCTCCCCTCCTTAAAGGAAATTTCGTCCTCGAAATTAATCGGATAAACTCTAGATATCAACGATCCCAAATGATATCATATATACCACACAAAGATACAAGGAAAGTGACCTTAACACAACCGGTGAATACACTAAAAAGAAACAACAAAATACAAACAACAACTACATCAACTCGGGATAAGAATCCCTAATATAGTCCTCAGTTTCCCAAGTACAATCTCTAACATCTCCACTCCACTGAACCTTAACAAGATTCACAATATTCTTCCTTAATCGCTTTATATCTCGAGCAACAATACGAATAGGCCGCCTAAGAATGGTTAGGTTAGGCTGAACCTCCAAATCAACTTGTTGTCCTGGTTTTATTATCATCGAAGGGTCGTGTACATACTTACCTAAATGAGATACGTGAAATACGTTGTGCACATCTGATAGTCGATCTGGTAACTCCACTTTACACGCAAGTTTACCAATCCGGTCTAGTATGGGAAAAGGGCCAATATATCGAGGGGCTAACTTCCCTGTCTTCCCAAACCTTACGACACTTCTCAAAGGAGAGACTTTTACAAATACCAAGTCCCCGACTAAGAACTCTAGATCCCTACGCCTTTGATCTGCATAACACTTTTGCCGATCTTGCGCTTCCTTCATCTTTCTTCTAACATCAACTACCTTCTCATTGGCTTCTAAAATTATGTTGGTCCAAGAACAAGTTTATCTCCAGATTCAACCCAACATGAAGGAGAACGACATGGATGACCATAAAGAGCTTCGAAAGGGGCCATACCAATGCTTGCTTGATAGTGAATTCAACTAAGGGTAAATGATCTTCCCAAGAACCCCCGAAGTCTAGAATGCATGCTCGTAATAAATCTTCCAATATTCGGTTCACTCTCTCTGTTTGCCCATCTGTTTAGGGATGGTAAGCTGTGCTTAGACTTAGCTCAGTCTCTAAAGCAGTCTGCGGTCCCTCCTAGAACCTACTAGTGAGTATCGGGTCTCGGTCACTTACAATATTACGAGGAATCCCATGGAGTCTCACAATCTCCTTCACATACAAACTCGCCAGACTCGTAGCGGTCCTAGTCAGCTTAACAGGAATGAAATGGGCACTCTTGGTTAGTCGATCGACTATAACCCAAATGCCATCATTACCTCTTCTTGACCTAGGAAGCCCATCAATAAAGTCCATAGAGATCTGCTCCCACTTCCACTTTAGGATCTCAAAGTGGCTGAAGCAATCCAGCTGTCTTCAGCTGGTCACTCTTAGTATGCTGGCAGTTTGCACGACGACTCACAAAGATTGAAATATCTCGCTTCATCCCCTTCCACCAGAATACCCTCTTCATATCTTTGAATATCTTGGTCACTCCTGGATGAAAAGATAACTTTGAATGGTGGCATTCAACTAACACTTCTTGCCAAAGTCCATCAAAGTCTGGAACACAAATGCGCCCATTCATTTTCAATATGCCCCGGAGATCAATCTTAAAGCTAGAAACAACACCTTCTTCAACATCTTTCTAAAGTCGAGCTAAAATAGGATCTTCCTCTTGACTGGATGCAATTCTCTCTAACAATACCGGCTTAACTTCTAGATTTGCAACCATTGCTACATTCCTACTCAATGCATCAGCAACGACATTTGCTTTTCCAGGGGTATAAAGAACCTCTAGATCATAAGAGGCGAGAAACTCCAGCCATCTCTGCTGCCTCAAATTCAAATATTTCTGCGTAAAAAGGTATTTTAAGGATTTGTGGTCCGTGTATAACTCAAACCTTTCACCCAAAAGATAATGCCTCGACATCTTTAGTGCGAATACAACAGCCAAAAGTTCCAAATCGTGCGTAGCATAATTTTTCTCATGCGGCTTTAGCTGTCGACTCGCATAGGCAATAACTTTCCCATGCTGCATCAGAACTGCTCCTAATCCGGTTCCATAAGCATTTGTATACACGGTTAAACCTTCGCTCCCATTTGGAATGGTTAAAACAGGAGTGCCAGTCAACTTGTTTTTCAATTCATTGAATGCTTGATCACACTTAGAGTCCAAACGAACCTAACATCTTTCTTTGTTAACTTCGTCAGATGAGAAGCAATCTTCGAGAAGTCCTTGATAAACCTACGGTAAAAACCAGCCAATCCAAAGAAACTTCTAACTTCCGTCGCACTTTCGGGCTTCTTCCAGTCTTGGACCGCAACAACTTTAGCTGGATCCACCGATATACCTTCTCCCGAAATAACATGCCCTAGAAATCTAACTTCAGATTTCCAAAAATGGCACTTGGAGAACTTAGCCTTCAACTCATGGCTCCTTAAGGTATCGAGTACGACACAGAGATGATATTTGTGTTCCTCCTCTGTCTTTGAATAGATAAGGATCTCATCAATAAAGACGAGAACAAATTTATTAAGAATGTCTCGAAATACTCGATTCATTAAGTCCACAAAATAAGCGGGTGCGTTAGTCAATCCAAACGGCATAACTAACCACTTGTAGAAATTTTCAGGAGTTCGAAAAGCTGTTAAAGGAACATTCTCCTCTGCCACTCTTAATTGGTGGAAACCAGTGGCAAGATCTAATTGAGAAAATATCCGAGCACCATGGAGTTGATCAAACATATCGTCAATTCTTAGCAAAGGATATTTATTCTTAATAGTCCTTTTGTTCAACTCCCGATAGTCTACACATAACCTTAGAGAACCGTCTACCTTTGTAACAAAGACGACTGGCGATCCCCAACTCGAGGTACTACGCCGGATCAAGCCCTTCTGCAACAAGTCATAAGTCTGCCTTTCTAACTCCCTCTTCTCTTTTGGAGCCATCCTTCATAAGGGTTGTACAATAGGTATAGTTCCTGGAACGAAATCAATACGAAACTCGACTTCACGGTGAGGAGGAAAACCTTGCACCTCGTCAAAAATATATATGAAATCTCGAACAACCGGCACATCTCCAAGCTCCGCATTAGTCACTTCGAGTGAATAGAGAAAACTACTCATTAACTTCTTAGGCTCTTCACAACTAATATCAACACCAACATCTCCCGCATCACTAATTCTAACAAGCCTTCTACCACAATCCAAGATAGCTTTAAACTTAGATAACCAATCCATTCCCAACAACACTCCAAAACCCATAAACCAAAGAACAAACAAGTCAAAAGGAAAGAGATGATTTCGATAAGAAATAGGTATGTTTAGACACACGGTGTCAAGATTTGTCGGACCTCCAATTGGGTTTGACACACAAAGAGGATTACTTATGATAACATATTTAAGGTTTAGTTTGTCCATTAGATCATAAGAAATAAAACTATGGGAAGCTCCTGTATCAAATAGCACCCTTACAGGAATATCATAGATGGATAATGTACCTTGCAACACTTACTTCCCCTTTTTATCTGAAGAAGTGGATGGTATCTCTTCAATGGTAAAAGTTTGTCCTTGAGATCCCTTTTTAGGAAAATGGCACTCATTCTTCATATGTCCTGGTTGGCCGCAATTAAAACATGTGGCAATTGGGCAATGATTTGCAAAGTGGCCCATCTTATTGCACTTAAAACAAAGAATGTTGGCCAAGTTGGTCTGCTTCTTTTGTGTTGGAGCGCCATCTTCGGGTTTGTTCCCTGCACCCTGCTTCTTTCCCTTAAACTTACGCTTGAAGTTTGGCTTACCTTCAACCGATATAACCGATAAAGGCTTGGCACTTATTGCTGGTACTACGCCCTTCTGGACTCCTCCTTAATATCAAGAGCCTCAAACCTCAAAGTCATGCTAATAATGTTGGTGAATGTACCCATAAGGTGATTGGTCATTTCACGATGGAACTCTGGTCGCATTCCATTCACAAACCTTTCATTTTTCTTGAGTGGTGTGTCTATCAATCCAAGTCCAAAATGGGACAAAGCATTGAACTTATGCTCATACTACGACACGGTCATATCACCCTACTTTAAGTCAATGAAACTTCTAAATAACTGAGTTCTTCCGGCTTCTGGAATAAACTGTGCTTCAAAAACTTCCTTGAACTAGGCCCAAGAAAACCCCCCTATGGAGTACTTGCTGTTTTTGAATCCCACCAATCCATCACCGACTTTTGAAGTTGTCGTGATGCCAACAGCCGTTACTCCGCATCTTCCAACCGAAGATCTCCAAATATTCTTTCACAAGTTCCGGGCCACATCTGCACCCCAAGAATGTCTTCAGTCCTATAGAATGGTTTCCCTCCCAAAGCGGTAAAATTCTTACACAAAGCTGCAAAGTTCATAGGGGTATGAACTTGCACTAGCATTTCCTTTGCCGATCTACAGCTGACATAGTAGCATTTCTAGGTACCCTGCCATTGGTATCCATGCTAGTTCTAGATCCTCTCCTTCCTCCTCTTCTTGTATTCATTTTCTATTATCTAAACAAATAACAGGTATCTTTAGAATACAAAAATAGGATTAAAATGGTTTAAGGAAATAACACTAAAGGATCTAAATTAGACTTTAGAGGATAAATATATTATTATTATAAAAATTACAAATACGCTCCTCAAGATTAACTAATTCTAGGGCATCACTTACCCTATCTCTGGTGAGTTGTACCCCAATCAGACTAAGACGTTCGCTCAATCGAAGCTCTGATACCAACTGTGACGACCCAACTTTCTATCCCTTGAGAACGACACTTAATACATCCATGGTATTCATGTGTCGTTGCCCAAGTATCTGAAAGACGAGTTGTCATGGGGTAAAATATAAGAACGGAATAATAATCTCACAACGGAATGGTTAAATATAACATAAAAATAAGAAATACATAAGGTTACTCCCCAACATGGAGTTATCAGAGTTACAACAAAAGTACTACTATCAGTCTAGGCAGTTATAACAACCTGCCTTTAAATATACATACATAGAGCCAACATCTCATAATAGCAGAAATAAATAGCTAGATAGATAAGGAGACTCATGCTCGTCCACCATCTTCAAAAGAGCCCAAAGAAACCTGTCATTTTTGGACTACTCAAATATAAATGAGTACCCGAATGATTAGGGAAAACAATAATTCGGGAAAGACAATAAGTCTGGTATGAGTAAACTCCAAAAATAGAACACACAAAGTAACTAGTGAGACCACATCGCGAAAACGCAGAATGGGTTTCTCCCTCACAAGGACAACATCCAAGTATAAAAGAATGGATACAGATAATTAAAGATCGCGAAGAGTGCAAGACGCTTGCCGATGAAATTAAGAAAGAATCAATCCAAAGATTTGAATCAAAAATAAGGAAAAGGAATTTTCCAACAATGACTAGGAGGGTGCGCCCCCCTTATCGAAGTATGCCTCTAGAAAATATACTTGAGAACTACGATGGCTCTCGGAAACCTCCAAGCCGGACCCCGCCATCCTTACCGAGTATCCGAGTATTTCACATCTCCGTGCGCATACAACCGGAGCCAGTCTAGAGTAAATGTGAAAATACCCTAATGGGAGCAACCCCACATAGCTTGGCCCCCACTCGCTCTTTATTTAGTCATTTCCGATAAAGGATATCAATGCTCTAATTGAGCAACAAATCGTCTTAGATTGACGAAACAAAAATAAAAGGAAGAAGGGTATCGAAATTGATAGTCAAGATATCGACTGTCGGGGATAACAAAACGATCGTATATGGAAATTAAATTTTATACTCTTTCAATACTTGGAAAATATCCATATACTTATCCCATCGGTATAAGCATATTCTCAAAACAATTAAGAGGATTTCATATTTCAAAAGCATACTTAGATGGGTCAAAAACAATTGTCTATAAGAAATGCAAACGTTTTCCATTATAATTATAAAGATCATTTATGGAAATCAAATCTCCTACACTTGTCACGTTTCCGATATTCTCGACTTACTCTATCCCTCGCCCAGAAACAAAGCCAGGTAAGTCAGGGAACTGGTTGCTCCTAGCCTTGCCTAGACACTTCGGTTCCATATCTCACAGATAGAGAATCAATCTACTCATCGGCTTTTAGTGCCAAGTATAGGACTACTTACTTTCCATAAATAACTCATTTAAATTATTATATAAATTTTGAAGCTCCTTTAAAATACTTTAAACAAAGATTTAAAACTTCCATTCAAATCATAACTTAAACCCATCATCTTTAAAGGAGATTACAACCAAGAGGGGGTGAAGCTTCCTCTTAATCAAATGAGAAAGCTAAAAGGGGTGTTGTTTCCTTTTAACCAAAAAGTCACTAAATGTCAATCCTAAGTTAAAAGGTGGTGTAAGTTCCCTTTAACTAAACATCAAAGTTATTGCTCATAAACTGGCTGGGCACAAATCAAACAACCAAACAAGAATAATAACAGACTCATTATTATTAACAATTTACAATCAATAGTTAACACAACATTTGTTAAAATATGAATGAGTAAAGGAAAGAGATTAAGATTACACTGACTGTAAAATAATTAAATTATACTCACAGAATAAGTTATACCCACTAAACTATGAAAACAAGAAATATACTCACAGAATAAGTTATACCCACTAAACTATGAAAACAAGGAATGTACTCACAGAATAAGTTATACCCACTAAACTATGAAAACAGGAAATATACTCACATCCTATTTGCTTTGATGGAGACTTGGAATACTTCATCTTTCAAAATGAATTTTAGTTCTTTTCTTTAGTTTGTGAATGAAATAAAATGATATATGGACTTGGCTATTTATAGGTGAAGAGAAGGGTACTTTAGTAATTTCCTATGGCCTAACCTGATTCAACCAGATTTTGGTCCAATAGAAGCTAGCCATAGGGCATAATTTGATTCGACCATATTTTGGTCCAATAGAAATCCTCCTTATCAACTATGGCCTAACCTGATTTGACCAGATTTTGGTCCAATGGCAACCATCCGCATGACATAACCTGGTTCGACCAGATTTTGGTCCAATGGCAACCATCCGCATGTAATATAATAATCATTATGCTATTTTATTTTATTAGGCAAGTAGTTATACTATTTTGTTTTATTAGGCTACGTTAATAATTCTTTCTTGTTTTATTAGGCAAGTAATTATACTATTTTGTTTTATTAGGCTACGTTAATAATTCTTTCTTGTTTTATTAGGCAAGGTTAATACTTCTAGATATAAAATCCATTATTTAATCATTTAAAAACATATTAACTATTCATGTTCAAAGTGATTAAGTTATGGGTCGTTAAATTAGCTGGATTAAGCAAATTAGATTTAACTTTGGGAAAGTTAGGTAATTTAACAAATAACCTAAATTGGAATTTCAAGATGAAATTGGAATTAAACTTGGAAAGTTAAATGGTTAATTTGAATTGGGAATTTGTGTGATCTCAAAATGGGTTTGAGATCTGGAAATTTAAAATGGATGGATGTTTTAAAATAAATGGATGATATCATCCTATTGTTATTAAAAATCTTTAAATTGCGGATTAGATCTATTTAAATGAATGAGAAATGAAGTGTGGTAGTATATCCATTATTGAGATAAAAGGAAAATTAAACTTTACTTTGAAATTAAGGAATTCCTTTGAAACTGAAAATTTGGATAATTGCAAATTAAAATTGTTAAGAATTGGTTTCAAAATTTGAAATTTGGTAATAAATTGAATTTCAGAGATTTAGTTGTTTAAAAGGGATTTGAATTATTATTTGAGCTTTCAAATAAGTTAAGAAGGATAATTTAAAATGGAATTTTGAGAATTGGACTCAGAATTAAATTGTTTGAAGATTTGGATGGTTGATTTAATTTGATTCCCTTAAATCAACATTTAAAAATTTAACTCAAATTTATATAATTCGGGATGGTTTAAATTTGAAATTTGAATTGAATTGAATTAGTTCAAATTAAATTTGATTTGAATTAATTGGGATTGTGATTGAAGATGGATTGGTTTAAAAAAAATTCAAATGAAAATTTTGAATTGGATTAATTTGAAATGATTTGAAATTGAAGTGGATTCAATTTGAAATTAGTCTAAATTAATTTGAATAATTTGGAATTGTAGTTAAAGTGAATATGTTTAGAATCAAATGGAATTTGATTCGAATTTGAAAAGAAATCAAGATTAATTCAAATTGAATTGGGGTTAAATCAATTTTAATGGAAACTGAAGTTATTTAAATTGGAATTGAGTTAATTTAAATGGAAGTGGAAATTTAAATTGAATTGATGGGGAAGTGAAAAGTTTTGGCTCTGGACTATTTTTAATATAAATTGTTTCAATATAAACTTGTTTTTCCATGCTATTTAATATATACAACCTTTCTTGTTGAAGCCAAATTATTTTATATTTGTTTTACAATTATTTTGAAACTATTTAACAATTATACAACTTTTTATAAACCAATTACTGTTTTTCAACTATTTTACAAATTAATTATTATTTTACAACTATTTTGCAATTATTTAAAATTTCTATAACTATTTGACAATTTTTCAACTATTTTGCAATTAGTTAACTATTTTACAGCTATTTTACAAACTAATAATTAATTTTCAACTACTTATCTATTTTTAAAATTTTCAAGCTATTTACTAAATATAAATTGGTCGGAGTTCAAACTGTTATTGATTAAATACCCGACTAAGGTAAGAATTGAAGTGATAATCCAAATGGGGATTAAGGCAATTGCGAATAAGTGAATAAAATTCAAAGTGAATGTGAATAGAAAAAGGAGATTGAATTAATTAATAACCAATGAAGATAAATACATAGGATGTACGTATATTATTCTATTCGCATAGTGATTTGATCCAGATTCGAGCATAGAATTTCGAGATAATTATATCGATCCGAGTTGGGATTTTTCACTCGATTTTCGACGGCGAACCTGGATATGGATTGTTGATTGATTCTGGATATTCTCTATTATAGCTAGGCTATGCAAGGAAAATGACGGTTTCTGATTAAGAAATCCGATCTGGATCCGCACTAGGAAGTCGGTTAAAATGATATGTGAGCAATCAGATTGATATTGCATACGGATGATATGTGTACATCATACGGATTGGAATGAAATTGATATTGGAAAATTTGTGAATAAAAAGTGAAATGGTTTTTGAAATGAAAGGGTATATTTTATGCAACATATGAGGAAGTAAAGTGGAAGTTGGATATTTCTATGGTAAAAATTTACTTTATGGAAGTAAGTAAAATGGTAAGTGACTTTATAGAGTAATCAAATTTAAATAGTTGATTTTAAATAAACAAAGTTATATATCTTTGTTATATAAGATAAATCTCCCCTTGTTGAATATTTTACCGAAAGAAAAGGATTTTGAAAATGTTTGAAGTATAAAAGGAGTTTTATACAAGTTTGAAATGATTCAAAGATTTTTGTCAAGGATTATATATATCTATATATATAAAGGGTCTTATGAGGATTTTGGGAAAAGGTTTTGGGAACCTTTGGATTGGAAAGGCTTTTGATTTTTGGGTAAAATCAATATTGGCATTTGGAAAGCCTAGTTTGAGAATCATCGATTTTGGAATAATCGATTTTGTGTAAAGGAGCTTTATATGAGAATTATACTAGGTGTATAATTTGGAAGATACTATATGTGTATAGTATAAAATGTTTTGATAATGGCTCTGGGGAAAAAGGCGCTCCCTTGAAATGAACTTCTCAGGAGTGCCACTGGGTGGTGCTGCCTTGAACCCTAAGGGGGGTTCTAAAGTTGATCCTGTGAGGAGTCCGGACAAAACTAGTTCCTGAGGATTATGAGTAGTGCGTAGCGAAAATTGAGGTGCACTGATGCCTACAGAGGCATTTGGGTTATGCTGTGGCGACAGTGTAACTCGATGTCACCGCGATCTACTGCAGACCATAGTGAAAGTCATGTGTGCCGCTGAGAGCCAACAGTCTACGTTTGATTTTATATCGGTAGACTACGACCTATGGTAACATAGCGAAAGTTGTGTGTGCCGCTGAGAGCCAATAGTCTACGTTTGATTTTATATTGGTAGACTACGACCTATGTAGGAGTGGAGAAGTTTCATTTCGACAGCGAAAATTGAGGGCGCTGATGCCTACAGTTACATGGACTTTTGCTACGATGGCAACGTAACCCTGGAATGTAACTGCGATCTGTTATGGGTTCCGTGGCGTAATCGAGGGGCGCGGAGTGTCTACAGTTACATGGACTTTTGCTGCGATGGCAACGTAACCCAGCATGTAACTGCGACCATGGATGGGGTGATGATTTCCAGAGCATTCTCACCAAAGATATTTCCTCTATTTTCAAAAACTGTTTTCTATATTTTCAATAAAATTATTTTTCAAAGTATTTTCACTGGATGTTGAAAACGAGTCTGCCAAGCACTTATAGATTTTCAGTCGTACGCCTGATCAACGTATGACCGAATTTCTGTGAGAATAAGGATGGACTTGTCGAAACATCGAGTTATAAAAATATTTCTATAAAAACTATTGTAGTAATATTATATAGATTTTTAAAGTATTTTAAAAATGATCAAAGAAAATTTATCTGATTTTAAGCATTTTAATAATTCTGGCTTTGTTCCTTTTCGATGACGAAAAGTTCTAAAGGGGGAGGAATGTGACAACCCGGGTTTTAACGTCAGGTAGTTGGGTAATTACCTGGTTTATTATTGAAATATTAATATTAATTAGTCAAACAAACAAATTTTGATAATGGAAATATCTAAACAAAAATAAACTGATTTGAAAACTATAACGAAAACTATAACATATATTGAATTGTAAAATCTCTTAATATGGTAAGTCTCCTATAAATAAAGTATATATATATAAACTCCACAATTTAAATGAAGATGAAATATCCATATGAAAAATCAAATGTAGGGAAGTTTATACAAATTGAGAATATATATATATATATGTACATGTACAATGACAAAAATGAACACAACTAAATATATGAAGAATGTGTGTAAAATGATGATAGGAATATACATAAGTAAGTATATATGTGGAACATATAAATGTATATAACATGGGTGTATTTAAAAAAAATACAGAAATATATAAGTATACTTATATGTATATAGGTTATATAAAATATTGATGGTGGAAAATGTAGATATATGGGTGAATAAAAATTAATATGTATGAATATGAATGTTCATGGTGATAACAAATGCAAGTGCAAATACAAACATATAAACAAATGAATATATATTCATCAATTAAGTCACATAAATACTTGTAGACATATAGGGAAGCATCATGATGAAGAAACTCTAACTCAAGCCACAGAAATAGCTAATCAAATCCCTTAAGTCTAGGAAATCAAATCAGTTTCTTAAAAAAAATAGTAAATACAAAAGAAGCTTGCTGTGTACACCAAAGAGCGGCCTATATAACTCTACTTGGTATTCTTCATTTCTACCTGGATTCGAAAAATTCGTTAAGTAAAACAAAGATAAAATCACCACTGCACTTTTGTAACTGGAAAAAAAAAGAAGTCAGGCTGCAAATTCATTTTCACTTGTTCGAATCCTTTTTCTTTCTTCATCTTTCATTTTTCAATACCAAACCAGAAAATAAGTATAAAATAATTAAGTCAACATCTTCAGATTCATCTTTAACCTGGGATTAAGGCTTCAAGATCGAAGCAAACTAACAATTCAGATTCAAATTCATCTCAGCTAATTCCAGATCAAAATGGGAAGCTGCTCTCTGTTCATGTTTCACAGGTGGGTAAACTACAAAAAAAAATTAAAGATAAATCTGATGCATATGATACAATTTCGTAGTGATGTTTGAATAAATGATTATATGAATGTACTTTGTCGGAAAATAGCTGAATTTTTGAGTATATATAAATAAGTTTAATTCTGTGTATTGATATCTGGTCTCTGATTAAATTCTTGTAGACCAACCAAGGAAAATTTTCTATATCTCTTGATATAGACAGTCTTGTGTTAGGATTTTTAAAGGGAATTTGTGTGTGTTTACCAGATCAAACTTTTAAAAAATATATATACATATATATATTTCCTAGTATATATATCAGGTAATCAGCTCTAATAAGATAAGACGGTACAAAAAAAAATTTCAAGGAAAGAATTAGATATTTTAAAATTTTCAGTTTTGATCATATAAATTAAATTGTATTTGAATATGAAGATTTTTGATGCAAATCCTATGGTTTTTATATTCGTGGTTGCTGAGTAATCGTTAGATGACCGGAATTTGGTATTTCGCTGAATTCTGGTGATTTCATAGGTCGGAGGCGTAGAAATTGTAGCCAGAGGATGGTTGTAGTCCTCGGATATCGGGAAAAAGGATAAGTAAATTTTCTGATCATTGTTAGAGTGGCACGGTAACGATCTAGGGTTCTTTTGCCTGATGGTTCGACGAAGGAATCGGGTACGCCGTGTTGACTATGATGCATCGGTCTTGGTCAGAGTGGGTGAAATGGGAGCGCTTGTCGCAGGCGAAGCTCTGGGCATGGTGATGAGTTTTCTGGTAGACGGTGATGGCGTCGAGGGGAACTTTTTGCTGATGGGTTTTGTTCCTGAATTTCTTCGCTCAGGCTCATTTCGACTTAGCGTTTGACTCGAGTTTCTGATGGTCGTAATTGGGAAAAGGGGTCAGGGTTGAATGGTCGGCGAGGTCATCGTTGGTCGGAGCATCAACGTGATTCCGTGCACATGCACGTGAGTTTCAATGTATCAGACGGTAGCGCTGTGTTTTGCTTCAGAAAAGTTGATGTTTGCATCGGGTTAGAACTCGAGTTTTCGTGTGAAGGAAACGGGTTTGGCTCGAGAATTATTTGATCTGGCACGGGTTGCTTGTATGGTAATAAGCTTGAGAGGATAGTGTATGATTCTGGTTATTTAAAACAAAATATTTTAACCAAGTTTGTGACAAATTCAAAGCAAATCTTTATACTAGTTATCAAGATAATTTATGAAATGAAGATTGTTAATGCGATTAATTAAGAATTTATTAAATGAATGAAATTAGAGACTGATTAATGAAGTGATTAAACGGATAATTACTAAAGGAAATGGGTAAGAATAATCACTTAGTGGAAGTGATTAGAAGAATAATTGCTCTATGCAATTAAGGGATCATTACTGGATGATTAAGGGTAATAAATTATTAGATGAAACTGAAAGTTGAATAATTTAGATTAAAGAATTAATTTAAAGAGGATAATTTATTTATTTATGAAATTAATTAATTAAGAATAATCACTTGTGAAATGGATTTAAGTATAATTACTGAATGAGATTTATAAAGAATAATTACTTTGCATAAGTAATTAATGAATAATTACTTAAAGGAAATTTCTTAAGAGAAGTGGATAAAGAATAATTACTCAATGGAAGTAATTGAGAATTAATTACTGGATGTAATTAATTAAGTGAAATTACTTGATGAATAGTAACCGAATAAAAATTACTTAACGAAAGTAATTAAGAGTTAATTACTCAGTGTAATTTAAGGATTAATTAATGTAATTAATCAAGAAGTTGGTTTAATTAATGAAGTAATTTACGGTAGTTAATTTCTGAGTGGAATTATGTCTCGTTCATTAATAACTAAGTTTTATTTATTAATACTTAAAGGATGATTGGCCTATAATTAAAAGATTTATCAAGGCAATTAAGGATTAATCAAATGGTAATTAAGGGTTGAATTTAATTGGTAATTATGGATAATTAGGGGTGGTTAATAAATTGATTTGTAATCTATTAATAGTAAAGGTAATCCAAGTGATTAAAGATTAGAAATTTAATTTAATTAGAGATGAATTAAATTAAATTTGGAAGTGTTAAAAACTTGCTTATGAATGATTGAATGATATTCAATGCCTTAAATTTATGCCTTGAATTGGTTCATATCTCTGATATGAAATGATTTGTAATATAATATGTTGGTTTGAACTGTAAAAAGGTGGTTATCTATCGGTGATGGATTACTTTGTAAAAACTGGCATCCTACGTTAAAATTGGATGGTATTCACTTGTATTACTTGGGTAAAGTTGTCATTGGATTCGAAGAGACGGGAGTCGGGTATTAATTAATACCCGAAACCACTTCAATTATTCATAGATTTAATATGTGAAATCAATAGGCTGGAATGGAATGATTTAAGTGAACTGGACCATTTAATCTAAGTTTTGGTATTTAGAAATTGATGTGTGTAATAAGTGTTGACCATACCAAATTTGTGAATTTGTAACTGATGCGAGTTACCACGGGTTTGTGTAAGTTTCATGTTATTGCATTCCATGTTAGATTGGTTTACTCACGCTGGTTTCCAGCCTGACCCGGGTGTTACTTTGATGTAATGCTCGGGTCAGACCGATTATTACAGATTTTTTGGTAAGGATGTTCTGGAGCTCAGGGGGGCAAGCTGGATGGCAAGAACGTATGAAGTGTTTCCGCTGTATTATATTGTTGTATATTTGAGACATGTTGATTTGTATATGTCTAGTGTTTGAGTATGTGTGTAACTCTGATGTATTAAAATGAAAATGATAAATATAGAATTCTTTTGTAAACTATTATTATTTGATATTATATTTTGATCCGCTTCGAATGTGAGAATTTTTGTTGTGTTTTCTGTTTCTTCTTCTTATACCTCTTTCTTCTTCTTCTAACTATCTGGAGTTTTCGGGATCGAAAAATCCGGGTCGTTACAAGTTATTTATAATAAAATAAGTAGGAAGATGAGTATTGTAAGTAAAAGATTTTGAACTTAGAAAATGTTGAATAATATTGATTGATGAATGTAAATAAATTAAATTTAGTAGGGAATAAATGAATATAATGTAACTAAAAAGAAAATTTATATCATATGAATGAAAAGGAAATCAAACAACAATTGTTATGAAATGAAATTAATAAGAAGGAACTTGATCTATTGGTTGAAATTGTTGTTTGTGGTTTATGGTTGTTTGGGCAAGGATACTTTAAAATTGTTTGGATGTAGGAATAATCTATTTAGTTTCATCTATGACTGTTGGGTAAATGGTGCACTTAATAGTTTATTTTCCATTCTGTATAAGTTAAAGTTTTTGAACCCGAACAACTGTTAGTTTTGTTTGACATGGATGGATAATTGAATTGTGTTGATTCAGTATGATGGTTATATGTTGTGGTTGCAAGTGACTGTTGTTATTTTGATCTGTTTGTTAGTGGTTGAAACAACTTTAAATATTTCATTTTATATAACTATTAACTCCTCTTGGATTATATAAGGGAAATACAGGTTATGGAAACAATTGCTACTGCTTTTGGTTTCATAATTAAGCGTAAATTTCTCGACCAATAGGTACGTTTTCGGATTACGGTTTATAGCGTTATTATACTGTTTTTCCGTGTTGGGATATATATTATTTTGGAAAATATATGTTGTATATTGTTATATTGGTATTATATTTTCTCCCGAGCCTCTCCGTACAAAGGAGACTCTGCCGAAATTTTCCGTAAATTTTAGACTTCTTTCGAAAATGTTTTCCAAACTTTATTTATTTAAGTATAAAAAGATTTAATGGTTATAAATAGATATATCGTATTTAAATTATTAAACTTTGCAAATTTATTTGTTTATAAAATTTATATTTTGAATAAGATGTATTGACTACTTATTTCTTTCTTTTCCCTTCTTCTTCCTTTTTGGGGATGAAAAGTTTTGAGTGGGGAAGAGTGTAACGACCCGAAATTTTCGACATTAAATTTTTAGTTTAAATGATTGTGTGATTAAATACTGAAAGAAATAAAATTTGGGAATCATAATTATGACATAATAACTAGAATGCATGGTAAACAATGCTAATTAAAGTTAATAATTAGTGAATGGAAGGAAATGCCAATTAATGAAAATAAATTTAAATGTTATACTTGACTATAAATTGAACATAAGTGAATAAATGAAATATTGGATTTACCAAGGAAATAATAGATAGTTAAGGGAAATTGAGTGAAATTAGTATTATGAAAATAAAAGGTAACATTGGTTTGTAAGTAATAAAAGCTTATTAGTGTGATGAAGGTTAACGGTAATGATTATTGTATGTTACCTATTTATTTAGCTTGTTAATTGAAATTGGAAATCAATTACAATAATTATAATTTAATATTATGATAATGTAAATTGAGTCAATATTTGGAAATAATGTTAATTCTATTCATAATATGACAATTGGTTGATAAAAAGAATGGAAAATCAAGATTTTTAATTTGAATTTAATAAATTGGATTAATTGAAATTAAATAAAATTTAATATTTAATTATTACATTAATAGGAATTTAGATGAAATCTGAGAATATTAATGTAATAGATCATGAACCAATTGTAAATTTCGTCCATTTAATAATAATAGATTGGATAATAGGACCCAAATAAATGTGAGTAAATATTTAAATTTTATTCTAATATAGAGTGTATAATGATTTAAATAAATTAAGGTTGGGAGATAAATTGGAGATTTATTTAAAATTAAATTTAATTGAGAATTAAAATCAAGGGGTTGATGTGAAATTTATTAAATTGGAAATTTTAAAAGGTATAATTATTATAACTTGATTTTGGAGTCAAGGTGAATTAAATGATTATTTCAAGTACAAATGAATTGAAGGAAATATTTAGTTATTTATAATTTGGGTTTTATTTAAATGATAAGGGATTTATTATGTAAAATATTTCAAAACTAAATAATAAAAAATTAACTATTGAATCGAAATTAACAAATTTAGTTTTGAAATTTTGGAATATTCAAAGTCGTGAAATATATCGAAATTGAAATGTTTTATCGAAATTGAAATGTTTCGAAGTTATGAATTTCAAAGTTTCATGTTTAAAGGTGTTATAATTTCAAATGTTTGGTTTCGAAGCGCATAAAATTTGAAAGTGCTATGATTTTGGAAAAGGGATATATTTGAAATAAAATGATATTATATTGATTTGGGTTTTAATAAAACGATATCATATTGGTTTGATTTTTGAAATGGAAATGATATCGTATTTATATGGTTTTGAAATGGATAATATATTCTGGTTTTAATAGTATAAACTATTTTAAAAAGACCGCGGTGTTGTAATACCTTTGGTTGTTAAAGAGACCGAGATCGGAAGTTGTCATGCTCTCTGCCAATTCAAAAAACCACTTTAACAACTGTATACGCGGTGGAGATTCCAGAATGAAGTAGGATGGTGGCGACGTTTCTTTGAGGTATGAACGTGGACCTGACTCCCATGAGTTGGCATAAGGTGGCTAAAACAGAAGCGATTGAGGGGCTAATGAGGTAGTGCTTTTGATCGGACACGTCCTTTCGATATTATGCTTTGACTTTTGGATTGATTCGGTGGCCACTTTTGATTTTTGATTTGGGGGTGTGGCTCGAGGTGGGCGGTAGTTGCGGCTATGCATTACCACCGGCCCGGAAGTTTAATTGGTATATCCACCCTGGCATTGCCTAGTTGTGCCGTGTCACCTACCCCAGCGTGCCTTGTACGATTTTGGATTTCTTCCGTAGCCCGTGGAGTATTTAGGGTAGTCTCCCGATCTGGAGATGCGCTGATACTGGATAGACTACTGGGACTATTATTGGGTTAAGGGGAATATTAGGTCACTCCTTAATGCTATTTAAAGGTAAGTTTATTTTACTATAGACATTATTATAGTAGGGAAATATTACTACATAGTAAATAGTTTAACGGATCCTTAGGAGATGTGAATCACGAGCATCTCTTAAGTTACTGCATTCACATTAGACACTGGATATGAGATGTCAAATCCCGTAAACATCTCTGATGCCGTTACACTCATATTTATTTCTGTTGATTTAACTTACATAAGATCTTTTAGTTTTGACTCGAGTGTTTAGTCTTTCCAATTCGCTCGGGTCAGCTTGTGCATTTCAAGATTTGAAGACCTGATTCTGGAGGACGAAGACGAAGATTGTAATATTACTATTATTTACTACTATTAAGCTGCATTATTTATTATCCTCTGGTATGTGTAACTCTGATATGTATTGTATAAGCGCAATCGAATATTTTGTAAAACAGCTTCATGAACTGTTTATTTGATTATTATATTTTCTCATCCCGCTGCAAGATTCTGTTTTGTTTTATTTTCTTTCTTCCCCTTTCTTATTTACCCATAACAATCCGCCCTTCTGTATGGTTTAAGTCTGACGTGTGTGCTTTATCGTCGATTTAAAGCGTATAAAAAGGCGGGATGTTACAAAAACGATATAAAAGAGCACCGTATTAAAAAGAGAACATGTAAGTTGAATTCCTTATGTATTATCAATAGGAATTATCATACAGGTTATGTTGTGTATGATATTGTGTTTTGTTTATGTATTTGATACATGAAGCAAATATAAAATCCAAATTCATATCACTAAATGGTTGTTTGAGGCGTTCTTGATATTTATGAAATACTAGAGAATTGTTTATAGAAACAACGAACTCGTTATGATGGAACGTTTGGACACAAACGTTTATAAGTGATATTGAATGTAACATGTCAATGATAAAATTCAAATTAAAAATCTTCAATTTGAAAACATTTCAAAATAAAGGTGAATGTGGTCGATTCAACGAAATGTTGAGACATTAACTTGAATTGCGCGACAATAAACCAATGCATATAGATATAAATGCACAAACTTATAATTGAACCAAAGGTAGTTCTAAATGTTGAGAATCCTATAATATTGTTATAAAATAACAATATCATGAAATTGCTCATGATAGAACTTAAAGCTCACTAGAAGTCGAAAGACATACTTCGAATTATTCCACATGATAAAGGTAGTTTATCAGTGTTAGAGAGAGTTAATTGACAAAGTAGATAATTAAAACACTATAGCATTCCCATTCGCTAAGGGACTGACCTAGGGGCAATTATGTAATTTGTCACATATATCTAACTCGTTGACCAATCTTGTTTGAAATAGAAGGTATTTCCTGCCTATTATATACTTGATATAATGTGATTATATTAATTAATTAACTTAATTAAAAGTACATTTAATAGAAAAATCCATAAATGGTATATTTTGTGATAGTAGTTACAAAGTGTTGTAACCGTGATTATTTTATCACAACAAAACAAATATACCATTTTAAATGTTCCTAGTCAAGATGCATCGAGATTGGATATCGATGTATTCGTTGAGACTGGAGTACGTAACGCTTTCCAAATGTTGGGCAGTGTATTATTCACGACTGCTGGGGGAACCTAGGAGTTACGTACTAATAGTTATTGGATAACTATGGAACGACTCACTCAATAGTTTTCTGTTGGTTAATATAACTAAGGTCAAATAGAAAATACCGATGTGACTGATTTACGCAGTTCTCTCGACTTGAGAATACTGTGGATCTACAGTATGAAAGCTCCACTTTGATTATAGACAAATCATGGCATGGCATCCATCGAGTGACTAAAGTTGGGACGAGTGGAAGTATTGGAAGTGAAGCACTATTCAAGAGAGGATTCGTCTCCTCAGTTATATGGGGGTAGTATCACAGTCAACTCAAGTCAACTCAAAGTTAAAGTCTCTGGTCAGAGCATTTCGGTTAATAATAATTGTTATTATTGAACCAAGGACTTTGTATTTGGACTATAAAGTTTAATGTGGATGAGGTTGGAATTTTGACCATTATTACCAAATTCCATAAGTCCAAAGTGATATTGTTTTGATGAAATGAATTGGTGTAAACAAATGTCACAACTAGGTAACGCTTATTAAACTAAAATTGGATTTTAACGAAAAGGATTAAGCAATAAATTTGGCCATAATGTCACACCACCTGCTAAGTGACGTGTGAACTTTAACATTAGAATAGTTCGATGTTAATTGCTGACCAAATTTACACCTAAGATTTACGCAGCCGAAATAATGAATTTCCTTAAAATGAACGATTTAATTAGTTTATAATTGTTATAAATTAATTAAATTAATTAATATTTATGAAATATCAATTATAAAATTTGAACATGATTTGGGAAATAAATAATGTTATATATATTTAAAACTGTTATAAATATATCGATCGATATACAATATCGACAAGCGATTAAATTAGATTTAATTGCATAGTCTTTTGGCTTGGGCTTAGATGGGTAAGGCGCATTATTAGGGTTGTGAAATTTTAGTTTTGGGAAGGTCAAAGGGTGGCTAAAATATAGGGAATTGGCTTGGAGATAATGGGTTGAGAAAAAAGTGAGAATGGGTAATTAGGTTTTCCTCGTTTCTTTTTAATACAACCCTATATATACATATATGTATCTCTAAAAACAAAGGCTAACCTTTTTGGCCACCATCACCTTCTACATTGCTGGTCAAAACATTTCTCTCAATCCACTCCAAAATTCTCAAATATATTTCAATCTAAAATAATACTATTCGATAGTTAAAGGCGGTGATTCCGAACTTGCAATCTGATGAATCAATAACAGTATAAGGAAGGGAAGTAATTGCTTCAACGTGGATTCAAAGGCATTATTAAATTGGTAATTTTAATTCGTATTATAGTAATTAAATTATATTCTATGATCCTATAATGAGCAATTTCATATCAGTTTAAATATATTGATATTATATGTTTAGTTAGGTGAGATTTTTGCACGTAGATATGGTTGTCACAAATCAATTTGGCTATGTGCATAATTTGTTTATTATATTATTTGATTTATATATTGAAAAATGTTGTTTACTATAAAAAAAATCAATTTTTGTCATTAATAATTGTTTTATATATATTACTAATAATTTCGTGTATACATGTATATTAGTGTATATTTCTCTCTCATAATAGCTTATATGCATATCTAAGATATAAATGATTTGAAAATTTTAATACACTTATTTATATATAAAATGAATTTGTAAATTCGAAAATTAATTATCATACATATATTCATATTTTAAAATTAACATTTATTAAATTTTTGAATTTTTATTATATATAAAATAATTAAATCATTAAAAAATTAAATTTTATATTTTTATAAAATATTATACCATTCCAGTAACGTATAGAAAAAATTTAGGTATGTTGCAATAAATTTTATTATTTTAAACAATTAATATTATTTTGGAAAAACTATTTATGATTTATTAAAAATAATAATTTAATTGAAAAATTCTTAAAATTTTTAGTAGCCTTTCATTCATGATTCTAGATTTTCTAAAATTTAAAATTTGAATTTTTAATAATATATTATTTTATATTAAATAATTATTGTTGAAATCAATGTATTTGATTTTAAAAATTATATTTCAACTTTTAAATTTTTTTATATTTTTTCTAAGCTCTATTTTATGATCCTAGATTTTTGAAAATTGTAAAATTTGAGTTTTCATCAATAGATTATTTATGTTAATTATTTATGGATGAAAACATAATTTTATTCATGATATATATACAAATTAAAATATTAAAATTATTATGTTTACAAAACTAAGTTAATTTTGAATTATAAATAATTATTAATAATTGTTCTCTCTCTTTCTATATATATATTTATTTATATACAAATGTTTTATGTTCATATATTATATATATATTATATATACATGTGTGTGTGTGTTTTATAACACATATGCATGCACATATTTAGGCAATGTACATGACATACAAAATGAGCTACCATGTCTATTGTGATGTAAATCTCAATATCTACATATGGGCATATTATACCTTTCATGAATTATTATGTTACACATGCAATCACACATATATGTGTATGATACATTTAATGTATAAACTAAATCAAACAAAATTAATTTCATATCTTAATATATTTGAATTTAAATAAAATAAATGATTTTATTTAAATGAAATTTAGAAATGTTCTAATTCAGTTAGATTTCATAGGCCCAATAAAGATCCAATAGGGTAAAATTTTGAAATTCACCCATAACTTCTGCTACGAGCTGGTCCAGTTCCAATAAATGAATGCAGCGGAAAAATAACCATATATGCGAGTACGTCTCTGGGCTTCTAGCTCGTCTCTTGAAACTTCAAAACATCCAAACTGAATTTGTAATATGCTCTGTCTGACTCGAGCATTATAATAAAATAACATCTGAGTTAGTCTGGTAAACCAGCGTGAGAAAAACACACTTCAATTGAATTTCTAAAGTTACAAAAACCTTTTAAAATGAAGGTATCTTATAAGACCACGTTGCACATAAACACAGAAGGTCCTTTACCTTACAATAACCAAACCATTTCATATGAAATTATCTGATATTATAATAGTGTCTAAGATAAAATATTTATTTTAGAAAATTATTGTGAAGGACAAAAAATTTCAGCATTTTAGTCTGAAGGACAGACCTTCAGTATTTTAGCCTGAAGGACAACTTTCTTTAGGTATCAATTTTTAGTTATTGATAGCATTTTTTAGGTATCAACTTGTAGTTATCGGCAGCAGTTTTTAGGTATCGGTTTTTACTTCGATAACAATTTTGAAAGAATGTTTGTCCTTATGAATAATTTTGGAAGAATGTTTGTCTTTTTGAATAATTTTTAGAAAAATGTTTGTCCTTGTGGTTAAAATATTGAGGTCATATCCTTGAGGCTAAAAATATATGAATTTTTGTCATTTAGACTAATTCCCCCTATTTATTAATCATAGTCGAAATTGTTACATTAATTGTACTCCAGCATAATAATATACAACTAAAACTGCAAAGGCACTTATTGGAGAATGGATTCTATATAATGACTGTGCTACTAGTGTACCGCCCATCATGGTGTATCTCTAGAAAAAATAACACCGAGGACCTCACCAGTATCCCTTACCAACGCAGAACCGGCCTACCACTTGACTGGTAATACCGAATATGATTATCCCTCTGTTAATGGGCCTCGAAGCATACAAATAAGAGATAATATCGACTCTAGATAGGAATGATCATACCCTACTTGGAAGTGATCCACTTAGGTCTGCTGCATCTCCCCTGTTTTAGTCATTCCTGGTTGATGAGGTTTAAGGCTATGTTTTACCTTTTATATAGCACCTCCCACTTGGAATGCTAACACTATCCTCCAGGCAACAATGCAATGCCAACTTTTATCCATACAAGTTCGTTCTGTTCGTTCTAGGACTGAACGAAATACTTGAGAGCTTTGTCTTCAATTCCATCATCTTTAAGATGTCTTCACTTTGAAATGCTTAAGTTTGATCGAAGTGGTTTTCGAAAAACATATCCGATTCCAGTCTCTTCGAAACAACATTCGATAATTTCCGGTAAACTCGTTCTCTATTCTTTAGAAAATAAACAGTCAAAGTTAAGAGCAGGGATCACCTCCTAACCAGTAGTGGACGTATTTTCTTATCATTGTCCTAGTAGAATGAAACTAGGTTTATATGCACAGTATAGCATCATCGGAGATGACTGTTCCATATACTTACAAGTTTCTCTTAAATATTTTCAAAGTTATGTTTTTCATCCATATTCGGTAGCTGGTTATTTATCTATCAAATAAACAAACAATCAAACTAGAGATTTACTTCCATAGAGAAAACCAACATTGGTTAAGCACATAAGCAACCACTAGCCTCCTAAATTAATCTTTTCATTAATTAAAATCACTTTATAATACTTGTATATATGTACCTTTACAAAGATATACCCCCTAAATCCTTATATTTTCAATACTTAGAAGATATCTATATACTTATCTTAACGCTATAAGTATATTCACAAAACTCAGAAATATTACTCTCCTATATAATTCTAAAATCATTTATAAATCCCTTATAAATCTCAAAACCGTTTATACAACTATTTTATAAATCTTTGAAATCGTTTGTAAAACACTTTATAAAAACCCTTTATAAAACCCATTCTCCATTTCCAATTATAAACTCTTTTATAAATTTCAAAACCATTTATAAAATCTTTATAAATCTATACAACTATTTATCAAACTCTTCTTATAAATCTATAAACTCATTTTCGAAAATTCTTTTATAAATATCTGAAATCATTTATAAACTCTTTTTATCCTTTAACTAATCTCCCTTTAAGTCTTCAAACCATTCTGTAAAACTCCCTTTTAAAACCAAATCTTTTCGTAAAATCTATTTATAAATCTCGAACATTTATAATTAAATAATAATCACTTACTTCAAATACTGTTATAAAATAATAATTATCAACAGTAAACCTTATAAATAAATAATAATTTTTAACCTTTAAAACAGCTTAAATAATAATTAATAATTTCAAAGACATTATTAATAAAAACACTAATAATTAATTTTCAACCTTATTATAAATAAAAATAATAAATTTCTAGAACGGTATTAATAAATCATTATTATTAATTTCACCCCATATTAATTATTTAAATAATTAATCTCAAATATTAATATATTGATTAATAACCATAAAATAATATTACTTACCTTAAACATATTAAATATAAATAAATAACTCTAAAATCAATGTTAATAAAATAAAACATTTGAAACAATATTAGATAAAACTAAATCTTAAAACAATATTAGACAAAAATAAATAACTTAGAAGAAGTTAGATAAAAAGGTTGGAATAAAATAGAAATAAAATATTTTAAAATAAAATATTTCCAAAACCCAAATTCGAATTTTAAAATTATTTCTTGTCTCAAAAACCAATTAATAATTCATTTTTCTTTTACTTTCACTTTTGAGCTTTCTGAATTTATTGTCTAACTCAAATGGAAATTAATAGTATTTTTAAAATATTAGTTTGAGGTCAATAGCTACCCAATGTTTAACCGATATCAATATTGATTTTCTATCACTACAGGGTTTAAGTGTTGAACATATAACAATGTCATAAACCACGATGTCCACAATCAGGTTTCATATTCAAGAATCATATAACAAGAATTTTATGAAATAAATTAACAATGGCGATGAATCTCGTTGGATCCCTCCAACCTGCTTCCCAACATCACAGCTTATATATATCAGCACATATGTATATAAATAAAATCAACAACGGTGAGGAATCCTATTGGATCCCTCCAACCTATTTTCCTACATCATATACAATATATAATTATATAATACGGGTCATCCGCTACTAGGCGGGTATATGTAAAAGGTCATCCACTCTAGGGATAGGAATAAATCCAAACCAACTATAAAAATAGTAAATCATCCAAACATCAAATCAACAATTTTTTTATTAATTATATAACATCTCTAGTTAGCCAAAAGGGTGAGATTAACTCACTGAAATTTCTGTTTTCATCGAGGCATTCCGGTTTGGAGCTAAAATCGAACGACGCCTGACTTTAACCCAAATTTCAACTGTCTCTAAATTCATCCAAACTAGTTCCATCACGAAGCTTATGTCCATAGGAGTGCAACATAATAATAAGTAACTGAATCTGACCTCATACGCAAACAATACTAAATTCATAAGTTATCAAATATTTTATATTAATTAATAACTTAATTTACTATTTATTTACAACTTTACCCCTATATCTTCTTCTTCAATTTACAAAACCATGTATAGGTATCACACTCCCCTATTTTCGATCATGCACGTACGCCCAATGCCCTCCTTCGATCCATGAAACCAAGCTCTGACACCACATACGCACCTATAGCCTTTACTTCGTCACGCTGGTCACCACCGTTCCACACCCGCATCCACGAATCGAATCACGATAGTTCCACGAGCTAGCAGCGAATGCGACTTCCCCCCTCTTACATGGCAATCGAACTTTAGCCAAGCACCACCAAACCCGACGCCTTCTTTTCCCAAATTCAAAAATCACCTCCAATTCACGAATCAAAGACCATAAATTTCACAATCACTAACCCTAGTTTGAAATGCCCAAACCTATTATTGTCGAACCCTCTATATGGCAGTCTCACCTTCTAGTAATCCATCCATATGTAGATCAAACTTTAAAAAGTCTAAAATTTTAGGTTTTGCTAATTTTGGAATTTTATTTCCTTTGTTCTTGACTTTAAAAAGAACAACGAAGCTCCATTTTCTTGTTATAGGCTAGAATTTATAATGGAGAGGAGGGGTAAGGTTTGCACGCACGGGGATGGAGATAGGTGAGGGGAGTATGGTATTGAAATGATGGGGTATGGACTTAAGCAATAGGATATATGTATTTTCTTATTCAAAAATATCCGACCTTACGCATACAAAATATAGAACTCCAATCAAGGCATGCTGCCTAGCGTTATATATGTAATACCCCTATTCCGAATACAATGAAACTAGTCTTGAGACCTAATTCGATCATTTACAAAAGATAGTTTTTAAATCATATCATATTATATAAATTTCCTTAATTAATTTCTACACAATTCGAGCTCGCATGACCAAACGATACGTTTTGCCACAAAATTCGTTAGCTTACAATAATCCAATATTGCGGATCCAACGAAATTAGTTTCGTCGAAATCCATGATAGTGCCCCCAAAGGGCAATTTTATACGTTAATTAAAACGAATTATTATAAAACCAAATTAATCACCTTCAAATCTAAATTTAAAAGTTTATTATTACCATTCTTATGCAAAGAGAATTTAATTAAGCTTTTAAATCATTTTTATTCATATTAAATTTAGGATTTTATTAGTTAAGCAATTCCAAATATTTAAATTCAACAATTTAATTATCAAATAAATCGCTATATTTGAAATTTAAGTTATTTATCTTATAAAATTATGTTTCAATATTTAAAATCAATTAAATATTCAAATTCAAATTATTTAAATTTTTGGGTCGTTATTGTAGTGGATATTATGATGTAAACTGGATAACCGGGTCAGTAGACACAGAATCCATAAGCGGATATGTGTTCACTTTAGCAAATGGAGCGGCTTCTTGGAAATCTTCTAAAAATACTTGCACGGCAAGATCTATAATCGAATCAGAATTCATTGCCTTGGATAAAGCCAAAAAAGAGGTAGTCTTTAAGGTTTCGTAGAAGATACTCCAAGTTGGGAAACACCTATGCCACCAATAAGCTTACGTTGTGGTAGTCAATCTGTTTTTTGGAATAGCCAATAGTAAACTTTGAAATGGAAAGTCAAGACATATTTGTCGTAGACACAAGACTATCAGACAGCTTCTCTCTAATGGAGTTATTCTATGTAAGGTCAAATGATAATATTGTGGATCCACTAAAAAAGGGTTTGCCTAGAGAGAAGGGAAAAATCTTACCGATGGGAATGGGGTTAAGGCCTATAGTATAAGACAAGTTTACCTCAATGTAAACCTAACCTAGTTGATTGGAGATCCTAAGATCTATGTTGAAAAGGACAACTAAGTTCAGGACAAACTCAGTAGCACTGGTAATATTCAAACCATTCTATGATAAATCAGTGCACAACCCACCGGAGAATAGGGTAAGCGTAGTTTTTAATGATGTTTATACTTGGTTATTAAGAAAACCAAGTGGTGTATTACGGGATACTCCTTATAGAATCACCTACGTGAGTGTAAAGTCACCGCCTCAAGGAGAATTACAAAGGCCAAAATTCTCTAAACACTCATGAAACCAAGCAGGTGTTCATGATAGAAACGAACACAAATAGAGAATCAAGAAAAATGAGAGATATTGTTGTGTGTTATCTATGGTTCAAACTTACATAAAAAGACTTACAGTTCAAGGACTACTCAGTCTACTAATTCATAAGTAAGTCCTATAGATAATCACTAGGAAAGTTCAAGACCCTTGTGCCACTTCAACCAATGCAATAATATTCCATTGAATTAAGAACACTAAGCTAATGCTCATTCATGTGGGGCTTGTTGGAAAATGAAGTAAGGATTAAACACTAATTGCCTAGGGAATAAGTCCCACACCCTACATAAATGTTAAAATATGAACACACACACACACACACACACACACACACACACACACACATATATATATATCAAGATGTGAGGACCATAATAGTTATATAGTTATTAAAGGTTAGAGTGAGAGAGACAAACTTAGTGAGTGCTGCAACACACAACCCTGCTCCGTGCCCATGCTCGAGCCTGTGACCAAGCACATGTCCGTAGGCGAATAGGCATTTGAAGCGTATGTGGCACTTAGCACTCACTTTGTAGTTGAAAGTTCAGTTCAATTTGAAATCAAAATAGGATTTTTAATTTTTGCGCCAACCGAAAAAAATAACCATCGCATCTCTCCAGACCAAAAGAAGCGACGTCTCATGGTCAAAAGACGTTAAAGGGTCACAACCATTCTACAAAGACATGACTATTAGATGCCATTTCTGCTATAAATATGCCTCAGATTTCTAAACAAAAGACCATTGAAATCACTTAGAAATCATCTTCTTCCTCCACTATTCTTAACTCAGATTTCTCTTGCGTTCGTCATTGCTCCACTTGAAAGCACTATAGTGTGAAGTTCGTCCATTTCATCTTAGGAAACAGATTGCTCATATCCTTCATTACCATAGAGGGATCAATATTAGTTTAGGAAAACAGTGTGCAACTGGACTCGGACATTCTTAACAAATCGACCTATTATCAACTTCGCTACCTACTCTCTCTCTCTCTCTCTCTCTCTCTCTCTCTCTCTCTCTCTTCATCTCTTTCCTCTATGTAACATTAAGCAATTATTTAGCATGTTCAACCAATGCTAATACGATAAAAAATGGTAGATATTTCATGATAGTATGAATCAAGATACATCCATGTTCTTATATGAGATGGTTTATATATAGCTAGAATTTAATTGTAGAAAATTGTAAACATAGTTATATACGCTAAATTGTTAGAAAACAAATGTTCGCATGTGATCATATAGTTCTATCTCTTTTATTTTGCACATGTATAATTAGGTTTTGGCATCATTAGTACTATTCAACATAAATAACTTGCGTTGTAGTATTGTCCTCTTTTCAAAACATCCCACATATATTAATTTTTTTCAACTAGAAAATGTAACGACCCACCATTTTGGATGGTTCAAATCGACAATAAAGCACACATGTTAGAATCAAACCATTCAAAAGGTAGGATTGTTAATGGGGTAAATAAGAAAAAAAAGGAAAGAAAAAAAACAAAATACAGAACTCGCAGCGGAACGACAAAATATAATAATCAAATAAACAGTTCATGAAGCTGTTTTATAAATAACATTTGATTACACTTTTACAAATTCAAACCAGAGTTATGCATATATCATAAATAAACAAATAATGCAGCAGAACACAGAATTTAGTGGAATAATAAATAGCAATAATATATTGAATCCTCGTCTTCGTCCACCAGAAAATAGTGTTCAATGCTGAAAAACTCAGTCTGATCCGAGCATAATGAAAAACAATACACTCAAGTCAGAACTAAAAATTCCTATGTAAGTCAAATCAGTCTCAAATAAAAATATGAGTGCAATGGCTTCAGAGATGTTATGGGATTTTTCATCTCCTATCACGTATACAACCTGAGTGCCATAACTTACAATTTTCAAATAATTCGAAATACTAATTATAACCACTTTATTTAAAATAAATTCGAAGTTTAAATTAAAAACTTAAACTTTTTAAATAATTCAGTTCCAATGAATAGTCCAAATTCAAGAAATTGTATGGGTATATATATCATTTCAACCCGTAATTTAAATGTCTTAACTATCCAATTCTAAAGTGATTCAGAGGACCATTTAAATGATGTCAATAATATACAAGGTGATAACATGGACATATTAAAATAAATAACAACCATACATCCAACATATCAATCAATAAGCATCCATTTCAGCAACCTCCAAATCAACCAATATATTTCAACGTATAATAGTTATCAATATCGGGGTTTAACTATCAATTAAATTCTAATATAAAATTAAATGTCAATTCAGATTCAATATCAATTAAAATGTCAACTTAAATTAACAAACCGCTATAAAATATTTATATATCACATCATATATTTTATTTAACTTGCAATGGAATTTTTAGTATTGCGTGAGTGGGTTTAATCACTCACCTTTGATTTATAGCTAATTGAAAATCCAATAAAATCCCAAATTTTCAGTGGTCTTCAAATGCAACCATACTAGTTTCATGTTGTCCGAAATTATGATACGAACCCAAAGGAAGAAACCGCGCATTAATCGAGGTTCATATGCGGTAGATATTCAAGTTATAAGAATATATTGGAAATGAAATAGAAAACCATGTATACATATTTTAATAATAAAATAAAACACGTTAGTTACTTACATTAAGAATTTTAAAGCCTACTCATGTCTCTAACTTTTGGAGAATCAACAAAAAAAGGACACGATGGCTCACACATGGAGGAAGGAGGCTTCAGGAAATGGATTTGTAAACAAATGGAAAAGATTGGCTTCATGAAAATAAGTTGCTCACATTTGTTTGTTTCTTTAGAAAACTTTAGGCAAAAGAAATAATAGAAGCACGTTTTGGAAATGGAAAGTTAGAGGAAGAGATTTATGAAATAGGAAATGAATAAGGGAAAGCACATTTGGAAATTGGAATATGAAAGGGAAAGATATAAGAAGATGTAAATTTGCAAAATAAAAAGAGCCTAACATTCAGGTAATTAACAAAAGATAAAAGACACATGTTGGAATTTGATAAGACATGTTTAAATGGTAAGCAAATCTTTTGGTATAAAATTTCTAAATATTGCTATCTCAATTAATTTCATCAACACATATGAAACATTTCAAGGCAAGGCTCGCGTGTAAATAAATAGAACTTACTGGAAGACCAAAAGAGGCATGTATTTAATGAAAGAAAGTAGTAATAAAATAAAACAAATGAAAGCGACAATTTAAATTTGAGAATGTAGCCCGTACAAACCACAAATCTAATATACTAAAAAACAATTCATTTTAACATATTTTGTTAACCCTAATACGCTCAAATTTACACACATATATGTAATTTTATTTAGTAAACATTAAATAAAATTAAACACTACAATTAACATAATGAGGACCATCATCCCATACATTTAAAGATGAACCGAGACTCCAAAGTCAAATTTGAAATGGAATAGTTCTCCTATGTTAATATGCTAACTATTACAAATCAAAAATTTAACCAAACCTTTAAGTTGTTTCTTACCATTTTATTATTGTTATTTTTTTATAAATTAAATTCAAATCAAGTTTGAATTTTTAAGTACATCAAATATTCCAACTAGAAACATACGAAAAATTCAATTCTTTGTTTTAACGAAATTAAATTAATATTCATAAGATGAAATATTCAGTTTATTTGATAAGAATATTCTTTTCAAAAAACCATCCTTTTCTTTTATTTTTATTGAAACATATTTCTTTTCATTACACATTAATTTACAATTAACACATCCGCCTTTAAAACCAACTTATATTTAAAGATTATCCCATTAAAGAGTCACATAAATAATACTTCGTACAACCACATCATTTCTTTATCAATTAATTTCATATTATAATTATATTTGTAACAAATTTAAGTGCTCACAATTTGAACATAATATTTCTCAATGAAATTCTCATTATATTTTTAACACAAAACATATGTTGCACATATCATTAATTAATTACCATTTACTTCTATCTCTTAGTAATGGCAAGATATAATTACTATTAATTACAATGATTAAATATCAAAACATACCCTAATACAGGGAAGATAATTAATCCAATTGTTTCCTTTGAAATCCAATTTTCTATGTCAAACCCAATATCTATATACTAATTTAATTCCAACATTTAATTACAACTGTAATAAAACATGTTCATTATATATTTAAATTCCAAACAAATCCTTTTATTTTGATTTACATTCTTATTATCAAATCAACTATTCCCTTATGCAATTGATTAACATAAGTTTTACACTCACCACTCAACAGTTAACATTTCTTCTTATATCAATTGTAATAATATTTCAATTACATTAATTCTCCATTAATTGCCAAATAAATTTCTAACGAATTTAATAATAAGAAAATAAATAAAACAATGGTTATACGTTAATAATCCATATCTATTAACTTATTGTTTACAAACAAAGGTTAATAAATTTACATACAAAATAATTGATTTCATACTCTATATTAAAACCAATTGCAATTAATAACATAAGATTATGTCAATTTATATATCATTTATTCTATTCCTTATTAACCTTTATTATTTAAATTGATTGAAATTACGTTAACATAGTATAGTAGTCAATTACATTCAATCAATATTAGCAAATTATAAATTTTATCTCATTAAAATTAGTTGTTTTAAGATTTATCTTAAAGCCGAAATTTCTAATCTAATAAGATTCAATTCTGACAATATTAAAGCCCAAAACCTTATTAAATTTAATATTTTTAATTATCAAAATATGGGTTGTTACAGAAAATACTTTTGATTCAATCTTAAACAAATATATCTAATATATAATAATCCATAAATTAATTTACATTAAAATATACAACGTTGCAGCGCCACAAATTTTAGCGATCCGTTTTTCCAATTGGCTGTAAGGTTGACTTACCTAGGATTATTATATCAACATAATCTCATCAGTGATTTGCACTTCACATTATTATCTATAGGCTGCATATGCTGTTCAACCATTCTCTAAATAATATATTATTTTACAAAACAAATTCTAATTCTAAGTAAAATATTTCTTATATTATTCCAAAAATATCATATTAGTTTGGCCTCGTTTAAGTGTTTAGGAATCCCTATCGAATATTTGTGCATCTACATCGACTAGAATTATTAAAGCACTTGACGGACAAATTAACACTAAAACAAACTTTTAAAATAATTTCCAATCACTTTGTAAAATCAATTCACATTTTTATTTTACCAAATCTTGTGTTTGTTTGAATAAAAATATTTATTTTAAAAAACCTGTATATACATTCAATTCATCAAACATCTACAACAATATAATTATCACACAACATCCATAAAATCAAACAAGCATTTCCAAACAGTACACGCATTTTCAGATAAACAAACAAACAAACAAACGCCTTCAGTGGAAAACTATTTATCAGTTTCTGCTGTGCAACTCTGATCACTACTTAATCGTTACAATCATATTCAAGCTACACAGAGGCTTATTCACCATCATCAATACTGACACACTCGTTGGGTAACTATTCCTTACTTCACTACCTCCCTCAACAACTTCTACTTCACACAAAAACAAATACATACAAAAGAGGTAAAGATGATGAATATATATATATATATATATATAGTAGGAAAAATAACATGTACGTCCCCAGATAATTACCCCTATAATTATCATATACTCCTACTATCACTTAAGTATAAACAATAATCTATACATGTAGGATCGATTTCACCCTAGACGGGGGTGAATAGGGTGATACTATAAATTACAAAATTTAATGCAGAAGTTTATAAAATATTTTCAACACAGATCATAGCAGACTTATAGCAGCACAGGTAATAGCAGAATAATAAAAATAGAACATACAAATTTATCCAGCTTTGGCAAAACCCTGCCTACATTCTGCCCCCAAGGTTTCTACTAGAAACTAAGTAGTCAGACGCTTACACATATAAACTCGCGACACCTGCTATCGACGAGCCTTAACTCTACGCTCAAAACCCTGCCACCACTCAGCCATTGAGTTGTGAATTCTCGAACTACACCACCGTAGTTCGTCCCCAAGTCACACAACTAGAAATTGCAATCGTTTAAAAAGAAAACAAAAATTTAAAAGTAATTATAAAACAATAACCTAATTCTTAAAATACACAAGCCTAAAGTAAATAGCTAGTCCAAAATTAAATAAGAAATCTTCTTTCACTTTATATTATGTCGGCCTGGTTTCCTCCAAAAAGAATGGCAGCCTCGTGTTTATTTTTCTTTGTTCCAAATTCAATAATTAGGGCTTTGGCACTATTGAAGTCATCGTCTGCTTGTAAGTCGATTACGATGATTTTTTTACTTTGATTTGCTTCAACAATCGACCGTTTCTTCACTTTGCTCACAGCTTCTCCAATTTGATCGATTTCGGATAAAGTGGTATGTGATTTTAAGATCTATGTTTTTATTGGTTGATTTCTTCGAACTTGATCTTGATTCGAGTTGAATGATTATTCTTTTTCGCTTGTACTCGAATCTATTTCCATGGCCGATGATATTAAGGTTTTATATAGGATTCGATGTCCTATAAATTCATTCGTATATAATCATTTGAATTCGTCAATGCTATGTCTGGCCATTCGATTTTGTTTCATTGCTTGAGATGATTTCTGACTTCTTCAATTTCGAATATTTTGATTTCTTTCTTCTCACGGCTTTAAATTTCCTTGCTCACCACGGTTTCGATTTTGCTGGCATTTTGTTGACTTCGGTCACTTGAAATTGATACTGTTCTTCACTCTGTTGACTTCGGCTTGTACCTTGATTTGCTTGCAGCCTTGACTTTGTTATTCTCTGCATATGCTCACTAATTTGTTCATCCTGTCATTGTTTTCCATGGTATTAAAAAATTGTAACTTGATTTGAAACACAGTTTTCGTTTCTAACTTAACGATGTTGATTTGGCTGATTCGTGAATTTCTTTTCTTTGTCATCACGGCTTTGATTTTCTGAAACTCTTGTCATTTGGAAATTTCTCTGAGATATTGTTTTGTTTGCATTATTGATGTGCACTTGCTGTGGACTTCATGCAGCTTGTCTGATCTTTGTAAAGGCTCTGTCTTTGTTCGAAACTGCTACGTAAAAGTGTTCGACTTGAACTGTTTGCATATGAACTGATATGTGCTTGTGCACATATTCTATTTGTCACTATTGCATTTCATATATTAAGTTATATGTTGCATACTTGAGGCCTTTACATATGTGAGCACGTTAACATTATGTTACTGTTGGACTATGCATTACACTTGAGTCTTGTTCATGGGTTGATTTCGACCTGTTCTGTTGTCACTGTGTAGTTGTTGTGCACTGTGCATATCACTGCATTTCTTGTTTCATGTACAATATGGTTGATGGTCTGCTTCGTCATTGATTGTTGACATGTGCACCACTTGTGTAGTCTGCACTTGAATATGCTACGCACTGTATATGTCTGAGCCGTTGTCACTAGTTCGTGTATATGATCTGCACTTCCACATTGCTATGTTGTATTTGAACGCATGTTTGAACTTGACTATGCGATCTACAATGTTGTACTCCTGTTGGTTCCACTCCACATAAATGTTCACACGTGTGTGTGTGTGTGTGTGTGTGTGTATTCATCGTGTTGTTTTGAGTCTGGAGCTTGTGAGTTGCAACCCTTGAGTAATTGTTTGGTTCATGCCTTGATATTGACTGCTGCATTGACTTTGTACCTATCTTTCTTGTATTTGCAGCCGTCAGTATCACTGTTTTGTACTGGTGCACTTGATATCTTCACCTGTGCATGTTGCCTCAAGCTCTGTCTCTGTTTGCTTGATGTCTAGATGCTGTTTGGTTAGCTTGTCACTGCATGTATGTATACATGTGTATATACATATATGTGTGTGCGTGCATATATTTGTGCATTGACTTTGTTCTGACCAGTTCATATCCTTGAGTCTGGTTTGGACTATCTAGTCTCTGCTTCATGTGTATATCATTGAACTTTTTGGTCGAGGCTTGTTTTAGTTGTCGTGGCCATTTTATTTGAATTTGCACTGGTGTTGAATCCAGCTTAAAGCTCGGGTTTGACCTTATGCTCGTATCGTGACTTAACTTGAGTTGAACCCTGCTTTTGATTTGGTTTGACCTTGTACTTACCTGTCCCTATAGATTTATCAAGTGTATATCGGTGTGCATGGCCTTGTGGCTTGTACAGTGATGCATTATACATGTCATAAGCTGTTCATGTGTGATAAATTCAAATTTAAATGATGATGAACAACCCAAATAACTGAGACAAATAATATTTTCAAAATACATTTTATTTTACACTGCAAAAATATTTCCTTTTCAATTTTACTGCGTCAATGTATATTTTTGCAGATTGCTCAGATGCTGGATTCAATTTGGAATAGAGTTGAAGATAAATACGAGTGAATGAGTGATACGTAGTGAGATGCATTTGTAAATGATAATTGCAATGTAATTTAAATTGTATTGAAACTGAAATTGTGTGTATATATATAGTGAGAGCTTGAATTTGTACTATCCAAATTGTAATAAATATTTGTTTGAATAAAATATCTATTTGAATTTAAATTCTGTGTCATTCACCAAATATTTATTTAATTATATGGAAAATAAAATAGTGCATTAACAAATACATTTAATTATATATATATGTGTGTGTGTGTGTTAATTATCATCAAACAAAAATCATATACATGCATATTCAACAATCTCCCCCTTTTGATGATAACAAACATATATTTAAGATTTTGAATTTATTAAATATATTTGATTATTCAATTTTCTCCTCCTATTTGAATGCTCCATCTCTACATAAAGCTCCTCCTTCATATATGCATGTACATAAAAAATATGCAAATGAGCCTAAATGCAAATAGAAAATATTTGACCTTTGTCAAAATCTTAACTTTTCTCCTCCCCCCTTTTGTTATCAGCAAAAGAGTAATAGTGTTAGAAAAATAGAGATAAAGTGATAGACATTAATACAAGATTAAAACCTAATCGAATATAAATATTAAATTTCAATAAAAAAAACAAACAAAAACCATAAATACTCTATTTGACGCATATTCCACTTTGAAATAATAGGGATGGTGTCATCATATAAAACCATATAGTTGTGTCTATTTGTGGTAGGAATTTGAATATCTACTAACCATGCATAACCGTTAGGACTTTTAAATGAGATTAGTAGTATTCCAATTATTTTTTATGAAAAATGAATTCAAGTATCTTCTAACCACGCATAACACTAAGGACTTTTAAATGGGATTAGAATCAACTTGTTCATTAATAAATCAATTTTGATATGCGTTCCATACATGGATAACCATGAGGATTTTTAAATGAGCTTGGAAGCACATAATCAAAAATTCCAATTAATTCACCCATGAATAATTGTGAGGACTTTTAAATGAGAGTAAATACTTTGGATCTTTTTATAAAAAAATATAAATGAAAAACGAATGATTTCCTGTTTAAAATACCACATATTGAAAAACTATATTGAATTTTGATGAGTGATGGTCGTTAGAAATATGATAGAAATAGAGATGGTCATGGAATTTTTACCAACAAAAAGTTTTTATAACTCTTGTTCAAATTGCTAAAGAAGTTTACTAAATATACTGTCTTAAGTTATAATATACGATTAATATCAACGCTAATCACTTTTCAATCACTATTTATCTTTTCGATAATTAGTAGAGAGTTAAATTAGTCAATATAATCATTTAAATCAAATCCAAAAATAATTATAAAATCAAATTTTCTAAGATGACTAATTTGAAACAAGGTCAAAAATTATTTTCTAGAAGGGGTTTTATAAGAAAAATGTCTGCTTTTTGAAAATTATTTAAATTGAAAAATATGCAGATATTTTCTTTGAAAAATGATGCAGCTACAGAAATGTCTTAACATAAATCATGTTTCACTAGTAATTTTTCTATCAACTAGATTACCAGTGTAATGCATTTGAATTTTTCTTTCACTCGAGATTATCATTAGTTGGATGCTATAGACCAGACCGTGATTTTTCAACAAATTCTTTGAAGACCTTTTTAAATGAAATTATTTTCAATTTTAATTAAAGTCGTGTAAATAAAAAAAAACCATGAATATAGAGTCTGCCAAATGTATTATCATCAACCAATAAAACACCATAATTAATCCAAATTAATCTATATGAAGTATTTCAAGGATTGTAGTATTCTTAGCATAAAAGAATAATTGGCCAAGAATTTTGAAAAGGTCAGAATCATTATCATCAATCATTTCTTTATCAATAACTGGCTGAATTAAATCAAATTATAGTGCAGATTTTCACATATATCGTTCAAGATATCTTTACCTATTTTACCTTTGTCGATAATTATTCGTTGTAGCCCATTGTGATTCTGTCACCTTTATACTAGGCTAAAGAACTGTGATTTGTCGCCCATTATGTTCTTGGAACAGCCAGAATCTAAGTAACACAGTTATTGTTCCTTAGCCTGTCACCACACCTAAACGGTAAAAGATTTTTATGACCTATTTGTTATTGTAGATCCATGATTATTAGTGGCATGAGATTTTGAAAAATATGTCTGTGAAGACCCAAAAATATTTATATATGTTCCTTTCGGCACCCAAATTTGTTTAACCATGAGGGATTTTATATGTGCCTTTTGCAACCCAAATTGGTATGGTTTTCACATTTTTGGGTCTACACCAACAAATGTTTTGATTGTGTCCATTTTTTCTACAAATTGTGCACTCGGATTTTACTTGATTAATTTTGCTTTTAACATGTTCAAAATGGTTATACCCAAGTCCTGTCTAATAGTATTAACAGTTTGTTTCCTTAATAGCGTATTCAATGATTTTTCACTTTTGGAGAATTTTCCTAAAGTCATTGACAGTTGTTGGACTTGTGTTTTAAGTGATTTATTTTCGTTCAATAACTGTGTGCACTTTTTAATAGAATTTTCTCTCCTAGTTTTTTCACTCTCTTTCAAAATCAGAATTTCATTTTCATGCGATTTAATTTCTGATTTTTTTAATCTCTTCTTCGAGTGATGGACACTTATCACACTTATGGACCTTATTTTGATAGTTTTTAACTAATTGATCAAGCTGTTTATTTAAATCTATCAAAGTATCTCTTTGTGATTCAAGTTTAGCGTATTTCTCCCCAAGTCTTTCGAAATAGCCATTTACTTCCTGGAAATATATAAGTAATTATGAGTGAGTGAGTTTTGATACCTCGCTTAGCTCATCATCATCACTATCAATTATATCTCCTTGTAGGCACAGTTTTACTCTTTCACTCTCACTGCTAGTGCTTTTAGAGTCATCACTTTTATTCCACGTGGCTGCAAAACTTTTCCTTTTTGAATTCTTTTCTTGGCCGTGTTGGAGTCGAGGACAATTGAGCCTGATGTGTCCGGGTTTGTTGCACCTGTGACAGATGATCTTTCGTTTTCTGGATTGTCTAGTGCTTTGAATATTCTTCTTATCAATTTTTGATTTAGAGCTGGATTTCTGCATTTACGGTTCCACTTTTTGAATCTCTTCATTAGTAATGCCAGCTCAACTGCTCCATCTTCATCATCATCACCACTGCTGCTTTTTGTTAATCTTGTTAAGCATGTTTCTGTGTCGATTATAGAGGATTTCTCATTGCTATTAACTTTTGCACCATATAATGCATCAAAAGTATTCCAGATTTCCTGTGCACTTTCACAATGAGAGATAAAGTTAAAATTATATTGATTAATATGAGAATATAATACATGCATAGCAAGAGCACTAATCGAGATAATTTTCTCATCTATTATATTACACCCATTTTCAATAATATCCCAACATTTAACATTAACAGATTTTAAATAAAATTCCATTTTCAATTTCCAATTCAAAGAATCTGTTTCATCAAAAATAGGAGGGATAATACTAGACCGATCCTCAGCAAAAGTAGCCATTTTAAAAATTCAAATATGTAAAAAATTGGTCTTTGAAAAATCAAACTTTTTTAAAACAAAAATGGCTTTTGTTCCTAGCTCTGATACCACTTGTAGGATCAATTTCACCCTAGGAGAGGGGGTGAATATGGTGATACTATTAATTACAAAAATTTAATGTTGAAGTTTATAAAATATTTTCAACACAGATCACAGCAGAATTATAGCAGCACAGATAATAGCAGAATAATAAAAATATAACACACAGAAACCCTGCCTACGTGCTGCCTCCAAAACTAGAAATTAAATAGTCGGACGCTTACACACATAAACTCACGACACCCTCTATCGACTAGCCTTAAATCTACGCTCAAAATCATGCCGCAACTCAGCCACTGAGTTGCGAATTCTCGAACTACACCACCGTAGTTCGTCCCCTAGTCACACGTATGAAAATGCAATCGCTTAAAAAGAAAAATACAAATTTAAAAACAATTATAAAACAAAACCCTAATTCTTAAAATACACAAGCCTAAAGTAAATAGCTGGCCCAAAGTTAAATAAGAAATCCACTTTCACTTTATATTATGTCGGCCTAGTTTCCTCCAAAAAGAATGGTGGCCTCGTGTTTATTCTTCTTCGTTCCAAATTCAATAATTAGGGATTTGGCATAATTGAAGTCTCCGTCTGCTTGTAAGTCGATTACGGTGATTTTTACTTTGATTTGCGTCGGCAGTTGACCGTCTCTTCATTTTGCTCGCAGCTTCTCCATTTCGATCGAGTTCGGTACAAAGTTGTATGTGATTTTAAGTTCTATGTTTTTACTAATTGATTTCTTCGAACTCGATCTTGATTCAAGTTGAATGATTATTCTTTTTCGCTTGTACTCGAATCGATTTCTACGGCCGATGAACGGTTTTATATTGAATTCGATGTCCTATAAATTCGTTCGTATACAATCATTTGAATTCGTCAATGCTATGCTCTGGCCATTCAATTTTTTTTGATTGCTTGAGATGATTTCTGACTTCTTCAATTTCGTATATTTTGATTTCTTGCTTCTCACGCCTTTGAATTGCCTTGCTCACCACGGTTTCGATTTTGCTGGCATTTTGTTGACTTCGGTCACTTGATATTGGTACTATTCTTCACTCTGTTGACTTCGGCTTATACCATGATTTGCTTGCGGCCATGACTTTGTTATGCTTTGCATAGACTCTCTGATTTTGGCTCATCCTATCACTGATTTCCACAGTATTAAAAAATTGTAACTTGATTTGAAACACAGTTTTCGTTTCTGACTTGACGATGTTGATTTGGTTGTTCTGTGAATTTCTTTTCTTTGTCATCACGGCTTTGATTTTCTGAAACTTCTATCATTTGTAAATTTCTCTAAGATATTTTTTTGTTTGCATTATATTGTTTTGTTTGCATTATTGATGTGCACTTGCTGTGGACTTCATATAGCTTGTCTAATCTTTGTAAAGGCTCTGTCTTTGTTTGAAACTGCTACGTAAAAATGTTCGACTTGAAATGTTTGCATATGAACTAATATGTGCTTATGCACATATTCTATTTGTCACTATTGCATTTCATATATTAAGTTATATGTTGCAGACTTAAGTCGTTTACATATGTGAGCATGTTAACATTATGTTATTGTTGGATTGTGCATTACACTTGGGTCTTGTTCATGGGTTGATTTCGACCTATTCTGTTGTCACTGTGTAGTTGCTGTGCACTGTGCATATCACTGCATTGCTTGTTTCATGTACAGTCTGATTGATGGTCTGCTTCGCCATTGATTGTTGACATATGCACCACTTGAATATGTGGTTTGCACTTGAATATGCTACATACTGTATATGTCTGAGTTGTTGTCACTGGTTTATGTATATGATTTGCACTTCCACATTGCTATGTTATATTTGAATGCATATTTGAACTTGACTGTCCGATCCGCACTGTTGTACCCCTGTTGGTTCCACTCCACATAAATGTTCACCCATGTATATATATATATATATATATATATATATATATATATATATATATATATTCATCGAGTTGCTTTGAGTCTGGAGCTTGTGAGTTGCATCCCTTGAGTACTTGTCTGGTTCATGCCTTGATATTGACGGTTGCATTGACTTTGTACCTATCGTGCTTGTATTTGCAGTCACTGGTATCATCGTTTTGTACTGGTGCACTTGATATCTTCACCTGTGCATGTTGCCTCGAGCTCTGTCTAGATGCTATCTGGTTAGCTTGACACTGCATGTATGTATACATGTGTATATACATATGTGTGTGTGTGTATAAATATATTTGTGCATTGACTTTGTTCTACCTAGTTCATATCCTTGAGTCTGGTTTGGACTGTCTAGTCTCTGCTTCGTGCGTATATCATTAAACTTTTTGGTCGAGGCTTGTTTTAGTTGTCGTGACCATTTTATTTGAATTTGCACTTGTGTTGAATCCAGCTTAAAGCTAGGGTTTGACCTTGTTCTCATATCGTGACTTAACTTGAGTTGAACCTGGCTTTTGATTTGGGTTTGACCTTGTGCTCACCTGTCCCTCTAGATTTATCAAGTGTATATCAGTGTGCATGGCCTTGTGGCATATACAGTGATGCATTGTGCATGTCACAAGCTATTCGTGTGTGATAAATTCAAATTTAAATGATGACGAACAACCCAAATAACTAAGGCAAATAATATTTTCAAAACACATTTTATTTTACACTGCAAAAATATTTCCTTTTCAATTTTACTGCATCAATGTATATTTTTGCAGATTGCTTAGATGCTGGATTCAATCTGGAATAGAGTTGCAGATAAATACGAGTGAATAAGTGATATGTAGTGAAATGCATCTGTAAATGATAACTGTAATGTAATTGAAATTGTATTGAAATTGAAATTGTGTGTGTATATAGTGAGAGGTTGAATTTGTACTATTCAAAATTGTAATAAATATTTGTTTGAATAAAATATCTATTTGAATTTAAATTCTGTATCATTTATTTTATTCGCCAAATATTTATTTAATTATATGAGAAATAAAATAGTACATTAACAAATGCATTTAATTTAATATATATAGGTATATTATCCTCAAACAAAAATCACATATTTGCATATTCAACAACACACACTCACGAGGACAGGGACTCTAGGTCACACCTAAGACCAAGAATCATGTCTCTTACACTATGTGTTTTTCTAAACATTACTCTGATACACTGTAGCATCCTCACCTCTGTACTCATATTATCCAAGAGTATTACAGAATACCGTTGGATAATACGGAGAATAAGGCGATATGAGATTGACATGTAAATATTCCCTTGGACTAACACTTTTATGCATTAAAACATCAAAAAAAAACTTGCATATACGTACTCAGTATTAACAAAAAAAATAAAAAATGCGTGCTCCTCCAGAATAGAACGATACACGATATACAATAAATATTAGAGAAAACAGAGTCAGAATCGCAGCGATAACATATAATGTCAATGATAAAATATGTCCAATTTACATCAAAATGATATACATACAAGAGATTATACAATACAAGATAATCTACAATTACAAATATCTAGTCTCCTCTATGCTCAGAATACACAAACTCATCTCATCGTCCTTGTACTTGAAATGCCTCAGACTGACCCGAGTATTATATAAATAATAAACAGGTCAGACTATATCTAAATCCAAGGCCAATAAACATATGGAACTCTGTATATAATGGGTATAACTATAATAATGTTATCTCAAACAATCCCAAATATCATATAACGTAGAACACCACCAAACCCATAAAATCACATCACTTCGGAAATTAAAAAGCCAACATCAAATGGGTGAACTATCCATATCTAGTATCATCATCAAATCAAGAAATCATCAATAAAGAAATATCACCATGAATAATCAGGCTATACATAGCTTAGCCCAAATATATCGCTCAATCCCTATAAATAAATATCCTCCATATCAATACAAATAATCATCCATAAACGAAATCATAGAAATGGCAACACATGCAAATGAAGGATAAAATGATGACACATGCTTATATGGAATAATCGGTGATACATACCTAAGAAGAATAAATAGGCAATACAAAAATAAATAAGTAATTCATATCAATGAATAGTAGTTGGCAATACACGCCAATGAAAAAGATATTCAGCGACGCACGCTTGAAAGAAATAATTTATAACGCATGTAAATAAATAATAGTTGGTAATACACGCCGAAGAAGGATAATAGACGATGCACGCCAAAGAAGGATATAGGGGTTGATCACACTCTAGACACTGTCATAGGTACAATCATAGCTCATCATCTCAAATATATATAAGTACGTGTCTGTCACACACACCAGAATGTGACGGGAGACTAACGAACACACCTGCTCCAGGAGACTACACACGTGATCGGTAAACACGACACACGTATTCCACCAATACGGATCCTATAGTCTGGGTTACCTCGACGGCCATCATGACTCTTATACATCGCATGTCATAAACACACTACAGGACTAGTTCTGCATCGATCATGAACTTATACATGCCCCTAAATGGTAACAGATTGCTGACTAAGACGTCACATAGGGGTTATATAATTGTCGACAAACAGCTATAAATATTACCGACACATGGCTAGATCATTGCTAACACATGGCTATGAGGTGTCATAGATCCAAGGCAAGACCACTACAATCAGGCCGCTAGGATGGATACTAGCCAATCTGGTTCAATTACGGCAATATAAAGGAAGTGGGACAATGAATAGACAAATACTAAATATGTATATATATTATAATAGGTGACACACAGCTACATACTCATGCTGACACAGCATGATATATGTCGACACATGGCTAAATATGTGACTCGGGGAAGTGAGCCGTCATATATAATAAAATTCTTGTGTGAATGTCATCCATAAGTATAATATAATTGAATAAATAACATAATAGCGACTCCTACTACCATGTGTTACTAGTCGGTTTACTCAGAGCTCATATATCACACTTGCTCCTTCTATATTTTATATAATGAGTCCAGAGAATAATCGAAGAAATATTACTGAAAGTCACGTAATATAAGGTATTTTTGAAAGTGTATAGGACCGTATAATATGGATAAAAGTAACACAGAGTATAAATAGTGCGGAATATAAAAGTAGTATAGTAAAATGACACCAGAGATTTTATATTGGTTCGGAGCACCGTCCTACGTCCAGTCCCAGACTCCTTCTATAATTTAACTAACAAAAATCCTCACTTAACCCGGAGGAACAGGTATACACAGTCTGAGCAGCAGAACAGACACCTGAGCAGCAGAACATGATTTTTGCCTCAGCAGCAGAAGAGGACTTCACTAATATAAAGAATATTTGGCACTATGTGTTCTTGATAACACTAATTTGTCTCTGATAGTAAAGCCTCCTATAATCAAATCCTCAAGTATATATGAAATGTATGTGAAGATATGAAGAGAAGGTAATGCTAAGAATCGAAGATTAAGAAAGTTATTGTAGATTCAAAGCAGTAGAAAGTATGTTCGCTGTTTGAATGCAAAGATTATAGCACAAGAAGATTATTAGATAGTTAGAATGAAAATCGGTAAGTATGAAGTGTTTGGGAGTATCTATATATAGTAGTTGAAGAGTTACTGCCATTGGTGAAGGGTTCTGACGAAAACAAGCAACTATTTCCATTCAGAGAAGGGTTACATCCTTTCGGAGAAGAAGATGTCTTTTTGAAAATATGGTAGTTGGTCTTAGGTCAGTCGACTGGTCGTTCTTGGTCATTCGACTGGCTATGCAATATATTTAAAAAATAAACGGTGCAAATCGTATATGTACACAGTCAATCGACTGGTTTGATTTGGTCAGTCGACTGGTTGTGACTTTTTTATAAGTATGCTTCTGTTTTGATTTTTTGATGTGTCATATGAAGTGCGGACTACTTGAGGATAGATTTTAACATAATTCAAACTCAATCATACATACTAGATAGTGAAAGCATAGATGAAAAGTCTTTGATGATATAGCCATAGTCCATTTTCTTTTTGTCGTGAATTCTCCTTTTCTTGCTTTGTCATGAATCAAAAAACTAGTGATTCAACATTCTTCCCCTTTTTGATTGATGACAAACCTGTATATATTAAAGAATCCTAGAGAACAAATATAAAATACTCCCCCTGAATATATGATGCTTCTTGTACCTGCATAAAGATGATTAGGACAATTCTTCTCCTCCTTTGTCATCGACAAAAAGGAGAGACAGCAAACAAAATATAAATGTAAAGTGCAGAGATAAATATCAAAGAGAGACTATTTAGTACAAGTCTCATCAGATGAATAAGTTGCAAGATTCAATATGTTTAAATTGACAATAACGTTTTTAGATAAGCAAATAATTCATACCCAACTCACTCACCAAAAGATCTACTCATCAAGATCCCAATTGTATTGTCCCTCTGGTGCGGGCTCCTTTCCTGGTCTAGAAGCTCCTTGAGCACCACTACCTGTGCCACTAGTGTCACTACTAGTATGCTCTTCGGAAGTTGACCATGTAAATCGAGGTGCGGGGAGTTTTCCTTAAGCAATAGATGTGGCAGCAGTTGAGGAAGAACAAGATAATGCATACCATAATGTAGAACAGAAATCTTTGATTTTATGGAGTTTCTTATCCATTTTCTTGAGTCTAGAATCCAAAATAAGTTGATTGCGGGAGAGAATTTTGATGGATTCATGGGTGCTAGAGGAAGTAGCTAAGCGAATATTGCCTTCTTCTTGTTGTGCGACCGGTTCTTGAATTGTAGAACCTCCAGATTATTGTTGTTGAGCCTGTTGATGCTTCCAATCTTCAAATGAAGTAAAAGGTGGCGGTCGTGTCGGTAGCTTCATAAGGTTTATGGTCCGTATATTTATCATTCCGACAGTTGAGAATTCGAAATCCGGTTGACGAACACCCGCATCTAGAAGTAGTCGCAAAATATATTCTCCAAAATAAATAACATGCATATTCCCATGGTTAAAGGTGATAAATTCATCCATTATACGATGCAACCAATTAACTCGTATATTTCCCCAAATGGCATAAAGTGCTTTGAAATTTTCCGGATAAATTAGTTCATATGATCCGGTTCGGGGCAAAATAGAGCGCATAAGTGTCTTGTGTAAAACTCTTGCTTTAGGATGAAACAGTTTAGAACACAATTCAATCATGTCGTTACCCATGAACATATAACTTATTCTATCTCTTTTTATTGGATTGCATTCTACATCATTTAAATCTATTCCTTCATTAGGAGACTGGAGTATATGTGCCATTCTATCAAGGGAAAAGAAAACTTGTTGTCCACATACCAAACTCCACAAACAATTATTTGGATTTGATGGTTGTGGGTGACCAAGATTTAAATTGGCGAAGAAGAGTTTTACCATAAGATGATTGATATTGTGGCGGTTTGCATTGTAGTCAAGGAGTGATTCTAAGCCACATCTTCGCATCAATTCTTGGAGAGAGTAGGCACCAAAATTAGAGTAAACCATAAAAGAGCCTTCAAAAATTCTAGAGTTCTTCAACTTCTCCCACCGTTCAATTGCAGTTGCATCATATAGCCATTGAGCAACGTCAGCGTCGACAAAGGATGAGGAGCCTTGTTTTGAGCGTTTAGATGTAGGAGGGGCCATTAATTTGAAGATTTTTGAGAAATTTCTGAAAGAAAAATGGGGGCTAGGGTTTTGGAGGCAGTAAAAACGAAGAGGGTAAAGTGAATAGAGGATAGAAAAAAATAGATTTGAAGTCTTTTTGTACAGCCAGTCGACTGGTCGGGGTGGGTCAGTCGACCGGTTGGTAACCCGAGAGTTTTTTACTCTACAATCAGTCGACTGACCCATATGAACCACTCGACTGGTTGATATCCTGAGAGTTTGTCCACCCTGTAAACAGTCGACTGGTTTGAAATATCAGTCGACTGACTGTAGATAAAGAATGCAGTGAAGCTTAAAAAATTGTTTATTCAAACAATATTAGAAAAAAACATATACAAAAGGAAAATCCAAGTAAACATAGAACAATAGAGTAAAAAACATGATTATTTAGGGGTTTTTGGAGAGGATTCTTGTGATTCAACCTTGATGTTCTCAACATAAGGTTGCAAAGGAGACCAATAATTTTGGCTTTCCATGAGTTTGGAGATGTCGTAGGTTGAGGTGGAGTTCGTTCCCATTTATTCCAACTGGATGAATTTTCCCGACGAGATGTTGAAGGTTCAACAACGCCATGCTTAGATGATTTTCCACAAAATTTAAGAGCAATTGATTCTATAAAGCTAAGGCGACTAGAATTCATCTGTTGTTCATAATACATTTCTCTTTGTAGAATAATTTCCTCCTTTTGATAATGATGGATTTCATCAATTTTTTCTTTTATTTTTGGAGAAACAAACAATGATTTTCGAGACTTCTTAGGTTTTGGAGAGAATCCAGTGTGATATCGACCTGGTTCATGTACAAGGGTAAGTGTTGGCAAGGATGGAGTAGAGCTACAGGATGTTGGTGTACAAAAGGACAATCTGGAGTTTGAGGAATCATAGGAGTCGTGCGAGGCCATTGATAAAAGAGAGGAACTTGAAGATTAAAATTTTCTTAAAAAAATTGTAAGAATGATTGAAAAAAAAATGAGAGTAACGCAAATTTATAATTGAATTTGAGCTGTGAATGTGAGGTAATAAATAATTAATAGCTAATAGCCAGAGATAAAAAATAGTGTATGAGAATTACTCGAAGGATAAATGGTTAAGAATGAATGAAACATATGACTTAGCAGGAAAATATTCATAGCATAACTGGTAAGATATTAAACTACCAACTAGGAGACCCAAGTTTGAGCTCCAGTGGCTATGTTATTTTGTTTTTGAACGAAAATTTTCAAAATAATTAAAATCAATCTTCTAAATGAAACAAGAAACAATCATAGCTCAAATGGTAAGAAGCATTTGAAACACAATAAAGGAGAGTCATGGGTTCAAATATCTCTTGAGTCATAATTTTTTTTTATTATTATGATAAAATTTGAGTGAGAGTTATATATATATATATATATATGTATGTATGTATGTATGTATGTATGTATGTATATGTATATGTATATGTATATGTATATGTATATGTATATTTTGTCAAGATGTGTTATGAGAAGCTACCAATACAGAAAGTGTATATAAAATTTATAAATTTTTAAAAGAGATAATACCAAGTTCTCGTCTTAAATTAATGAAAATGTTTTCATTTAAAGGTTTTGTAAATATATCTGCCAATTGTTTATCAGAGGAAACAAATTCTATATTTATCAAATTCTTTTCAATATTATCACGAAGAAAATGATGACGAATGTCAATGTGTTTTGTCGTGAGCGATTAACAGGATTTTTAGATAAATTAATAGCACTAGAATTATCACAGTAAATAGTTGACTTTGATAAACTGAAACCAAAATCTTATAGTGTTTGTTGCATATAGATAACTTGAGCACATACCAGAGCTGCAGAAATATATTCTGCTTCATATGTCGATAATGAGACACGGTTTTGTTTCTTACTAAACCAAGATACAAGAGACCGTCCAATGAAATGACAAGTCCCACTTGTACTTTTTCTATCTGTCCGGCTTCCTCCAAAATCAGCATCGCTATATGATACTAATTCAAAAGGACATTCCTTTGGATAGAATAGTCCAAAGTCCTTGGTTTTATTATGATACTGTAGTATGCGTTTCACTGCTCGTAAATGTGATTCTTTGAGATCTGCTTGAAATCGTGCACACAATTAAACACTCATCATTATGACAGGTCTACTAGCTGTTAAATATAGTAATGATCCAGTCATACTTCGATATAATTTTTGGTCAATACTTTTGCCATTTTCATCTTTATCAAAATGTATGGTTGTACTCATAGGAGTTGGTTTGGTAGAAGTATTTTCCATACCAAAGCGATTAATTAGATTGTTACAAAAAAATTCTTGATTAATAAAAATACGATTTTCTAGTTGTTTTATTTATAAGCCAAGAAAATAATTTAACTCACCCATATGTGACATTTCAAATTCATTAGACATTATTCTAGAAAATTCTTGACATAGTCTTTTATTTGTAGAACCAAAAATAATATCATCAACATATATTTGGATAATTAAAATATCCTGCTTATTTCTTTTAATAAAAAGAGTTTGATCAACCTTTCCAATTTCAAAACCAGAATCTATTAAGTAACTTTTAAGACGATCGTACCAAGCACGTGGTGCTTGTTTCAAACCATATAAAGCCTTTTTAAGCTTATAGACATGGTTAGCAAATTGTTTGTGAATGAATAATGGAGGTTGTTCAACATAAACATTTTCTTTTATAAAACCATTTAAAAAAGCACTTTTGACATCCATTTGATATAATTTAAAGTTATGGAAACATGCAAATGCTAGTAAGATTCGTATTGCTTCTAGTCTAGCGACTGGAGAAAACGTTTCTTCATATTCAATTCCTTCTTCTTGATTATAGCCTTGAGCAACTAATCTAGTTTTATTTCTAGTAATATTTCCTTGTTCATCTGCTTTATTTTTAAAAACCCATTTTGTACCAATAACTGATTGATCACTAGGCCGTGGAACTAAATCCCAAACGTCATTTCTTTCGAATTGGTTTAGTTCTTCTTGCATTGCGATTAACCAATTTTCATCACTAGATGCTTCTTTAATATTTTTAGGTTCAATATGAGAAAGGAAGGCTACAAGACCCATTTGATTTAATTGACTTCTTGTTCTAACAGATGAATTGAGTTCTCCAATAACATTATCAGACGGATGATCTCTTAATAATCTAGATGAAGATCTTAATTCATTGTCATTGTGAACAATGTTTTCATTATTTTCAAGATTTTAAATTTCTGCATTTGTGGTATTATCAGGGAAATCTTCATCATCTCTTATTCTTTGGATTGATTTAAAATTCTCATCGAAAGATACATGAAGTGTTTCTTCGATGATATTTGTTCTTTTATTATAAATTCGATAAGCTTTGCTTCGATCCGAGTATCCTAGAAAGATTCCTTCATCGGATTTTGGATCAAATTTACCAAGCTAATCTTTTGTGTTTAGAACAAAACATTTTGAACCAAAAAATTTAAAGTAAGAAATATTTGGTTTTCGTCCATTAAGAAGTTCATAAGAAGTATTCTTAATTAGTGGTCGAATAGAAACATGATTCAAAACATAACAAGCTGTTGCAACTGCTTCAGCCCAGAAATGTTTTGGTAACGTAGTTTCCTTTAACAAAGTCCTTGCACATTCTTGTAAGGTTCTATTTTTATGTTCTACAACTCCATTTTATTATGGAGTTCTAGGAAACAAAAAATTATGGAATATTCCTTTTTTCTTACAAAAATGTTCAAAAGCTTCGTTTTCAAATTCTCCTCCATGATCATTTCTTGTATTTTTGATTTTCAAGCCTTTAAAATTTTGAATTCTTTTGACAAACGTTTTGAAATTATCAAAAGTATCACTTTTATTTTTCATAAAGATAGTCCAAGTATACCTAGAAAAATCATCAACAATAACAAACACATATCTACTATGATTAATGGATTGTACTTGTGTTGGTCCAAATAAATCCATATGTAGTAATTCAAGTGGTTGTAAAGTTGAAATGGCCTTTTTAGATTAAAAGGATGACTTAGTTAACTTTCCTAACTAACATGCATCACAAATATGATCAATTTTAAAATTCATTTTTGGTAGACCTTTCACTAAATCATTTTTAGATAATTTGTTTATAGTTTTGAAGTTAATATGACAGAATCGTTTGTGCCATAACCAAGGATCATTTTCTTTGGCTATTAAACGCATATCTGAATTATGATTTATTTTCATATTCAGAATATAGATATTTCTGTCTCTATTTCCTTCAAAGATAAGATTTTGATTTTGATCGAAAATACAACATTTGTTTTCAGAAAAAGTGATTTTGAATCCTTTATCACACAATTGGCTGATATTAAGTAAATTGTGTTTTAAATTTTTTACAAGTAAAACATTTGAAATAAGAGGTTAATTTGAAATACCATTGTTGCTCACATCGCCTTTGCCGATGATATATCCTTTGGAGTTGTCTCCAAATGTGACGGAGCCTCCATCTGAGTAAATAATATTTGATAGCATATCTTTGTCTCCTGTCATATGTTTTGAGCAACCATTGTCGAGTATCCATTTTCCTCTTTTCTTGAGTGGGACCTACAAATATAATATAATATAATATTGGTACCCACTTTTTTTAATAGGGTCCTAAGAGTTAAATCTTAGAAAACCAAACCCAAGAGGGCTCAGTATCCCATTTAAAAATATAATCTTTATTTTTATAAACAGTTTCTAAAAATGTGTTTATATATTTCTTCATAATCAAACTGTTGTTTGTTTTAGGAACCCAAACTTTTATGCTTTTTGAGTAAAAATTCCTTTTTGTCTGAACTGTAATAGGATTAACATTTCTTCTAATTTTCTTTTTACGTGGACCTGTTGTTTTCTTAACATATCCTAATCCTTTCTTACTTGAAACAGATTGAGAGTTATCAATAATTTTTGATAAAGTTTCTCTTCCTTTATTAAAGTTCGAAACATTTTTGGTGATGCTTTCTAACTTAGTTTTGAGACTAGTATTATCCAATTCTATCAATTTTACTTTTGTTTTTAGTTCATGATTTTCAGAAACAAGAGCGTCATTCTTTTCTTTTTGAGTTTCAATTTCTTGACTCAAAAGAGTGAGTTGAGAATTGATATTATAGAATGATTCTTGTAATTTTTCAAGTTCTTCCTCTAGTATTTTTTTCTCATCCTTAAGCATATCTCTTTCGAATTCTGCTTTGTTCTGATGTTCACGAGTCTTCTTCTATTTTCTTTTGATATTTTTCAAAGTATCAACTAGTTCTGAATTTATTTCAATTATATCATCAAAAGTAAAATCACTAACCTCGTTTTCAGTAGCCATGAAGCAGACATTTGCTTGCTCGTTTTCACTGTCACTACTGTTGTCTGATGAAGAAGTGTCTGAATCATCCCATGTTACCGAGAATGCTTTCTTTTTCTTGTCTTTTCTGCCTTTGTTGAAATATTTTTTCTTTAATTCTGGGCATTCCTTCTGAATATGACTTTTCTTATGACAATTGAAACATTCTAGAACTGAGGATGATGGTTTTTTTTTTAATTTCTTTTTCCATTATTTTTGTTATTTTTTCAGAATTTGAAGAACTTTTTGAAATTTTTGGCAATAAATGTTAGATCTTCTTCATCCGAATCTTCATATTTTTCTTCTTCAACATGAAAAGCTATGTTCTTTTTGTCTTGTGCTTGTATTCGTTTTGCCTGCAAATTCACTTCATAGGACATTAGATTTCCTATTAACTCTTCAGGTTTTATGGTAGAGAGGTCATTAGCTTCTTCAATAGCCAAGACTTTTCTTTCCCATTCATCCGTTAAAGAGCTTAGGATTTTGGATACAATATCAAAATCAGTGTACTTTTCTTCTAATCCAAATAGTGAATGATAGATATCTTGAAATCTAGAGTACATATCATTGATGGATTCATCTTGTTTCATTTTAAAGTTTTGAAACTGATTTTTGAGCATGGAGATTTTGATTTGTTTGCCTATGTTAGTTCCTTCATGAGTGATTTAAGCGTTCTCCATATTTCATAAGCAGTTTGACACATGCTAACACGATTAAATTCATTTCTATCTAGAGCACAAAATAACATGTTCATTGCTTTAGCATTGGCAGTTACATCTAATTTTTGTGTGTTTGACCAAGTGGAGTATTCTCTAGTAGGAAGAGCGTATTCATTCTGTGTGATATTCCATGATTCAAAACTATTAGACTGCATATAAATTCTCATACGAGTAGACCAATAATTATAATTCAAGCCATTAAAAAATGGAGGTCGGGCAGTGGATTGACCTTCAATAAAACTAGTGTTAGTGATAGTGCTGGTGTTATTTTCCATATTAGCAAGATATCAGATAACTTTGTGACGGTTATAAGATGCCTTGCTCTGATACCAAATGAAAGTATATAGGACCGTATAATATGGATAAAAGTAACACAGAGTATAAATAGTGCAGAATATAAAAGTAGTATAGTAAAATGACACTAGAGATTTTATCTGGTTCGGACCACTGTCCTACGTCCAATCCCAGGCTCCTTCTAGAATTTAGCTAACAACAATCCTCACTTAATTCGGAGGAACATGTATACACAGTCTGAGCAGCAGAACAGACACCTGAGCAGCAGAACAGGATTTTCGCCTCAGCAGCAGAAGAGGACTTCACTAATATAAAGAATATCTGACACTATGTGTTCTTGATAATACTAATTTGTCTCTGATAGTATAAGCCTCCTATAATCAAATCCTAAAGTATATATGAAATGTATGTGAAGATATGAAGAGAAGGTAATGCTAAGAATCGAAGATTAAGAAAGTTATTTGTAGATTCAAAGCAGTAGAAAGTAGGTTCGCTGTTTGAATGCAAAGATTATAGCACAAGATGAGTATTAGATAGTTAGAATTAAAATCGATAAGTATGAAGTGTTTGGGAGTATCTATATATAGTAATTGAAGAGTTACTGCCATTGGTGAAGGGTTCTGACGAAAAGAAGCAACTATTTCCGTTCAGGGATTGGTTGCATCCTTTCGGAGAAGAAGATGTCTTTTCAAAAATATGACAGTTGGTCTCAGGTCAGTCGACTAGTCGTTCTTGGTCAGTCGACTGGCTATGCAATATATTTAAAAAATAAACAGTGCAAATCGTATATGTACACAGTCAGTCGACTGGTTGGGTTTGGTCAGTCGACTGGCTGTGACATTTTTATAAGTATGCTTCTGTTTTGATTTTTTGATGTGACATATGAAGTGCGGACTACTTGAGGATAGATTTAACATAATTCTAAGACTCAATCATACATACTAGAGAGTGAAAGCATAGATGAAAAGTCTTTGATGATATAGCCATAGTTCGTTTTCTTTTTGTTGTGAATTCTTCTTTTCTTGCTTTGTCATGAATCAAAAAACTAGTGATTCAACAATTGTAACATCGTTTATTCAGATTTCTTGTCGCATGGAATAAAAATATCACAAAATCAAACAATAAAATGTTATCACCATATCATTCCAAATCATTAAATAAATCAACATCAACGGTATATCATTCATGGTGTTGAAATCAATAAAATCTTTAAATCGCAAATTCATCAAATAATTTGACTTCAAACCAATAAATATTTCAAAAGAGGAATAAATATCAAACTATTATAAATAGATTTATATAATCAAAAATCCCCATTTGAAATTTCCTTGCCATACTTTTTATTAAATATTCAATGTATAAAGGAATTTCCCTTTTGAAATATTATTAAAAACTCCTCATTTACACATATAAAAATTCCAAAATTATTCATGAAAATCTCTATTTTCAATTATAAATCAACTTTTGTTTCCAAAACAATTGCCTTCAAATTATTTTATTTCTAATTCACTTATATTTATTTATAAATATACTTCAAATAAATTTTAAGAAACCAAAATTGATTTCCTGAAACCTTCAAAAATATTTTAAAACCGAAAATCAATAAATCGTCTGAAATAGAATTCATGGAGTAAAATTCTCCAAAATCAATAATAATCATCAATATAAATTTTATCGTACGACCGAGTCAAATTCCATCGAATTTCGGTCATCTACACAATCTATACATGATAAAAATTTACACTAATTAAAATGCAACGAACAGAAACTCCTTTGCATTTTAATAATCCAACATACACAAACAGATTTCATGTCACACAATCAATCGTATATCCCAATCAAACAGTTCGTCTATAAAATACAATTAATGTTCACAAGCATTGCAACCAAGCATTACAATATAGTTGTGAGCATTAAACTCACTAGAACTTCCAAGCGAAGAGTTTACTGTCTTAGACGACATTGTTCCGCCCAAAATTGAAATGTTTGCTCATTCGTCATCGCTGCCCTTTTGTTCACACACGTCCCCAAGCGATTGCCTCCCATCGCCTGAAACCACACCATTTCCGCACCAACTTCAACACCAACACAACATCGCCAACTCACTGCCACCAAGATCGAGCCAGACTTCAGGCACGCATGCACATTTCAAATCGTGACTCCTACCTCGAAGTCGCCCACACCGCCGTTCCCCTTTCAATGGGAGCATCTTGCCGTCGCCATCCCTTCTCGCATCGTTGCCTTCGTCGCATTCCCAGGTCGAACAACATTCGGTCGATCGAATTATTTCTTTTAATGATACCGCGAGTTTTGAAGGGGGTTATGGTTAATCCTATAACGGGTCCGATTTATTATATTTAATGAAAAAAAGAGGTGGAACTAAATGGGTTTGGCCTTGATTTAATTTTTCTTTTCCTTTTTAAATAATTCATGTATTATATTTATAAATAAAATTCCAATCTAATATAAATTAGTTTACACATTATTCTATGAATATAATTTGTTAACTACACAATTTTCTTCATATCAATATATATTAGTTTCTATTTAATTAATTATTAAAACATTTTATTCAAGTTTAATATATTACCTGAAAAAAATTAGTAATTTAATTCGATTTAACTTATATTAAATAATGTTCAATTAAATAAATATTTATTTTCAAAATGATTATTATTATCGAATTCAAAATATTTTATTTTAATTAAAATTATTTATTACGATGAAGAAAGCAAGGCTGTTACAATGTTTTTAGCTCTTATTTTCTAAGCAATGTAGACAACCAAAGTTTAGAAACAAATGGATAGTAATGAAACGAAGTTAGCAAACAAAAGAAATCATAGTCTACACAAAAACAAGAAAATTGTAAACAAATAATCTACACACTAGTGTTTTTAGTACTACAGACAACTAAAAATCGAATTGATTCAGAATCAATCCAAAACTAGGATAGATAGTGATAAAATATTAACCATCCGTTATGAAAATTACTGGTTGGGATCCGGATCAAGCATGCATAGTCGAAGCTAACATCCGTACATGAATTAATATGATGAGCCCGATCTTTGGACCAAAAATCCATACCCTTAATAAACCGTGTGAGTATTAGTAGTTATATCGTTGCATGCTTTTTGAGTGAGAGATGCTCGTATTACGGACATTTCTATTGAAATTGCAACTGACCTAGGTAGAGAGTATCACGGCTGAAATTTATAAACAAAAAAGCGTGAAGCAAAGAATGATAGTCGAACTCGGTAGCAACTAAAAAGGAAAAGATAAAATATTTCACCCCATCAACAAAACAGGTCAAACCACTTCACGATTTAACCAGACTAAACCCACCCTAAAATCAATTTAACAATAAAGGTACACCCAAGCAGGAAATCAAAATAACGTAGTTATGAGAACGAAATTACAACGGAACAACCAAAAAGTTACTTATATTTATTGGGGTCCTTTCCGTAAAAAGAACACCCTCCAAAAAATGGCGTATGCTGCTTGATGTGGAGAGCACACGGTATTCTTTAGTAAAAGGCGAAAGAATAGTTCGCTCTGTGCTCACCACGCAGCTGCGTTGCAATAACAACACAATGCCTGTGCTGCTTTATAACACAGCTTTACTAACCCAATAGTATTTAGGCCGATGTGGGACTAAAACAAACAAACTTCACTCCTCACCATCTCATAAACCACCTCATTCTCCTCTTTTGCTTCGCCAAGGCTCCTGCCTCATTTTTAACTGTAAGTTCTCTGATCTGTTACTTCGGTTTCATTTCATTGGTAATTTTTTGTTTGTCCTAAACATCATATGGCGCTGAATCAATTACCCTATGAGCCATGATAACGTATTTGCCAAATTTCCTCAATCGTTCTATCTTTGTTTTGATGCTTTATGCTGATTGTTCCTCTCAATTTAGTATTTGTAAGCACAAGTTTAGAGTATGCATTTTTGTTTTTAGTTTTCAGATAGATGCTTTAGTTATTCAATCATTGTTGGCAATACTTGATTTTGAAGAAAATCCAGGTTACGGCGGTAATAAAAATTGAGTAACCTAGATGTGCAACGTTGAAATTGAAGAGGTTTTGTTGTTTTATTAATGTAGTTTCTGTTTAATTCTTTCAGATTGATGGCAGTTTATAAGGTATGTTCATCTTAAATATTCATGTTTATAATGTGATAGAACTGTTCGTCTACTACCATTTTGATAGCATAAATTTTAGTATTTGAACTAGGCCTTGTCAATTAATTGAACTAGTAAGTGAATTTTGTAATAGTCAACTGGTCAAAAATAAAAACTGAAGCAATTCGACGCTAACTTGGGAGTATGAACCAAAAATTGAACATTCGGCTTCAGTCCTAACACCGTCAATAACATTGAGGATAAAGGTGTGGTAGATTACAGTTGACTAATATTTGATTCGAACGTGCAAGAGTGAGTGTAACATATTATTTTTCGATAACACAAAGATAATAAAGGACGTGTAAGAGTGAGTATAATATGTTGTGTTCCGATAACAACGGTATCTATAGTAGAAATTGTAATATTAAACCACCCCTTGTCAATTTGTTTAATTTATAAGCTGAATTGAAGCATTTTTGTTATAGCTATATCAAAAATGGCATTTGACAATAAGTTTCTCATCATTTTGAAAGGATCCACTACTTAATAAGCCTTACCACTTTTACTTCAATCCTTGGCTTTTTCTACAGTGCTTTATTAAAAACGAAGATGGTGATGAAGTGGTCAAGAGGTTGATATTGGTTTTTTGCATAAAATGCGAGTAAATTATTGTGTTTAAACTTTGGGGAACACTATGATGATGGAATATGCTATAATTGAGGATGCATTGATGAAATAGTAACGGCAATTGCCCCGAGAGGATGATGAGGTGTTTGATGTTCTGGATGGTCATTGATGTAGTAGTAGATGCCGATTCTATGATCGACGAGTGATGACGTGGCAAGTTGGTTGTTTGGCAAGGTTTATTTATAGTATATGAACATAATTACCCTTTATTTTTTAGCAATCATTTCTCTCTGAAGTAATTTGGCTTGCAGCAACAGCCATCATCAACCAGGACCTATTCATGTAGCGGCTCCGTAGAATTTGGTGTCAGTGTGGCCCCTGGTCGGAATCTCAACACATACTCTCATACGTGCTATTTTTATATATTCATGTTACCACATTTGTAAGTTTTTGTTCTTTTGCAAAATATGGGTTGTCTTATCATTGATGCTGCAAGATTATTTGCAGTTCATTCCCTTCCAACATTGTCTTTTGCTGAGGTCAATTGAATGGATTTTTGTCATGATACAAAAGAAATCAAGAATCCTACTCAAATCTCTTCATCGGTAAACAAAGTACATATCGGAAGTTTTATATGGCTCGGAAGAGCTTTCGGCATTCCATTAAGCAACCTTTAATCTTTAAAGTAAGTATTTTGTTCTTTTCATAACTTTATATCTTCTCTTTTATATATTGTTTCTGTTTCAAATGATATGTTTTTGTATGATAGTTAGTCATGATGTATGGATTGATCATTCATTTTTGTAAGAATCAAATGGAACCATAGCTCTTAAACTGTAAATCGTGTACTAGTACTAGGTACTATTGGAAATGTTTTTGTTTGTGAAGTGAATTTTTTTGTAAAATTAAATAAAAAACAGGTTAAAGGTAATTTATTTATGAACCGTTATTATAATTGAGTCGTTGCTAGTTTATAACGGTAATATATTCATGTGACATTATTGTTGAGCAGTTACAAAAGCTAATGATATTACAATATTGTTTTAAATGAGAATAAATTAAAATCCAGTAACATTCCATCACTTCAGTAACGTATACAATTTTCATTCTGCCTATTTAAATGATTGATAGACAAAAGAGAAATAGTAAGATTAATAGTCATTTTTCTTTTTCTTCTTCCTTCAACAAAATTAAATACCTTAAGCAGTATTTCAAAGTGCAAATCAGAATCAACTTTGTCGGTGCAAACAAGTTGATATTTTTCAATTAGAGTGGTTGTTTTATTCTAGAGGCGGCGGCGTTTGTTTTTTAAAATTGCTTTGCAGTTTTGAGCAGAACGTCGAAACGTCTTCAAGAGAGTGACAACGTACACGGCTCAGCCGAAGTTTCATTGTTCCCAACAATTTGAAGACGTTCTAGACAACAATGACTTCTACTGCAACTGATGGCATGTTTAAACCGAATGTTGATGTAATAAAATGTCTGCTTCTGTTTATATATTGTGTGATTTTAGTATCTTGCACTTTATATTATATCATGTGAATAAACGTATAATTCATAACATGAGCACCTTAGGTCTTATCTCTAAAATGTCACAAACTAATTTTGATAAATGTGAATTCTATAGTCAAGCAAAAATTACTAAGAAACCGCATAAATCAGCTGATAGAGTGTCTGGACCAACCTGAATGGTGAATTAGAGGAGGAAATTTATATGGACTAACCTGAAGAATTTGTAGTTCATGGTCAAGAACATAAAGTTTGCAAGTTAGATAAATTATTATATGGATTAAAACAAGCACCTAAACAATGGCATAAAAAATTTGATAACTTAATAATCTCACATGGTTTCAAAGTTAATGAAAGTGACAAATGCATCTACTATAAATTTAAGAATGACATTATTTCCTATCATATGTCCGTATGTAAATGACCTACTTATTTTTGGGTCAAACATTCATGTCATAAACTCTGTTAAATCTTTATTAAGTGCCAATTTTTATATGAAAGATCTAGGTGAAGCAAGTGTGATACTTGGTATTAAGATTACTAGGTCCGAAAAGGGACTTTCTTTGGATCAATTTCATTATATTGAGAAGATTCTAAAGAAATACAATTACTTTGACTGTAAACCTGCATGTACACCATATAATCCTAGTGTAAAGCTATTTAAGAACACTGGTGAATGTGTAAGACAGTCTGATTATGCAAGCATCATTGGCAGCCTTCGTTATGTCATGATTGTACTAGACCTGACATTGCCTATGTCGTGGGATTATTATGCAGGTTTACTAGTAGACCTAGTATAGAGCATTGAAACGCTATTGAGAGGGTCATGAGATAACTAAAACGAACCATGAACGTTGGGTTACATTATAAAAAATTTCCATTTGTCCTTGAAGGTTACACCGATGTAGACTGGAATACTTTATTTGATGATTCAAAAGCGACCAGTGGTTATATCTTTAGCATTGCTGAAGGAGCTATTTTCTGGAAATTCAAGAAACGGACTATTTTGACTCAGTCTACTATGAAGTCTGAGATGATAGCACTAGCCACAGCTAGTGAAGAAGCATAGTACTTAAGAAATCTGCTAGCTGAGATTCCTTTATGGAAAAAACCGATACCAGCTGTGTTAATCCATTGCGATAGTACCGCGGCTATTGCGAAAGTACAGAACCGTTATTACAATGGTAAGAGATGACAGATACGTCATAAGCATAATACTGTTAGAGAGCTACTCTCTTCAGGTACTGTTAAAGTGGATCACATACGCAGTGATGAGAATTTGGCAGATCCTTTGACGAAAGTACTGGCCAAAGAAAAAGCCCTTAGAACTTTTAAAAAATGAGACCATTGCTCTTAGACTGTTGAGTCATGCACAATGGCAACCCGACCTAACGACTGGAGATCCCATGAACTAGGTTCAATGGATAAGAACAAGTTGTGAAGTGATGTTAGTTGAATATGTTATTTTTATATTAAGAAGCATGTATTCCTGAAGTGATTAGAGAATGAGTTAATAGAAACTCTTAATGAGATCTATACTCTATTTGGAGTGGAGTATCTACCTTTAAGAGTGCTTTTGATAGACTCACCTGTGTGAATGTGGAATTGTGGTCGTTTCCTGTGGAGTTTTGGGAAAAATTCCTAGAACATTCGCTAAACTGGGGTGCATGGTCATAAATGCACGGGCTTATTTGATTGCACTTTAGAAAGATTGTATGTGGTTTGATGTCAGGAATAGAGTTCAAGATTACGTGTCACTTTAGTAAAAACTGAATTATATCCACAATGCAAAGGTTCAAGTCGAAGACACCATTGTTTATGTACAATCTTATATTTTCAGAAAATTTCTCAAAAAATCTTTTTAAAAAAATTTCAAATGGAGGATTGTTGGAAATGTTTTTGTTTATGAAATGAATTCATTAAAAAATTAAATAAGAAACAGGTTAATGGTAATTTATTTATGAACCATTATTATAATTGGTGTTACACTTGCACAATGGTAATATATTTACGTGACATTATTATTGAGTCCCATTACAAAAGCTAACGGTATTACAACATTGTTTTAAATGAGAATAAATTAAAATCCATTAACATTCCATCACTTTAGTAACGTATACAATTTTCATTCTGTCTAATTAAATGATAGATAGACAGAAGAAAAATAGCAAGAATAAGAGATATTTTTCTTTTTCTTCTTCTTTCAACAAAACTAAACACCTTGAGCAGTATTTCAGAGTGCAAATCACAACGTTGTCGGTGCAAACAAATTGATTTTTTCAAATTAAAGAGGTTGTTTTATCCTAGAGACGACGGCGTTTATTTTTTCAGAACTGCTTTGCACTTTTGAGCAGAACGCCGAAATGTCTTCAAGAGAGTGACAACGTACACGACTCAGCCGAAATTTCATTGTTTCCAACAGGTCTTGTCCAAACTATCTAAACAAAAAAGTAGTTGTATTCTTTAACCTTTTTTATGATCATCCTTCACACATGCTTTAGTAATTATTGTAAAACGTGTGTATTCATAAATGAAACACGAGATACTCTATTTTTATATAATATATTAAGACAAAGTCTAATGATTTGTTTTTTATAGTTACTTTCAAAGCATTTTTGAAATACATAAACAAATGGAATCTGAGTATAAAAAATCTGATATAAGAATTATCATGTTCTGCATATGAGATCAAAAATAGCAAAATTATTAATTTACTTCAATTTGATGTAAAAAAAAAGAAATGGAAAATAATGTTAATCTCCATATTTACTAATAAAACTACAAACTAGAAGACTGGTCCAAGCACAAAGATGTTTCCATATTGTCAAACTGATTTCATTTTATTTTTTTGTTAACGAAAGGGAAAAAAAACATTTCAACCAGAATTTAACTCAAAATAACTGCTTCACATGCATAGATATTTAATTTACCAACAGGTAGCACCTGTCAAATGCTGTAAAATATATAGTTGGTTGATGATCTGTTTCATTCGAGCTATTTGGGGTTTAAGGTGGGTGGGCATTGTATCACGACTGCAATGGTGAAAGTATATGACAACACTGGTTGACATTAAGATGTTGCGTTTAAGACTTAGATCACTAGAAGATTTGGTTGGAAGGCTTTGATGTGACGTGAAAAACTTAGCTTAATGGAGTTTATGAGCTTCTAAAGGGGAGGAACATCAAATGGTTGCTTTTTTGATGTTCCAGACCAGTGAAGTACTTAAATTTGGATGATGTTAGCCTACTTAATTGCCGGTTGTAGCAAAAACTGTGCTATATTTTGTAAACCACTGAATGGTATATCCGTATATGTGTTCCGTCTGAGACCAGCCATTTTAAATTTTATCAAGTATTCACTGCCATTGAAAACAAGGAATTTAGATGCGAGAATACAATGATGATCAAATATCATATTTTTGGTTGTGTTAGTCAGAAATATGTACAAATTGATCGTTATTCATAATAGCTCAAAAAAACAAGTAGAATATGCAACCATCTAATTATATATTACAAGGAAATGATACATTCTAAAGGAATTTCCTACCAATTTGAATTACTATGGATATAAAGGGTAATTAAAAATAAATATTAGTCACATTGGGACAAAGATGTTGGTCATTTTTTGTGCAATTGTTAGTTGGTAGATGAACGGTAAGAACAAGCCTTTACTGTTTGGAAGAGGATGCTGGCAGCACATTAGATAGTAATATACACAAGCAATGCTGAGTACATTGGCTCCAAACGCGATAAAATATAAACAGTTGAAGAGAAGTTTACAGCCTCACATGTGGTTTCCTCTTTCTTTCTTTTTTTCTTTTTTTCTTTTTTTCTTTTTTCACTCTTCACAGTTATATTTTATACACTTTGAATCGATATAACTTGCATTTTGGATTAACACTGCTATGAACTTTCAATAAAAATTGTTTAAATTAAACATTTTTATTACTGATTTCTGTTATCTTTTTTCATCCTAGACAGGCATTTGCTATATGTTGAAAGGTAAGTTTTTGAGAAATGCTACGCTTACTAACTTTTAGTTAACAAATTATCTAGATTCAGGACAGAAATAAAGTTAAATGTGGAAATTATATGGGTTCCTGTTTCTTTTCCTTTGATCCTTACCAAGTTTTTTTTTTCTTTTTCCTTTTCTTTTGGGAAGTTTATGTAGAGTTTATAATTTCTCGTGATGCTTTATTTAATTTCAGTCACAGCTTTATATAGCCTTATGTATAGAAACTTAATTCAAATTTAAACATCTCAGAACCAGTTTAAATTACTCAGCAAATAAAGAGATTAGGAGTAAATATTTGATGAATGACTTAACAAAGTCATGTACTGTTGACAGGATCCTGCAAGTTGACTGTCGGTCCATCTTGACGGTTAACTTGTCTTGAAGAAAAGTGTGGCGCTGTGCACTCAACCCTTAGTATGTCTGCAACCTGGTCTTTAATGGATATGAAACGAACATCCAACTGCTTATGAGCTACTCTTTCACGCACAAAATGATTGTCTATCTTGACATGTTTAGTGTGGGAGTGAAATACTAGATTAACAGTAAGGTACGTTGCTCCCAAATTATCACACCAAAGTACAAGAATATCATTGTGAACACCAAGTTCTTCAAGAGGAGATGCGGTCCATATGAGCTCTGCTGTAGCTGTAGCCAAAGCACGATATTCACTCTCTGTACTAGAATTAGATACAGTGGTTTGCTTGTGTGCGCTCCATGATATAAGATTGTTGCCAAAAAATATACAAAACCCACTGGTAGAACAATGAGAATCGGGACAATCAGCTCAATCGGCATCAGAGTACGCACATAAGTGTTGTGACGATGCAGCTCTTAGGGAAATTTCAAGTTCAGTGGTACCTTTAAGATATCGTAGGATCCTGATGACAGCATCTCGATGATCTTCACATGGATCTTGCATGAATTGACACACACCACATGATTGAGAGCAAAGGATACATCTGGACGTATAAATGTAAGGTATTGTAATGCACCAACAACACTGCGATGTAGCATTACCACTATGAATTAATAGCTTGTTCTACGTATCAAGTGGAGTGGAGACCAGACGAGCACCAACCATCTTGGTGCATTCTAAAATATCATCGATGTACTTCCTTTGAGACAAAAACAACCCAGTAGATGTGCTTATATAGCCATAGTACCAAGAAAATAGTTCAAAGGGCCTTAGGTCCTTGATTGCAAAAGAGGAGTGCAATGATTGAATGAATGACTGCACACATGCATGAGAGGATCCTGTGTCATCTAGATCCTCCTGTGTAAAATGAAAGCAATGCTCCTCCCTTGCTTTGATCCCCACCAGCAACATGCACCAAATCGTATCAGTGAAACTTGATAACACAAATTATGTGCTTTGGCGTGCTCAGTTCCTCCAACTTCTGCACGGCTACAAATTGATGAAGTACGTTGATGGCAGCTATCCATGCCCCACGGCCAAGAAAGCCGATGGTTTACCTAATCCTGAGTATGATGCTTGGCAACAACAATACCAAGTCCTTCTCAGTTGGCTTCTTTCATCTCTACCCAAGCGTATTTTAGCTAGACACAAGACCTCTCTAACAGTTTGGACAACCATAGAAAAACTATGTGCATCCAAATCTCAAGCACGTACCATGTAGCTCCAAAACGAGCTATGTCATATGTGTAAAGGGAAGAAGACAATGACTGAATATTTAAGTTATGCTCTGATACCATGTAGATTTCGTAATCTCTCTTGATGCTTTATTTAACTTCAGTCACAGCTTTATATAGCCTTAAGTTTACAAACTGAATTCAAATTTAAACATCACGGAACCAGTGCTTGTCGTTGATGTGGGTAGTCTAAGGTAGTTAAATCAAATGCATGAAAGAGGTGTAAAATATACTTGGAAACTGTTAAGTTTCGACACTCCAGCACGTCACATGGTCTTGGCAACATTTACTTGTAATAAAAGGAATTTTCAATGCTACGTGCCATCAATCTCATATATAATATATATATATATATATATATATATATATACACACACACACACACACACACACACACACATATATATGTGTGTGTATGTATGTATGTATGTATGTATAACGTTATACGCCGTATTTCTTGCGATGTGAGATTTATCCATCCAACCAGCGCATCCACAATGCAAGTCACATCTAACAAAACTTATCTCATTTATACAAATAACTCGTCTATATGGCACGTGATCTAATGAGGTCAGTTTTACGTCAAGGTTACAAATGGAACCAGTATGATGGATGTTTTAAGAGATTAGATATGTTATGGATTTGTCATTTGTACATTACGTTGAAACCAATTATAGTGGAAAATGAAGTCCAAAATCCACTCTTTATATAACATCCTTGATTTTTTTACCAGCATATGGATTATCTTCGAAAGGTATCACCAAGATGAAGCCCACAACATACCATGAGAGTACTTTTTATTAAATTCTTGATTGGTAGATTCACCATTTGTGAACACTGTCTTTTCATATACAGTGAGTCAAGAGATTATATCAAACGATATTGGCATTGAAACTTGATTCTTCCATCTATTTTATATTAATATGAGGGTTGGACTTCCTCTATCATTGTCAGGTTATCTATTTTAGTCATTTGATTATGTTAGTCTTCATTTATGCTTCTTTCCTTACCATCAATGTTTTATTATACAACCAAGGACATCTTCGGTTATTTATCAAAACTGACCTTAATTAGGAGTTTTTACTATTGCAGGGTAAGAGAAACAAAACAACTTCATTTTGCCTATATAGTGAATTAAGAGATTATATCAAACAATATAATGACTAGGCAAAAAGTTTACTTTGCTAGTACGCTCATATAATTATAAGTAGCTGCAATTTGTTTACCGTTGGTATCCTATTCTTTGTTTACATATTTTGTTGAAGTTTGGTTCATTGCAATAATTATTGTTTCCGTATGTAGTCTGTAAAAAAATTGCAGAAGATCGAAATATTATCTTGAGATATTTAACTAAAATTGTCATGATACTTAATAGTTATTCCATCCAATACAAAATTTGTAGAATTTATAAAAAAAATTGTAGTTTGTAGAATATTCGTAAATATTAGCCGTCTCATTTCTGACTTTTTAGGAGCTCTTATCATTTATGAGCAGGATGTGATGTCTTCATATTTGTCTGCAGGTTTTAAGAAAAACTCCTACTTCTAAAGCCATGTTCAATATTACATCTAATAACATTGATGGAGAAAATTTAATAATTGTAGGTCAGGGTAACAATAATGTCTGAATTGTTTTCGCGGTGTATTGGTTACTGGTATCCGTGCACATTTGTGTTTAAATTTATTTTATGCTTAGGTATGGTTTTTTTCCATCAGATAAAAACTTGTGCATTGCAGGTTTCAAGGAAAGCTATTTTCTTGAAGATGGTAGAGGGTTCAGAATGGGTACTCTGTCCATCTCAAATATCAGAGTAGCGTTCCAATATCCAAATGTTTATGAGATTGTTGTAGAGCCATACAATGCCAACTTTATCGCTACATCAACTGTGGAGATGCTAAGGAGGAGTGGCATAGTTCTTGAAAACGAGGCGCTTCTTGAAATTTGCCTCAGGAAGTGCTGAGGAGGAGTGGCATGGTTCTTGAAAACGAGGCGCTTCTTGAAATTTGCTTCAGGAACCTTAAAAGCTCGCAATATGAAGCTGTTTTGAAGTCGATGCGTGTTTGGTTATGGATTTTACCTAATCTTTCGTATCTCTTGTACTTTGATACAGTTAACATGACAGATAATGAAAATATTATCTTATTAAAATACTATGTTGATGAACAGTCAATCTTCTTCATCAAGCTAATAAAATATAACTAGCGATAGATATACTTCATTATGTAATTCATATTACCCCATTTTCATTTTACTTATGTGTATTCTACTGTCTGCTTCCTAGTATTCAAATTTTAGGAAAGCGTGTTGTTGCCTAACGGTGTCGATGTTGTACTTTCAATCTCTGTGATACTGTCCACCAAATGCGTTGATTTTGGATGATGTTGAAGATAATTAAAGATTTATTTATTGAATACCAAAATACTCTATTGCTACTTGATAACGTAGTACAATTTATAACTAACTATTTATAGTTGCATTCATCGGAGTTTAATTAATTGTAAAATAGGAAAACTGCTGTAACAGTAGAAAACCTAAATTTTGGAATGTCTCTTATTTAATTTTTTAACGTATGATAAATATCTCTTAACGTCTCCTCCAAAACTCATAATGCGACGGCCATAAATATCAAGAGTTTGTCAACTAAAAATCGAAAACGCGAAACAGAATGTGACTTGATAAAGATGTCTGCAATCTGTATGGACGAGGGAACGAAAGGTAGAGTAATAACGTTTTTATTAAGATGATGACGTATGACGTGACAATCAATCTTAACATGTTTGGTCCGCTCATGAAAAAACAAGTTGCGAAAAATCTGAACAGCACTCTGATTGCCACAAAACATAGAAGTAGGATCTAAAAGAGGCATTTCATATCTTTGGCAGTGGGTGTCATAGCATGATACTCTGCTACAGTTGAAGAATGAGAAACAACATATTGTTTCTTACTCTTCCAAGATATAAGAGAATCACCAAGAAAAAGATAAAAGCCAGCAATCGAATTACGATCTGTGGGTTCGCCACCATAATCAGCGTCAGAGTAGACACGCTATTTCAATGATTAGGTGGAGTTGTGTTGTTTTTGATGTTTGGTGATGGTGAAAATAAACAAGGAGAATAGTAAAAGAAAAAAATTATAACGGAAAAGATGACGTTAACATCTTAAATTAAAACACAGATCGGCTACCATGTTGAAGATAATTGAAGATTTGATTTATTGAATACAAGAATACTTTATTAATACTTGATCATGTTATACAATTCATAACTAACTGTTTATACCCAAATTGCTTAAAATCTAAGTAATTGTACAATATGAAAACTATTGTAACAAGGAAAAGCCTACATGTTGAAATATCTCTGATTTATTTTTTAACATATAATAAATATATATTAATAGATGTCATGTTATCATAGATGTTTTATTTTTTTATCGACAATATTGTATTGATCGGTTGTATATTGTTGATCGATAGCAGCATGCTATTTTTTCTTTATTTTTTTAAGAGTTAAAATAATGTCCATATGGGGATGCATTTAGGATAACTCCAAAATAGTTTTTTGGAATTTTAGCAAGGTCGCCCTGGTTAAAATCTTGTTCTAATACGGAGCTTGCAATACGAGCGTTTATTCAATGCACATAAAAATAAGAAAAGTTTCGTAAAACATCCTTCAGAAGTTTTAACTATACAACACATATTCTTCCAAACGCGTTCCATGTAACACCTTTATAATTATTTTCGATAATTTTTTTTTTATTTTTTGGCAACTTGAATCGAAACTTCATTTGAGAAAAAAGTCAAAAACAAATACAAATATATCTCTAAAAAATTGTCTATCTTTTGTGATAATTTGCAGAAAAATGCAAATTTTATCAGTAAATACTACATTTTCAAATATTAAAAATTCTTCTCTTTATCGGTTTTTGCTTAAACTTAATGAATTGATAGATTGTAGCTGTGAAGGAAAGTCGAAATTTTTTTACCAAAAATAATTTCAATGGTGTTTTGCTTAAACTTAACGGATTAATAGATTCGAATATAGAAAAAAAAAATCGTGTAGTGTGTTTTCAAAGTGGGGGAGGTGTGGTGGTAGCAATTAAGTTTGAAAGCAAGGGCGTCTAGCTAATTGCTACTAAAAATAATACTACCTACATATTTTTGAGCGTCACATTTAGAAATGAAAATTTTCTTAAGAGAATTGCTAAAGGAAGAAACAATAATGATAACGAAACTGAAATAAATACAATATTTCAATTAACTTTCTTTTTTGGTAATAAAGAATTAGATTTTTAGCATAGAAGTACCAATTTATCATTGATCTATTTGTCTTTTGTTCTCTTCATGCTGTCAAAATACCAACCTCTTTTCAATACCAAAGCTCTAGTTTTTAGTTCAATGATTTTAATTTTGAAAAGATATTTATTTAATTTTGAAGATGACATCATCATCTCATTCTCTCCCACCAATACAAGAGAGTACATGGAAAATTAAGAATAAATAGAGATGGCAACTTAACAGAGATTAGGATTTAGGGGAGATAGAATGGAAATACTGGAAGAGGAGGAGGAAATCTAAATAATAATAAAATACATGGCATTTTGTTGATCACTTAACACACTTAATTTTCTCAAAACGAAACTGTATCCACTTATGTTTTCTTTATACACTTCATTACTGATATCAACTAGCGTGCTCATGCTACGCACATAGGTTGCGATTATATGTATTATGCAATAAAATTTATTAGAAAAACACTCTTAAGTGTAGTTATTTATTTGAAGTAATTTAGAGATTTGAAAGTGAGAGAGTAAATTATTTCATGAAACCATCTATAAATCAGTGCCATCTGATCGCTAGTCAAAATTTTCGATCTGACGGCCATCTAAGCATACAGCAATTTTAGAAGCAGTATCAAGCAGAAGGCTTCACTTGCATGACAAAATCGAATAAAAAAGTTGTGATGTAACTGGCATTTTATACATAAAGGTATGCATGTTGAGGAATAAAACTGACCTAAAAACCACATGTAGTCACATACGTATGTTGTTCATTATAAAAAAATAAATATAAGAACCCAGCATATCATAGTTGACTTGAAAATCAATATAAAAAAATGGCACGACTGAGCATGTCATTATCTAATGCCAAATAGAAAGTACACCAAAATTATAATACAGTGTCAAATGGGCAGTTGCGTAATATTAATTCAAAAAGAAAAAATTCATGCGTATGTAATTAACTATGTTGTAGGGATTATTTTTAGAGTGCACGGTTAAAAGCACTAATGGAATCATTCTCCAATAGTAAATATGTTATTAAATTTAAAATCCAAACACAATGAAACAAGAGATTTAAAGAAACATAATTCTAGCCATCAACAAAGTGTGTACTCGGACATGTTGCATCTATCTTTGGCAGTTAGTAATAGCAGCTTCATATTCAACCTGGGTAATATAGTATGAGTTAGTGTGTAGTAGTGGAAGAAATACAATGAGTAGTTGCTAACTTAATATTGTGCAACTTTTGCAAAGAACATTAATTAAACGATCAACTAAACAATGCATTTACTGAAAGAGTTTTGTTGTGCAGTGAAGCAAATTTGATTTTAATAAAGTGAATGAAGAGAAAATGAATTGATGATTTTATTGATATCTGATATATCATTCTCGGTAGAAAAATAAGATGCATTGTGTTGTATTTGTAATATACAACAGTGCTAGGCTGAAAGCGTTAAAGCCCAATAGAAAAATAAAAAGAAGAGCTTATTTTAAGTAGTGGGTTGATGAAATGATGAAACCGCACCACTTCAGAACCTTTGGTATGTAGTATCCCTAACACAGCCGATACTTCGCTTTTATCTCCCACCCACAAAAATTAGGGTTCTCAAGCGAAAAAATCCTTCTCTGATTTTGTGCCCATTCTTAAAATTAATGAAATGTAACCAAAAGATAATGAGCTGGAGAGATGACGTAGAGGCTGAATCTGAAAAATTACTAAGAATCCAAATTCGAAGGCAGCTTAAGTTGGAAGATCTCTCTCGTATCCTCCTTTTTCAAGCTGCTTTTCCTTGAAAGTAGAACTTGATGCTTCGATTTGAGTTTTGACCTCTGGTGTTGCAATTAGAACTCGATTCTCCTTCTTGACAAACTTCAGCTTTGGTCTTTAGAATAACTTTTGGATGAGTCTGATTCAGATCATGAGTGTGATTGGAGATGGAAATCACTCTTAAGTCGTCTCTAGATCTCACGAAATTCCTAGCCAAAAATGCTTTGGTAAGGATATATGTCCTTCGGTGAGTCCCAGGTATATGATTTACTTGAAGTTGATTTTTGAGTATCTGGTCTCGAACAAAATGTATATCGATTTCTATATGCTTTGTTCTGAAGTGTAAGATTGGGTTAGCAGACATATACACTGTGCTTTGATTGTCGCACCATAATGTTGGTTTGAGATTAGTTTTGATTTTTAACTCATTAAGTAAGGATTGAATCCACATTATTTCTACGGTAGCCCTGGCAATGCTTCTATATTCAGCTTCGGTACTTGATTTGGATATAGTAGATTGCTTCTTTGAACACCATGATACTGGATTATTTTCAATATAAATGCAATGCCCTAAGACATATTTCCTATCAACATGATCAGTTGCCCAATCAGCATCTGTGAATCCAATTATATTCAGACTTTTGCTTGTTTCAGTGATAAACCATAGTCAGCAGTCCCTTTAAGATATCTTAGAATCCTTTTGACAGCTTTTCCAGTGCTCACTTAATGGTTCCCGCATAAATTGTGAAACTTTGTTAACATTAGATTAAATAACAGGCCTTGTTATGGTAGCATTGTTGATTGGATATCATAGGTGTTGGTTGAGCCTTAGCCTTGTCCATCCTGGTTTTATAGAGAATTTCATTAATGTACTTTCTTTAGGATTATTTATGAACTTGATCTCCTTAGCACTTCTATGCCAAGAAAGTAAGTTAAGTCTCCAAGATCTTTAACAGAGAATTGTTTGTCCAAATAATGAATAAGACAATTAACTGCAACTTCATCATTGCCTATAATAATCAGATTATCAACATATATTAGTACGTATATAACAAATTCTTTGAAAATTTTGATAAACAGAGAGTTGTCTAACTTGGTAGACTGATAACCCAATGTAAATAGAGAGGTTTTCAGTCTATCAAATCAGACTCTTGGGGCTTGCTTAAGGCCATATATTTCCTTATTTAACTTGCACACATGGTTTGGATTTTGATTATATCCTTGTGGTTGCTCCACATATATTTCTTCTTGAAAGTACCCATTTACGAAAGCATTGTTCACATCAGGCTGCCTAATGCTCCAGTACTTGTGTAGAGCAATAGTAAGAATTATTCTAATAGTTGCTGGTTTGACAACAGGGGAAAAAGTTTCATTAAAGTCAAACCCATATTGTTGAGTGTACCCTTTAGCTACAAGTCTGGCTTTATGCCTAACAACTGTCCCATCTTGGTTTTTCTTTAACTTATAGGTCCATTTACACCCAACAATATTTTTATTGCTAGGAGGACTAACTAATTCCCATGTTTTATTTTGTATGAGGGCATTATATTCCTTATCCATGAAAGCTTTCCAATTACAGCCTTGTGCAGCCTGTTCAAAGGTATCTGGTTTTTCTGTTGACTTGACAGCAATATAAATTTTAGTTTGTATATTCCACTTTTAGATCTGGTAATTATAGGGTGGCCAGATTGTGCTTCTGATACATCCATATTTGTAGAATTAGAACTTCTCCTAGAAGAGCTTTGCTGAATACTTGTATTTTCATCTCAAACATATTCTGCTTAATCATTTGTGTCTGTAGGGGTTGACTGTGGTAGTTGGAAGTCTATGCCGGTCCATGACTTGATTGGTCAGGCACTACCAGTTGTGAATCATGAGTTCTTGCAGCCTTTCTATCTCCTTTTACTGCCATACCTCAAAGTAAACAGGTAAAGCAAGTATAGATGTTTTTGGGTTGTAAACTTTCATGGTAGTTTTTATATCTGGATTACTGAAAGGAAATACATGTTCATTAAATACAACATGTCTACTGATAAATAATCTACCATTGCATGTTCATTGAAGGGAGTACCAGAAGTGGCAGAGCTATCGTTATCTTCTACCATGATGGATCAGGGATAACAAACAGAATCTTAAGATTTCTATAACCGAGACAATCAAGAAAGCCACATAACAGAAAGCAAAGGTTAGTTATAGCCACAAACTTAAATAATGAAACGTATATGATAGGTTCTTGGTGAGGTAATGACTGTTTTATTGATTCTTGATGGTTTTCTTGATTTTGGTATTAGAACTTTTGATGATTCTCTTTTCTAAAATGGTTTGAATCTTTCTTTAACACAAATCTGATGCAACCAACATCCTTGATCTTCTGGTATGGCGCTGATCTCTTACAGGCTAATTCTTTAACCCAAATGATGAGTAGAAACTCTGTTGGGGAATCTAAGCTTCAGGTGATGAGAAAATACTCTGATGAAGTTTTAGATTTTAGAAACCAAATAACATGTCGTTAAGCCAAGATGGCTCTTATACCATTTTAGAGTTTTGCTGCACAAAGCAAATTTGATTTTGATAAAGTTGAATGAAGAGAAAATGAATTGATGATTTTATTGATATCTGATATATCATTCTCAGTACAAAAATATGATGCATCGTGTTATATTTATATATACAACAGTACTGTACTAAAAGCATCAAAGCCCAACAGAAGAGTAAAAAGGAAAGCTTATTTCGAGTAGCGGGTTGATGAGATGACGAAACTGCTCTCTTTAGAACCCTTATTATATAGTATCTCTAACACAACCGATACTTCACTTTTATCTTATTGTAGACATCAGATTAGCAATTTTTTCCAACCTATTAGTAATTATTAGTTATCTTTGAACAATATTATTATGTAAATAAATAAACCACCAATATATGTGTGTGTAAAAAAATCATGTGAAATATATATCTTATGTGTTAAGAAGTAACATAAGTTTTTGGAAATATGGTTACTATTATATATTTGACAAACTGAAGCTAATTTTATGCCTTTATATACCCAAAAATATACATGTATGAAAGATTAACTAATGCACAATTGTTATCTATGATGCCCAAAAAGATTCCTTGACAGGCTTGCTCTGTTAATTTTATCATGAATAATAATAGAGTAAACTTACTTTCATAATTAATCATAATATTGAAAATGTATAGAATAAGAATGCTATTTGAAAGATAGCAGGAAAAGTGTATTTAAAAGTCTTATGCAGGGTCTTATAATTTAATAATCATATTATTACACATAAAGTAAGTATAAACTATAAAGCTATTTAGTAAATTATCTATGAAAGCCTTTGAATGTGTATGCCTTGATAGAAAAGGATATGTAGATATAGTCTACATACAACAAAAATAAATGTAATTGAATCTCGATTGTTTGCAAAGTGTACATAAAGTGAACGAATTATAGTTTGTTAATTTAGAGCATGTATTAAGATTTAAACTGATAGGTTATTTCCTAACCTACGTATCACCTATCGTTTCTGCAAGCAATAATTGCATTTTTTAAGTATGTGGAAATTATGGTCTTTCTTCAAGAATTAGAGAACTACATTTTTAATGTGACTTAAAAAATGAATAGTGAAACAAATGTTAGTGTCCACTGAAATTTCATTGATTTTTTGTTATGTTTTTATCCAAAGATAATGCTGATGTAGTGTCATTATCAGTTTTATCAAATGGAAAGAATTTTCCACATATTTTTGGTACAAAAATGTTTTTGAAAACCCATAAATTGTAAAGGTAAACTTCACAAAGCATAGCAAGATGATGCTTCAATACTCTTAAACATTGATAAAATTTGTAAACAGAGTTGTTTCTTGACTGATAAAAATTTAGTGATTGTCAGAAAAATGATTTTGATACCTTCGAATAGAGTCTGATATAATGATACATAGAGTATATAGTATTCTCACGTACAAGAGTAAAGTAACGATAATAAAAAGAAATAATGCTTTTGGGCTTTGCAAGACCCAATAATAGTCCAGATCGAAAAGAAGGAGAGACGAGTCATAAAGCCGAGAGCATACTCATTTCTCTTCGTATCTTTATTCGCCCCCCTTAAACCCAAACTACTGGGGTTAGGGTTTGGTGGCGATCGCCTAAATCCATGTCGATTTTTACTTCAAAAGCAGAGAAATATCGAAATAGCTTGAGCGCAACTCTATTCTGTAGGATCTAGATTAATCCTAGAGGGGGGGTGAATAGGGTTATAGCAAATTTTCTCGAGTTAAACGCAAAAACAAACTGCAGAGAAATAAGTATGCTGAAAAGTAAATCACACACAAAATTTACCCAGCTTCGGCAACCCCTGCCTACTGTCGCATTCCCAGATTTCTATTAGAATTAAACAGTCTCTCACTTACAAACACTCTAACAGACTCGCACACCCTGCTACCGCCTATAGAGTTTTGCAAACTGGCACACCCTGCCCACTGAACTAATTCTAACCAGACAATCTGACACTACCTAAAACCTAGGTGGTGATTTACCAAGATTTAATTCAAAATTACGACCTAAAAGAGAATTTAAATTTAAAACAACTAAAAAACAATTTTAAACTAAACCCTAATTGAAAATAAACTAAAGCCCCTTTTATAAAAACAAGGCCGACCCATTTCTATTCTTTAACCCGATCCTCTTTTCTCTGGCTTGTGAAGAAAATGGCGGCCTCTGTTGTATCTTCGTTCGATCTGAATTAGGGCTTCGTTCCTTTGCAAAAATTAGGGCCTTCTCAGTATTCGATTCTCTGGTTTGTATTGCTCTTGCTCGCTACTTCTCTGATGATCGATTCTCTGGTTGCTTTATTTGCGCTCGTTTGCAGCTGCTCCTCTGTTGACCGAGTTCGATAGATTGTGGTATGTATTCTCTTCTATTTCGTTGCTGGTTTTAATGATTTTCGTACTCGAACTCCAAGGATTAATTTGCCGATGATGATTGCTATTTATAGGAGTCGAATTCCTAAATTTACATCGTATATTTCTTATTTGAATTCGTCACTTTCCTATTTTTTGATTGCCTGATATTTGTGACTTGATGCACACGGTCTTGATTTTGTTTGATTTACCTTGAGTCATACGGCGAAAACTTTCCTCTTTTGATTTTTGACTTTTTCAATTTACACACACTTGATTTCTGACTTGGTCATCTCTGCACTGTTGAATTTCGTTCATCCCTGTTTCGAACTGTACCATCTGTTCCATGATGATGAATTTTATTTCTTTGTTCATTCTCAGCTTCATACTAATTTTGGCATGTCTGCATCCATATATGCGTCCATCTTTGCACTTTTCTTTTTCACTGTAACATTTGTTTATTATGCATTGAGTTTGCTTTGAGACAGTTTCATTTAAGGTTTGTGTAGTTGATCTTTGCTGCACTGACTTGTTTTTTGTGGATAATCATGTCTGCCTTGTTTAGTTTCTGGATTTTATCATACTTCTGTTGCATTCACTTCATATTTTCATTGCACTCATATTGCCTCGAGCTTGTACTTGATATTGTTGTTGACTTTGGGTTGCACTGATTTTCATTGTGTGTCTGTTGCACTTTGGTCTTGCATTTGGTCTGCACTTGCATACTCACTTTGGTTTCATGATGTACTTGCTGCATGGATTGTGTACATTTGTGTACTTGATTCAGTCTTCATGCACTTGGTTTCTTTGTAGTCTCTGGTATCATTCTTCGAGACAGTTTGCATTTCATTGATGTAACAATATTGCCATATTGTTGCGGTCTTGAGTCTTGTTTCATGCATCACTGTATATCCATATTGTTGGCATTCTTCATGTTGTTCAACACATGATGCTTGGTCGTTGTTGCATAAATGAACTATTCATTCTTCACTGTTGCATAATTGATTCTGTATATATAATCTTTGCATTTGTGTACATTGAGCCTTGGTCTCTGTTGCATGCATTGTTGTTGGGTTGCTTTGGGATTGAACTTGAGCTTTGAACTGTCGATTGTTGTAGCATGCACTCTGTTTACTTGTAACTGCTGCTACACATTGTTGTATTTGGACTTGTACCCTTGATCATTCACTGTTGCCTTGTATCAATGCTCAGCCATGTTGCATACATGTTTTCCTGTGTTCATGCTTGTGACATTCAACATTACTCTTGGCCATGAGTTCATTGTTGTTTTGGTATTGTTGCATTATAGTTGCATCACTGTATGTAGCTCATTGAAGTGTTGCATTCTTGATGCTCTTTGAGTTGCAGTGTTTCATTTCTGGTTGTAGAAGCTTGGTCTGTCATTTGGTCTTGTTGTTAGTGGGATAGTTCTTCACTATTGTCTGGTCTTTGACATTTTGTTTGCTTGGTGGGATTTCTTGATGGTGCACTCTCACACTGTCATCTGGATGCATTCACATTGTCACTTGTAGTTTGCTAATTTTCTTTGGTGCACTGTTTTGGTTTTTTTGTTTGCATGCTAGCTTTTGTTGGCTGCGCACACGAGTTGGCGAGGGAGTGCACACGTGTATAAGTGTACACGTGTGTATTGCAGCCACTCATGATTACCTGTCCCTGATAAGAATACAAGTGTATATCGGTGTGCACGGCCTTGTGGCATGTACAGTGATACACTGTGCATGTCACATTGTTCGTGTATGATGAATTCAAATGTAAATGATGACGAACAACCCAAATAACTGAGGCAAACAATATTTTCAAAAACATATTTTATTTTATATTGCAAAAATATTTCCTTTTCAATTTTACTACGTTAGTGAATATTTTTGCAGATTGCTCAGATGCTGGATTCTAACTGGAATGAAGTTGAAGATAAACTACGAGTGTGAGTGATATGTAGTGAGAAATTTATGTAAATTGAATTGTGATGTATTGGAATCAAAATTGTATATGTATAGTGAGAGCTTGAATTTGTACTATTCAAAATTGTAATAAATATTTGTTTGAATAAAATTTCTGTTTGAATTCAAATTCTGTGTAATTTATTTTATTCAAAAAATATTTATTTATTCTATGAAAAATAAAATAGTACATTAACAAATACATTTAAATGAATATATATATATATATATATATATATATGTTTATTATCATCAAACAAAAATCATATAAGCGCACATTCAACTATCTCCCCCTTTTGATGATAACAAACATATATTTTAAGATTTTGACTGTGTTAAATGTATTTGATCAATGAAATACGCTAATTGCTCCCCCTATTTAAATGCTTCCTCTCTACACGATGCTCCCCCTACATATATGCATACAAATAGAAATATACAAATGAGCCTAGATGCAAATGGAAAATTATTTGAACTTTGCTTGATTTTATTTGACAAAATCTTAACTTTTCTCTCCCCCTTTTGTTATCAACAAAAGAATAATAGTGTTGGAGAAAATAGAGATAGAGTGATCGATATTAATCCAACATTAAAACTCAATTTGAATATAAATATTAAACTTCAATAAAAATCAGACAAAAATCATAACTACCCTTGTTAGGCGCATATTCCACTTTTAGAATGATGGTAATGATGTCATCATATAAAAACATATAGTTGCATCTACTTGTGGTACATTTGTATCAGGGATTTGAATATCTACTAATCATGCATAACCGTTAGGACTTTTAAATGAGATTAGTAGTATTCCAATTTGATTTTAAAAATGAATTCAAGTATCTTCTAACCACGCATGACCGTGAGGACTTTTAAATGGGATTAGAATCAACTTATTTATTTAATAAATCAAATTTGATATGCGTTCCATACATGCATAACCGTAAGGACTTTTAAATGAGCATGGAAGCACATAACAAATTCCAAGTAATTCACTCATGCATAACCGTAAGGACTTTTAAATGAGATTGAATACTTTGGATTTTATTTTGTTTTATAAAATGAAAAACGAATGATTCATGTTTAAAGTACCACATAGCGACAAACTATATTGAATTTTTGATGAGCGATGGTTGATAGAAATATGATAGACATAGAAATGGTTATGGAATCTTTACCCAACAAAAAGTTTTATAACTCTTGTTTGAATTTCTAAAGAAATTTTTCTAAAATATACTATCTTGAGTAATGTATGAAAAATATCAACACTCTATCAATTTTTTTAATCACTATTTATCTTTTCGATAATTATTAGGGAGTTAGACTAGTTAAAATTGTAATTTAAATCAAATTCAAAAATAATTATGAAATCAATTTTTCGCAATGACTAATCTGAAAATATGATTAAAAATGATTTTCTCGAGGGGGTTATATGAGAAAATTTTCTGCTATTTGAAAATATTTGAAATGAAAAATATGCAGATATTTTCTTTGAAAGACGATGCAGTTACTAAATGTCTCAAAAATCACGTTCAACTAGTAATTTTTCTATCAACTAGATTACCAGTGTAATCTGCATCTGAATTTCTTTTTCACTCAAAAATTATCATTAATTGAATTTGATCGACCAAATCATGAAGTGTGCATAAAAATTTCAAACTCAATTTTAACAACAATTTAAATGACATTCTTTGAATTTGAATTGAAGCCGTGTAAATAATCAGAAACTGTGAATATAGAGTTAGCCGTATTATAACTTAATGTATTATCATCCAACAAAACACTATGTTTAATCCAAACGTATATGTATGAAGTAATTCAAAGAATAGTGTTTTTGGCATAAATATAATTGGCCAACTGTGTCAGAATCAAAAAATCATCATCTCTTTATCATCACATTGGCTGATTTAATTCAAAATACGGTGCAGATTATCACATTTAATATATCGATCAAATAAATATACCTTCACCTGTTTTACCTTTACGATAATGTTTCGTGGTTGTCCATTATGATTCTGTCACCTTTGTACTAGGCTAAGGAACTTTGCTTTGTTGCCCTTGTGTTTCTGGAACAGCCAAAATCCGAAGAACACTGTTGTTGTTCCTTAGCCTGCCACCATACCTACACGATGAAAGATTTTTGTGACCTATTTGTTTTTATAGGTCCATGATTGTTAGTGGCTGAAGCATTGTGAATAAATAATCCCTTTGGAACCCAAACTTGTTTAGTCCTTTTATTCTTGTTCCAATAGACATGAGATTTGTTTGCAGAATTCTTAGGAGCCCAAACTTGTATAAATTTGGTGTTCTTGTTCCTATAACTACAATTTTCAACACGATGCCTAATTATTTCACATCTAGCAAAGACACTCTTACCGTTTGCATTTCGTCAGCTTGTGTTTTCTCAAAGCCTAGTCCTTTTCTGTTGTTAGAAAAAATTTGATTTCCCAATAACATGTTGAATGATTTTTCTCCTCTTGAAAAGTTATTCAGAGATTTCTCAAGATTTTGGACTTTGGTTTTTAGTGTTGTGTTTTCAGTTACAAGTGAAGTGCATCTATTTATAAAATCCTTTTTCCTAGTGTCAATGGTTTCCTTAAGACTCAAGTTTTCTTTTTTAAGATTCTCAAAGCTATTCTTAAGTCTTGATAATTCTGAATCTAAAATTTTACATTTTTTACAGTCTAGGTTTTGAATATTTTCAAGTTCAGTTTCTAACCTAGAATTTTCATGGACAAGTTCTCTCCTATCAGATTTCAGTTTTTCAATTTTAGATTCAAGAGTATCAACTATTTTAGTTAGATCACAACACATAAAAACAAGTTCTTTATAAGAATAGTCACCTACCTCATTAGATTCCTCTGAGCTTGCTTCTGAATCCGATTTTTCGACAAGACATAAATTAGCCTCCTTTGAGCTATTATTCGAAACTTCCTCTCCTTCTTCATCACCCCAAGTTGCTGCAAAGGCCTTCTTCTTCTTTTTCTTTCCTTTGTTGTTTTTGAGAAGTGGGCATTCTTGTTTGAAGTGGCCAGGTTTCTTGCAGTTAAAGCACGTCAATTCATTATCGGAATTGTCAGAATCTTTTGACCTATTACCACTTGTTTTCTTCTTGCGTGGCCTGAATCTTGACCATTTTCTAAGATTATTGACAGCCATTGCAAGCTCTTCAATTGGATCTTCTTCTTCTTCATCGCTCTCTTCTTTCCTCTTTAAGGCAATCGTCTTCTTCTTTGATTCGGAGTTGTTGCGTTCCTCCTTTGCTTTTAGCTCAAGCTCATATGTCATCAAGTTGCCGATCAACTCCTCCATGCTTAGTTTACTTAGATCTTTCGATTCTTGTATTGCCGTGACTTTTGCCTCAAAGCTCATCGGTAAGACTCGTAGCACCTTCCTTACAAGCTCTACCTCAGTGAATACCTTCCCAAGCGCTCTAGCATATTACACCAAAGTTGAAAAGCGTCCAAACATGTGCTTTATGATCTCGCCTTTTTCCATCACAAAGTTCTCGTATGCATTGTTGAATAGGGCTAGACGAGACTCCTTGACTCGAGAAGTTCCTTCATGTGTCACCTCCAAGTTATGCCAAATTTCCCGTGCAGTTTTACAATGAGAAATTCTATTAAATTCAGTCTTATCAAGAGCACAGATCAGAGCATTCATGGCTTTAGCATTTGTAGTTTTTAATTTCTTATCGTTAGCATCCCACCTATCCTTAGGTTTAGGAATCTCAGTATCACCAACAGTTATAGTGGGAGATTTATAGCCAGTTTCAATAATGTCCCAAACATCATAATCAACAGAACTAAGATAAATACTCATCCTAACTTTCCAATAAGCATAATCATTCCCATTGAACACGGGTGACCTAGCAATAGATTGCCCCTTAGAAAAAGCATTATTTGATGGATTCATGACTCTAGAGTTAAAAAAAATACCGTGCTCTGATACCACTTGTAGGATCTAGATTAACCCTGGGGGGGTGAATAGGGTTATAGCAAATTTTCTCAAGTTAAACGCAAAAACAAACTGCAGAGAAATAAATATGCTGAAAAGTAAATCACACATAAAATTTACCCAGCTTCGGCAACCCCTGCCTACTGCCGCATTCCCAGATTTCTATTAGAATTAAACAGTCTCCCGCTTACAAACACTCTAACAGACTCGCATACCCTGCTACCTCCTATAGAGTTTTGCAAACTCGCACACCCTGCTCACTGAACTAATTCTAACTAGACAATCTGACACTACCTAAACCTAGGTGGTGATTTACCAAGATTTAATTCAAAATTACGACCTAAAAGAGAATTTAAATCTAAAACAACTAAAAAACAATTTTAAACTAAAACCCAAATTGAAAATAAACTAAAGCCCCTTTTATAAAAACAAGGCCGGCCCATTTCTATTCTTTAACCCGATCCTCTTTTCTCTGGCTTGTGAAGAAAATGGCGGCCTCTATTGTATCTTCATTCGATCTGAATTAGGGCTTCGTTCCTTTGCGAAAATTAGGGCTTTCTCAATATTCGATTCTCTGGTTTGTATTGCTCTTGCTCGCTGCTTCTCTGATGATCGATTCTCTGGTTGCTTTATTTGCGCTCGTTTGCAGCTGCTCCTCTGTTGACCGAGTTCGATAGATTGTGGTATGTATTCTCTTCTCTTTCGTTGCTGGTTTTAATGATTTTCGTACTCGAACTCCATGGATTAATTTACCGATGATGATTGTTATTTATAGGAGTTGAATTCCTAAATTTACATCGTATACTTCTTATTTGAATTCGTCACTTTCCTATTTTTGGATTGCCTGATATTTGTGACTTGATGCACACGGTCTTGATTTTGTTCGATTTACCTTGAGTCATACGGCAAAAACTTTCCTCTTTTGATTTTTGACTTTTTCAATTTACACACACTTGATTTCTGACTTGGTCATCTCTGCACTGTTGAATTTCGTTCATCCCTGTTTCGAACTGTACCATCTGTTCCATGATGATGAATTTTATTTCTTTGTTCATTCTCAGCTTCATACTAATTTTGGCATGTCTGCATCCATATATGCGTTCATCTTTTCACTTTTCTTTTTCGCTGTAACATTTGTTTGTTATGCACCGAGTTTGCTTTGAGACAGTTTCATTTGAGGTTTGTGTAGTTGCTCTTTGCTGCACTGACTTGTTTGTTGTGGATAATCATGTCTGCCTTGTTTAGTTTCTGGATTTCATCATACTTCTGTTGCATTCACTTCATATTTTCATTGCACTCATATTGCCTCGAGCTTGTACTTGATATTGTTGTTGACTTCGGGTTGCACTGATTTTCATTGTGTGTCTGTTGCACTTTGGTCTTGCATTTGGTCTGCACTTGCATACTCACTTTGGTTTCATGATGTACTTGCTGCCTGGATTGTGTACATTTGTGTACTTGATTCAGTCTTCATGCATTTGGTTTCTTTGTAGTCTCTGGTATCATTCTTCGAGACAGTTTGCATTTCATTGATGTAACAATATTGCCATATTGTTGCGGTCTTGAGTCTTGTTTCATGCATCACTGTATATCCATATTGTTGGCATTCTTCATGTTGTTCAACACATGATGCTTGGTCGTTGTTGCATAAATGAACTGTTCATTCTTCACTGTTGCATAATTGATTCTGTATATATAAGCTTTGCATTTGTGTACATTGAGCCCTGGTCTCTGTTTCATGCATTGCTGTTGGGTTGCTTTGGGATTGAACTTGAGCTTTGAACTGTCGATTGTTGTAGCATGCACTCTGTTTACTTGTAACTGCTGCTACACATTGTTGTATTTGGACTTGTACCCTTGATCATTCACTGTTGCCTTGTATCAATGCTCAGCCATGTTGCATACATGTTTTCCTGTGTTCATGCTTGTGACATTCAACATTACTCTTGGCCATGAGTTCATTGTTGTTTTGGTATTGTTGCATTATAGTTGCATCACTGTATGTAGCTCATTGAAGTGTTGCATTCTTGATGCTCTTTGAGTTGCAGTGTTTCATTTCTGGTTGTAGAAGCTTGGTCTGTCATTTGGTCTTGTTGTTAGTGGGATAGTTCTTCACTATTGTCTGGTCTTTGACATTTTGTTTGCTTGGTGGGATTTCTTGATGGTGCACTGTCACACTGTCACCTGGATTCATTCACATTGTCACTTGTAGTTTGCTAATTTTCTTTGGTGCACTGTTTTGGTTTTTCTGTTTGCATGCTTGCTTTTGTTGGCTGCGCACACGAGTTGGCAAGGCAGTGCACACGTGTACAAGTGTACACATGCGTATTGCAGCCACTCATGATTACTTGTCCCTGATAAGAATACAAGTGTATATTGGTGTGCACGGCCTTGTGGCATGTACAGTGATACACTATGCATGTCACATTGTTCGTGTATGATGAATTCAAATGTAAATGATGACGAACAACCCAAATAACTGAGGTAAACAATATTTTCAAAAACATATTTTATTTTATATTGCAAAAATATTTCCTTTTCAATTTTACTGTGTTAGTGAATATTTTTGCAGATTGCTCAGATGCTGGATTCTAACTGGAATGAAGTTGAAGATAAACTACGAGTGTGAGTGATATGTAGTGAGAAATTTATGTAAATTGAATTGTGATGTATTGGAATCAACATTGTATATGTATAGTGAGAGCTTGAATTTGTACTATTCAAAATTGTAATAAATATTTGTTTGAATAAAATTTCTATTTGAATTCAAATTCTGTGTAATTTATTTTATTCAACAAATATTTATTTATTCTATGAAAAATAAAATAGTACATTAACAAATACATTTAAATGAATATATATATATGTTTATTATCATCAAACAAAAATCATATAAGCGCATATTCAACTATCTCTCCCTTTTGATGATAACAAACATATATTTTAAGATTTTGACTGTGTTAAATGTATTTGATCAATGAAATACGCTAATTGCTCCCCCTATTTAAATGCTTCCTCTCTACACGATGCTCCCCCTACATATATGCATACAAATAGAAATATATAAATGAGCCTAGATGCAAATGGAAAACTATTTGACCTTTGCTTGATTTTATTTGACAAAATCTTAACTTTTCTCTCCCCCTTTTGTTATCAGCAAAAGAGTAATAGTGTTGGAGAAAATAGAGATAGAGTGATCGATATTAATCCAACATTAAAACTCAATTTGAATATAAATATTAAACTTCAATAAAAATCAGACAAAAATCATAACTACCCTTGTTAGGCGCATATTCCACTTTTAGAATAATGGTAATGGTGTCATCATATAAAAACATACAGTTGCATCTACTTGTGGTACATTTGTATCAGGGATTTGAATATCTACTAATCATGCATAACCGTTAGGACTTTTAAATGAGATTAGTAGTATTCCAATTTAATTTTAAAAATGAATTCAAGTACCTTCTAACCACGCATGACCGTGAGGACTTTTAAATGGGATTAAAATCAACTTGTTTATTTAATAAATCAATTTTGATATGTGTTCCATACATGCATAACCGTAAGGACTTTTAAATGAGCATGGAAGCACATAACAAATTCCAAGTAATTCACTCATGCATAACCTGAGGACTTTTAAATGAGAGTGAATACTTTGGATTTTATTTTGTTTTATAAAATGAAAAACGAATGATTCCTGTTTAAAGTACCATATATCGACAAACTATATTGAATTTTTGATGAGCGATGGTTGATAGAAATATGATAGACATAGAAATGGTTATGGAATCTTTACCCAATAAAAAGTTTTATAACTCTTGTTTGAATTTCTATATGTTGGTTCTGGAATGAAATATTGGATTGGCTGTCATGAATATTGCATTCTGATTATCACACCAAAGCACTAGTTTTGCTTCACTCTTTAGCTTTAATTCTCTTAGTATAGATTGTAACCACATTATCTCTGTGGTAGCATTAGCTATGCTTCTGTATTCTGCCTCTATGCTAGATCTGGATATTGTAGTTTGTTTTTTTAAACACCAAGATATTAGATTATTTCCAATGTATATGCAGTAGTCAATGATTGATTTCCTGTCATCTGGATCTGTGGCCCAATCTGCATCTGAAAAACTAGTTATGTTTAAGTTGTTGCATGCCTTGAATGATAAGCCATAGTCCACTGTTCCTTTGAAATATCTGAGTATTCTTTTTGCTGCTTTCCAGTGTTCATCAAAAGAATTATGCATAAATTGAGATATTTTGTTAACACTATATGTAATATTAGGTCGTGTTGTAGTATCATATTATAATGCTCCTATAACACATATGTATTGTTTAATATTAGTTATGGCTTCTCCGTTGTTTTTAGATAATTGATGATTTCTAATTATGGGAGTTGGCTGTGGATTTGCACCATCCATTTTGGTTTTAGCTAGCAGCTCTAGAATATATTTTATCTAACATAACATTATTTCTGAATCTCCCTTTCTCACCACTTCTATTCCTCGAAAATAACTAAGATCACCAAGATCTTTTATTGAAACTCCTTGTTTAAGTAGTTGATGACACTATTGATTTCATCCTTGCAGTTTCCTACAATAATTAAGTCATCAATATTTATAAATATGTAAATAGTTAATGAATCATTGATTTTAATAAACAATGAGCTATCTGATTTGGTAGATTGATATATCATGTTTGTCAATGCTGCTTTCAGTCTATCAAACCAGACCCTTGGAGCTTGCTTAAGCCCATATATAGCCTTATTCAGTTTGCACACATAATTTTCTTGCTTTATATATCCTGGTGGTTGCTCCATGTAGACATCTTCCTATAAAATACCATTCAAGAACGCATTATTGGCATCTAATTGTCTTATACACCACACTTTATATTGAGCAATAGTAAGGATAAGTCTTATAGTGGCTGGTTTGATTACTAGAGAAAAAGTCTCATTAAAATCAAATCCATATTGTTCTGTATACCCTTTGGCAACACGTCTTGCCTTATATCTATTTATTGTGCCATCAGGGTTCCTCATTTTCTTTTATGTGCATTTACATCCAACTATGTTTTTGTCATCTGGAGGACATACTAGATTCCATGTATTATTTTTTATAAGAGCCTTGTATTCTTCATCCATGGCTGCTGTCCAGTTTCTGTCTTTTGCAACTTGTTCATATGTCTCTAGCTCATAAGGAATTATGCTTGCACTATATATTTTTGGCTTAAAGATACCACTCTTAGCTCTAGTAATCATAGATGATTGGGTTTTGTTTGAGATTTAGTATGAGGTGAGTTCTCTACATTCACTTGACTTGACATACTTCTGATGTTGCTTTAGTGAACTGTTTCTTCTTCCTGATTTCTTTCACTTTCTGTTTGAACAGGAAAGTGACTAGCATGATTAGGTTCACCTGTCTACTCATGGTTTTGTTGAGCAGATACAATAGATTGAGTACAGTGATTTCTAGTAGACCTCACTTCTTCATTTTGAATCTCATTTTCAGAATAGACTGGTAATTTAGGTATTGAAAGTCTTGGATTATAGACTTTACTTGTGGTTTTTATCTCTAAATTATTATAGGAAAAAACATTGTCATTAAATACTACATGCCTGCTAATAATGATTCTTCCATTTTCATCTGTACATTTGTACCCTTTTTGATTAATGGTATATCTAAGAATGGTGCAAGGTTTAGATCTAAACTTTAATTTATTAATATTGTAAGGTCTCAGATATGGAAAGCATAGACATCGAAAGGTTTTTAAGCTACAGTAATCAGGTTTTACCCCTTACAATTTTTCAATTGGACTTATTCCTTGATTACCTTTGTTGGTAATCGGTTAATAAGATATACTGTAGTACTAAAGGCTTCAGGCCAAAACTTTAGGGGTAGAAATGCATGAGCTAATAAAATGAGTCTAGTTTCAACTATGTGTCTATGCTTTCTTTCTACTAACCCATTTTGTTCAGATGTGTGTGGAGATGTAGTTAAGTGCATTACACCTTTCCCTTTAAAATAACTATCGAGAGCTTTATATTCAGTCCCCCCATCTGATCGAATTGCTTCAACTTAAGCACCAGTTTTTTTCCAGCCATGATTATAAAATTTATAACAGCATTATAGGCTTTAGAATTAGCTTTTAGAAAGTAAATCCATGCGTATCTTGTGTGTGTATCAACAAAGGAAATATAATACTTATATCCAAAGTCAGAACATATAGGTGTTGGGCCCCATAAATCTATGGCAATTAATTCTAATGGTTTTGAATAAACATTGAAGAGTCATTGAATGCCAACTTATGACTCTTACCCATTTGACAATATGTACAAACATAAGGCAGTGAAATATTGTCAAAAGATATTCTATTTTCATTAAGAACCTACTTACAACTTTCACATTTGGGTGACCAAGTTTGTACTGTTATACATCAAATACACTTTGGGAATCTTGCTCCTTACACAAGCTAAAGGATTTATGATTATCTGAACATAAATTATTGTTGACTATTTTAAATTTATACGGTCCTTTCTCAGCATCATCCTGTAAAAGAATATCTTTAGTTAGTATGTCTCTAACTAAAAAATATTTGGGATAAAATTCAATGTAAACTTTGTTATCATTGAAAAACTGAGATACACAAATAAGATTTTTCTTTATTTTTGGTATCCTTAATAGATTATGCAGAAACAGTTGTTTCTTTCCTTTAACGTAAGCATTGCCAATATGAGTAATGTTGATACACTTACCATTCGCCATGAAAATTGACTATTTACCTCTATGCTCCCTTTTGCCAAGGTTCAAGTTATCAAGATTATTTGTAATGTGATTTTTTGCTCCAAAGTCTGGGTACCAGCAATCATCCTGAATGGTTTTTGGCTTTTCTATTTCAATAGAATTATGACTTTTATCGCTATTTGTTTGTGTTTTTGAATTAGCTTGAGCCATGTTAGCACTGGGATTGTGGTTCCTTTAACCACTATTCTGATTTGAGTATCTGAAATAGCACTTGACTGTTGTGTGACCAATTTTTTCACAAATCTGGCATCTAGGTCTGTTGGCACTATTCCATCTGCCTCTTCCTGTAGATCTGTTAGAGTATCCTCCTCTTTGTATATTTTGATCTAGTTTGTTATTGCTTTGACTTTTTTTCTTGGAATGAGTAGTATAATTGATGGTGAAATCAGAATCTTGTGGTTTCTTGTTGTCAATTCTGGCCTAATGAGCAAGTAAGATAGAGCAAACATCATCAATAGATGGCAAATCATTTTGAGATGCTATGACAGCAACTACAAATTCATAATCATCACTTAATCCATTTAGAATAGTAAGGATTTGCTTAGAATTTGATACTTTGTGATTTGCAGCTTCTAATAGGTCACAAGTTGTTTTAATTTTGAATAGGTATTCTCTCATAGTATTGTTATCTTTCCTCATACTGTTCAGTTGCTTCTTGTGATACATCACCTTGGCAGCAGACTATGTACTGAACACTTTTCAATAGTTGCCATATATCATTTGTTGTCTTACATCCAATAACGTGAGTTAATAGATTTGTATTTATTGACGATAGTAGCCAAGAACAGATAAGTCTATCTTGTCTGTGATATTTTATGTAATCCTCATTGTTGACTATTTTGTTTTTTGATCAATGATACATTTAGGAGGAATTGAGATGGTTTCAAGAATGTGACCTAAAAGTCCATATCCTTGGACTGTAGTCTCAACTTATAGTTTCCAAAGAAGATAGTTATTTTCACTCAAGTTACAGTTACCAGATTGCTTTGGGGCTGATTACAGTGTTAACGATCTGCTATAGCACTGGGTTGATGATTATTGCTTATGTTGGCAGAAGTAGCAGAGTTTGTATCATCAATCATGATGATTTCAGATTATGAACAGACAAAGTAAGAATAACAAGCAGAAAAAGAGAATCAATCAGAGATAGAATTCAAAAGATAAAACCAAGAATTGATCACAACCAGATTTGATGCAACCGCAATGTAACATTCCTGATTTTTAAGCTAAATTAATTTGGAAATTTATATAAAATTTTGGTTAAGTTATGAATTAATAGAGAATTAATTTGAATATTTGGGAATGAATATGTATATAAATTAGATTTAAATAAATAGAATTTGAAATAGGGATTAAAATTTAAATATCTCAGGAAATAAAATTGTATTTGGATTTTCTAAAATTAAATAAGATGTATCTTTATTTATATAAATTTGTATAAGTACAAAATAAAATGTATGAATATAAAGTCTTAATATGTGTTTACCTTTTTAAATTAATAAAGCCTAGTACCATTTGAAAATAATAAAACAATAGATTGTATATAACAATAAAACATATGGTAATGTAAAAAGGGATGTATTGTAAATATACAATTAAAAAAGGATTTTAACAATTTAAAATTTAGTTGGAGCATGGATATAAACATAAATTTCATTTTAGATGACATTTGTAAATTAAGTATGATATGCTTTAACAAGTGTTCATTCAAGATTAACAAGTGTAAGCATACCTTTATTTGTTACAAGTGGCAAGAAATGGGTTCTTTTTTTTATCTAAAATTTATAAAAATATGAATAAGTAAGAGAAATCAGATTTCTCAATCTTTTTCAAAACTGAACAAAAACAAATTTAAATCAAAAATTTAAAAGGCTTGTTTCAAAAGCAACCAGATCAACAGTTTAAACTTGAAGCAACAACTTGATGAAATGTTTAAAACAAATCATCTACAATTAGCAAGCAGAGTTTTCAAAATCTAGAAATGAAATCAAACAACAGCTTTTTCAAAACCTGGAAAATCAAAGCAAAGATTATCTCAGTATAAATTCCAAACAAATCAATTTGCAAGCTTCCAGAACCAAGAAGCAAAACTAGAAAATAAAAAGCTTTAGGAATCAAAACCAAAGCATTTAAAAACTGGAACCATAAATAAGAAGTCTGTCCTCTGTTCGACCATGTAAGGTGAGCAAACTCTTCAACCTATATGAGTAAATCTGGTTTGTATGTGTTTGAATCAGAAATGATGTGGCGAATGATGGTTGAATAGGTGCAAATATGTTGTGTATACATATAATGTTGAATGTGAATAGATATATTCATATCTGTTCTTAGTTTACAGGGTTCAGAAAAAGAAAATAAAATTAAAAGCTCAACATCTCAGCCTATAATTATCTATAGACTTTGATGTCTGAATGAACCTAGTTTGAATTAGTAAGATCAAAATTTTAAAACACTTTTAGGTAGTTAAAATAAAAGGGTTTACTGGGAAATTATAAAAACACGGCAAATTCAAATTTCGTTCAAAATTAAATTGATAAAAACTCAAGTTTTGAATTCATGATCTGGTTCGTTTTCATAAAACATGTTAAATATGAATTCATGATTTTTAAGTTAGAAAATCTCGAGCATGTGGAGGTTGAACAAAATTGCTTGGATCGTCAATTCCAGTTGATCAAAGTGAAATTAAGCCTCGAGTTTGAATTTAAAGGAAGATAAAGTGTTGTAGATTGATGGAAAAATGGTCACATATTTTTTTGACGATCATAGAGGTGTCGTTATTGGTTTGTAGGGTTTTAACCCAGTTTGTTCGATAAAAGGAGTGATGATTTTGGTTGTCGCCGTTGCATCGAGTTGCACTAGATTGAGGGGAATAGGAGCGAGGGGTTATGGCGAAGTTATGGAAGAGGTGGAGATAATTCTAGTAGCCGAAGGTGGTTCCTCGGAGCATGTTTTGGTGACCAGAGTTTGGTTCCAGGTGGCCTCGAATGGCTCGATTACGAGTTCGATGTCGTTTTGTCGATCTGGGTTGTTGAGGCGATAAAATAGGTCATCAGGGACCTGAAGACAATGGCGATGGTGGTCGACGATTGCTTAGGGGATCGTGCACGTGCACAATATATCATTTGTATCTGGTTGTTTTTAGGTTGTGGAAGTGATAAAAAAACTCGGGTTCGAGTACGAGGAATTGAAGAATCGACTCGAAGATGTTCTCGTTCCTATTGAGCTGATAATAGGTCTTAAGATTTAACAGACTTTAAAATTTAAAATAAAAGTATAACAGGGTTTTAAAGAAAGAAAATGGCTCGGGTGCTTGGTCGGGTTTTTTGGCAACGGGCTCGAGTTTCCTGAGCTTGATAGTTTAGCAAGTTTTTGTGAGAAATGCGGATTACAGATCTTAAGGCTAAGATTAACACTAGAGGAGGGTGAATAGTGTTAATAATGAATTACTAAATCTTTTTAATTTATGTTAATTTAGACATAAAAGCATGCAATATACAGACACGGATATGATCACAGAAACAATCACAGATGCAGAAATAAAATAAAAGCAGTAAAGGAAAGAACACACCGGATTTTATACTAGTTCGAAGTTACCCTACATCCAGTCCCGCAACATAAGTCGGATTTCCTTTCAAAAGCAATTGTACAATTACACCCTCGGTTTCAAGGCTACGAGGTACACCCTCCAGAATTTCGATCCTCTAGGTAGAGATACTTGATTTCCGCGCCACAAGTTTACCCAATTGATTTACCAAGGCTACGATAACACTTTTTCCCTTTTGATTGATTTCCAAGGCTACAATCACACCTTTTCTCGCTTAATAGATTACAAAGAAGTCTATAACTCTGAATAGCACTGAGAATCTTGTAGAGATAGTGATAGAGAATCAAACTAGAAATAATCGAGTATGATTCAGTGTTGATTTCGGCAGAGTAATGATAAGAATATGTATTAAGAAATGAGGAAGAAGAAGAGTAGTGAAAACCAGAAAATTATGATTTTAAATTCGTTGAAACTGACCCCTATTTATAGAAGAACGACATCCATGACCATTCATGAAGAGTTATGGCAAATAGACACTTCTTTTGAAATTTGAATTTTTGAATCAAACTGTCGCCATGTCGACATGGTCATGCTAGGCATGTCGAAATCCCAAAGGATTTTTTGGTGTTTTTGATTTCCTTTGAAAATAACCTTTATCTTATATAAAAACTATTTTAAACTTTATAAATATACTTGACAATAGTTAAATTTCATAAGTAAATATAAAGAATAATATATATATATATATATATATATTTTAACTATAATTTTATATTTAAATCTAAGTATAAATATTTAAAAGTTAAATATAAGGAGTAATTTGACTTTGAAAATAAAGATGTTTTTGAGGCTAAAATTATTTAAAATCAGGATCGAGAGTTTTGAATCTTTTAAAAGGAAAGTTTTGAAAACCTTTTGAAAACAGGATATAATTTTGAAAAATCATTTTGAATAAAAGTTAGCGGATACAAAACAATGTTCCACTAGATTTTTCATAGGTTCCATCCTACTTAGGCTTTCGTCCCTTTAACGGGCTCGAAGTGGATTCCATTCCACGAATAAATTGGATTTTAAGATGCCAGTGCTTTTCTACGAGTTTTAACAAAAAATCCTAATAATAATAAAAAATACTTATCCTTGAAATCTTGAACTCTTGATAGTCTCGATACTCATGAGTCTTTTATCTTGATACTTTAACTTGATATCTTGAATCTCTATACTGTACAGTCTTCATTCTTAGCACCTGTATGGTTAAATCATGCATATCATATATATATATATATATATATATATATCTAAACTTATAATGTTAGTATTTATATTTTATAATCTATTATAAGGTTGTTGTCATCAAAACAATCATCTCACGGACTAACAATCTCCCCCTTTTTGATGATGACAACCTTTGTTTATAAATATTATTTCTATTCTAATAACCCCCCCTAAAACTAACAACTCCCCCTTAATCTATACCTAACTACCCTATTTTATATTTCTCCCCCTTTGTCATCAACAAAAACTTACACCTCCTCATTCTTGGACTTCAACACCTGCATTGATAAACTATACAACGGAATATGTAGAGTAGGAAATACTTATACTTCTAAGCATGATAAATAATTTAAAGATTATATTCATTTCAATGTGTGTGTATATATATATATATATATGCATATGTTTTACACACCAATCTTCAAATCAATAAGAAATCAATCCACAAAAAGTATCAATTCAAACCAAATCAATTCAAACAAATCAAACAAAGTAAATAAGAAATCAACGTTACGTGGAACTTCCACCCATCCTTCTTCTCCAAAGATTGGGTCTGCCTCAATAGCATCCCAATTATCATTGTCATTGGTGAGAAAGGCAGGAGGATGTGCTTCGTTATCATTCTTGTGCAGAGAGGAGATCATCCATCGTATCGCATTGAAGTGCCTTTTTTGTTCCTTTATCATCTGCATTTGACTTAATTCTAAATGACACTGGTTTCGTAGAATAAATGAGAGAATATTCTTGAACAAATTAAAAGTTTCTTCAAGATTTTCGGATAAATTGTGAATAGGATTAGCCATAGTTGAATTTGTGAAAGAAATGGAGGATATAGATGATAAGAAATAAATTTCAGTGAAGAATTCTGGAAGAAACAGGTATATATAGGTGTAGAAATTCGTTTGAATTTAATAGACATGTGGTAGTTATTCAAATTTCAAATTCAAAATCAATTGCGATTTCTGACCAGTACATGTCGACATGGTCACATAGGGGATGTCGACATGGGTTAGTGAAATGTTATGACTAATTTGAATTTGTGAATAATTGTGTGTGTATATATAATATACTAACATTTATTCTAGAGATAAGATAAGGTAGATAACAGAAAGGAAATTTTATTTCATTGCATACTACGATAATACAATGATTAAGCACACAACAAACTACATGAACATTCGAAATAAAGCAAACTAAAACATATACAACAAGATACGAAAAGATAAAACTAATTAGAGGATGAAGATGATGAAGATAGTCCAAGTTTCTTGCTGACTTTGGAAAAGAACTTGTTCATCTTCGAAGAAATGTTATCCAACTTTTTACTAATGGATCATTTTAGAATCCGTTAATTCTCCACAATTATCTTCTGGTTTTTGAGAAGGGTTTTGCTGGATGGATTGGAAGGATATTTAATGCTTTCCAAAGACGTTTCACCTTCTTCTTCTTCTTCAATTTCCATTTCATCCCCTTCTTCTTCTTCTTCTTCTTCAACTTCCTCTTCTTCCATTTCCTCATGAGCTAAACGCTCTTCCTTTTCGGTAAGTGTCTCATAAGGTTGAAAAACAAATAGAATTTACATAAATGAAATGTTGGAATGATTGAAAACTTTTCTAGAAAAAAATTCTTCGCCTTTGAAATCCACTCCAAAATAGTTAAAAATCCGAGTGAGATAAATTCCGTGGTATAAAGTATTCTCACCCATTTCAAGATTTTTAGAACGAAGTTCATCCAAAATAACTTGCGCCCAATTTATGTCATAGTTTCCAAAAATAGCAAAAAGAGCTTTGCAAACTTTTGATGTAGGATTATTAAAATTTCCCGATCTTGGGGTCAAAGTATGTTGCAAAAGTAGATTTAATAATTCTTGCTTTTGGTTGAAAATTTCTATTTTTAAAATCAAAATCATCATCTCTTTCGAAAATGTGATGAAATGTCTCATGATCATGTTCATCGATTTTAAAATTAGAAAGATCCATTCCCGAACTCTTGCAATTGAGAATGGTACCCAAAAGATCACAATTCAAAGCAATTTGAATGCCTTTGGTACTACTCCAAATTTCATCTTCGTTTCCAACATAAGATCTGCGATTTAAATTTGCATAGAAAATTTTGACAAGATTAGGATAGCAAACAAAATCATTTTGAGAAGCATCAATAAGACTAAGAACATCATTGTTTGCAAAAAGAGAATCAATTTCATAAGAAGAAAAAACTTGAAAAATAGCAAATTTTCCTGGATGGACTTTGGCATAGTTAGCATAATTGATGTATGCTTTAATTGCCTCCAGATCATTGAATAATTGCTCTTTGATTTTTCTGAAAATTCTCATGGTTGAGGGGTTGTTTGAAGAAGCCATTAGAGTAGAGAGTAGAGAGCTTGAAGTTATGAAGAGAGAGTTTGAATTTGAAAATGAAAGTGAAAAGATATGATAAAAGATGGTTAATAAATGGATTCTTAAAGGACATATTCTCTAGTCAAAATGTATCTTTTCAGAAAATTGAATGAAGTGAAAAGATGGAGGAAAATTCAAACATTTGAATCCAAATTTTGAAATTCAAATTCAGGTAGCCATGTCGACATCATGGTAGGGACCATGTCGACATGTGCTTTTGAATTTTCATGAATTGATTTTTCGTAAGATCTCTAATATATATTATTATTATTAATGTCTATTATATATTTCTGAAATATTATGATACTTATAATATATTTCAAAAAGTATTAAAAATAATAAAAATAAAATAATAAAAATAATAAAAAATAGAAAATAAAATTTAAAATTCAAACAACACAACAATTTAAAATCAATCAATCAAACAATCAAGCAACTAACCTTAAGCAAGCAATTTCAACCAATTGTATTATAAACGTGTACCTTTTTCTGAGTCCGTTTCTCTGAATTCGTCGGAGTCGTGAACAACTGTGTAACACAAATTCGAATTATCCGTCTTCTGATCATCATCACTTGAGGACGAGTCTGAGTCATCTAGAGTAGCAGTAAATGCATGCTTCCGTTTCTTTGCTGGTTCATTGTTCATATGAGGATTCTGCCTTTCTAGATACGGACAGTCTCTTTTGAAGTGGTCTGGTTTATCACAATTGTAACACTTGTCATTATTTGGCACTATATTCTGATTTCTAGAATTCTTATAGTTGTTTCTCTTGAGATTATTCATCTTTCTATATTTTAGGAATCTCCTAAAATTTCTGGTCATTGTAACGACCCGGAATTTTCGAACCCGAAAATTCCAGATAGTTATGAAAAAGAAGAAAGAGATAGAAGAAAAAGAAGAACAGAAACATCAACATCTCACATTCGCAGCGGATAAAATATAATAATAAATAATAACAGTTTACAAAGCAACACTATATCTGTCAATCACATTTTAATACATCAGAGTTACACATTTATACAGACACTGGAATATACACAATTACTATATCATAGATATACAATAATATAATATAGCGGAAGCACTCCATACGTTCTTGCCATCCAGCTCGCCTCCTGAGCTCCAGAACGTCCCTAACTGAAAATCTATAATACTCGGCCTGACCCGAGCATTACACCAAAGTAACACCCGGGTCAGGCTGGAAACCAGCGTGAGTAAACCCAACTAACATGGAATACCAAAGAAAACAACTTATATAAACCCGGGTAACTTATATCAATTTAACAAATTCACAATTTGCTATAGACAACACTTATTCCACACGTCAATTTCTAAGTACCAAACTTAGATAAAATAATCCAATTCACTTAAATCATTTCATTCCAGCCTATTGATTTCACATATCAATTTATAAAAATTCGAAGTGGTTTCAGATATTTCCCAATACCCGACCCCGGTCTCTTCGAAACTCAAGTTATCATAACCCAAGTTATTCAAATGAAATACACCACATTTTATATCAGAGATATCAACTCATTCAAAACATCCAATACCATTCAATCATCCATAAGCAAAGCTTAGTCACATACAAATCAATTCAATTGATTCTAATTGAATTTCAAACCTCAATTACGTAGATCCCTTCATTTAACATTAATTAATTCCAAATCAATTAATTAGTCAACCCAACATTATTCATCTAAATTAATCACCATGGATTAGTTATTTCTCAATTAAATTCAAGTAATTATCTTTAATTAATTTCACGTTATTAATTATCCTTAATTCCAATCAATAAGTAATCCTAATTACTTCATAAAGTAATTAACAATATTAATTACATTAATCCTTAATTACTTATATTAATTAACTTCTCATAAGTCACTTTTTCTTGATTTATAAATCTTAATTAATCAATCTTTTATTACGTCATTGATTATATAAATTATGATTTTCCATTTACATTTCAATTTATCCTAATATAATTTAATTACCTCCAATAATTAATCATTTATTAAACCACACATATTAATCCCTTTTGATTTACCTCAACCTGTAATTATCTACCTTGTCATTTACTTCATTAAATAAATTAATCACTCCTTAATTAATTACCTTAATTAATCTCTTGATTAATTTCACAAGTAAGTATATCCAAATTATTTTTGTTAACAAATTATCATTCAATTAATTACATCCAGAAATTATTAATTAATTTACTTTCCCAAGTAATTATTAATTCACTACTCCATAACTATTAATTAATAACCTTCATTGTTAATTTATAAAACTTAATTACCCATTTGTAAATCTCTGATTACAAATTAATCGATCACTAATTACAAATCAATTACTTAATTAGTCTTTAACTTATTTCATAAATTTTCAATCTTAATCATACTTAAGGTAAACATCCTCTTGTTAAATACTAAATCACATTACCAAAACATTTACCTTTAAAAAAAAAACCTTTACCGATATTTATAAAATAATTAAGTTGCAAATATCCTTCAAGTATTCAACATACTTAATTTAACAAGCAAGCTGTTCTTAATTAAAGTTTGAAAGACCTTTAATTTAAAGAATTTATAAATGATTAAACCATCCCCTTTTTACATTTCCACAGAATTAATTAAACAGATTTCAAATTTGGTTCCCTTACTTCGAGTTAGACCCGATGATAACTCGACCCTGCTTCGAGTTATCTTCCCCTCCCCCTGTCTATTCATATATTGTTTCTTTTAAGAAGTTTAAGTTTAAAAACAAAATGCCTTCAACTTTCAAACTCTGATGAACCAAGTTACTCAGATGAACCAAGAAATTTTCAACTTCCAAACTTTGAAAGGAATAACAAATAAAATGAATTTACTCACAGAAATTCGATTGTGAGTCACTAGAGCTCCCAACCCTAGATCCACGCAATCGCCTGCCTTCACCGAGCACACGTCCTTGCCGTCACGCACGAACGCGACTTCCTCGTTTCAGCCTCAAATCATGCACGCCTCTTGCTTTTCCCCCCATGCTTGCTCAGCCATCAAAGTCCACGCGCAACCCAGGGTTCGTCGAACGAGAACTCTCGGCAATCCAACTTGCCTACATCGCGACCACTCGGCAACTCACACCAAGCCCAACAACAGCCGCGACAAACGAAAGCCACCCCATCAGCTCGAGCTATAAACTAGTCGCCGCAATCGAAACCCTAGTTCCCAATAGAACGCCTCCTATCCTCGCGACCACTCCCTCGCTGTTTCCTCCCCCAAATCGTGAGCGCCATTGCTGCAGAACGAGGACGAGCAGGAAACGGCCCGTTATTTAATCCCCCTTCTTCTTATTTTTGAACTTAGGGCTTTGGCCATCTATGTACTTAATTTTGTGAACTTGGGTTAAATTCCGAAACAAGATTTAGTATATAGATTTTTTCATGGCTTCCATCAGAAGGAAAAGGAGGAAAGAGACGAGATTTGAAGGAAAGGAGGGACATTGATTTGAACGAAGGTAAAGGTTAGGTCGGCCATGCTTACATAGGTATAGAATAGGGTGGCTGATTGACTTTTATATTTTTAAAATTATTAAATTTCCAAAATATCTCGTTAAGCAGAACGCGTAATCCTGAACCCCGAATCAGACATGTCGACAGGCGTTTATAAGGTTTTACCCGTATTCCGAACACAACGGAACATGTTTCGGAGGCTAATTTGAACGTATGCGCGAGTTACGGAAATAAACGATCAATAGTAAACTAAATCGATTAAAATAGTTTCTAAGCGTTTTGAGTTGCCAGGGTCAAACGACAACTCCAATTACTACGAAAATTGAAATCCGATAATAACTAACTATTACGGATCCACTGAAACTGGTTTCATCAAATTCCGAGACTGTGCCTCGGAAGGCTATTTTTAAATATCGACTTAAACGATATATTATTAAAATTGAACAAACCACCTTTAAATTAAATTTCAACCATCCTATTATCTTTAGTAACATCATTATAAATTTTATAAGCCTTCAAATTATTTTAAACAGGCTTAGAGGTTTCAGATTCAACAATTTACCCAATTTCAATTATTAAATTAATATTTAAACTATATAATTCAATGATTTAATTATCAAGTAAATATTGATTTCTGGAATTCAAGTTAAAATTAAATTTTTAAATATTTAAAATCAATTAATTATTCAAATTTAAATTGTTAGAAATTCCGGGTCGTCACATTCCTCCCCCCTTTAAAAGAATTTCGTCCCCGAAATTATTGGTTAGGAAGAAAGGTTCAAAACCCGTTTACCCTCTCTCAAAACTCACAATTCAACATCCTACCAACTATCTATTATTAAAGACCCACTATCACCTTAACCAACTTCCCAAAACCTCTATAGTTTCAACCAATACCCTTTTGCTCAATCATTTAAATTTAAATTTAAAACCAAATTTTGAATTATCAAAATTTTCTCAAAATTTTTCTAACTCTCTAAATTTCCGAATTTTTTTACCAGCATCTCCTTTGCGCGGCTAGCTCGGTACTACTACAAAATGCCTTTACGGGCTCCTAAATACCAAAAGAAAACAAAATGCCAAGTGGCTAGATCAAAAACCCAATCCAATTTCATACAGAAATTTAAATACATTCCTTTTTGTCGGGCAATTCACATTATCTCCAGAAATCAAATCCAATTTTCTTTTCCCTTATCATACCTGCATATCTTACTTAACAATAATATCCAATCGTAACCTTTTCAATTATTTTATAAATTTTCTTACACAGGTTTCATATCTATTTTGTTTGCGTCAAAATTGACCACAAACACCCGATATCGTGAAAGCACCCGTTTATGAACACAAATCAGCAACTATCAATATAGAACTCAGATCTAAGCAATCACAATCACAATAATTCACAAATAACAATCACAAACACAGGATTTATAGTGGTTCGACGATCTTGCCTACGTCCACTCTGAAGTTTATATCTTTATTGATATTCTCTTGTTGATTACAGTTGGTTACAGCAAGTTACTATGGATTATAGCTCTGAAACTTGAATGCAACCGTGATGGTAAGGTGTAGAATTGAATCCGGCAGAGTCTTTGCGCTTCAGTATCCCGATCCCCTTTTCTGAATGACCTGGGGCTCTATTTATAGCTGTAGGAGGCTGATATTTCTCCTAAAAATCCGGTAGACCACCTCTGGCCCGTGAGGGGGGGGCCCGACATGCCCGGCCTCAGGAAATTTGGGCCCACTTTGGATCGATTCGACCTCCATTCGAATTGATCAAGAAATCATCCAATCGAGATGAAATTTGGCGTGGACATTCTTCAACACGTATGTAAGCTCCTGTAGAAATTTCGTTGCATTTGGACTTGTAGCTCTCAAGACATGGTCGATTCGAATTGCTATTCTCGAGCAGGTTACTTGCTTCGACTCGATGCCATTCGAATCGATAGGTTCAACTCGATAGTTCCACGCGCTTTCGTGATGACGTGGTGCGCGTTCTTCGTGTCGATCCCCTTTTCACTCCGGTTTGATTGGGTCGACTCCATGATCTTCGCCACTTTGACTTAGTGGATTCGAGGGCTTTCAGGTATTTGAACAGAGGCTCGTTCGTATCGATCGTGGTATGCTCTGGCCGATCGATACGAAGTTGTTGTAGCAGGATCGATTCGAAGTGGAGTAACTTCATGGATTCGTAGGACTTCATCTTGATGGATTCGAACCAGATAGACGCGAGGCTAATTCCTTTCTGACCGATGCAAACGCAATGGATACGAAGTCTAACAATACTTATGCTTCCGAGTATATCTCCTGCTGATGGATACGAAGCACGCTATCTGTTGATGGATGCGAAGTGAAGTCACCGATGGATTCGAAGGGCGGTTGTCTGATGGATTCGAACTAGATGGAGTCGAGCTGAGACATGAGGATGGGTACGAACCTCATGGATTCGAAGTACTCCTAGCCGATGGATACGAAGAGGAATGACTCCATGGATTCGAAGCACTACAACTTGATGGATACGAAGTAGCTTAGCTGGATGGATATGAACAGAACCCCTGTCTATGGATTCGAACAAGGTTATCTTCTCTACCTTGAATCGATCATACCTTGAGCGTACGAACTCGGATTGACTTGAGATTTCGAACGTTGGCTTTTATGGCTTTGCTTGTCATTTCCTATCAATTGTAGCCTAATCCGGGCTCGGACAAAATTCATCGATATCCATAGCGAAGTGAAGTACAACCAATCTCTGAGACGAACTGTCTTTTGTTTTCGATCAATCTTTTGGTATCACGGCTGTGCCAAAAAGCGAGATAACATTTGCCCACCAAAATATGCCTTGCGGTAGGAAGGCGTGTTTTGTAATGCCATGAGATGGATGTTCATATCCTGTTGATGTCCTGCAAAGGAATTTACAGTTTTATGTGACCTCAAATGATGACCATTCGGGATCGAGATATTTGAGATGAAGTGCGACCGTTCATGGTCAAGCGCCTAACTTCAAATGACAATCGTTCAGGGTCGAGCCATTTGAGGTGAAGTGCGACCGTGCGCGGTCAAATGGCGGACCTAAAATGACGACCGTTCGTGATCGAGCCATTTGAGGTGAGGTGAGTTGTACCGTTCGGGGCGAGTTGTGTCGTTCGAGGTGAGTTGCGACTGTTCGAGGTCGGGTGCCGTTCAAGGAGAATTGTGACCGTTCGCGGTCGGGTGCCGTTTGAGGCGAATTGTGACCGTTCGCGGTCGGGTGCCGTTCGAGGCGAAATGTGACCGTTCGCGGTCGGGTGCCGTTCGAGGCGAATTGTGACCGTTCGCGGTCGGGTGCCGTTCGAGGCGAGAAAGTGTGCCTGGGAGAGCTTGGTGTTATCGATGCCAGGGTCACGTTCGGGTGAGTTCTTGGATCGTTTGTGTGCCTATTGGGGGCGAATAAGTGTGCCCGGGGGGCTTGGTATTGTTGATACCAGGTTCAAGTTCGAGTGGGTCCCTGGATCATTTGTCAGGGCATATCGCCATCTCAGAGCATGCCTAAGGACCGTTCGCGACCCCGTACATGTGTAAGTAGCTTAGCCATTTCAGAATTATCAGAACCAAATATCTATTCAACAGATGAGCTATAAAATAGAAATGTACAAACAAACCAAGTCTAAATGTCCAAATCAAAAAGAAACAAAAGCAAAGCAAGGATGTCAAAGTGTAAGTTCCCACTACGAAACGGTCAATGATCATTCAGAGCATGCCTGGGGATCGTTCGCGATCTCATACATGTGTAAATGATTTAATTTGTTATAGGAAGCTTACGACTTGTCCATCGTTATTTCAATCAATTGATAATCAAACGGTGCCTTGATTCAGGGTCGCCTCTAGCTGATGTAGATGGTGGTCGCTCTGGTTCCACCGCTGGAGTTCGCCTCCTCACATACTGAAGGAGCATACCGTTCCTGATATGCCCTTCCACCTCGTCCTTCAGATGCCTACAATCATTAGTGTTATGACCATTCAATTCATGAAATACACAAAACTTATCTGATTTTATTTCGTTAGAGGTTGGATCCCTTCGCATTGGTCTATGATACGGAACCTGCTCCTTGGTATCCTGATAAATTCGTTCCAGACTCTCATTCAGCTTAGTGTAAGTGGTGAATCGCGGCTCCCTCCGTTGCCGCTTTGACCTGTCCCCATCATCCTCAGTCTTTCGTTTTCCTTTATCCTTGCCTGAGTCCTTTTCGAGAGGCTTTTTGTCTTTAAGCACATAAACTTCTATTCCCTCTCCTTCTTCTCTTTCTGCGTTCGCATCCTTTAATTGTAAAAACTTTTCTGCCTCGTCGTAGAATTCCCCTAGATCCACAGGTGGATCTTTAGTCAATGAATTTTTGAACTCTGTGCCGTCAGCTACTCCGGACACAGCTGCCATCACAACCATAGATGGATTTGCTCGATCCACCGAAGCTGCTGCTGCATTGAATCGCGTTAGATAACTCCTCAAAGTCTCTCTGGTTTTCTGCTTTAGGGTCGCCAAAGTCATCACATTCTTGGGTCTTGTAATGTGAACCCTGAATTGCCTCATAAATCTTTCATTAAATCATTCCATGTTCCGATAAATCCACTCTCTAGTTGTCTAAACCATAACGCTGCAATATCCACCAGGTACAATGGAAAGCACCGGGCCATAACCTCCTCTGATGCCCCCAGCACTTCCATATGCCTCATATACTTCGTCAGATGAACCGTGGGGTCCGTTCTCCTGTTATACATGTCCACCGATGGTAACTTGAAATCCGGTGGGTTCTTAGCTCGTCTGATTGCTGGAGTAAAAGGACTCCTATTGACATCCTCCAAATCTTTGTTTACCAAACCGCCTCTCATAGCTCTTTTAACCATCTCTGCCAATCTGTCATTGTCTCCGAGATTTCGTTCATCACTTTCAACCTGCCCCCCGAGTTCACGAGGGAACTCTGGGATCTGCCCCCTTGACTGAGCGTTCACTCCTCTGCTACTCCCAGGTTGCGCAGATGCTCCTCTTTCTCTCTCCGAGATTGGATCAACGTTCTCCATGGGTGTGCCCCCTAGTTCAGGTGCTACGTCGGATGGTCCCGCTCCGTTTCGAACTCCGTCTGCTTCTCTATTCTATGCTCCAAGTTGTCCTATCTGTTGAAATAAACTCTGGATCAACTCCTCTTGTTTCTTCATCATTGTCTCCATCTCGTCCCTAGTGATGAAGACCGATGCTTGATTCGCTCCTGAGGAAGCCTCTTGACTTCCTTGGTGTTCACTTCTCTCTGGCCTTTGTCTCTTAGTTGTTTGTCTCGTCATGGTTCTTAGATCTAAATTCTTAAGTCCTCAAATTCAACTTATCCTGAATCAACTCTTCTCAGTGAAAGCACCAAAATAAAATGTTTGCGTCAAAATTGACCACAAACACCCGATATCGTGAAAGCACCCGTTTATGAACACAGATCAGCAACTATCAATATAGAACTCAGATCTAAGCAATCACAATCACAATAATTCACAAATAACAATCACAAACACAGGATTTATAGTGGTTCGGCGATCTTGCCTACGTCCACTCTGAAGTTTATATCTTTATTGATATTCTCTTGTTGATTACAGTTGGTTACAGCAATATACCATGGATTATAGCTCTGAAACTTGAATGCAACCGTGATGATAAGGTGTAGAATTGAATCCGGTAGAGTCTTTGCGCTTCAGAATCCCGATCCCCTTTTCTGAATGACCTGGGGCTCTATTTATAGCTGTAGGAGCCTGATATTTTTCCTAAAAATCCGGTAGACCACTTCTGGCCCGTGAGGGGGGGCCCACATGCCCGGCCTCAGGAAATTTGGGCCCACTTTGGATCGATTCGACCTCCATTCCAATTGATCAAGAAATCATCCAATCGAGATGAAATTTGGCGTGGACATTCTTCAACACGTATGTAAGCTCCTATAAAAATTTCGTTGCATTTGGACTTGTAGATCTCAAGACATGGTCGATTCGAATTGCTATTCTCGAGCAGGTTGCTTGCTTCGACTCGATGCCGTTCGAATCGATGGGTTCGACTCGATGGTTCCATGCGCTTTCGTGATGACGTGGTGCGCGTTCTTCGTGTCGATCCCCTTTTCACTTCGGTTTGACTGGGTCGACTCCATGATCTTCGCCACTTTGACTTAGTGGATCCGAGGGCTTTCAGGGATTTGAACAGAGGCTCGTTCGTATCGATCGTGGTATGCTCTGGCCGATCGATACGAAGTTGTTGTAGCAGGATCGATTCGAAGTGGAGTAACTTCATGGATTCGAAGGACTTCATCTTGATGGATTCGAACCAGGTAGACGCGAGGCTAATTCCTTTCTGACCGACGCGAACGCAATGGATACGAAGTCTAACAATACTTATGGATTCGAGTATATCTCCTGCTGATGGATACGAAGCACGCTATCTGTTGATGGATATGAAGTGAAGTCACCGATGGATTCGAAGGGCGATTGTCTGATGGATTCGAACTAGATGGAGTCGAGCTGAGACATGAGGATGGGTACGAACCTCATGGATTCGAAGTACTCCAAGTCGATGGATACGAAGAGGAATGACTCCATGGATTCGAAGTACTACAACTTGATGGATACGAAGTAGCTTAGCTGGATGGATACGAACAGAACCCCTGTCTATGAATTCGAACAAGGGTTATCTTCTCTATCTTGAATCGATCATAGCTTGAGCGTACGAACTCGGATTGACTTGAGATTTGGAACGTTGGCTTTTATGGCTTTGCTTGTCATGTCCTATCAATTGTAGCCTAATTCGGGCTCGGACAAAATTCATCGATATCCATAGCGAAGTGAAGTACAACCAATCTCTGAGACGAACTGTCTTTTGTTTTCGATCAATCTTTTGGTATCACGGCTTTGCCAAAAAACGGGATAACATATTTCAATTTAGTTTTTCCCATTTCCATATGATTTCAATTTGTCTTCAATTCTAAATATTGAATTTATCTTCCATTTATAACCGATTCATATTAGTTTCATCTACTAATTTACTTTAATTTCCAATTTGAAATCATTTTGTCGTTACAAAATTTCCCCTAAAATTTTCAAAAATTTTCTAACTCCCAAAATTTTCGAAATTTTTTGGCAGAGTCTCCTCTGTACGGAGGAGCTTTTGCAATTTGACAAGAGATATAAATATATATCCATCGACCCACACGGTCGGAAAAAGAAAAAACAGTTCATATTTCCTATTTTTATTGCATAGGCGTTCTTTATTTAGCATATAAGCATGCGGCTTATTTATTTTAGCAATTAGTGCATCCGAATCCAGCCAAACGGCCTTCAGGTACCTGTACTTACTCAATTTACACATATAAGCACTATATATATGAAGTTTATAACATTTGTCTTATTTAAACAACTATAACACTTTATTTCTAAAAGAAATGCATTCAAAATAACTTCCTCGAGTAATTTATATGTTTTCAAAACTAATTCAATTTCTTTCAACCAATTTATATACCATTTCCTTAAATTTTATTGGTTTGCAACTCAATTTCTTACATTCAATTGATTTTTAATCCAAACAAGCTCATATTTACTTCAAATGATTCAAAAATCAATTTATTAAATCTCTATTAATTTATAGAATTTTAATTACTTTTGGTCATGCCAAACGACAATTACTTTTATGCATTTTCGGCGATATTCGTTTAATAGAGTATCTATTTTAGTTTATAACTACTTTAAATTAATTTCAACTCATTCTGTATTTAATTCCATTTCATTTCCAAATTATTCGCCAACCATACGTTGCATTTCATTCATCTCCGCATTGGCTTCATTTTAAAACTTTTTCATTGAGCTTGACAACATTCAAGGCTTAAACTAATATCCATTTTCCAAAAATAAATTTAACCCAAACCTTTTATTTAATAACCTTCCATTCTAATAACCCAATACCAAATAAAACTTTGATTTAATTTTTATTCAAGCAGACTTCATCCATTTATTATTTAATTCGATTAAACCATTATTCACACCATATTTAAATTTTTAATTCACTTACTTACTTCATTTTCAAATTTATTTTATTAATACAATGCCATTCTCAATTTATTTCTATTCACTTGGGTTTTATTTGCAACTCAAACCATTTCCATTATAATTTACCTTCATTTCATTCGACAACACTTCCATTATATCTAATTTACTTGCAATTTACGTTTAACATTATTTATAACTCACTTGAATTTTATTGCAAAAATCACTTCATTAAAGTTTCCTGAATTCAAACATTTTCATACTTCCAATTTGGATTTCTTTCATTTCCCAAAATTCCAACATTTTATTTTCAAACTTTAGAAAAGCTTTTAAATTCACATAATACTATTAAAATAGATTTTTATAAAAATACTTCTTATAACTCGATATCTCAACCAGTCTATCCTTGTTCTCACAGAAATTCAGTCATACGTTGATCGGGCGTAGGACTGAAAATCTATAAGTACTTGGTAAACCCGTTTCCAACACCTAGTGAAAATACTTGGAAAATAATTTTATTGAAAATATAGAAAATAGTTTTTGAAAATAGAGGAAATATCTTTGGTGAGAATGCTCTGGAAATCATCACCCCCATCCATAGTCGTAGTTACATTCCAGGGTTACGTTGCCATCGCAGCAAAAGTCCATGTAACTGTAGGCTTTCGCGACCTCTCGATTACGCCATGGAACCCACGACAGATCGCAGTTGCATATCAGGGTTACGTTGCCATCACATCAAAAGTCCATGTAACTATTGGCTCTCAGCGGCACACACGATTTTCGCTGACAAAATGAAGCTTCTCCACTCCAACATAGGTCGCAGTCTACCGATGTAAAATCAAACGCAGACTGTTGGCTCTCAGCAGCACACACGACTTTCGCTATGTTACCATAGGTCGCAGTCTACCGATATACAATCAAACGCAGACTGTTGGCTCTCAGCGGCACACACGACTTTCTCTATGGTATACACTACTCATAATCCCCAGGAACTAGTTTTGTCCGGACTCCTCACAGGATCAACTTTAGAACCCCCTTGGGGCTCAAGGCAGCACCACCAGGTGGCACTCCTAAGAAGTTCATTTTAAGGGAGCGCCTTTTTCCCCAGAGCCATCATCAAAACACTTTATACTATACACATATAGTATCTTTCAAATCATACACTTAGTATGATCTCATACAAAGCTCCTTTACACAAAATCAATTATCCCAAAGTCGATAATTCTCAAACTAGGCTTTCCAAATTTCAATATTGATTTTACCCAAAAATCAAAAGCCTTTCCAAATCCAAAGGTTCCCAAAACCTTTTTTCAAAATCCTCATAAGATCCTTTATATATATAGATATATATAAAATTTAAAAACTTTGGATCCTTTCAAACTTGTATAAAACTTCTTTTATCCTTCAAACACCTTCAAAAATCCTTTCCTTCTAGCAATAGATTCAACAAAGGTAGATTTATCTTATATAACAAGGATATATATATATATCTTTGTTTATTCAAAACCAAATATTCAAATTTGATTACTCTTCCCAATATCAATTTCATACAAATCCGTACGATGTACACTTATCATCCGTACGCTATACCAATCTGATCGCCCACTCGATCACACAATTTCACTTCCAAACTAGTATCGTCCATCCAACTTCGTAGTGCGGACACAGATCTGGTTTCTTGATTAGAAACCATCATTCTCCTTGTATAGCCATAACTATGATAGAGTATATCCAGAACCAATCAACAATCCATATCCGGGTTCGCCTCGAAAATCAAGTGAAAAACCCCACTCGGATCGATATAAATACCTTGAAATCTGTGCTCGAATCTGGATCAAATCACTATGCGAATAGAATAATATACGTACATCCTACATGTTTAATTTTATTAATTTTTAGCCAAATCAATTTCTCTTCCTATTCACATTTCCTTAATTTCCATTCACTTATTTACAATCGCTTCAATTCCATTGAATTATCACTTCAGTTCTTATCTTGGTTGGGTATTTAATTAATAACAGTTTGGACTCCGACTAGTTTATTTTTAGAAAATAGCTTGAAAATTTTAAAAATAGATAAGTAGTTGAAAATAATTATTAGTTTGCAAAATAGCTGTGAAATAGTTACGTAACTATAAAATAGTTGAGAAATAGCTAAAAAGTTTTTGAAATTTTAGATAATTGCAAAATAGTAGTAAAATAGTAATTAGTTTGTGAAATAGTGAAAAATAGTAATTTGTTTATAAAACAGTTGAAAAATTGTTAAATAGTTCCAAAAATAAAGGCAAAATAAACATAAAATAAGTTAGCTTTAAAAAGAAGGATTGTATATATTTAATAGCTTGGAAGAATAAATTTATATTTAAAACAATTTATATTGAAAATAGTCCAAAGTTAAACTGTTCACTTCCCAAACAATTCAATTTAAATTTCCACTTCCATTTAAATTGATCCAATTCCAATTTGAATAACTCCAATTCCATTGGACTTGATTTATTCCCAATTCAAGTTGAATTAATTCTCAATTTCTTTCCAACTTCAAATCAAATTCCATTTGATTCTTACTTATTCAACTTTATTTACAGTTCCAAATTATGACTAATTTCAAATTGAATCCACTTCAATTTCATATCATTTCAATCCCTGCTTGAATTAAATCCCAATTCCCATTCAAATTTTAAACCTTCAGATTAATAACCTTTCCACTTAAGTTTAAAATTTGCTTTACTTTGGGTTTCACATCATACCACATTCCAAAAAAAATTCAAAACTCAATCTTAGAGTTAATTTCATATTTATTCCCTTTACACACCAGGCTACTTTTAAACCACCCTTGGTTTTAATTTCAAAACAAATCCCTTAAAAATCTTCCAAACATTTCTTGTTTTAAAATATGACTATATTCAAAATAGTCTGAATTATATTATTTGTTATTTTCCTTAACTCTTTGAATCAATTGGTTGTTTTCTAGACTTAGGTTTTAAAACTTTCAAAAATTTAAACCTACTTTAATTTAGAAGTTATACTCATCTTATAAATTTACTTCATTCGGCTTACTTAATAACAAATATATCATCATTAATCACAATAACTATTTATGATAATACTCATGGTAATCATATCTAGATATCAATTCCTTTTTATATTATTCTTACTTCTATAAATTCAACATTAAATTTCAGTTTGAATCCATTTCAAACTTACCTTTATTTAAAGCTTTTAAACAATTTAATTTCTGAATTCTAATTTTAGAATTTCATTTTCAATTAATTAAATTTTAATTTGGTTGTATTTCCGTTTTTACTTAATTTAATTCCAATTCAAGATTTCAGTTATGTTGTATTTTATTACTTCTTAATTTTAATTTCAATAATTAACAACCAATCACCTTAATATTTATAAAAAGAAATAATGCTATATATACCATAATATATTTTATATAAAATCATTTAAAACCTTCATATAAGAAAACAACAAGTACGCTCTCATATATACAAATATATATATATATACACTTAACTCAATCTAGAGTACTTTAGACTCTATTTAATGAGTAATCCCCACCAGAGCCAAGGTTCTCGCTTAACCTGGCTTTGATACCAAATGTAACGACCCGGAAATTCCGAACCCGAAAATTCCAGATAGTTATGAAAAAGAAGAAAGAGATAGAAGAAGAAGAAGAACAGAAACATCAACATCTCACATTCGCAGCGGATAAAATATAATAATAAATAATAACAGTTTACAAAGCAATACTATATCTGTCGATTACATTTTAATACATCAGAGTTACACATTTATACAGACACTAGAATATACACAATTACTATATCATAGATATACAATAATATAATATAGCGGAAGCACTCCATACGTTCTTGCCATCCACCTCGCCTCTTGAGCTCCAGAACGTCCCTACCTGAAAATCTGTAATACTCGGTCTGACCCGAGCATTACACCAAAGTAACACCCGGGTCAGGCTGGAAACCAGCGTAAGTAAACCCAACTAACATGGAATACCAAAGCAAACAACTTATATAAACCCGGGTAACTTATATCAGTTTAACAAATTCACAATTTACTATAGACAACACTTATTCCACACGTCAATTTCGAAGTACCAAACTTAGATAAAATAATCCAATTCACTTAAATGATTTCATTCTAGCCTATTGATTTCACATATCAATTTATAAAAATTCGAAGTGGTTTCGGGTATTTCCCAATACCCGACCCCGGTCTCTTCGAAACTCAAGTTATCCTAAACCAAGTTATTCAAATGAAATACACAACATTTCATATCAGAGATATCAACTCATTCAAAACATCCAATACCATTTAATCATCCATAAGCAAAGCTTAGTCACATACAAATCAATTCAATTGATTCTAATTGAATTTCAAACCTCAATCACCTAGATCCCTTCATCTGACATTAATTAATTCCAAATCAATTAATTAGTCAACCCAACATTATTCATCTAAATTAATCACCCTGGATTAATTATTTCTCAATTAAATTCAAGTAATTATCTTTAATTAATTTCACGTTATTAATTATCCTTAATTCCAATCAATAAGTAATCCTAATTACTTCATAAATAATTAACAATATTAATTACATTAATCCTTAATTACTTATATTAATTAACTTCTCATAAGTCACTTTTCTTCATTTATAAATCTTAATTAATCAATCTTTTATTATGTCATTAATTATATAAATTATGATTTTCCATTTACATTTCAATTTATCCTAATCTAATTTAATTACCTCCAATAATTAATCATTTATTAAACCACACATATTAATCCCTTTTGATTTACCTCAACCTATAATTATCTACCTTGTCATTTACTTCATTAAATAAATTAATCATTCCTTAATTAATTACCTTAATTAATCTCTTGATTAATTTCACAAGTAAGTATATCCAGATTATTTTTGTTAACAAACTATCATTCAATTAATTACATCCAAAAATTATTAATTAATTTACTTTCCCAAGTAATTATTAATTCTAACTATTAATTAATAACCTTCGTTGTTAATTTATAAAACTTAATTACCCATTTGTAAATCTCTGATTACAAATTAATCGATCACTAATTATAAATCAATTACTTAATTAATCTTTAACTTATTTCATAAATTGTCAATCTTAATCATACTTAAGGTAAACATCCTCTTGTTAAATACTAAATCACATTACCAAAACATTTACCTTTAAAAAAAACCTTTACCGATATTTATAAAATAATCAGGTTATAAATATCCTTTAATATTCAACATACTTAATTTAACAAACAAGCTGTTCTTAATTAAAGTTTGAAAGACCTTTAATTTAAAGAATTTATAAATGATTAAACCACCCCTTTTTTACATTTCCACAGAATTAATTAAACAGATTTCAAATTTGGTTCCCTTACTTCGGGTTAGACCCGATGATAACTCGACCCTGCTTCGAGTTATCTTCCCCTCCCCTTGTCTATACATATATTGTTTCTTTTAATAAGTTTAAGTTTAAAAACAAATTGGCTTCAACTTTCAAACTCTGATGAACTAAGTTACTCAAATGAACCAAGAAATTTTCAACTTCCAAACTCTGAAAGGAATAACAAATAAAATGAATTTACTCACAGAAATTCGGTTGTGAGTCACCACAGCTCCCAACCCTAGATCCACGCAATCGCCTGCCTGCACCGAGTACACGTCCTTGCCGTCACGCGCGAATGTGAATTCATCGTTGTCAGCCTCAAATCACGCGCGCCTCTTGCTTTTCCTCCCATGCTTGCTCAGCCATACATCCACGCGCGACCCATGGTTCGTCGAACGAGAACTCTCGGCAATCCAACTTGCCGCCATCGTGACCCACTCGGCAACTCACACCAAGCCCAACAACAGCCACGGCGAACGAAAGACACCCCATCAGCTCGAGCTACAAACCAGCCACCGCAATCAAAACCTAGTTCCCAATAGAATGCCTCCTATCCTCACGACCACTCCCTCGCTGTTTCCTCCCCCAAATCGTGAGTGCCAATGCTGTAGAACAAGGACGAGTAGGACACGGCTCGTGATTTAATCCCCCTTGTTCTTTTTATTTTTATTTTGAACGAAGGGCTTCGGCCATCTATGTACTTAATTTTGTGAACTTGGGTTAAATTCCGAAACAAGATTTAGTATATATATTTTTTCATGGCTTCCATCAGAAGGAAAAGAAGGAAAGAGACGAGATTTGAAGGGAAGGAGGGACATTGATTTGAACGAAGGGAAAGGTTAGGTCGGCTATGCTTATATAGGTATAGAATTGGGTGGTTGATTGACTTTTATATTTTTAAAATTATTAAATTTCCAAAATATCTCGTTAAGCAGAACGCGCAATCCCGAACCTCGAATCAGACATGCCGACAGGCGTTTATAAGGTTTTACCTGTATTCCGAACACAATGGAACATGTATCGGAGGCTAATTTGAACGTATGCGCGAGTTACGGAAATAAACGATCAATAGTAAATTAAATCGATTAAAATAGTTTCTAAGCGTTTTGAGTTGCCAGGGTCAAACGATAACTTCGATTACTACGAAAATTGAAATCCTATAATAACTAACTATTACGGGTCCACTGAATCTGGTTTCGTCAAATTCCGAGATTGTGCCTCGGAAGGCTATTTTTAAACATCGACTTAAACGATATATTATTAAAATTGAACAAACCACCTTTAAAGTAAATTTCAACCATCCTATTATCTTCAGTATCATCATTATAAATTTTATAAGCCTTCAAATTATTTTAAACAGGCTTAGAGGTTTCAGATTCAACAATTTACCCAATTTCAATTATTAAATTCATTATTTAAACTATATGATTCAAAGATTTAATTATCAAGTAAATATTGATTTCTGGAATTCAAGTTAAAATTAACTTTTTAAATATTTAAAATAAATTAATTATTCAAATTTAAATTGTTATAAATTCCGTGTCGTCACAGTCATAAAGGCTATCTCTTCATCATTATCGCTGTTTGAGTCTGATCCGTCGGTCAATGCATTGAATGCCATTGATTTCTTTTCAAATGCTTTACTTTCTCTTCTCCCGATCATTTGAACTTCATACGACATTAGATTTCCAATTAATTGTTCTATCTTCAAAATACTGATGTCATTTGCCTCTTCGATCGCAAGTGTCTTTTGATCCCATTCTGGAGTTAGAGAATTTAAAATTTTTCTGACTTGATCTTCTTCAGAAAATTCCTTTCCCAAAGATATTAGAGAATGCACCATATCCTAAAATCTACTATACATATCTGAAATAGACTCATTAGCATTCATTTTAAATAATTGAAACTGATTTGTGAGCATGGAAATTTTGGTCAGTTTAACTTTGCATGTTCCTTCGTGAGTAACTTGCAAAGTTTTCCAAATTTCATATGCAGACTTACAAACTGACACTCTATCGAATTCATTTCTATCTAGTGAACAAAACAGAATATTCATTGCCTTAGAATTATTTTGTGCAACAGTCTTTTGCTCAACAGTCCACTGTGCAAAATCAATTGTGGGTTCAGAATATTCAGTTTGTGTGATAGTCCAAGTGTCTAATCCTATAGATTGTAAATATATTTTCATCCTACATGCCCAATATGCATAGTTACTGCCATTAAAAAGTGGTGGTCTGACAGTAGACTGACCCTCTACAAATGAACTAGTGACAGGGATACTAGTGTTAATAACAGTACCGGTGTTGGTAGCCATTTTGAAAACTTTTCAAAAATCAGATTATGAAACTTTGAAAACCTTGCTCCGATACCAATTGTGAGAAATGCGGATTACGGATCTTAAGGCTAAGATTAACACTAGAGGGGGGTGAATAGTGTTAATAATGAATTAATAAATCTTTTTAATTTATGTTAATTTAGAGACAAAAGTATGCAATATACAGACACAGATATGATCACAGAAACAATCACAGATGCAGAAATAAAATAAAAGCAGTAAAGGAAAGAACATACCAGATTTTAGACTGGTTCGGATTTACCTTACATCCAGTCCCGCAACATAAGTACGGATTTCCTTTCAAAAGCAATTTTACAATTACACCCTCGGTTTCAAGGCTATGAAGTACACCCTCTAGAATTTCGATCCTCTGTGTAGAGATACTTGATTTTTGGGCCACAAGTTTGCCCAATTGATTTACCACGGCTACAATCACTCCTTTTCCCTTTTGATTGATTTCCAAGGCTACAATCACACCTTTTCTCGCTTAACAAATTACAAAGAAGTCTGTAACTCCGAATAACACCGAGAATCTTGTAGAGATAGTGATAGAGAATCAAACTAGAAGTAATCGAGTATGATTCAGTGTTGATTTCGACAGAGCAATGATAAGAATATGTATTAAGAAATGAGGAAGAAAAAGAGGAGTGAAAACCAGAAAATTATGATTTTAAAATTCGTTGAAACTAACCCCTATTTATAGAAGAACAACAGCCATGACCATTCATGAAGAGTTATGGCGAATAGACACTTCTTTTGAAACTTGAATTTTTGAATCAAACTATCACCATGTCGACATGGTCATGCTAGGCATGTCGACATCCCAAAGAATTTTTTGGTGTTTTTGATTTTCTTTGAAAATAACCTTTATCTTATATAAAAACTATTTTAAACTTTATAAATATACTTGACTATAGTTAAAATTCATAAGTAAATATATAGAATAATATATATAGATTTTAACTATAATTTTATATTTAAATCGAAGTATAAATATTTAAAAGTTAAATATATTATTTAAAAAGATAGTTTAAAATCAGGAGTAATTTGACTTTGAAAATAAAGATGTTTTTGAGGCTAAAATTATTTAAAATCAGGATCGAGGGTTTTGAATCTTTTAAAAGGAAAGTTTTGAAAACATTTTTAAAACAAGATATAATTTTGAGAAATCATTTTAAATAAAAGTTAGAGGATACAAAACAATGTTCCACTAGATTTTTTGTAGGATCCATCCTACTTAGGGTTCCATCCCTTTAACGGGCTCGAAGTGGATTCTATTCCACGAATAAATTGGATTTTAAGATGTTAGTGCTTTTCTACAAGTTTTAACAAAAAATCCTAATAATAATAAAAAAATACTTATCTTGAAACCTTGAACTCTTGATAGTTTCGATACTCAAGTGTCTTCTCTCTTGATATTTTATCTTGATATCTTGAATCTCTATACTGTACAGTCTTCATTCTTAGTACCTGCATGGTTAAATCCTGCATATACATATATGTCTAAACTTATAATGTTAGTATTTATATTTTATAATCTATTCTAAGGTTGTTGTCATCAGAACCATCATCTCACGGACTAATAGTTTCTAAGTAATTAAAGGATTTAGTTTTAAAACAAATTAAATTTCTTTTTTTTATGAAGTTCTAGAAGAAAAGTATAAATAAGTTTTCAAACTTTAAATTTTAAATTTAAATGATTTTAAAACTTGTTTTAGTATTGGATAATTTTATTAAGTTAATCATTTAAATTATCCTAAGTTTTTCAAATTAAATTTGATGATGTAATTAAGGGATAGTTGAGATGAATGATTTATCTTAAATACTCGAGCTTTTATTAATAAAAGTAATCAAAGTATAATTACTAATTATCCTAAGACGATAAATTAATGAGATCAACTATTAAAGGTTGATTTAAGGATCATTTAATTCAAAGTTGATTGATTAATCAAGTGATTAAAGAACAATTAATTAAGGATAAATTAATCAATGTAATTAATTAAGGTAATTAATTTGAGGATAATTAATTAATTTAAAAGGTTAATTGATTAATGAAAGTGATTAAGGAATGATTATCAATTAAGGATTGATTAAATAAATTATTGTAATTAATTAAGGATAATTAATCAAAGGATTAATTATAAATTAAAGGTTAATTAATGTTTTAAGGATAATTAATTAATATGGTTTGTAATTAATTAACTAGGATTAGTAGTTATTCATAAGTAATTAAATCTGATTTAAAATTTATCAGATGATTAGCTAATCTTACTTGTGAATGTTTGGATTCTATTGGATGATGAATTGTTTGATAGCCTTGATGTGTGATACTTTTGTAGGATCGATTTCACCCTAGAGGGGGGGAATAGGGTGATAGTGTAAATTATAAAAATTAATCGCGGAAGCTTATAAATTAATTTCAATTCAGATCACAGAATATCAGCACAGATATCGCAGAATATAAATAACAGAACAACACAGAATTTACCCAGCTTCGGCAAAACCCTTCCTACGTGCTGCCCCCAAGGTTTCTACTAGAAATTAGATAGTCCCTCGCTTACACACGTAAACTCGCTATACCCGCTATTGACTAATCTAACTCTACGCTCAAAACCTTGCCACAACTCAACTACCGAGTTGCGAATTCTCAAGCTACGCCACATAGCTTGTCCCCTAGTCACACGACTAGAAATTTAAATGGTTTAAAAATGAAAATACAAAACAAAAAACAAATTAAAAATAAAAAACCTATTTTTAAATTCTTATCCCTTTATGTAAACAAGGCCGGCCCTCTTTAGTAATCCAGCCCGTCTTCTTTTATTTCCTTTGTTCGTGAAAAATTGGAGATGGCGGCCGTTGTTTCTTCGTGCGTTCTTCTTCCTTTTAAAAATTAGGACTTTCGAAGCTGCGCTATTTGCTCGATCGATAGGAATTTGCGTGTTGCCTTGCTTGATCAATTCTTCGTTGCTCACTGCTGCTTCGACGAGTTCGATTTATGCTTTGGTAAGAATTTATGCTTTTGTGCTTTTCGATTTTCGTATTCGAACTCATACCTTCATGCCGATGATGATTGGGGCATTTATATGCGTTCGTATTCCTTGAATTACGTTCGTTTGAATTCGTCAATTTACTTGCTCTGGCCGCTTGATTTCACTTTGATGATTGAGATTGTACTGACTTGTTCATAAACGTATATACATTTGTTACTTGAATCCCACGGCATTGATTTGATATCGTGATGACCACGGCTTGATTTTTAACTTGGTCAATTACCTTTGTTACCTCGATTTTGACTGCGACTTCTGACTTTGAACTGGTCGTTGATCATCTTGACTTGGCTTGACACCTTGATTACCACTTGATGTTGAACTTGGTCTTCACTGATCATGTTTACTCCAGCCATTTGATTTGAACTTGTAAATTTTTGACTTTGTTTTTAAAAAAAAACTGTTATATGACTTTGCTGTGTAGTCTGCACATATTGATTCCATTCATGTTGCTGGACATTTGTGCATTTGGTCTTTGTTCATTGGACTGGCTGTTGTCTTTATTGTTGGGTCAGTGATGCACTTGGTTATTCGTCCCTTGCTGTCGTAGATGTTGCACTGCATCACCCCTGTGTTGATCTTGCTTCTGCATATTGTATTTGGACTTGTTGTACATCTGAGTCACTGTTTCCTTGTTGCTGTGTCATACTCGATGTGTTTGCACTGCTGTGTTATGTAGTAATCTAGTTTTACTTGCATTGCCGAGTTATTCTGATGCATCCTTCTGGCTTTAGAGTCTGTTATGTACATTCGAGCCAGTGCATGTGAACTGGTGCATGCTTTGTACTTTGTAGTATAATTGCAATGTGTTGTTGTTTGGTGCCACTGCTGAGTCTTTGGTGCTGCTTGCTGTTTCGACATGAGTCCACTGTGCTTGGTTGGTGCAGGCTTTCCATTTTCCTTTTATTGTCCAGTAGAGTTGATTTGGGTTCATATTCATGATGTTGAGCATTAGATTTTTGAAACTCTGTTGTTCTTGCTTGCATTGTCATCATGTTGGTTTGGTTGTGCTGTAGTCCAGTGCCCCCATACATATTGTCACTGAGTTGGTCTATGTACATTTGCCTGAGTTTGTTTACTTGGTGGCTTTGAGCATTTTTACTTTATGTTGCAGCTGGTCTTTGCATTGCTGTGCATACTTGTATTTATGTGCCACTGTTTGATCATTGAAGTGTCTGGCCTGATGCTGCATGCATGTTTGTTGCATTGACATGTTGTAGCTGGTCTTTGTATTGTGACATGTTCACTTGTGACTGTTGCTACACACTTTGTTTTTGTTTGGTCTGACCATCTGTATACATACATATGTATATGCTCACCGTATCTTCATTCATGTTGGTTTAGTTTGTGCACTTGCTCATTTGAAGTTGTAGCATGTCACTGTGATGTTTTCATTTGCTTGAGTTTCAACTGTGCTCGACCATACTTGCCCAGTTTACACAGATGCTCCACTTGTTCATTTTGTTCAAGTGTACTTGTCTTCATTCTGACTATGTTGGCACTGAGTTACTGTCTTGTTTATATTAGACTAGTTGACATTTGATTCTTGAGTTTTGGCCATTCGCACCTGTGTTGAATCCAGTTTCACAGCTCGGGTTTGACCTTGTGCTCGAGTCGTGATTTTTATGTTATCGCACGTGAGTTGAACCCTGCATTTGGGTTTGACCTGTGCTCACCTGTCCCTGTAGCATTATCAAGTGTATATCGGTGTGCACGGCCTTGTGGCATATACAGTGATACACTGTGTATGTCACAAGCTGTTCGTGTATGATGAATTCAAATTTAAATGATGACGAACAACCCAAATAACTGAGGCAAATATTATTTTCAAAAATTCACATTTTATTTTATATTGCAAAAATATTTCTTTTTCAATTTTACTGCGTTAGTTTATATTTTTGCAGATTGCTCAGATGCTGGATTCAAACTGGAATGCAGTTGAAGATAAAAATACGAGTGTGAGTGATATGTAGTGAGGTGAACTGTAAATATGAAATGTGATGTAATTGTAATCAAAGTTGTATAGTTATAGTGAGAGCTTGAAATTGTACTATTCAAAATTGTAATAAATATTTATTTGAATAAAATATTCTGTTTGAATTCAAATTCTGTGTTATTTAATTTTATCCAGCAAATATTTATTTAACCTATGAAGAATAAAATAGTACATTAACAAATACATTTAAACGAATGTATATATGTTTATTATCATCAAACAAAAATCATATAAGCGCATATTCAACAATCTCCCCCTTTTGATGATAACAAACATATATTTAAGATTTTGAATATGTTAAATGTATTTGATCATGGATATGCATTGCTCCCCCTATTTAAATGCTTCCTCTCTACACGATGCTCCCCCTACATATATGCATAAAAATATGCAAATGAGTCTAGATGCAAATAGAAAATTATTTGACCTTTGCTTGATTTTATTTGACAAAATCTTAACTTTTCTTTCCCCCTTTTGTTATCAGCAAAAGAATAATAGTGTTAGAGAAAATATAGATAAAGTTATCGACATTAATTCAACATTAAAACTCAATTGAATATAAATATTAAATTTCAATAAAAAATCAAACAAAAATCATAAATATTTTGTTAGGAGCATATTACACTTTTAGAATGATGGAAATGATGTCATCATATAAAACCATACAGTTGTGTCTATTTGTGGTATATTTATATCAGGAATTTGAATATCTACTAACCATGCATAACCGTTAGGACTTTTAAATGAGATTAGTAGTATTCCAATTTTATTTTAAAAAAAATGAATTCAAGTATCTTCTAACCACGCATAACCGTGAGGACTTTTAAATGGGATTAGAATCAACTTGTTTATTTTAAAAAAAATCAACTTTTGATATGCGTTCCATACATGCATAACCGTGAGGACTTTTAAATGAGCATGGAAGCACATAACAAATTCCAAGTAATTCACCCATGCATAACCGTGAGGACTTTTAAATGAGAGTGAATACTTTGGTATTTATTTATTATTATTAATTAATTTTTTTTTTATTAAAAAATGTGAAAATGAAAAACGAACGATTCCTGTTTAAAGTACCACATATCGACAAACTATATAGAATTTTGATGAGTGATGGCCGTTAGAAATATGATAGATATAGAGATGGTCATGGAATTTTTGCCAACAAACAGTTTTATAACTCTTGTTTAAATTTCTAAAGAAATTTATTAATTATACCGTCTCGAGTCATAATATTTGATCAGTATTAACACTCATCACTTTTTCAATCACTATTTTTCTTTTCGATAAACATTAGGGAGTCAGATTAGTCAAAATAGTCATTTAAAATCAAATTCAAAAATAATTATGAAATTAATTTTTCAAAATGACTAATCTGAAAGTATGGTCAAAAATGATTTTCTCGAGGGGGATTTAAAAGAAAATTTTCTGCTATTTGAAAATTATTTGAAATGAAGAATATGCAGATATTTTCTTTGAAAAACGATGCAGTTACTAAATGTCTCAACAAAAACCACGTTTCACTAGTAATTTTTCCATCAACTAGATTACCAGTGTAATCTGCATCTGAATTTCTCTTTCACTCAAAAATCATTAATTGAATTTGATTGACCAAACCATGAAGTGTGCACCAAAAATTTCAAATTCAATTTTAACAACAATTTAAATGACATTCTTTTGAAATTGAATTGAAGCCGTGTAAATAATCAAAAAACCGTGAATATAGAGTTAGCCGAATTATAACCAAATGTATTATTATCCACCAAAACACTATTTTTAATCCAAAATGATATATATGAAGTAATTCAAAGAATCTAGAGATTTTTATAGTGTTTTTGGCATAAGAATATAATTGGCCAACAATTTCGAATAAGTCAGAAACAAAATCATCATCTTTTCATCAATCTCAATATTGGCTGAATTTTAATCAGAATATGGTGCAGATTATCACATTTAATATATCGTTCAAATAAATATACCTGTTTTACCTTTACGATATTCTTCGTTGTTGTCCATTGTGATTCTGTCACCTTTATACTAGGCTAAGGAACTTTGCTTTGTTGCTCGTTGTGTTATCGGAACAGCTAAAAATCCAGAGAACAATATTGTTGTTCCTTAGCCCGCTACCACACCTACACGGGAAAAGATTTATGTGACCTATTTGTTTTTATAGGTCCATGGTTGTTAGTGGCAGAAAATTTTGAAAAATAATTTTGTGTAGACCCAAAACTATTTATAATTGTTCCCTTCGGCACCCAAATTTGTTTAACTTTGAGAGATTTTATATTTGTGCCTTTTGGAACCCAAATCGGTATAGTTTTCACATGTTTGGGTCTATACCAACAATTATTGTGATTGTGTCCATATTTTCTACAAATTGTGCACATAGAATTAACTTGATTAATATTGCTTTCAACAATTTTCGAACTATTATATCCAGGTCCTTGTCTAACCGTATTAACAGTTTACTTTCCTAATAGCATATTCAATGATTTTTCACTTTTTGAAAATTTATCTAAAGTCGTTGACAATTGTTGGACTTGTGTTTTGAGAGATTCATTTTCGTTTAACAATTGTGTGCACTTTTTAATAGAATTCTCTCTCCTAGTATTTCCATTCTCTTTTAAAATCAGAATTTCATTTTCAAGTGATTTTATTCTGATTTCTGATTTTCTAATTTCTTCTTCGAATGTTGGACACTTATCACACTTAGGGATCCTACTTTGATAGGTTTTAACTAATTGGTCAAGTTGTTTATTTAAATCTATCAAAGTATCCTTTTGTGATTCAAGTTTGGCATACTTATCCCTAAGTCGTTCAAAACAGCCATTTACTTCGTGGAAATAAATAAGTAATTCAGAGTGAGTAAGTTTTGATACCTCACTTGGCTCGTCATCGTCGCTATCAGTTATATTCCCATGAAGGCACATATCTGCTTTCTCACTCTCACTGCTATCGCTTTTATTCCACGTGGCTGCAAAACACCGTTTTGATTTCTTTTCAAAATCGCGTTGAAATCGGGGATAATTGGGCTTGATATTACAGGGTTTGTTGCAAATGATCCTGTGTTCTTCCGAGTTGTCCAGTGCTTTGATTATTCTGCTTTTTAATTTTTTATTTAGAGCTGGATTTCCATATTTGTGATTCCACCTTTTGAATTTCTTCATTATTAATGCCAGCTCGGCTGCTCCATCATCATCATCCTCATCACAACTGCTATTTACCAATCCTGTTAAGCATATTTCTTTAACTGAGCCAGTTGTGGAGGACTTCTCATTGTTGTTGACTTTTGCACCTTATATTGCATCGAAAGTATTCCAGATTTCCTGTGCATTTTCACAATGAGAAATGAAATTAAAATTATCTTGATTAATATGAGAATATAATATATGCATAGCAAGAGCGTTAATCGAGATAATTTTCTTATCTGTTATATCACACCCATTTTCAATAATATCCCAACATTTAATATTAACATATTTTAAATAAAATTCCATTTTTAACTTCCAATTCAAAAAATCTGTTCCATCGAAAATAGAAGGAATAATATTGGAGCGACCCTCAAAAGAAGTATTAATAAAGGAAGCCATTTCAAAAATTCAAAATTTTAAAACAAAAACCAATTTTTAAAACACGAATTTTTAAAACAAAAATTGATTTTTGTAAAAAAATTTAAAACAAAAACGGCTTTTGAACCTAGCTCTGATACCACTTGTAGGATCGATTTCACCCTAGAGGGGGGGTGAATAGGGTGATAGTGTAAATTATAAAAATTAATCGCGGAAGCTTATAAATTAATTTCAATTCAGATCACAGAATATCAGCACAGATATCGCAGAATATAAATAACAGAATAAAACAGAACAACACAGAATTTACCTAGCTTCGGCAAAACCCTGCCTACGTGCTGCCCCCAAGGTTTCTACTAGAAATTAGATAGTCCCTCGCTTACACACGTAAACTCGCTATACCCGCTATCGACTAATCTAACTCTACGCTCAAAACCTTGCCACAACTCAACTACCGAGTTGCGAATTCTCAAGCTACGCCACGTAGCTTGTCCCCTAGTCACACGACTAGAAATTTAAACGGTTTAAAAATGAAAAAACAAATTAAAAATAAAAAACCTATTTTTAAATTCTTATCCCTTTATGTAAACAAGGCCGGCCCTCTTTAGTAATTCAGCCCATCTTCTTTTATTTCCTTTGTTCGTGAAAAATTGGAGATGGCGGCCGTTGTTTCTTCGTGCGTTCTTCTTCCTTTTAAAAATTAGGGCTTTCGAAGCTGCGCTATTTGCTCGATCGATAGGAATTTGCGTGTTGCCTTGCTCGATCAATTCTTCGTTGCTCACTGCTGCTTCGACGAGTTCGATTTATGCTTTGGTAAGAATTTGTGCTTTTCGATTTTCGTATTCGAACTCATACCTTCATGCCGATGATGATTGGGGCATTTATATGCGTTCGTATTCCTTGAATTACGTTCGTTTGAATTCGTCAATTTACTTGCTCTGGCCGCTTGATTTCACTTTGATGATTGAGATTGTATTGACTTGTTCATAAACGTATATACATTTGTTACTTGAATCCCACGGCATTGATTTGATATCGTGATGACCACGGCTTGATTTTTCACTTGGTCAATTACCTTTGCTACCTCGATTTTGACTGCGACTTCTGACTTTGAACTGGTCGTTGATCATCTTGACTTGGCTTGACACCTTGATTACCACTTGATGTTGAACTCGGTCTTCACTGATCATGTTTACTCCAGCCATTTGATTTGAACTTGTAAATTTTTGACTTTGTTTTTAAAAAAAACTGTTATATGACTTTGCTGTGTAGTCTGCACATATTGATTCCATTCATGTTGCTGGACATTTGTGCATTTGGTCTTTGTTCATTGGACTGGCTGTTGTCTTTATTGTTGGGTCAGTGATGCACTTGGTTATTCGTCCCTTGCTGTCGTAGATGTTGCACTGCATCACCCCTGTGTTGATCTTGCTTCTGCATATTGTATTTGGACTTGTTGTACATCTGAGTCACTGTTGCCTTGTTGCTGTGTCATACTCGACGTGTTTGCACTGCTGTGTTATGTAGTAATCTAGTTTTACTTGCATTGCCGAGTTATTCTGATGCATCCTTCTGGCTTCAGAGTCTGTTATGTACATTCGAGCCAATGCATGTGAACTGGTGCATGCTTTGTACTTTGTAGTATAATTGCAATGTGTTGTTGTTTGGTGCCACTGCTGAGTCTTTGGTGCTGCTTGCTGTTTCGACATGAGTCCACTGTGCTTGGTTGGTGCAGGCTTTCCATTTTCCTTTTATTGTCCAGTAGAGTTGATTTGGGTTCATATTCATGATGTTGAGCATTGGATTTTTGAAACTCTGTTGTTCTTGCTTGCATTGTCATCATGTTGGTTTGGTTGTGCTGTAGTCCAGTGCCCCCATACATATTGTCACTGAGTTGGTCTATGTACATTTGCCTGAGTTTGTTTACTTGGTGGCTTTGAGCATTTTTACTTTATGTTGCAGCTGGTCTTTGCATTGCTGTGCATACTTGTATTTATGTGCCACTGTTTGATCATTGAAGTGTCTGGCCTGATGCTGCATGCATGTTTGTTGCATTGACATGTTGTAGCTGGTCTTTGTATTGTGACATGTTCACTTGTGACTGTTGCTACACACTTTGTTTTTGTTTGGTCTGACCATCTGTATACATACATATGTATATGCTCACCGTATCTTCATTCATGTTGGTTTAGTTTGTGCACTTGCTCATTTGAAGTTGTAGCATGTCACTGTGATGTTTTCATTTGCTTGAGTTTCAACTGTGCTCGACCATACTTGCCCAGTTTACACAGATGCTCCACTTGTTCATTTTGTTCAAGTGTACTTGTCTTCATTCTGACTATGTTGGCACTGAGTTACTGTCTTGTTTATATTAGACTAGTTGACACTTGATTCTTGAGTTTTGGCCATTCGCACCTGTGTTGAATCCAGTTTCACAGCTCGGGTTTGACCTTGTGCTCGAGTCGTGATTTTTATGTTATCGCACGTGAGTTGAACCCTGCATTTGGGTTTGACCTGTGCTCACCTGTCCC